>CM073473.1:7172500-8372500 GCA_037074535.1 Gleditsia sinensis
ATATATATAAAAAAAAAAATCACGGGCAAATCAATTTGCAT
Organism: Gleditsia sinensis; assembly: GCA_037074535.1. Lineage (NCBI taxonomy): Eukaryota > Viridiplantae > Streptophyta > Magnoliopsida > Fabales > Fabaceae > Gleditsia > Gleditsia sinensis. The sequence goes on from CM073473.1 coordinate 7,172,542, forward strand.
CTCAGAGATATACATTAAACAGCTTTATATAGTAGACTTTCCCATGTTTTTCATAATACTCAATTTGTTTCTACTTTTTCTGGGTATCATAACTGATCCCAATGATTAGCAGGATGTCATAACTTATGGTATTTGATATTACCAATCGTCATCAAGGCTAGCATGGTGGAAACACAAAACAGTACATACGAATATGAAGAAAGATACAAGGTCAATAAGCACGGCTCCTGTCTCAATCATATGAGCATGTTTAAGTATTAAAGGAATGGCTACACTTCCCACAGCTGACGCTCCTGTCATAAATTTAGCAGCATCTATCCAGCTGCAATATAATAGCAAGAGATTTTGTTAAGAATATATACTAACGAAAATATATATATACAATTCACTTATCTTATATTGACTTTTTTAGGTATATGCAAAAAAAGGAGATGAAACAATAGCAGATAACTGATAGCTAGTTGCATGGAATATACTTCATATAACACCAGAGAACTTTTCTGAGCTGTTAAAGGGAAACGAGATACTAACCCACCACCATCACGGCTCATCAGAAATTGAGTGGATCCACCTCCAAAGAATAAGCAAGGCATAGGTACCAGCACATACATGAGAGCTGCAGGAGCAACGTACTAATATCACTAAACTTTTCCAATGCCACCATAACTAATAAACAGGACTTCTCATATCACTCTAGCTCACCTGATAACATGGGCCACCAATTGTTGTATATTGCACAAGCCTGCCATAAAAAAACAGGAAACAGAATACACTTTTAACACTAGTAAGATAATGTGCATTTGATAGAGATAAGAGTCCTATTTTCTGCAGTAGAATTCAATCTTCAATTTGATGATGTATCACTCATATCATCATTGAAAATAGCAAAGGAGACAGCTCAATTCAAATTCAACATAAAATTCTTAATTTTCCTTTGATTCATCAGAGGTTGGGCCACACAATGGGGGTAGCCCATTCGCATCCAATATACATCACCCCATCAGCACCCAATGGGATATGAAACCAAGAACTCCAAGTTGGAGTACTCAGCTAAAATTAAATACTAAAAATGCCGTTTGGAAGGCTCTAAAAGATATCCCATGCAAAATGATGCCAAGGAAATAACTTGTTCTCCTCTCTCACATAAATGATTGTGAAATCTATCAGAGTAAAATCACAGTGCACTAAAGATTACTTTGATCTTCTATTACATCTTAAGCTTCTCAAACTGATAAAAAACCCTTCTATACCATGACATCGATAGCTCTCAAAGTCATTAAGAAAAGTTTACAGGCTCTAAGCAAAGACTATATCACCACATTAACAAAATCCAAGAATCCAGAATTGTTCAACTCCTTAACATCTGAAATTCATAATTGCTCATTCCAGTTACATATCCAAAAGAATACTACTGAAAATCTGACTTTAAATTTGCTAGTAGAGATAAGAAGACACTTGTGCGAACCAAGCACTGATTATTGTGTGCTCCCTGCCTGTCTTGCAGAACCCCAGAATAGTAGAGCGGCATCAAAAAGTCATTGTAATTCAAACATACATTTTCTTTCAGAAAAAAAAAATGTCCTGATCCTCTCTTAAACTTTCACTTATATCCTTAGAAGTTCCTTTGCAAATTTGCAATTCAATTGGTTTCCTTTCCTCTATAAGAGTTTTTTTAAAAAAAAAAAGAAAAAGAAAAAAAGAAGTCTCAGGCACTAGCTTAAGAGCTTAATCTACTAAAGCACATTTAGTACATTGAGTGAATTTCTGTGTAATAGGACCAAGAGTGGGATGGGTCAATTCCAACTTCTTTTCTAATGTTTGATTGTGTCTAGAGTGAAAACAAGTCATTAAATTCTTAAATCCAGTACACAAAACCATCATTCTGAATCCCTTTTCATACCAAACATAGAATTCATAGCATTGTAGAAGGGCAGTAATAGAGTCGCCATTCTTGCATACTAAACCTACTCTAAGATTAAGTTAGTGATTTTCTAAAGTGAAACTAGATCCCAACTTCACCAAGTTTTTCAGTCAAGAATTCAACAAGCATTTGATAGGTTCATGTAGTGAGAATTATGCGATACCTAGGAAAGTCCTTTTCCCATATTAATTATGATACAACTCAATTTATTCTGAAAACAATCAATGTTGAATTTAAAATAATACTAGAAACAAGTAGAGTACTTTAAAGTGCTACCAAGTTGTTCAAACTTCAAATGTGTAACTTAAAGGAAGCATGTACAGTGAAACTAAACAAAATAACATCAGCCGACACTACTCAAGTCATTTCAAACATTTAGCACTGGAACAAGCTTAATAAGTCTTATTGTGGAAAGCATACCAGAATCTGTAGCAATATGCTAGCTGAAAACATAAAAGCCAGCCCAGCAAGGCTGCATGTCCAGAAAGAAAAAGGTTAGAAAGTTGATTTTCCCGGTTTGCAAGTTAATACAAAGTTCAGAGAATTCAGTTTTTAACTTACACTGTAAAGACAAGAACCGTTTGCAAATCCCAGAACCAATTTGTAACACCACAATTTAGGAAATAATCAGTACCCACAAAAAATCAGAATATTGGCATAAGATAAATCCTAAGAAGAATAAAAACCAGCCGCAGGCATGCATTTGGTCACAGTAATACATAAGAAATTATAATAAACATAATATGAGTGGTCAACCATAACATATATCTAAAAGAAGTTAAAATATATGCTTATACGCTATAAATCAAATTGATAGTATATAGTCCTTTTCCCAAGCATTCACAGGGATCAAAATAGGTATTGTGTGACTGTCCTTTTTTTTTTTTCTAATAGCCGAATCTTATTTTTGGATAGTAGTACACACATATGAACTATAAAGGCACTCTGATCTTACCATCCAAGCATCCATGCACTACATGGTACCACCGTTTTCTGTTCTTAATTTTTACTACTCCTCAACATTGCAATGTGTGGTTGCACATGCATCACCCAAGTGCCTTTGACATAACTAAGGCTGTGCTTGGTATGAGTGAAAATTGATAAGGTATTTGTATACAAATATAGGTTTAAATTCTAAAAATCTAGATACAACTTTATTTTATTTGAGAAAAGTTAAGATCTATGCTTATACGTTGTAAAACAATTCAATTGTATATAATCATTTTCTCAATTTAAGATCTAGATAATTCCCTTACTTTCATTCCCCCCATTATCCACCGTCCTATTTTCAATCCTACCAATAACACCCTAAAGTTATTAATTCGTGAAACTTTTGTGGAATTCTACATTGCCTGAGCAACTTTTCTTTTGATAGAGATGGACCTAACAGAAAGATTAGTCTCTCGTACCCGAAATAATCCCCGGCAGAATTTTACAAAAACAAAGGGTTCCCAGTCCCACTGAAAATTACTTTTTCGAACCCTAATCAATTTGACAATGGTCATGGGTGTTTAGATTCATCAGTTTGTTCTATGATTTCAATCCAAGTCGCTGCAACAATTAAAAGCCACCTAAACAGTGAAAGCATTTGTGACGTGATTCGGCTTATAAAAAGGATAGCGGCGATAGATTAATGATAAATAAACAATAGATACTTTGAGTAGAAGTAAAAATTCAGAGGGCGTACCATGTACTGTCATCGCCATGCTTGAGAAGGGAGCTAGCTCTCTTGCAAGCGATGGAAGAAGATTTCTATATTCGCGACCAACCGGAAAAGTGCAGAACTAGGAGATACTCGAAATTTTATCCGGGTCTTATTCGCCGGCTAACTTATAAATGCGCTTGGAACAATACTGCGCACCCCTTTTTTAAATTTTCCTTTTCACTCGCGTAATAATAAAGAATGATTAAAAAAATAATGGTAAATTAGGTTTCTTTGGTATCTAATTTTAAAAAATAATTTTAATTTTTAATTTTTTTTAACTATAAAAACTTGATTCAGGACTTGTTTTATTTATTTATTTTAGAAACAAATTTTGAAATCACTTATTTTAAACAATAAAATAAAAAATTTTAAAAATATTTTTTCAAAATACCTAAATAAATAAATAATAACATATTTTTAAAAAAATTATTAAACATAATTTTTTATATTTTTTTTAAATAACTCTTAAACATAATTTTAAAAATAAAAAAATAAAATAAATTTTTAGTTTCTCGCTGTATTTTTACTTTTTTTGTTATATATATATATATATATATATATATATATATAATTTTTTTTTAAAAAAAATACACTCTCCTATTTTGATATATACTTTTATTATATTATTTTTTTCATCAATTATATAAAAAAGCAACATTTAATTTATAAAATATTTATTTTTTAAAAATTTATCTTACTAGAATTAGTAAGTGAAATTAATGAAAAAGTTGAAAAAAATTTTAATTGTTACTTCATTTTTTAAAATAATTTATTATATTTATGTTAAATTTTTATTCTTATATTTAATCTAAGTGAAATATTTTTAAAAGTATAATTATTTTTTTAAAGATACTTTAAAAAAAAATCAAAATAAAATTAATAATAAATAAAAAAATAATAAATTGAAAAAGTTAGAGCAAAATGTTTTATTTCTATCCTCTCAGATGAAATTTTTTTTCCTCTTCATTATAAATTTTTATTTTTGAACTTTTTTTATATCTAAGGATAAAATTTTATTCTTGATACATTGCTTCACTTTCCCATAAATCCTAAAATATAAATTATATCAAACACTATCAAACTTTCTTTAAAAGTACAAATAAAATATTCTTTCATCTTTTAATTAATATATTTATTATACATTCTTTACTTTTATTATAAAAATATATATAATTTTTTTAAAAAATAAAAATATATTATAATTTAATCTAAATCTTTTAAATATCTTTGATGAAAGATAAACATATAAAAATAAATAGATAAAAAATTACTTTCTCAAATTTTTCTTCTTTTTTCTCAATTTTTAATAAGTTTTGTACATCAATATAATTGATATTTAGATAATTTAAACCACTTCATAATTATTTTGATAATAAATATTTAGTATTAGAAGATAATGAATTAAAAAAATTATGGAGTAGTGTTATTTTTTTTTATATAAAAAAATTGGAAACATTTGAAATAAGTTTGAATTTATTTTTTATACTATAAGGGAATGTAATATAATAAATGTATTAATTAAAGGAGATAAAAATGTGTTATCCTATATATTTTTTATTTTTATGAAAAATTGTATTTTTTTAAAATAAAAAAATAACAACATAAAAATACATATAAACTTCCTTAAACAATAATATTTTGAAAAAAAATCAACTTCTCCTTTAGATATTTATTTTTATTTTGAATTTTCATTACAGAACTATTTTAATATTTGTTTAATAAATTCATCTATTAAGCCAATGCATTCAATTAAGTTTATTTATTGAATATTTTACGAGTATAAACAAAGTATAAGCCTTCCTTTATTAACATAATTTTTCTTCTGTAGCTTTTGTTAAGTGTTTGTTTTTCTTTTGCTGGTTTCTTGATCTTAATTATTAAAAATAAAAAATTTAAAAAAAAAATTCAAAGTTCAATACAAAATAAAATTATGTTATAGAAAAAAAAACTTCAGAGTTTTCATTTTTTAAATGAAACTTATGGATAAAAGCAAAAAAAAAAAAAAAAACTAAACCAAGTATATAAAAAATCTTTTAGTTATTTTACTGATAATGATTAGCTTCATAATTTTTATTTACTTTTAATAAAATGATAACTTTGGAGAAAGTAACTACAGATATAATTGAAACTCAATTAAGGATAATCAAATTTAATCTACAGTATTAACTTATTTTTGGCATTGGGAAACTGTATAATATAATATTATTAGTTGTTTTTTAAACAAATTAAATTTTAAACGGATAATGCAAGTTATATTAGGATAATATGTAAAAGCCAAAGGACTAAAAGCCTAAAACAACAAATTTTATCTCTAAACATTTACAGGAGAGAAGACAATTTTGAAAGAAGTTATTTATATTTGTCTTTTGATTTAATTCAAAACACAGTTTCTTCCTATTTGTTTGGATATATTCAACAAATAGTAGCGCAAGGGAAACTTTTGCATCTTTTGAAGTGCTAATATAAATATAAAAGATAAATTATAATATATAGAATATATTTGATAAATTAAATAAATTAATTTATAATTTATTTAATTAATTTATAAATTTATTTAGTTAAATTAAAATTATTTGATAAATAAATTTATTTGAATAATTTATAACTTTTTATCATACATTATTTTAAATAGTGTATAATTTTTAGTTTATAATTTTTATTATTATTTTATTTAAGTTTTAATACTATCATATTCATAAAATGATATTATTTTTACTATATTCGAACAAAATCTAAATTACATATTCTATAATAAATTTTTAAAAAATTTAAAATCATCTACTGAAATAAAAGAAATTTATAATAATATTGTTAATTTACTGTGAGATTTTAGATGATATATTTATTTTATATTTTTTGAGATTATATAATAAAATATAATTATTAATAAAAAAATAATAAATTTTATATAAATATATATTTTTATATTATTTTATATTTATCAACTAATTTAATAATTAATTTTATTAAATACTTGTAATTTAATAATTTTTAACTTTAAGTTAATAATTTTTAATTAAAAATTAAAATTTTAATTTTAAATTAATTTTTAAATTTTCAACTAATTTATTAATTATTTTTATCAAATATAATTATAATATTTATATTTTATGAATTATTTTAAAAATATAAAAAAAAATTTTAAATAAAATTTTAAAAAGTTATTTCATATTCGCTAATCATCATAATGTATATTTTTTATTTTAATACATTAAAACTGATTTTTTTTTCAAAGAAAACATACAAATAGAGATAGCAAACTTATAAATGATTTTATCTATAATAATAATTATTATTATTATTATTAACTTTTATAATCTCCCATACTGAAGGAGAAAAGATTGAACCCTGGAAAAAAAAAAAAACATTATGCACGTCATAATATTAATGTCTCTGATAGAAACGAAGGTTGTCTCTCTGCGCCCAATGTTGTAATCAACGAACGGGTATTGGGGGCTTTGGGTTTGGGAGACATCGAATTACTGTGTTGGAGGGGGAGGGTGGCTACGAACCCCGACTCAAACCCCCGTTTTATTCTCCGTATTTAGCTGCTAGTTGCTACTCCCCCTTTCTCTGCAATTGCGAGCTGCTCAATAGAGGAGACGTTGAGGGTTTAATTTACTATCGTTTACTAAGCTCTGCTATTAGTATGTCCGTTGCATGAAGAATCTGGAAGTTGTAATTTTCGAAGCCCTGCCCAAATTTTTACTTTTCTTTTCTACAAAATTCTTAATTTGTTAGCTGACATCTTCTATGACTAACGTTAGTTACTTGCTAGGGTTTATAACTTGTTTAAAGCAGGGTCGATTATTGTGACACTTCAAGCTTTAGGCTATTTGGCCAAAAAATTATGTTTTAGATAGTGTAAGATTTTTTATTCATGAACGTCCGAAACTCTTCAGGAATGAGTTTATCGCTTCAGGAAAGTGAGCTGCTAGTTGTGTTCAGATGGCCCGCATGGAAAATAATGCTGGGAGTGGGAGAGAAGGGGAATTGGATGGAGACAATGGTTTCTTGAAAGTTTCACAGCCTTCTATGAGTACTAGTGGCTCTGTTGGGGATGCTCATACAGCCCAGAAGAGATGTGAAGGGAAAGATAATCTTTCTTATGCCAACATCCTACGTTCTAGAAACAAATTCATTGATGCTCTTGCTCTATACGAGCGTGTTCTGGAGAATGATAGAGGGAATGTTGAAGCTCTCATCGGAAAAGGGATATGCCTCCAGATGCAAAATATGGGAAGGCTTGCTTTTGACAGTTTCACCGAGGCTATCAGGCTGGATCCACAAAATGCTTGTGCCCTCACGCATTGTGGTATTCTATACAAAGAAGAAGGTCGCCTGGTAGAGGCAGCCGAGGTATGTCCATGACAGTTAGGCAGCTCCATGATGAATTAACATAATATAAAATTTGTTATTCTAACTCCAACTTTTGAGAATTAATTGATAGATGATGTAATGTGTGTTTTATCTGCTTCACATATTTTATTCATTATTATTTGAAGCTTGTATTTTACGAATCTTATGATGATTATAGGTCTAATTGTTTGTTTCATTCCGTCTTACATCTCATGCCTGCCACGTATTAAATTCAGTGAGGCATATAATAAAACTAATGTTATCAGCGAGGACCAGGCCAGACTCTGATTGTGTGCTGCATATGTGCTTATTAGTAAAGGTTGCAAAGTTGTAATTCATTTCATTATAAGTATGAATGTATGATAAATTGGCAGGGAAGAAATAGTAGCGACTGTTGGACTTTGAGATATATGATAGTTGATGGTAATGTGACAGGAATTAATAATCTGTATCTTGTTTTGGTCATTTTGTCAATTTTTACCCCACATAAAGAATGAAAAACAATTATTTGAGACACCCCTGAGAATCCTCTTACCGATTTATATTTCTAAAATTTACACCATTAGCTTCATATGTGCGGATTGTGCCTTGTATGATTTAGCCTATATTAATGTGTTGTTATAGTTCTTTAGTGCTTGTCATTTAGCAATTAAAATCGAGTTCAATATGGTCATGCATAAGTTTGTTATTCTGTATAGTCATGCCTTACGTTGATCCTGAGTTTAAGAACCTGAAGTAGCCAAGAGTTATATCTATATAGAGACGATTCTTACCCACCTCCATTCAATCCCTCATTCTCTCCCTATCAAGCTAAAAGAGAAAAATTCCGGGGTCTGCCATTTCAAATTTAAATGTAGCCTAATTGGCCACTATGTTAGACATTTACTAACCGATTTTTCCTAGTAGTTAGTAGAAATATAAATTTAGTACATGCAATCTTTGGTTGATGCATGTGTATATTAAGAGTAAAGATTGCCAGAATCTATGATTATTTAGTGTACATAAAAATATATTTTTCCTATGATTATTCAACTCGCTAGTCCAGTGTACCATTTTGATACACTTATGAGACTAAACATTACTTTAGAGATTAGTTATAGGGCTCTGGTTTGTTATTTTCAAGGCTATGTTTAGTTTTAGGGAGTTTTGAGGTTAACTATTGTCCTTTCTCCTTTCCAATATGACAAAGTCTTAGCTGACACTGTACTTATCCGTGTTAACAATATTTACCTTACTAGTTATTTAAGAAATTAGTTTACACTTTGCCTGGAATTTATCACTGCTTTTATTTGTTGAGTTTTCTTGGAACAGTCATACCAAAAGGCTTTGCTAGTGGATCCTTCATACAAAACAGCTGCTGAATGCCTAGCCATCGTTTTAACAGATATTGGTACCAACATTAAGCTAGCAGGAAACACTCAGGAGGGAATTCAAAAATACTATGATGCCCTTAAAATAGAGCCACACTATGCTGTAACCCTCTTTCATTCCAACATTCTGCTTTCATTGTTAAATCTCTCTCTCTCTCTCTCTCTCTCTCTGGTCTACATGATCTAGTTTTTAATATTTATCCCATGCTCGCAGCCAGCATATTATAACCTTGGTGTGGTCTATTCTGAAATGATGCAATATGACATGGCCCTCAGTTTCTATGAAAAGGCTGCATTAGAGAGGCCTATTTATGCTGAAGCATATTGCAACATGGGTGTGATTTATAAAAACCGTGGTGATTTGGAAGCGGCTATTTCTTGTTATGAGAGGTAGCCTACATATCTGGAGCTTGCACTTCCTTGTTTTGGGTGGATTTTTTTTTTTGGTTTAATGACTTCTACTGTTGGTTTTTATGACCGGTTAATGTTTTGTGACAGGTGTTTAGCTGTTTCACCTAACTTTGAGATTGCAAAGAATAATATGGCTATAGCCTTGACAGATTTGGGAACAAAGGTGATCATAACATGACATTGCACAAAACGTTAACAATTTCTCGAAAAGCTTATTTTTTTTTCTTTTTTATGATGTCCTTTTCAGTGAAGATACTTGGTGAAATACTTCAATTATCTACTAGTTTATTGTAAAACTATCCAAGGTGCAATTTATCCTTGATATTATAATGCAATTGTAATAAAAATTAATAAGTTAGTGAACAATATCAAAGTAATTCCATGAAGCTTCTACCTTTTTAAAACAATGAATTTAAGCAATATAAAGTTGTTTGCTCAATAGGGGTGGAATGGAAACAATGGGCCTATGACTAACCGCTCAAGAACAGATATTTTTACTTATATTAATTCTATCTTAAAGTGGCTTTTAGAAATTACAAAACAGTCTCTTTGTTCCTTTTGAATTAGGAAGCATATGTAAGAAAACTCTTAAAGTCTGACTTGAGACCAAATTCATTTATTTTCTCTGTTCACAGAGATGTTAACTTTGGGATTGTGTATGTAGTTAGCAGTCCAACAGCTACTTCTTGCTAATTAATGTTTTTAATTTTGCTTGTCTACGGTGTAGTGTACCTATTGAAGAACCTTCTTTACTTTCCTTTCTTTTTCATATAGGTAATGAGATTACTAAGAAAATTATCTGACAAATCTGATTTGTTTTTAATTTCCTATCAAATATCACTGTTCTGGTATTTGTTTCTGAGATTTAATAATGACTATATAGGTTAAATTGGAGGGTGACATTGGTCAAGGTGTGGCTCATTATAAGAAAGCTTTGTATTATAATTGGCATTATGCTGATGCTATGTATAATCTCGGGGTGGCTTATGGTGAGATGCTTAAGTTTGATATGGTAAGTCTTGCACTCACATGTATTTATATTTCTACATATACATATACCTGTATCTGTATTAATAATATAAACTGCAAATGCAGTGTTTTGTACTAATTGCATTTGTGAAACTATTCAGGCCATTGTATTCTATGAACTTGCATTTCACTTCAATCCAAATTGTGCGGAAGCTTGTAACAATCTAGGAGTTATATATAAAGATCGAGACAACCTTGATAAAGCTGTAGAATGTTATCAGGTAATGAAGTTTGTATCAATTTGCTCTACTCTTTTGCTTGAGTTCACATAATAGTTATTACAATCACTTTTGCTAGAGTGTATAGAATTATAATACCAATCTGTTGTTGTTTTTCAGCTTGCTTTGTCAATCAAACCTAATTTTTCGCAATCATTAAATAATCTTGGTGTTGTATACACTGTCCAGGTTAAGCATTTTGCAATTCTTGAATCTTGAAGTTAACGAAATGTTTTTAAAATAGTAATTGATTATCGTCCCTTCTTTCTCCAGGGTAAAATGGATGCTGCTGCAAGTATGATTGAGAAAGCAATAATTGCAAACCCAACATATGCTGAAGCATTCAATAACCTAGGTCTTTTTCTTGCTCTGGTTGTCTAAGTCATGGTTCTGCTGCATCATGTTTGACATGTTGCCCGTACAATTTTAGATTATATTATATGGCTTGATCAAATGTGGATTGTATGACTTATGGGTGACAATGGTTTTCTGATTTGAACATTTCCAAACTTTCTAGTCATGAAGAGTCATTTTAACTGTCAGATGGCTTACGAATATAATTTGCAATCAAAAGGGGGATTGAGTAACATTTTAGACATATTAACATTGTCTGAGAAGGTGAAAAAAATAATACCCAATAGGTTCAAGTAAATTTTTCCTGATAGCTCTTCAGCTAGGCATCCTTTCATGGATATCTTCTGACTAGTTATATAAATTCATCTATGTCGACTGGTGGACCAAATATCTGGTTATAAAGCATCTGCAAGTTGTCCTCTTTTCCCTGAAAGGTTTTATGATTTATTCAATTGAAAAACAGGATTTATTCCACAAGGTAGTGAGACTCATTGTACAGTTTCTATCATATGTTTTATCTTTTGTATTCTTGTTGTGTAGGAGTTCTTTATAGGGATGCTGGTGATATCACTTTGGCAATTAATGCTTATGAGCAATGTCTTAAGATAGATCCTGATTCTCGAAATGCTGGCCAGGTAATGGTGCATTATGAGTGAATTTATGAAAGTTTCATTGTTGCGGAGTTCTGGAAATTCTTAAGATGTACGGCTTAAATACATGTTATTATGCCTGACAGGTCTATGTCCCTTCCTGCTTTTAGTCTAAGAAAAAAAAAACCTTTAAGTCTGAAAAGTATAACAAAGCTGCTCAATCTCTCATATTTCTGCAGTACTTACTTTCTTGGGTTTGTTCACTAAGGATGGATAGCCTAGATTTTTTTTTTTTGGGGTATCAGGAGTTGAGCCTAGATTTTGGTTCCGTACTTATGTGTCCTTGGAGGGAGAGCACTAATTTCTGTTATATTTTTTTGCTGTCTTTTCCATAAAAGTAGAAAGAATTTGAGTTGGTATGATAACAAAAAGGTAGTTCAGTTCGCTGTTAGGGTTTTTGAAAGTGGCAATTCCTTATTTAAGTTTATATATCTTTGTTGTAATTTGAAACTTTCTTTGTCATATTCACTTTAGTTGTGATTTAAAGGATGTATGACTTGACATTGTTCTTTGGAAGAATTGACTGCTATATTTGGAGCTTCCTTTTTTTCTTTTTCTTTTCTTCACTGTTATTGATATCTCATTTTAATCCGCATTGATGTGCACGGTGCAGAACCGCTTACTTGCAATGAATTACATAGATGAAGGACATGATGACAAACTTTTTGAGGTTCACAGGTTCCAGCTTTCTCCTATGAACTGCTTATATCCTAGTTTTGATTGTTGATATTGTTTAATCAACTTCACTATTGATAAAATTGCATCAACTTCATTAATTTTTCATAAATCATTGATGGCATATGTTATCTCCCTAGTTGATAAAGAAAGACTGCTTTAATTAATAGCCTAAAAGATATTTATCATCTGTGTTATGTTGGTGAAGATTAAGAGATACCTTATCCCTTTTTATTAGCTGTTTGTGCAATGATAATTATGAAAAAGTTGGAGAAATTAAAAAAAAAAAAATTTTTGGGTAACCGCTACTGAACTATACATTGACATATTGGGGAAAAAAGGGAAAACAGCAAACTGAGAACTTGATTGAGTTCTAAAGATATAAAGGAATGAACTTTTATTCTAAATATAGGAATTAATTGTGCAGCATACATCAATAAGAAGAAATATCGACTTTTAAAGACAAAAATACATTTTCTTTTCAATAAAAAAATTGCAGAATAATTTTTGTGCTTTCAAAACTTGAACTCATTATTTTGGTTGTCATTATAGTTGTCGAAATCGTGTGATTCACAATTCGAATCATCGCAAAGTGCATGATTCGACTTGATTCATGTGTCCCACAATACTAATCGCTGAGTGAATCACAGAAGTGATGGTATCGCTGGAATCATGTGATTTAGGCCAAGAATATTGAATTGCACAATTCCAACGATTTTGAATGCTATTCACAGTGGGTCATGCAAGTTGGGTTGTTAATAACTCAGGTGACCCAATTTCCAGTTTATTTTGCTTTTTCTTCTTGTTCTTTTTAAAATAAAATGAGACAAAACTTGCAAAATGCAGCATTTTGTCTCATATTATTAGTATTCTGATCCCATTATAAAGTCTTCTTGCCCAACCAATTCTTCTTGAACTTTGAATAGTGAATACAATTTCCAAATCCTAAACCGTGAGTGAAGGTATTTAGTGAATACAATTCCCAATTCCCAATTCCCAATTCCCAAACTCTTCTTGTCAAGTTAAAATCTCTTATGTTAGTTGCTGGGCTGGAAACTTTATCCTAAAGCTCTCAAATGTCTCTGTATACTGAAGGGAGGTCTGTGTATGATATTGGGAGTAGCTGAATAACGCTATTGAAATATTATGTCATTTTGTGTAGAATATAAACCCATAATCCTGTAATCTTTTGTGGTTTGTGGTTGATATTAGTTTCAATTGCCAAAATTTGTTGGTCATCATGTTGTATACTTAATGCATGACAGTTTAAGGAGTTTGTAAATGAGGGTGTTTTATAGCTTGGAGAATAGAAACTACCTAGGTCTAAGCTTTGATAATATTTTATTAAAATTAATTGGTTCCATGCAGGGACTGGGGTAGGCGCTTTATGAGGTTATATCTGCAATACACATCATGGGACAACCCAAAAGATCCCCAACGTCCTCTTGTGATAGGATATGTATCTCCTGATTATTTTACCCACTCTGTGTCATATTTCGTAGAAGCTCCCCTTTCCTATCATGACTATGCCAAGTATAAAGTGATTGTTTACTCAGCAGTTGTGAAGGTATCAGCCCTCGCACATACAGGCGGCTAAAATTATGCATATTAGTATTACTTGTGTAGGTTGCAAACGAATATCTTTGTGCAAATTGCAATATGTAATTCTGTTAATGCATTTGGACAATTTACAAAGCTTCCCTAGTGCATTTAATTTTTTTTTTAAATTCTAGATCATTGACGTAATATGTTTGCCTGTGCTGTTCTATTAAGTTTGGAAGATGTATTTTTTTTTTCTATTTCAAGCTAGATACTAAACAAAATAGCTGATTGGGTCTTAAAGGTTTGTGTTGTGTGTATGTTGTGTTCCATTTTCGGCCAGCTAATTTTAATAGAACTTGGGCTTGCTTTTGTTCACAATAACTGACATACCTTTTGTGGCTGGTTGATGGAAGGTTCATCATGCCTTGTAATATTGATCATTTTTCATTTAAAATATGATAAGTCAATAGGATTCTTTGGAAATTGCTGTCACAACTGTCTCCTAAACAACCAATTTTCAAGAAGCTTTTTATAGTTTATCGCTGTTAACTATTAGATAGGTTAATGTTCTGATTTTGGTTACATTGGCAGACATTTATTTGTTTATAAAATTTATCTGGGTATACGTTTCTTTGTTGTAAGAGTAAAATCTGTCATGGCCAGCCAAATGCTATTTCATTTATTTGTCATCGATAGTACTGTTTTGAGTTTTCCCTATGTAGTCTGGAATTGGTTCTTGTGATGTTGCAGGCAGATGCAAAAACTATGAGATTTAGGGAGAAAGTAGTAAAAAAGGGTGGGATCTGGAAAGATATTTATGGGATTGATGAAAAGAAGGTTGCCAACATGGTTAGAGAAGATCAAGTTGACATTTTGGTAGAACTTACTGGTCACACTGCAAACAATAAGTTAGGAATGATGGCATGTCGACCTGCACCAGTTCAGGTGTGTTCAGACTTCTACATATCATCTATATAACAGACTTTTCCCCTTGGTTTTCAGCTTATAACCTTTATTACCTCTGTTTTCTGTTTTCTTTTAACTTTGTTAACCTTTCAATCTCTATAGTATGCTGCTTCTGTGAAGCTGCAGATTTGGATATCATAGCAAGAACAGTAGCTTTTTGTTACTGTCTTCCCTATGTGTTCTGTTGTGAATTAATACAATTTTCCTTTCATGTAGTAGTAATTAAAGAGCCGTTTAATTAACATCACTGCTTAGTTTTCCCTGGCTACCTTGCAGTGTTAATTTTTGCTCCAATGGGATATTTAACTTCTTGACACGACTTCATAAGGCCAGAATCCAGAGGCGATATGTCCTTGTACATAATATGCTTAAATGAAATTGATTTGTGGTGTGAATAATTTCTGAACCTCTAACCAGATATATGTGTCTTTCATATCTGATTTTGCTTCAATGTTATATATAGTTTTCTCCATGTATTTATGTAGTGCTGAAATTGTAGTCATCGAACATGTGATCGGAAGTGTCATATCATTGATGACAACATGCATGATGCTATCATTGCATGCTTAATACATTTTAATTTGATTTTTGCGACTTGTATCTCTTGACATGCAGGTGACTTGGATTGGTTATCCCAATACAACTGGATTGCCTACCATTGATTATAGAATCACTGATTCACTGGCCGACCCTCCTGAAACAAAGCAGAGGTAGTTTTCTTCTAGAACTTCTATACTTTCTGACCATTGATCTGTACTAGAACACTTCCTCACTATAACTCTTACTTTTGATTGTTTGTTAATGGTACTTTCCCCAAATTGTAGGCACGTTGAGGAGTTAGTTCGATTACCAGAATGCTTCCTCTGTTATACACCTTCCCCTGAGGCTGGGCCTGTTTGTCCTACTCCTGCTCTTTCCAATGGCTTCATTACATTTGGTAGTTTTAACAATCTTGCCAAGGTAGTGATTGAGTTAAATATGTTATGTATATGAGTGTTCTTGTTTACTAAGAACAAATTTTAAAAAATATGGCATATATTATTGTTACTTATGTTTTTTCATGTCATCAGATTACACCTAAAGTATTGCAAGTTTGGGCAAGGATACTATGTGCAATTCCAAATTCTCGCCTTGTGGTAAAATGTAAACCATTTTGTTGTGATAGTGTGAGACAGAGATTTCTCTCAACACTGGAGCAGCTAGGTTTGGAACCACTACGTGTTGATCTTCTGCCCCTAATTCTTCTAAACCATGATCATATGCAAGCTTATGCACTGATGGACATAAGGTATCATCTCTTTTATATATTTTTTTAAGGTTTTTTGGGTCATGCTTAAGCCTACTTGTCAGTCATTCTGTTTTGTTGACTTCTTTATTTATTAGTTTCAAAATCAAGCCTTGTTTATTTGCTTAGAATTTCTGTTTTATTTGATGTTCTTAGTAATTGCTTAACCTTTTAATTCTCCTTTTCTTTTCATTGTTGGCGCTCCATCTAATTCTTATTGTTGGTGGTGGCTTAAATCTGTTTACCTTTCACTTGACTGCAATTCAGCATAAATGCATTTCTTGGACACCTGAAGGGTGACTCAACTGTTTAATTGAAAGGCGTGTGGGTTGTGTCATTGTTCAAATTGAGAACTCCTTTTTTTTCCGAGCATCCTAAATTCGCAAGATACCCTTATGTTGGTTGTTTCTCATTCTAATGACAGTATAGCATGGACTCTTGAAATATTTTATCTGCATATATTGAGAATGGTTTCTGGAAAATTAAAGCAGTCAGTATTTACCTGTTGTCTTTGTAGTGTATGCTGTTTACCTATGTGGCGATGCCTTACTAGAACAGTACGTATGGCATCTAGCAACAGGAATACTTGCAATATTTTTTAGCTTTATCTTGATGGCCTTTTGATTGGATGTTCTGTGTACATGGAGTGGTTTTAATCTTGCTTCAACATTTTTATAGTGATTGTTTGTACTTTTAACACAATGGAAGTCAGAGCAACATTTATCTTTGGAGTTTAAATTAAACTTTAGAATGTTAGGCCATTGAGTGTGTGATAAAAAATCACTTGCGCCCATAAGAAGGATGCGATGTACTGTGTTTGTTTGTGTGGCTTGTCTTTTACCGCATGTAACCTATGGTGTTTTGTTACATGTAGTTTGGACACATTTCCATATGCTGGAACAACCACAACATGCGAATCTTTATACATGGGAGTTCCATGTGTCACAATGGCTGGTTCAGTACATGCACACAATGTTGGTGTTAGTCTTCTTAGCAAAGTTGGTAAGAAAATATTTTTTTCCTTCTTTGTTTGATCTCTATCTACTTGTAATCTTCCTGCATTTTTCCCCAATAATTTCATTTTTGTTCCATTTGCTTCCTTGTGATTTTGTGGAATGCCTTCCAACACGCCAAAGCAGTGCTTGGCTAAAGTTGATGCAATCTGTTTGTTTCATGGTGATTTCAACAAAAAGTTTGAAAAGCTCAATTCTTGTTTTTACCAATCGTGGTTGAAGAATTTTACTTTCTAGTTTCTGTGCAATAATATTGGACCAAATGTTATTTTTTTTTTCTTTGATATGAGCCATATTATGTGTTTGTTTCTTTATTGGATTCTCCAGTTCAACTATAGGATATATCACTTATTACGATTCAGGTCTGGGGCATTTAATTGCAAGAAATGAAGATGAATATGTCCAATTGGCTCGGCAGTTGGCCTCTGACACTTCAGCACTACAAAATTTGAGAATGAGTCTGCGAGAACTCATGTCCAAGTCTCCTCTTTGTGATGGAGCAAATTTCACTCTTGGTCTAGAGTCAACGTATAGGAACATGTGGCGCAGATATTGTAAAGGAGATGTTCCATCTTTAAAGCGCATGGAATTGTTGCAACAGACAGTTCCTGCTGGTGACCCTCTTAATAGTACTTCTGAGACACGAAGGACGCTAAACTCAAGGGAGGACAGTACTGGATCTGTCAAGACCAATGGATTTACATCAATGCAACCATCTAAGGTTAATATCCGCAGTTACGAAGAAAATGGTGGGTCATTGAATCACGAGTAAACAAGTAAAAGTGGGGTTCCAGTTGAATTTCATCTGAATATCCTTTGTAGGGTGATTCAAGGACGTTGAATTATATTGGTACCCGCTGGAAGAGTCTGGCGGCTAGCACAGCACACACAAAGTTAACTTTTGCATAGAATATCATTTTTTTTTCTTCTTTTAATTATTTGGGAAAGAAGTGTAGGCAACAGTCAACAATTTTATTTTTGTCTCTTCAAGTGCTGTGGATATGTAAAAGAGGCTATGTTACTTTGAGCGGCATCTTTTGGTAGCTGCAGCACATTTTTTTTCCCTGAATTATAATAGTAGTTGAGTGTAAATTTTGTGTAATATTTGTCTACTTTAGTCATAGCTTCTTTCTGTTCCTTTTCAGTTTTCAAGGAGGGGTATATATGACATATAACATCTTATTGGGGCTTTTGGTGAGCAAAATGAAGTTAGGATCATGGGAATGATATTTTTATATTTGGTTTAAGTTCTAATTTTTTTTTTTGGAATATAACATTTTTAGGAACTTAATATTCTCACAAAAACTCTAATTTTGTTTTCTCTTTTACATTAAATTCTAAATTTCAAATTTAAAATCTTGAAATCCAGGAAATATCCAACTTGATATACTGTATAAATGGGTCATTACTTAATATACTACTTAAAACTACATAATCATTTTAAAAATTCACAACTTGACATCTATTTAATATACAGTAGATGTACCACGTATTGTGATACATCGTATTTAAAATAATTGATGACAGATACAATATATTAATGAGAAAATTTCAATGATACACATATTATAAATTGTGGGTTTGTTTGATTTTTTTTTAAATTTTTTTTTATAAAATAAAAAAAAAATATCTCTTTTATTTTTGTTTTTTCATTTTTAAATTTTTTTCAGAATTTTTTTCTAAAATAAAAAAATTCTTAAACAATTTTTGTTTATTTTTAAAAAAAAATTAAAAGGATAAAATTATTTTTAAAAGCAGTTATTAAATATTATTTATAATAATAATAATAATTATTATTATTTTTTGGTACAGGCATAATTTCGTTTTGCGGTCATCAGGGAAACAATAGTCGTTTGTTAAGGCCTTGGCACACTTAAGCTTCGTCGTTAAGCCGGTAAGTTATAAACTTGAGAGGGACCTAAGACAGGCGTTCCGCTTTTGGACCAGCGATGAGACCCATCAGGCTTCCCGAACCACCGAGCGGGTTCTCGGGCATGCCTGAGATCTTCGACGGTGGGGTCTATGGTGCAATCCGACGAGCCGTTGTCATCGGCAATGGTTTCGCTGGCGCTGAGAATCAGAGCCTTGGTTTGGTTCGTGCTCTGGGTCTCTCTAATCGCCACTCCTTATACGTAAGCTTTTTATTCAATACAGGCGGATTTGATACCTTTCATAGAGGTTATTGATTCTCACGTTATGTTTGGTTGCTAAGAAAATTTTAGCGGATGTTTATGCAGCGTGTGACGAGGCCCAGAGGAGGATTCAATAAATGGCTTCATTGGCTTCCGGTTTCTATACATCAAAAGTTAGACTACGTCGTGAGGCGATTATATGGCAATTCACGGTTTCAAATATTAGATGAAGCGTCTACCTCTTCTGCTGAGAAGATTGGTAATGCTAGCTGATCACTTTTTATATTTGTAATGGTTTGTGCTGAATTGTAAACTAATGTGTTGTCTGTCCTGAAAATGACGGTAGTTCAGGCTTATCTAACGTTTTAGAAGCTGATGCTCAGCAGATTGCAAAAATGGCCCGTGCAACTTTTGAGAAGTATGTTATCTTCTTTTTCTTCATCTGCTTCTATCTTTTGAACTTCTGTACATGTCATTTGAATTACATCTCCACATAATAGTGGTAAGTTCTCTAAGAAACTGTTGATAGACATCAACGAATGAGTAGAAAGTGTTAGTGCTTAAATTAGTAATTTTAGCATTACGTTTCTTCTAAATCCCTCAATGAAATGATATTATATTAACTATCTCTTTCTCTCACTCTCTCCCTAGGGATGGCCCGTTATTGGTAGTTGCATCAGGACGAGATACCATTTCTGTTGCTAGCTCCATTAAACGGTTAGCTCCAGAAAATGTTTTTGTTGTTCAGGTTAAACTTTGCACTTTTTTTGTCCCTTAAAGCATAATTATATATGATGATTGACTGGCATATCTTATAATTTTCAAGTGGCCTAATCAATTTCCATATAACTTTTCTATATATTGATGTCCTCTCTGAGACTATGAGGTCTCAGTCCTAGATTGCTGAAGGTTAACTGGCCATTAAGTACTTTCTTGGGAAGCAGTAATTGGAAAAATTATTCATAAATACCTGTTGTCCCCTCACCCCTGTGGAATCTCAATAAATCACCTGTAGATTATTTTTCTTCTAGAGGTGTAACATGAATTTATTGTTCTGATTTTGCATTATTAATTATTTATCCTTTTTTAGTTACAGATGTGCAGTCAATATGATTGGTGAAAGGCATACATTATGTTGCTTTCTAACACTGAGATAACTATTTCAGATACAACATCCTAGATTTAACCTGAATAGGTTTGATCTTGTGGTTACTCCTTGCCATGATTATTATCCACTGACTCCTCATGCCCAACGACAAATTCCTTGGTTTATCCGGAGGTGGGTTACTCCGCGGGAACCTCCTGGCCACAATGTGGTAGGTACTATGGTTGCATGATACTGATCTGGGTTCCTGCCTGCCTAAGAGAAACATTTTATGGTTGCCACCTCTGCAGAAATTTTATACTTTTTGGCCTATCGAGAAGCTTACCTTTTTTTTTTCTTGAGGTCCTTACTGTGGGAGCTCTTCATCAAGCTGATTCCACTACTCTTAGGATTGCTGCTTCTGCCTGGCATGATGAGTTGGCAACTTTGCCAAAGCCCTTACTTGTGGTTAATGTCGGTGGACCTACAAGTAATTTGTTTTGCATTGAGGAACTTTAATAAAGCTTTGCTTATTATATTTGTTTGAAATTTTAGCTTGCTAAGATTTATTGTTGTTCAACATGTAGAAAGTTGATATTAACATATGCCCCTAGTGATCATATAATAATCTTTGATCTTACAGGTTGAGAAGGCACATTAGTCTTGACCCAAAAGGTCTCCTCTGGTAGATTTATGTGGTTGTTATTACTGAGAATATTTTGAATATCTGTAGGAAAAATCTGATCAAGGAACATGATTTAATTTTAATTTATTATTGGAAGTTCCTCTTTTCTTCCCTCTAGTTTGACCCCTCACAAAATGTAGACTTAAAAATGACTTCACAACACAATTTATAACAGCAGGAATTGTGTGCTGTACACCCAATTTTGAGGTCATTTGACATTTTCAAATGCGTGGTCAATGCATAGCTGAAAGTTTAAAGAAGCTGAGTTGGTCAATTTTGTTCACTTCATGCTCAATTGTTAGAAACCTTAGAAACTTGCTCTCTTTTTTTTTTTTAAATTTATGTATTTGTTCTTTGCTACACATTAGTACTGGTTAAATGTGTGATATATGTGATGCAAAAGTTGTTTAATTCTTTTATGAGAATTACAAACCCTCTTTTTCAAGGCTTCCTTTTGTTACATCCTATATTATACTTATGAATTTATCTTCTATGTGTGCTTCTCGCTCAGGAAACTGTCCCTATGGTGTGGATCTTGCAAAGCAGTTAGCAGTTATGCTTCAGAATGTTCTTTGGAGCTGTGGGACTGTCAGAATATCTTTCTCTAGAAGAACTCCTGAGAAGGTATAAAGTATGATGTTGTTACTTATTAGTACGAAATTTTCCCTTTTTTCCATAGGTGTGGTCATAATCAGTTTTGGCTTCCACCTTTAGCATTTTCATGGTTGGTGGTTAGTTTGTCAACCTTGAAAGCTGATCTGGTCTTGAGCATCTACACTAGATGTAGCCCAGAGTGCTGGAGGAGGCCCCAGTTTGGGTCCTTTGAAAACTTTAGTGATTTTACCAATTTTTCATTATTGCAGATCTCCAAATGTCTAGTCAGAGAATTCAGCACAAATCCTAAGGTCCAAATATGGGATGGAGAAGGTACATAGTTACCATGTTCTTGGACGGGAAATCCATACTTATTTGTCCTTGTACTGTAAATACTGTGTAATTTTTTTCCTATTGCATTTAGGACCAAATCCACATATGGGACATTTGGCCTGGGCTGATGCCTTTGTCATCACAGCTGATTCAGTTAGTATGTTGAGTGAGGCTTGCAGTACTGGGTATGTGCGAAATATGTTGATGAGCACCCATCTCCATAAAATTCTTATTTTAATTACTCCTTATTTAGTCTCATGACTCAGTGTCTTATTCTACAGGAAGCCCGTCTATATAATTGGAGCAGAACTGTGTACATGGAAGTTTGCTGACTTCCAAAAGTGTTTGCAGGAGCGAGGAGTTGCACGGCCATTCACTGGGAAGGAGAAAGTGAGTTTCCTGCTTTCCTATAATGTTCTCTGTTGATATGTCGATTGATTTAAAACTATAGTAGTCTTTTTATCAACCTATTTATCATGAGTTGAGCTAGAAGCTTGTGAACTATCTTGATCATTTTCATGGGTTATTTTTTACTTTCTGTTAACAAAATTATATTAAGGCCAACATGTAATCATAAGAGTGAAAATTTGAACTTGTGGATCGGTTCCTTCATAATGATACAATCCCAACAAAAACATAATAACAAGTACAACATAAACTTTTGAAATGGCCTTATCCAAATTATTTCTATGATCTATTTTTAGATATGTGGTGCTACCACAATTGTGCCTGCTAAACCTTTAGTTGCTGCTGGTATTTTTTTATTGGCCTTTTTTCTTTAAACAATGGTGATTTGTGGTTTGAAAATACAGATGACTGAAAGCTGGAGTTATCCTCCACTGAATGACACAGCCGAGGCTGCCAGCAAAGTGATTGCTTCACTTGCTCAACGAGGATGGACAATTCGCACATAATGGCTTCCCGAGCTTCTCTGAGATGCCTATATGGTGCTCTTGGAATCGATCGAAGAAAATGGTGTGATAAAAGAGGGTACACTGTCCAAGATTTAGTGTCTCTCTGGTGCTAACGATAAGGTGGCTTTCCCGGGACTGCTTGCTGGCTCTGGTTGTTTCCTTGACTTGAAAAAGTCAATATAAATAGTTTTAACTAGATTGTTTTTAGGGTGGGTGGTTCGGATTCTCACCAATTTTTTGCTTGTAAAAGAATTTTGTAGTTTCTCTCCCTACATTGATTTTTTTTTTCTCACCTGTTCCAATTTATTCTTGTTTTGAAATCATTAGAATAAAAAAGGTTGAAGAGAACATTGGCATGTAATGTATAACCATACAAAATGCTAAGTCTTTTTCTTTTAATATTCTGTCAACTAATGAATATAGTACTGCATAAGATGTCTTTTTATTTTATGCATGTTTTAGTTATCTAATTGTTGGTATGCCCATCTCTCTTGTTCTTAAGGAAATGTTATTTGCTCATTCTGCTGCAGTATATTTTATTCTGGATAAGTCAGTGTTGGCTTGCAATAATTGTGCCTAGAATTCATGGAAACAGATAGTATGAATGAAGATAGTAACGAGTTAATAGTGTTAACAAAATACTATAGCAAATCTTTTCCATAAAATATGAAAAGGACAAGTGATATATAGATGATGTAACTAACTAGAGAAACTTGAGCATGGTTGACAAATTCCATGTTCCATTTATTGGATTAGGGAGGTTATGTGGTTTAGTTGACTGGTTAAAAGAAGAGATTTTGATGACTATAGCAGCAGGTTGGATTTTGGTTTTTGAACACAAGTTATAACCATAAAGTCTCATTTTTCATCGCTTTTCCATTATATCATTCAAAAGTCAAGATTATAATGCGAAAAGAAAAATATAAAATAACAGACACCGTTAATGTAGCAACTCATCAATGCATGAATTCCTGCAAATTTGATTTAAGAAAATGAATAAGTATTTAGTTTACTAGTCAATTAAAATTAATGCAGAGAATTAAAAGGATGTAATCTATATTTGGTTCAGTTAAAATATTTTTAATAGACATATGTCAATTTTTTACTTTCTTCTTTGTGTAAATTTAAATTTATCGTCGTGAAGATAATATTTACTCTAACAAAATCCTCCATTTTGATTTTTTTTTTAAAAAAATAAGAAAAGAAAGTTGGTTAAGTGTTGCATGCAGTGCTATTTTTCTTTTTGACTAGATTCATCTGCCTATCGCACTTCTCTACTTGCTTTGCTATCTCTCAAAGTGGAAATGGTTCAGTATAACTACTCCCCTTGCTCTTGCCAATAAACTTATATCGAACCATTTTCCCTATATAAGCTTCAACCACCAAGTCATTTGCATCGCAAGCTTTCACTCTCGTTTATACACTTTATTCCTGCTAGGGTATAGTCGATTCTTCTCTCAATTTTAAAGCCAAAAATGTCGACCACCATTGATGTACCAGAGTCAAGCGACGTTGGCAAAGGAAAAGCACCTCTACTTGCAGCCCAAAGGCAGGGAGGATGGAGGAAAGGGATCGGCATAATGGACTTCATTCTGAGGTTAGGTGGCATCGCAGCTGCTCTGGGTGCCGCCGCCACCATGGGAACCAGTGATGAGAGTCTCCCTTTCTTCACTCAGTTCTTTCAGTTTGAAGCCAGCTACGACAGTTTTTCTGCTTTCCAGTACGTGATTCCATCTCGAAACTCTCCTCCTTTGTAACAAGTTGGCATTAACATTCACAAAAATCATATGCATGCAGGTTTTTCGTTATTGCAATGGCATTTGTGGGTGGCTACCTTGTCCTCTCCCTTCCTTTCTCCATAGTAACCATCGTACGCCCCCATGCGGTGGGAGCAAGGCTTCTCCTCATTATCCTAGACACTGTAAGCTCTCCAGAGATAAGGATAGAGATTTTAGTTTTGCTAAAAATTAACGTAGATGTAAGTTTTTCATGTGTTAATGATAAGTGCAGGTATTTCTGACTCTGGCGGCTTCAAGTGGTGCTGCAGCTGCTTCCATAGTGTACTTGGCACACAATGGGAATCAGGACTCCAATTGGCTGGCCATCTGTAACCAGTTTGGTGATTTCTGCCAGTCCACAAGCGCAGCAGTGGTGGCATCTTTCGTTGCAGTGGTTGTCTTCGTATTGTTGATAGTGATGTCTGCTTTGGCCCTCAGAAGAAATTAACCATTAGCATATGAAGTTTATTATCCTGACCTCTATTATTGTCATGCATGGTTTATATATATATTTTTTGGTGTTTCCTAAGTCTCCCTCAAGTTGTGCGAGGTTTTCTTTCAAGTTGTCAACTGTCAAAATGATTACTTGTATTCCTTTAGCCATATGTTGCAATGGAATTAATTAATTATATATATAGCGTTTCTAATAGATCGGTCCATATAGTTAATTAATAATGCGAGTGACATTTTTTAGTTTCTATCAATCATTTCAATTATATTCATGAAATAACCATGTTTTAATATTAAACATATTCAAAGAAATAACAAACATCCTTATTGCAATATTTAGCCGGTCTCTTACTATGTATGTTATCGCAAAGAGAATGAACTGGAAAAAATTGTACAGGTCAGTTGGTCAGACTCATTGACCAAAGAATATATAACTTCGCCTTGAATTTATGCAAATTTTATATAAGAAATCCGCATATATATCCGCCCAAACTATTTATATATGACAACCACAATACCCTTAATTTATTTAAAAAAAGTAAGTTGATTAAGTAGAACTATGATGCTAGCAGCTGTATCAAAACATGACTGCAAAGTGGACGGAAATGGTTTGTAACAACTCTTGCTTCCACATTCTGAATTCTATTCCTTCCTCATATGCTTCAGCCATGAAGTCATTTGCATCGATCGCAATAATCTCATTCATTGAAGGATCATATTCTCCTCTGAAATAATTCCATATCTCACAGTCAAGCAAGCAACTTCGATAAAGGGAAATCACGAGAAAGTAATTGCAGCCCCGAGGATGGAAGAAAGGAACCGAATAGCCATAATAGAGTTTATTCTAAGGTTAGGTGGTGCAGCTGCCACCATGGAAACAAGCGATGAGACGATCTCCCATTCTTCACTCAGTTCTTTCAGTTTGAAGCCAGCTACGATAGTTTCCTACTTTCCAGTACGTGATTCTCTCAGGCTCCTCTACTTCTTTCACTTGCACACTAATCCTAATGAAATCGCGGGGGGCTACCTGCTCCTATCTTTACCTTTCTCCCGTAGTAACTGTCATTCGTCCCCATGCTTCTTCTCATCATTCCGGACACTGTAAGCCTTCTTCTCCCGATAACCATGAAGCAAAGGTTTTTCTTATTAGACTAATATATTCATGGCTGATAACTTTTGAGTGCAGGTGCATAAATTGAAGTCATTAGTTTAATTTTGAATGAAATATATATATGCAAGGATGCAGGTGTTTCTAACTCTGGCTACTTCAAGGGGTAGAGTAGCTGCTGCCATAGTGTACTTGACACACAATGGCAATCGGGATTCCGAATTGGTGCCATCTGCAATCAGTTTTGGGCAGATTTCTGCCAGGCCACCAGTGGAGCAGTGGTGGCATCCTTCGTGTCTGCTTTGGCTCCGAAATCACTAGTAATAAGTTTTTGTCCATTAACAATGTTCAAATCACGACAAGTGATAAAAATAATAATTTTTTAAATTATTTTTATCACATGTCGTGATTTGAATATTGTTGATCGACAAAAAGTTGTTCACCACTAATATACTAAATATCAACTCTAATATATATACTTCTTATTTTCAAATCGTGTGAAATTTGGTAATTAATTATGTAAATATTGTAATGAAATTATTGTATTTCTATCGAATTTAATCGTAACAAGTCACTCCTTTATAATAATATTTACACTAAAAATTAAAAATAATTATTTAAAAATGACAATTTATACATCTACAATAAAATTATTATTGATTTAAATTTTATTTTTTTAAAATTGGAGCCTTTAA
Source organism: Gleditsia sinensis (assembly GCA_037074535.1). NCBI lineage: Eukaryota > Viridiplantae > Streptophyta > Magnoliopsida > Fabales > Fabaceae > Gleditsia > Gleditsia sinensis. Next base: position 7,199,813 of record CM073473.1, read on the forward strand.
ATATTTTTAGAACATATATAAACTAAATGGTCAACCTAATTTCCGAAAGTTTATATTGAGAAAAAATTGCAAAATTATTGAAATCAAAATTTTAAATTCTGTTTAAATAATGACCGAAAAAAATCCAAAACTTTTTTTTATATATATTTCCTATTTTCTTTTCTTTTTTTCGTTTTTTGGTCGGAGCGGATTCAAAGAGCAGTCAAACCTCGGAGGACCAAAGGAAAAATCTACGAGTGAGTGTGCAACTCAATTAAGAGTTGCAAGTTGGGAGAGTCTGTTTCTTTTCCTTGCGTTCAAGGCTCTAGAGTCGAGCCCTTCTTTCTCTTACTTTAATAGCTTCGGTGGGACCGTGGGAAACCAAATATATTAGTGGAAAGCAGCAGAAGTGAAATCTTCAGCTAGGGTTCAGGGTTTGTCTCCGTCGAACGGAAATGTCTCAGACGAAGAAATTGACGCCTAATCTTAATCAGCAGAGCACGAAGATGCTCAATCTCACCGTACTTCAAAGGATGGATCCATTCGTCGAAGAGATTCTGTTTACTGCGGCGCATGTTTCTCTCTATGAATTCAACATCGAGAGTAATCAATGGGTTAGTTCTTTTATTTGATTATACTGTTTCCTTTGGTTCCATAGAACTTACATCGATTATTGTTCCGGATCTGGTATCTTCACTTATTTTGTAATACTAAGACATCAAATCGCGCACATAAAAATTTCCGATTGAGTTCTTCTGGTAAGAAATAAGCTATTCAACTGATAGGATTTTGAGCATTTTAGTATGGATTTCAGTTGCTTTTGTCTTTTTATCCTCACAATCATGTTGAAGTCTTCGTACTTTTAGCTGATGTTTGAAATTGTGGGTGGTTATAGAGTCGTAAGGATGTTGAAGGATCTCTATTTGTCGTCAAGAGGTGATAATGACCGTCTCATCTTTTGTCTTTATTTCTTGCGTAAATGCTGTTGAATTCATTCAAATAGACTTAGATCGTCGTGGTTTTTGCTAATTTTGCTCAGGAACGCTCAAACCCGCTTTCAATTCATAGTAATGAATCGCCGCAATACAGGTTCAAATGTGTATTTTATTGATACCTGCTCTGGAGCCTATTCTTTATGCTGATGGCAATTATGTGATTTCGGACCTGTTTCATTATTTAGCGAGTTGTGCATTTGGATAAATAGTCCCATTTGTCACATTTTAATCTGTTCGCATTTTTTTTCAATTTTTAAATGGTGTAAAAACAGATCAGTAGCTATAGATGTGTAAGATATTTCTTTATAATAAGAAAAGTAAAGACATATTTTCTAGTAATAAATTTACAAACCTTTGATGAAGTTGTTTTGAATGAGGATGAACTCAGGGATTTTGGTTGTTGCGGATAGATTTACATCTTTTTCAGTAGCAAGGTGAGCGATCAAATATCAAAAAAAGAAAAACAAAAACATAATGCCACTTTTTTGTTGTCTCTGAATTAGATGAAGGATTTCATAAATAAATTTGTGCTTGGTATTGGTAAATCAGAAATATGTATTCAGTGGTGATCAGTTGCCAGCCATAAAAATGGTAAAACATTATGGTTTCTGTATTTCACCTTGAGATTGTTTGTTTCTAGGAAAATAACAATTTGCGAAAGATTTATACTTTAAGAATAAGCTTTATTATAAGCAGTCATGGTCCTACGCCAACTGCCAACCTCCTCTTTTTTGACCCCATATCACCCTTGAACTATCGCCAACCACCAGTGGTAATGGTCATCAGGCATTGAATGACCATCATTAACCATGAGTCACCCAGAAATTTTATCAGGTGCTGTTATAATCGCTGTACATCTTTTTAATTACTATTTTGTTGCTATGCTAACCCTGCCAAGCGAGGATGAGAATACTGCATATGATTGCTTTACAACTTTTGAGTGCTGGAACAAACTGCTAACTTGTTTCCATTTTGAATGCCAGATAATTACATGAAAACATATCAACTTCTTCTGGGATCAGAAATAATTTTTCTGTGATGCTATTTTCTATGAATCCCACTCTTCCATATTGGATTCAACATTCAAATTAGTTTCTGTAAGCAGTTTTGTTGGGAGTAAATGTTTCTTTAAGTAACATATGCCCCTTTTAGCGATGCTTAACATATTATGGCCACATTGACTAAAAATGTGTTTCCATTCCAAATTTTAAATAATTACATGAAAATACAACTACTACTGATAAAATATATCCATGAGAAATAATATTCTTGTGATGTTATTTTCTATGAATCCACCCTTCCTCGTTAGATTCATGATTCAATTAAAGGTGTATAGGCAGTTTTTTGGGTGTTAGTTGTTGTTCTAAGTAACATATGCCCCTTTTAGCAATGCTCAAATCTTTTATAAACATTGACTACAAATTCTCTTATGAAATGGAGAAACAAACTCTGCTCTGATCTACACAAACTCATGCATATGTCAAAATCTGTACTGTTTGTTCCCTACTAAATTTCTTTTTCTTTCTAATATTCTTTTCCTGACAGATAATTTAGTGGAGAATCTATTGGATTTTGAGTATGAACTTAAAAAGCCATACTTATTATATCGGAATGCAGCCCAAGAAGTTAATGGTATATGGTTTTACAATTCAGATGAATGTGAAGAAGTTGCAAATCTTTTTAATAGGTAAGATATTTTTCTGTGGTAAAATTGTTTATCTTCTGTTTTTTCAGGCAAATCTACGCCCAAACTTATTAATTGCTAGATGCTACATCATATCCAATCTGGACTTCGCACTTGCGCTGCTTTTATTGTTAATTACTATATCATTATCATATGTAATTGAGTTGCAGAGTATTTTTCATTATTTGGTAGAGTTGCAGAATATTTAATTACTAATAGGATTATTACTTCTGAATTCAATTTACAGGATACTTAATGCATACCCCAAGGCACCTCCAAAGACAAAAGTTACCTCTAGCAAAGGGTAAGGATTATAATTGGTTTACAAAACATTATCAAGTTTGTACTTTCTTTTGTTATATTTTTCCTACCGGCATAATTTTTTCTCTTTGTTAATGTTACAGTGTGTTGCAATGTGCATTAACTATATTTCAATATTCCAAACAATATTGTCATTAATATTCCTATTGTGGACAACATTTGTGGTTCATAAATGGGAAGGTCAATGTATGTATATCACCTTGACTTCCCGTTTTCACATTTCAATGTACTGATTGCTTACCTGAAATTTAAACTGTATCTCATTTTTTGTATTATCATGTAATATTACAACTTCTAGATGCCACCATAAGTGGTTAAAATTTTTCGGCTTATGCCTGATGTTTTGCATATGTTGCAGTGAGTTTGAGGAACTTGAACCAGTGTCAATCATAACCGAAAGCCCTCTAGAGTCATCCTCGTCTGCCCCTTGTGCAACTGATGCTCTTGAAGATCCTGCATTTGTGAACTTCTTCAGTGTATGTAATCTATTTGCGTACCTGGTTTCTCTTCTTTTTGATGAAGTCTTCTTCAATGCCAATTTTTAGTTTTCCTTTTCACTGCATAAAATCCTGTGGACCACCTACTATGATATAATTCTAGTTGCATGGATGCAGATGTGCCACTTTGTCTTGATATGTTGTAGTGTACAATTCTCTTTCAGTGCTGCCCTTTGTCTAGGTCTGTGAATTCCGGAACACTTTAGTAGTTGACTACTAGTACCCAGGAATACATGTTCACTAGGAAGCACAACAGTTGGCTTGTGATTTTCCTGGTTTCATACTATTGTGAAGTGCAAATGAAATAATGAGAATGCATAGTAAGACTTTGACACTGTGGTGTTGTTTGATCTATGTAACCGACTCCACTTAATGAAAAAAGACTTTGTTGTTGTTGTTGCACAGTGAGACTTTACTTGCTTCAAGAACTGGAGTAATTTTAGAATATGATATATAAATTGACAATTTCCATGCTAGTATGCTATGAAGTTATATTTTAGATTACAGCTAAAGAGGAAAAAAAAAGCTTGTTCAAAAGTAATGTTATTATGAAGGAAGAATTTTTTAAATTACTTTGAGGAGGCATTTGGTATGTTGGAAGTCTTACCTTGTACAGTACTTGATAGCCTTGTATAAGTTATAAGAAATATACAAGATCCTCATGTTAATTATGAGATATCAAAACCTGGAAATCTTAGGGTGCATTTGGTTTGCGAAAATGTTTTCTGTTTTTTTTTTCTATTTTTATTTCCTGAATTTTCTAATTTTCACATTTTTTTGAAATATGTTTGGTTTGTGTTTTTATTTTCACTATTTTTTAGTTATATGATTGTATTTTCATTTTATTTTTATTTTTATCACTTTAAAATTATACAAACAATAAAATATTGTGTATATAGTTTGAAATAATTGCAAAAATACGCCTGATACAATGCGCTACAATAATAAAAATTTTAAAAATGTCTTTTTGGCGTTTTTATAATTTCGAAAAATATTTTCTGAAAATGAAAACAGAAAACTGTAAATAAATGTGTTTTCATGCTTGTTTTTTGTTTTCAATGAAAACTGAAAACAATCATACCAAACAGACTCTTAATTTTTCTATATGTTTCATGCGCAATATCTTTTAAACAGGTTTCCAATTACATGAATGTTTAGGATTCCTGTGTACTAATGCCTCCCAAGTGACGTTGGACTAGAGAAAAGTAGTGATTTGCACAATATATCATCTCAGTGCAGCAAGAATTTTGTGACTATAGGGACTCGTGATATGGAACAAGTTTTGAATAACTGATTTCTAAAAGGATATTAAATTGCTTACATAAGTACCTTTCCTCCTTTGAAGTTCCAGAATGTCATCTAAAAGTATTATGCGTGCTTTCATGTTTAGTTTTTGGTTTTGTGCCTGTGTTCTGCCATTATCTGAATTTGTTATACAGTATAATATGCTCAATGTTTGTGCCCTCAGAAGTTCTTGGATTTAATTGTTGCAGACAGCTAATGTTGCTGGAAATTATGCTTCAAATGGAGAAAATTTAAGACAGCCCTACCATTCTGCGACTGTCCCTACTGCTCCCAGTGGTGTATTGACTCCTGCACCAGTTGTGCAAATACCATCTGCTTCTCATTCAGCTTCATCTGTTCCAACCTTCCTCCATGACTCTCCTGATACTAACAATAGTGGCAATCAAGTCGCTAATCTTGTGAAGCCTTCTACATTTTTTGCATCCACTTCTTCTTCTTCATTGTTAATGCCACCTATTATTTCATCTGCACAATCTTCTGCAGCTCTTCATCATTCCCTGAATCTGCCACACCAATATGGCAGTCCGATGATTCAACCCTTTTCACCGCCTAATCCGCATCCATCTTTTACCCCTAATGTTACCTCCCCTTCAATCAGCAGAGAGAAAGTGCATGATGCACTTTTATCCCTGGTTCAGGTACTTTTTGTCACCTTTGTTTTGTTTCCCTACATTACTTGATTATAATTTTTTTTTAATAATATTAACTTGTATTTCCTAGGTGATTAATTGCTTCAAGAAACATTTGTGAAAATATTGTATATTATATATTTTGGACGCCACACAGGGGCCCCAACTTTTATTTAGATTTTAGACAGGATAAGTAGGGCCAACTAGGCTATTCAAATAATATTGTTGATGGACTTGGCTTTTTGGTTTGACTGAGTGTAATTTTTTTTATCAATCATCAAAACTGTTAGTTTTAAAATTTTATTTCATGACAAAATGCCCAAAAATTGAGATTTAAAATAATGAATACTGTACACCAAAAAAAAAATAATGAATACTAAGATTGAGAATGATTTAATAGAGATACATTTAAAATAAAAAATTTATAAGATTGATTTTTGAACACCATTTCATTGATATTAGTGTGAATTTAGATTCTTAGTATGCAATTTTATGTTCATGAAATAAATTTCCACCTGCTTTACAAGAGAATCAAAGTAATAAAAGATAATATAGATGATGTAACAAATGTATGATGCTCATTTTCCCTTTCTGTTTGAGGATTGCTGTAATTTTTTGTCTCTTTCATATTTGTTCTCTAAACAGTTACTTCACTAATGGAATTTTCCTGCGCCAGGATGATCAGTTTGTTGACATGATGTTTCAAACATTGCTGAAGCTGCACCATTCATGAGTAGTTTGAACTTCGCAGGTTGGGTGAAAGCTGCATATAAAATTAGTTGTGTATATAGTAGTTGTACTCTTCACGACTGACGAGCATGACACCTCTTGGTGTAACTTTTATATAGACATCAGTCTGCCAAGGTTTGGCCGCCTCTTTTAAGTGAAGGTATATCTGTAACAGTTGGATAATGCCAATAATTTGTTGGTTTGGTGTCAGTTTCGCCTTATACTTCGAATTTTTTTGTAGATTTGGGACAAAGTACAAACGTGAAATAATTTCTATATCCTCTAGTTTGACTGAGGCTATGCTTATGTATTAACCTTAAGCTTTACGCAAATAACAGGCTTAAAAAGACACAAACAAATGGCCTTTTCCTCTGGTGCTAAACACCCTGGCCAAGTCATGTTATAATTTTCTTACATTTTATTCAGTTAAGGATAGAAATGGAACTGTCTCATGTACAAAATCGTTTTTGTTCTTTCACAATTTGTTTTCCTCTGCAATATTTCTCGCAATATAATTACGTGGCACTATATCAATTCCTACCCTAAATCCAGACGTGGTACTTCCTGTCACAGCTTTTCGGGACCATGTGAAGTGCTTTAGGTATTAGATATTACGACGAAACTTATGTGAGATCCGGTGATTGAGCTTTTAAGTTTTATTTACATAAAAATTTATCCGACGTCGAACTCAATTTTTTTTTGAAAGAATTAAAAAGATTTAAGCTCGCTCTATTATTGTTCCCTACATTACAAGAATTTTCCAAGGTTGATTCCTACGGCGTTATTTTTATGTATGATGTACAGCAATTTAATTTACATTTTTCTTTCTATTTTATGTTCGTTTCGGTCATTGTTTCCTTTCTCTGCTTCAGTTCAGAATATTTCTTACTCGTGCGAAAATAACCCCAGGACAAATCCTTTTATCTGCAGTAGACAAACAGACCAAAAAAAACCCGCAAACGTCAACGCCGCGAGGCTCACGCACAACACATCCAATATCCCTTCTGCCCTCATCTTTCTCTTTTTTCTCTCCCTCTTCCTATTGACGAACTCCTGCCATCGCTCCCGTCCGTCTTCCTGCGCCCGAATCTTAATCTCCCTTTTCCCCTCCAACGCCCTCTGTATAATCACCAAACTGTCCCTCCCATTCAATTGCATCCCATCCATGTCCTCCATCTGCAAGCTCGTCTCCCTCACCTGCATTTCCCCTCCCTCTACCCCAACGCACACGACCAACAAGCTGCACAGCCCTAACTCCGACGACGATCCTTTATCACCCGCCAGAACTGACACGAACTGCACCTCCACCTCCCCACTCAACCAGTGTCGTTGCACCGAAACCGGCTTATGGCTCGAAAGGTTCATCGCGCGCCGTCCACTCGGGTCTATCACTATCCAGCTCAGCGTCAAATCCTCGCCGAGCTCCCGACGCTCGTTCTCACCTTCCGGATACCTTATTGGCGTTTGAACTACTTCTTTCGGGTCAAGCAGGTCGACCCGGAACGGCGAGCACCTGAACCAATCGGTCACGGTCTCGATCTCCACCACTTTGGAGAGTAAGAGCTGCTGGCGGCAGTGAAGATCGACGGCGGAGATCAGTTCCGGCGTACGGTTGATATTTACGTGTGAATTGCGAGTAGTGGTGGTGGTAGGGTGGGGAATGGGGAAAGAGTCGGAGAAGAAAGAGCGGGAACCGTGGGGAAAGTTAGAGATGACGTGGCGGATGCGTGGAGAGGTCGTGGACGGCCACGTGAAGCGGCAAAGGTTGGCCCAGAGACGTTCATGGGAAGCGAGGGCATAGAGTTGGGAGGATGCGGCGGCAGCAGAGGCAAGTGCTGGGCCGGGGAGGCGCGTGAGGATGTGAGTTCGAATAATGTCCGGATGTAAGGCTGAGATGGTGGTGGCGCCGGCTTCATCAACGGACGTTGTTATGCAGGGAGCGTAAGCCATATGAAATGCCTTGTATGTACGGGGGATTACTGAAGTTGGATTTTTGTTTGAGAAGGGCATGTAGTTTGGAGCTTTTATAAGAAGGCAGATTCTACGAGGTAATTAATACGCCGTATAAAGCGGAATCGGGATAGATAACGAATATCGTACCATATTAATGTCGTCTAACAGTATTGCTGGCCACATTTACGTTCAATATTTAAGGAGGCTTCAATGTTTGCATATAATTTGAAAAAACTCTGTATGAGACTAAACTTACATTAAAGTAAAGTCATGACATGTTTTTCTCATTTGAGTGTTGTCGAATATTAAAGGATTAATTAACTAGTTAAACTAATAATGGATATTTACAAAAAGGAAAATGGAAAGAATATATAAAATGTACATAATTAAAAGTACAAGTCAAACTTGTTTAACTAAAGCAAACGTTTGGGTGGGTAATATGACTAAATCAAATAAATAAATGAAGGCATTATAGTCAACAAATGCTATGTCCACTCTCATTTGTTCTAATCTTATTATCTTAAGACATGCGAATTTGTCCACACAAAATACTTAAAACAATAATTTCATTTTCCAACTGATAATGACTCCATGCACCCGAAATAATTATACTCCTTCAGAGGTAGATGTCCCTAAAGTATGTTTAGTTTAAAGAGAATAAATATTTTTTTGTCTATCTATATGTAATAAATATATTTTTAATTATAGCACGAATTAACTAACTAACTAAGTTTTAAACTTGAGTAGTAAGGTTTTTTTTTTTTTACAAGTGAGTTTAACTATTAAGCTATTAATTGCTGGTGAATTATTAATTTATAATTAGTAGTCAGTCGTCCTAACTTACGTATACGAATAATATAATTTATTGCTGTTGAATTATTAGTTATTAATTGGTTTAAAGGAGTTGGGTGTTGAAATAAATAAATAAATAATATCTTATTATCTTTATCTGCAGAAGTTGTCATCTTCGATGTGCCCGGTGACCTGACTTTCATTGGAGCGTCAACATCTTCCAAATCCAGTTTTCAGTGGCTGTCCAATCCAATGTTGACAAATTAAAAAGATGCATTAAAATTTTGCCACGTATTTGAGCCACTTTTTGGGGATTATTTAATGGTATTGACGATCCCTACGACGCAGATACTATTAATTAATGAGTTGGTAGATGATGAACAGAGAGTTATTTTAAATTAAGGCCATATTAGGGTTGTATTTTCTTTAGAAATTAGAATAATATAAGCAGGAGGCATGCCAATATAACATAAAATACCAGATCATTGGAAAGTAGAAAAAAACAAAACAAAAAACCTCTTCCCAGTTCCCACTTTTAAAAACTTCTGCCCCTTTTAAACAGGCCAGTCAGGCCGACCCTATTTAAGGGCCAACCACCCCTTATGGGCCTGGACAACTACTTCCTGGGCTCATCACCCATCATTGCTCTATTGAATCACAGCATGGGCAGACTAATTAAGAGTCGCGGTGATTATTGCAACCCTAGAGAAGGATAGGCAGCGAACTTCACTCTAGTTGGCAGTTGCAATTAGGCGCTGCGAAATGAAAGTGAGGTTAGTGTGCAGGAAAATTTACGACTATATACGCTATGATCTGAAAGAAATCGCTTTTCCCTCGTCCTTGCCCGACCCTCCTCACATTAAAAAGCGTCGAAAATTGACCTGGGAGGAGCGTATTTGGGTAAGCTTCTTTTTCGAAAATTTTATCTCTTTCTGCCATTCATTATGACAAAATGATTTTATGTTTTTGCTTTTGTCAATCGCCTCTGATTTCAATCTAAATTTCCTTAACGTCAGAAACCACTGAGGATTAGGCTTTATTATACAACGCATCTTTAACAGACTCTGTTTGGGAAAGATTGGAGGAATTACAATGAGGGGAGTTTAGGGAAGAATTAAAATATACCACCTATCAAAACATGTGTGTGAGGAATATGCACATTCTTGGCGTGGGCATTTGTTCCTTTTCTCTATTTTATCTTGATTCTAAGCATCACTCTGTACTTAAACATTATTTGATAGTTAATTACCGATGTTTTAAGTGGATAATTGGAGGTGCTGAATTTTGGTTAATTCACAGTTGCCTAAGTGCTTATGTATTTTTCTTAGCTGTTTGGTAATTGATGTAGTACTGATACATTTATTATTTGAACTCTTCAGGTGTTGAAGAAAGCTGCTAGGCTTTATGCTGCAAGCTGGGTTCGGGACATAGGTCCTGATCTTCGGCCAAATGATTATAAGAAGGATGAAATGACTGAAGAACCTAATGTAAGAAAGAAAACAACTAAAGAAAGAGAACCCTCAACACTGGAGGATCTTGGTAAAACCTCTTTCTCTAGTTTAAGATCAATATTATTATGTTGTTTGAATTGTTGGTTTATCAAGAATTAAGACTATTGTGAATGAATATAGTCAATGTACAATGTTGTTTATGTTTCATATCATTGTGTATGTATTGAAGAGTACTTATGATTATCCGCTTTAATTTAGTGTACTCTTGTTTGAAGTTTAAACTATTCCGATCAAGCCTGTAAATAACATATACCTTGAAGCAATTATGCTTTGAACTTTCGAGCTATGAAGACTAAGGGAAACTGGCTTTTTGTACATGTCTGCAAGGGAAAGCATTTAGTATGTTGTTATACTATACCTACCAAATCAGAAGTGCTCCGATATCTGAATTACATGGAAGCTTGCTGAGCTGATGATTAAAAAAATGAAAAAATAATAATAATAAAAACAAAGATACACTTGGATGAGCGTGAAAAAAAGTCACAGATTATTGTACAAACTAGTGTGGCATCCCTTTCTTTTGCCTCCCTTGAAAACAAGATTGTTCCTTCTTCATTTTCCTTGATAGAAAAATTGATATGTTACTTTTGTTTGTACTTATTGTAGCAGAATTTTCAGGGTTTAATTATTGAAAAGCTTTTATCCTCAAAAAACCATCATGATGTGTAATCTCTATTGGATAACATAGAACAACAAGTTCATCCTATAATTGCTAACCGGTTAGGTTATAGGTTATAGGTATTGAACAAAACCAGGACCTGGACCAGTTGGCAGTTGCCAGTTCAACCGGATCCAGTCTGACTCTGAGAGTAGTGAATAACTACATCAATCAGTTTGAACACACTATGAAGATCAGAAAGTCTTGATTTAAAGGATATTGGAAAAACTGACCTCCTTGAATGTTTTGAAAAAAGGATTCTTGTAACCATTTTTAGCCAGTTGGGATTATTAAGCAACTAATTATGGCTATTTGTTGTCTAATTGAGCTTGCTGAGGAGAAAAAAAAAAACAGTGCTTAGTAATGAAAGGAAACTTTTTTCATTTTCTTTGGATGAATGATGCTAGGAAAGCTAATCAAGAGGAAGTTATGGCATTTGAAATTCGTATCTTATTTAAAATTGAGTAGAACTCTATCCTTGCTATTCATGTAACTCCTGACCTTAGGCTTGAAATTTTTCTGCTATAGTTGTGCTTCCCTCTCTTTTATTTGCTTTTTACTTTCATTCTTTTTTTTTTTTTTTTGAATAGCTTGTCATGGTGATTTTGACCATGCATATGTATCTATCAATTGGAAAATAAACAGCTGTGGCTGCCAGAGGTGGAATGGAGACTCTTAGACCTGCTCTGCAGCGGGTGTACATGACCAGAGCTTCTGCCTACAGAGATGCTCTCAAAAGTTTTATAGAAGGGTACCAAGAGGGGGTTCAGCAAGTAATGGAGAGGAAGGAAGATTCTAAAGCTCAAGAAGATGTCAATGTACCCAAAAAATCAACTTGAAGGCCGTCAAAGGCGCTCTGCTTTGCAGAAATTAGTGGGAACCCCCTTGAATTCTGGGGTTTTATTGTACATTACACTGAACGGACTCCTGTGAATATAACAAAATATTTGGTGTGTTTAGGGTACTCATTATTAGTCGTAATCCTGGGTTTTGTTTTTGCCAAATAAGATTTGCAAGTTTTATACTCGTATGTTCTTACTTGGGTTGATATCGTGGTTCTGCCAACATTGTAAATGCCGTATTTTTTAAAGATATATGTACATTATATTATTATCTATTAATAAAGTGCTCTTTAAATAATGGCTGGTCATATGGGGCCTTTAGTTCCACAATCTCTGCAGACAATATAGTGAAAAATTTAATACCATTTTCCGGAACGAGACCACGACTGGGGTTTTTGCAAGCTGGATTATTTCTGGGAACCTCACACTTGCATAAAGTGCAAATCTAAACATTTCGCCATGTATTCTCATGTCTTCAATTTCGTAACTTTTAATTGCCGACGTCGGTCATCTGTTCCGTGTAATACTGAAAGAAAAAAAATAGTTCTGTGATCTGATCCTTGATGCTTCCCCGGCTTCCCCTATTCCCTCGTGTCTGCATAGAAAATAATCACTGAAAGAATTTCTTTCATTAACATGTCGGTATTGCATTTTAGTTGTTTTGCTAGACATGCATGCACACATCTGCTTGAAGATGAAATAACTTGTTGTTTTTATCTGACTGTTCCTGGATGTGGATGTAAGGTTTCCTTGCGTGATGCTGAATTCTCAGCATTTCGTGTAGATTGTCGACTTGTCGTTGCCATTTCTGTAGGATTGTCACGGCATTCCGCGAGATTGTTTGGCTCCAGGTGACTTAATTACCAGCCTAAAACTATATGCGAGAGAGCAACTTCCATAATGGGATATCATCTTTTACTTTGAAATTGTGCATGTGGCAGACAAATTGGTTCATGCGTTGGAAGAGTGAATAGTTTTTACTTTTAGTTTCATGGTGGAGGCTGAGATGACTGAATATGACTTGCATAAGATGAAAGATCAGACAGAGATTTAGGCCCCACAATTTTTAATTGACTCCAGCTTTTGGGTGATTAGCGTGCTATATTGGCCCCCTTCCTAATAAAGCCTGCAAAAAAGTGATGGGGGAAATTATTGAGGTGGAGCTTACTATTTTAGGCAAGAGCCTAATTACTTAAGAACTGTTTATAATTATATAACATTGGTGGCGCAGGTTTGGTGAGAATCTTTTTCTAGCGTGAATTTTGGATTATCAGTGCTATGACATTGAAGACGTAATCCACTTGATTGACAGCACATATCTTCTGCAATTCTAAGACAAGAATTAGTTGAGCGAGCTGAATCTTATAAACTTGGGACTTGGAAAGGATGCAGGAAAAGTTATTGCATTATGCTAAATTTGTCTAGTTTTAATAATACATTCTCTGTTGTGAAACCTGATTTTCTGTGATTTTAATATAGACAATGTTTGGCGTCATCAAATATGAATGCAAGACTTCTTTCTGCAGATTATTTAATTAACAATTTGGCACTCTTTTTTTCAACAGGAGTTCGTTCCCAAAGGAGATGCAGGGGGAGATTCTCCCCGCCGTTTCAAAGTAAAGCCAAGTGGAAGTGGAAGAAGAGGTACTCTACTCACATGGTTTTTCTCTGCTATTCTCCACTTTCTATGTCAGCACTGTCCTAGTCATACATAATTGCATTAGTCCCGCTGGTCAAATCCATCATTTATATTATACGGGAGTCATTTCATTTCTTTTTGGTTTTCGGCGGATTAATCTCTTTATTTTTTTTAATTTTTGGACAGGCGGCGGATTAATCTCACTGAACTATTTTATTTCTTTGATTAGCCGTTGTTTAGGACCCTCCCACCTATTGCAGAGCGAGTGAGCCACTGAATGAAACTTTCATTGGAGGCCTTCTACACTACAAGAGAGGTCAATAGGCCTTTCGTGTAAATCTTTATGGGCCCCTAATAATCACGTATAAAGGAATTATTATTTATTTTTTTGGGAGGGGGGTGTATATACTCAATTACTCATAAAGCAACTCTGCACTCCTGAAGGCACTGTTTGAACATAGTGGCTCGTGATCAGTGCAGGCTGCCCTTCTGAGGCCTCAGAAATTGGATTTCATTATTCATTATTATTTTTACTTTGTGGGGGTAAGTACCTGTACTGGTGCGAGGGAGTTTCGTTAATTCAGTGCGATGGATGAATAATTGATCAAAGGCACTTCATCGACGGGTCACATCCTGTTTCCACAGCCACTAGCTGTCGATGGTGGTACACAATCGGCTAAAACTTCTCAGTCAGTGTTAGTGTCCATTATCATCTGATAAAACCCCAGTGTTTGTACCCGAAATTTGGAATTTTCAAAACCTCTGGGCCTCTACGCGTGTGCGGTGTTCTTGACTCCGAGGGTCCATAGTTGAAAGTTGAAATGGCTGACTAAAGTGGTCCAGAAGCTAGAGTAAATCCATGCTTGAGTTGCTTCTGACAGTTTCTGCCCTCGCATGAGTTTGATAATAGCACACAAGGTGTTTCTGAGAAGCCGTGAATCACTTGGATAAGACATTTCAATGTGGATACAATTGCTAGCATACTCTTGAAGCATATCTTCTTCGCTAGCATACTCTTCAAGCATATCTTCTTCTCTCTCTTTTTCGCTCTTTGGTCCCATTCGTGTTCGAACATTTCACCGCTGTAAGTAATAATGTTATTGGATGATATTGTCCCCTTTCCTTTTTTTTACTTTGTTTTTTTTTATAGCTTGCAAGTACTTAAATTTTAGCCCTAAAACACAGACGAGGCAGAGGCAACATGGTAGTGGGGGACCATGGCCTGTTTTGTGGTGACGTGCTTATATTAAATTTCTTCTTAGAGGTTTCTCGTCTTGATTTTCATCCACATGTTAAATTGCTGATCACATTTGAAGATAAACAGATAACCAACCCCCTTATCATTGTCATCGCCATTATTATAATCCCATGTAACATACGTGGACCAGAAAAATATTAGCTTTTCTGTAGTTATAGCTAGGCACGGCAACAACAAAATTTCACTTCAGTTAATGTTCAAAGGATCTTGTCAGCTTCGAATTAGCATTTACCATTCAAATTCCTGTAGCAGCACAGATAACTATAATAAGTCCATCCACCCACCCACCCAACCACCCACCCCACCTTCGCCCATACCACCATACCCTCCCATATATTATGATGAACTCTTAAGAAAAATCTTCAGGCAGAATCCCAACAGTGGCATATAGATTCCTCATTCCAGATCTACAATATTGTCCTAAATTCTCCATTTGGCACTTGCTTACGTCAGCTATCTCCCTCTCTGTGGGACCTACTGCTCTCTTCCTTCCTTTAGGTTTCTTACTTCTTCTACCTTGGTTTGGAAGTTGGTATGAAAATCAGGGATTGTTTTACCTCTCTCTCTCTCGGGCGGAGTTCGAGTAGGAAGCCGACAAGTAGGTTAAATGGGTCAATTCAGGATGTCACATCCACAGCGCTTTATCCTCGGCGATTTCTCATCTGCTCGACCCCCTGCTGCAATCACACATCCATGCATTCTATTAATTAGCCTGCTACCCTTTTTTTTTTAAAAAATCACAACACATGATCAAAGATAATATCCATAAATCACTCCTCAAGATGTTTGCAAATTAATCATAATCCTAAAATTAAGAGCACAATGCCATAAAAAAATTAAGACCGCGTAATATCAGAGATTTGAAGAGGGAAATATCAAAATGTGAACTTGACAATAATAGAGTAGTAGATAGATTACAAAAACTAGGAAGAGAAGAATCCCCAAACAGAAACAAACCAGAATAGGTGATTGGATGATTTATCCCAGGAAAGTTTCGAACCCCAATGGCCCATGACAAAACAAGTCAGGGATTTTTTAATCGAAACCTACTCGAGAGTGATCTGAAGCAGCATTGATAGCATTACAGGTTCATGGAAAGAAGCCAAACTTCGTTGACTTGGACGTGCTATTACTGGTTGAGTTTGCTTCAGGTTACTATTGGACCGAAATTCGAAGGTTTTAACTGCGTTTAATGATGATGTTTTTGCGAGGCATTTAAGTTAAAGGCCCACAAACAAGTAAGTTCTTTATAGTTCAATCTTGTCATCTCTCAAAACCAGCTACGTGTCGACTATCGGTTGGCATGGCGGACAAAATGTGCAAAGAGGGGTGAAAAAGAACTGAGACTAGACTAGATCAGATAATAAGTTAAAAGTAACTTTTATCTGAGAGAGAGAATAAATTTACATTCAGTTAACAAGGAAAAAACTTTGCATCTGAGTGTAATCAAAACGACCGAGAGAGAGAGAGAGAGGGGGAAGAAAAAATGGGAGTAAATTAAAAGTAAGAAAGAGAAAAGTCAAAGAGAATGAAGCTAACAATGTCGGGGTAAAAGGAAACAAATAGTTTTGCAGATCCTAGTTAATTATATCAAACAAAGTTAAATGGGTATGCAGAGCGAGTTTCCTATTTTTCAACGAAGTGGAATCAATTTTAATGAAGACCACAAGAGGTGATTCAATTACACATGACATGAAGGAAGTGGAGATGCTCATATAGAGTTCCAATACTAAGTTTAGGTCTTTTTATATATGCTACCATTATTTTAAATGTATATTCCTTTTGCCTTCCTTAATACGAAGAGCCAAACTGCATAGGGAACATGCCCCTTGCGGCATTCACAGCTAAGTTGATAATTATATGCCTCGTTCAAAGGGAACAACAAAATCCCACAAAACCATTGATAAACTAGTTTGTTAAATTAAACACAAGAAAAAAAAAATATATATATATATATATATATATATATATATATATATATATATATATATATATATATATATGTATGTATACTCAGCAAGCATGCATGAACCCGTATATTCTTCAATGACTAGATTAGCGCATTAAATTGTGAGGGCCATCTTTACCGCTGAACGAGAAAACAATTACAAAAAGTCTTAATTTAACGACGTACCATGTGATGGTGAGGAGGATTAATGGAAGAATAAGAAGGCAGATGATAATGGGCGTAGAACTGGTGTTGAGTAGTTGTACCCTGGGTTGATGACATGTAGGAGCATTCGGGTCTGGAGGATCCGGATTCTTCAGGTTGGCATTCCATGTTTACTCCGAACAGCCTCAGTACCCTCGAGCTGGAAGTGTTTCCCACCGGCGTCTTTTTGTTCTCATCCGCTCTACCTGTAACATTACACCACGTGCCTGACAGTGCTTTAATATTCCTTCCCCCATCCAATTCCATTCATCAAGATACAATTACGATAAACGCATTTAAAAAATTTGGATTAACGAAGGAAACAAACTAGATGGCACCGCCTCATTTTCTGAATCTCTAATTATTCGTGAATACTTGGTGAAGTTTTTTCCCTGTGTTCATTCAAAGAATTTGGAGCGTATGCTCGTACGACACAGGACCAGATTGCTGGGCAAACTGATCACAGAAACACACACACAAAAAAAAAAAACAGCAATCACATTCCTCCGAATTAATTGGAAGATACCGTTCACGCACTTCCATGAGGCTTTAATTATTTTATCTAATTGTCGTTTTTCAGTTATTTTAGTAAAAAAAAAAAAACATTTACCATCATTTTTCGCCCCCAAAAAAAAAATGACAAACAGAGAGCACATTTGAAGTGGAATGGAAGAATATGGGAAAAAACAAAAAAAACAAAAAAAAAACAGAAAAAAACAAGATAGGGTTGGTTGATAGAATGAGATGAGTTTATAGAGAGAGACCTGCATGAAGGCAGTCAGGTTGGTATGGCAAGGGGTGATGCGTAGGATAAGGATGCGCAGAATAGAAACCTCTGGTCCACCCCACACCAACACCGCCCACCCCATTGTTATTATTGCTATGGCCGTCAGTGTTGCGAAGCCCCGCCGCCGCCCCTCTGCTAACGTGCGCCGGAGTGGACCTACTCTGATGGCGGCGCCTCCAGCTGATGAAGAGGCGGTGAGCGTCGGTGCGGTGCCGCTCGAACAAAACGACGTCGCCGGCATCGAGGTGCTTATCCTTCACGTAACGGCTCCATCCTTTTGTCAAAACGTAGCTCTGGCTACTGTTCCAATAGGAGTAACGGAAGCGCCAGCACTTGCCCGACTCGTCCTCGAAACTCAGTGATAGACCCTTGCTCTCCCCGGAGTCGCCGAGTGGGAAGTATTTTTCGGCGTGCTGTTTTGGGATGACGAGGCGGTTGAGCTTGCCCACGTCACTGGGTGTTAATGGCTTCTCGAACATGGCTTCCTTTTGGGCTTGGTGTTCTGGGGAGTGTGAGCTGGTGGGCTGGTCATGGAGGGGTGGTTGTCCATTGTCATCTTCGTCGTGTTGATTGAGGTTGAAAAAGGAACCGGGTGGGTGTTGGGGAGTGTGGGAATTGAGGTAGGGTTGGCGGAGGTGGTAGATATGGGAAGGCCAAGCAGGGTTGACTATGGGGGGTTCAGAAGTGGAGCGGTTTTGGAATGCTTCCATTAGGACGCCTTGATGTTGCTGAGTCGTCCACCACGGCGTCGTCTCTGGAATGTCCGTGTAGTAGGGATTTATGGACATTTTCAGAGTTCTGTCTTATCAATCTCAGTCGCCTGCAGAGAAACAGAAATTAAAGATTTTATGAAGGGAGGAAGGGGATTTAGGGGAAGGGTTTGAAAGAAGCGTTATGATTATGGGTTTGATGTGGAGACTGAGGGAACTATTTGATGGAGCTAGCAAAGATATGACTTTGAGAGAGAGAGAGGGAGAGGGGGGTGGAAATGGAAGTACGAGAGTACTTTAATGGTTATAGGGATACAAAAAACTTAAAAAATAAAAGCATTAACTTGTGTGTAAATTTGGTCGAGTACTCGCGTTCTTTCTCTTTTTAAATATGGCAAAGTGGTGATGATTTGTATAAATATTACGGGAGACGTACTAAGATAATTATAAAAAATGAATTATTACTGAATTGGGGGGGGGGGGGGGGGGAACATGTATGTTTAAGAATGGTGAGGTAAAATTTTTTGGTGTAATTAGGGACATCCCATGTTACTGACTTGGCAAACAAATCAAATGGTGGGGTCCTCTCCCTCAGTAATCACCTCTATCCGTTTCATCTCGTGGCCTACCCAACCTAACCCAAATATCGCCTTTTTATACAATACTCTTTTATGGGCTAAAATTGATGCGAAGAAAATTTAAAGGCACCATGTTTTTTTCACTTTCAATTGCTTTTAAATATTTATATTATAAATTGAAGACATTCAAATTAATACTGAGTATTTTTCTGTATATATTTCAATTTTTTGTTTTACTGTTAATCTTATTTGTTAGTTTTTCTTTTTGGTTCTCATTCAAAAATTAGTTTGAGTAATTTTCTTAAAAGCATAAATTTTACAAATAAACTTTTATTTAGTTTTTCAGAATTTCGTATATATAACTGATGCTCTCGTGACCAATAATCTTATAATTATATTACCATTCTTTTCTATGCAGCGGGTACGGTCATTAATATTTTATGAGAAAACTCAAACACAGGGAAGAGGTGGTCCTCCTTAGCTTGGCTTTGTGTTTTGTATGATATACAGGTCTAGTTCAGGTCTCTCCAAACTGCATTATTATACTGAGGACAAGAGAGAAGTATTTAAATCACGTGCATGACAGCAGTGTTGGTGTTCGGCCATTCCTAATTTTAAAAGCGACAACGAAACTAATGAATTAAAAGAAGGCAGTAAAATATCCGAAGTCCACAGATGCCTGCCCTTTCCAACGAGCAAAGAGAGAGATGGGTGAGCAATGATTCATTTTGCTTACTGATATCGAATTTGTTTTTAAAATTCAATATTCAAATTTAAACGAATAAAAAAAAAAATAGAGAGATGAGATAAGATTTGTCCAATTCGAGAAGACGAAAACCCTTTCCGTGGAGTCGTGTTTGAATTCCCTCCTCACACTTGCATCACTTTCACATTAATCACAACTGCAGACACACACACACACTCTTTCTCTCTGTTTACTTATCTGATCCTTTGGCTGTCGACCCATCCATTTTATTTACGTATGGTTGTATTCAATCCTATTTATTTATTTATTTATTTAAGTTAGATTATGTCTTTTCTATGACTTAGAGACAAAACCCACCTCAATTTCCAGGTAGATTCAGACACCCTTTACTGCTCTACAAAAGTTTGAGCTAGTTTGTTTTAGTTTAAGTACATGTTGGAGACACGCCTATAATTATTAGAGGTTGCTGAGCTTTCTTGTGTTATTTTCATTCTCTAATACAAACAACTTCTCTGTGTCATCTTACTCCAGGTATATGCATGCTATCCATCATCGCCCTTTTTAAACGGACGGTCCCAATAGAAACAAAATCACGAACACAGAGAATGCAATTAGTACCAAGCCCCACTAAACCCCCAATTCACACAGAAAATAAAAAATAAAAACATGAAAAAATACAAGTAATCCCGTAAATGACGAGACCCTCCTCTTACATATGAATTTTTCTATTGCTTGCTGAAAGATGTTGCTTGGCTCAGTGCAGGAATCCTTGACCATGAAGAAAGGCACAGTCTGGGTGAGGAATCTGCCATGTAATTTGTAGGCGTTCTATATGGAAAAAATCTCAATAGTTTATTACTGCGGGAATGGAACAGGACGAGCCCATGAGATATATAAGGAAGGTAGGGACTGCCAAAGGGGAAAGAGGGTAATTTAAAGTGTGACAGAATCACAATTTTTATGTAGTTTCCATATATGGGTGTTCCTCTTTCCCCAAGTAAAGTCCCAACCCCCCACCCCAATTGGGTTTTGATGATTAAAGTCCGTGTCAACGAATCATATGGAGACATTCATTCATAACTCTGCCAACATTAAATGAGCACAAGGTGGATTTCTATCTTTTCTATTTGTTTCCACCAACAGAGCCAGCGATGTTGGTTTTCCCACAAGTGCTATGATTGCTATAACTTATAAATTTCTTCTCTCGTATACAAAATCATAGAGAGTAGAGACTGTTCCAGTTCATTGATTGGAGCAGTAATATATTCCAAACTGTTTGTTGAAAATGGTCAATAACGATGGAAGCAATCTATCATAATGATTCGTATCCAGCACCTTAGTTTATTCTACACCAAGTCTAATAAACAACTCAATTGTTAACTCCAGCAAACCCATCTAGTGCTTATTTTATAAGATCATGAATAAACCTAAAACAACTTAACATTCATCAGTCTATGCTTTTAGAATTCCAAATTAATCAAAAACTGCTAGATAAAAGGGTTTAGTGGGCCAGCTAATTAGGGTCTATCTCACTTAGATTTTCATTAATTATCATAGTTTAGTGGCCCTTTCTTTAGTTGAAAAGAATAAAAGGATCCCAGATGCATCAATTATACATATAAAAATATGACCCTAAATCAACAACAAATGTATCATATAGCCGGTTGAAAGGTACAGCTACAACCCTTATAACCCAACCAAATCACAACCGGAAAGTTTATGCCATGCAATTGAAATTTTATAGATTTTCCTTCGAGACTTTTAATTGAGTGGGGACCCTGGCCCTAGTCCATACACTTGAACGGTACTTGTCTTTGTTGATGAACCATTAACTTCGATAGTAGTGCACGAATGTAAAGTTGCCGAAATGTTAGACTTTTCAATACACTGGCCGGTGGAGACTCAAATACTAATAAAATAATAACGTTTCCATCGTCTTTGGACATTAAGTAATGACTAAATCTAATAATACACACGCATGATTAGTTCCAGGAGATTTGAGTTTAACTAGCTACATGGGCATATGTGTAGAATTTGATCTATTGGACAAGAGGAAAGTGGGAGGAAGCATGATTTGAAGTGGCGAAATAAAGCACATGTATATAGTCTAATTAGTGTCCGTGATAACCATGGAAGCTTTTTAGAATAGAAGGGTAAAAGACAAAGAAAAAAGAAGAAGTTTAGAATGCAATAGAGCACGCCAAATGGCACGGCTATGAGCACAAGTAGTTAGGAAAAAGATGATTGAAGGGCATGAAATAATTATCCATAATTGAGAATTTTGATAATCTATGGGATTTTGTGTAGAATGCGTTTCATGATGGGAGATTTAGTTGATGGATATATCTGTAGAATTAATGAGTGGGGTTGAATTTGCTGTTTCTCCATTTGTTTCATGAAATGGATATTTGATTACGATCTAATTTGGCTTATCGAAAATACCACTAATGATGGGTTAACATCATTAAATTGTAGGCACGCAATTGCATCTCTAACATTTACTTACTGTTAATGCATCATCTTAATTATATATTATCTCTTGACTGTCGGCTTAATCCACCCAACCTGTGCTGTACAATTTCCCAAAAAGGGAGACAGCTAAGCAACTCAAAACTATAGGACCGTGTTTCTCAATTTTTAATTCATTTCTAAATTGCTTTTTGTCTCATTTTCAAATCTCATCAATTTTGGTAAAGCAAATATTAATTTGGGTATATATAATTCTATGAGTTAATCAATTTTTCTCTCGTTCAAAATAGAAGTATTTAAATCTGATTAGGGCGAGCTTAATTTCAGTGAGTTCTTTTTTATAATATAAAATAAAAATAAAATATAAAGGCGTAAAAAAATGATAAAAAATAAATATAAAAATAAACGTACAATATAAATGTTGCAAACATTGTAAGCTTTTTTAATTAATGTACTATAGTTCATTATAAATAAACTTAAATTAATAATTTATTCATCTGTAAATAAATTGAATTAATTCTTATAAAATAATGGAAAGGATGTTCCAAATTGAACACCATTATATTTATATGGCTCATTTATGTCACGAACTCACAATTTGGCAATGCCAACATATTTTTTGCAGCAAATTAAGAATTAGCTAATAGTTTGTCATTGACTGTGTTATCACTGTACGTATTAAGACTGTCTTTGAGTATTCAAAAGTTACATAGTTTCATAATGTGTATGCAATATATATATATATATATATATATCTTTCCACTATAAAAAAAAAGGTTATAGCTCGGGGAAAGAAACAACAAATATGACGAATGTATGAAAAGTTTCATAGAATATTTCATCAAGTTGATGAACTTAAACATATTGACAGCGCGTTATCAAACATAGAAGACAAAAAAAAGAAGGTTAATTTATTGCATTGTAGCCCTGAGAATAGTTTAAAACATTAATATTGTAAGGAAGCAAAACAGCAGCAGATGTACGTAGGCTTCCATTTTTCTCCCTAATGAAGGTAGGTAGCTCTAGGCTACTCCACTTTTTACAATCCAAAGGCATGCTTGCTTGCTGGCCATGGGCTCCCCTGCTTCAAACTCTAAAGTGCAAGCATGGACCAACACAATGCGATCTAGTTACCAAACCACCTTATATATAAATTACATAAAACAGCAAATAACAATTCCCCAAGACAAAGTGTACATACACGCACAAGCAGAAGCAATCTCTTTATCCTCACACGCTCACAGATACCACTTCGTGGGGACTTTTAAAATATAAAACTGTGGAAGCCGAAACAATTAATGTACAACATGTCATGCCTTCTGCTGCTCTGCCCTCTCCGATCGATCCCTCTATTTTATTTAATAATTTCATTTCTCAGAGTAGGCATGCATGCGGAACTAGCGAGGGCCCACCAGATCAATTTATATTGTTATTGGAAATGGGGCCCCCCCAGCCAAACCCCATCGTCATCGTCTTTTCCTCTTCTTTCTTATTCTGCTGGTGTGCAAACTGCAACAAAAGAAGTTGCAGAGAAATGTTGATGAAATCAGGTAATTGGCACGTGGCACGTGGCACGTGATGAGTGTAGGCCTGTGGTATGCAGGGTATAGTGGGGGTGGATCTAGATGTGGGACCATGTAGGAGGCCCAATAGTATCTGGTCCACTGGCCCCCAGCCTCCAATTAATGGCTTGTTTTTCATTTTCAGCGCTGAAGGACAGAGAGAGAGAGAGCATGACACCTCTAACCTTTAACCTCTGGGTTGTAACTAGTAACCGAGAACTTCAACATTGACTTGCCTTTCAAAGGAATGGTAACGCATGCCTTACGAGCTGAGAGTACAGCAACGTCATCTACATTTTTACAAGCAATAATGGTTTTGCAAAAGCCGAAAGAGTTGAGAATATATCTTTAAACAAAAATAGTTTAGTACATTGTTAATATAATTTTTTATTTATTAATAATATTTAAATTATGATATATAATAAAAATAATATTTTTTTAAATTATATTTATTATATATCATAATTTTATTATTATTAATAAATAAAAAAATTATCTATTAATAATAAATTAAATACTAATTCATCTTAAAAATGCACGTGAATATACATTATTGAGAGAAGATTTAGAATATAAGCTTAAATGGTTGATTAATTATGACTAAATATTTATAAAGAGAATTATACGTACAGAATAAAAAATAATATGTGAAGAAAGAGACACATGGTGGGAATATTGGGACTACATATAAATAATACAACGAATGATAGACCTAAATTGAATTATGAAACTGTTAATTCAATTAATTAAATAATTATATCTATCCCACGAATGCTACTTGAATAGATCAATGATATTATTAAATGGTGCGCTTGTTTTTATTAATGTGGTTCCACGTGGAGGAAGGAAGTGGCATAATCAATGAAGTCAATTTGATTCGAGGCTGAATATGAAGTCTGCGTGGCGTTTAATCATGATCAACACCGAAATATTATTATTCAAGAAGCCAATTCCAGTAAGCCAAGTCACAACCCATCATTTCAGAGTTCTTTTTGAGAGAGATAAGAGGCGACCACGTGTCACATCCAGAGTTGTCTTTCGGTGTTGCACATTTTTAATTAGTATTCTTGTTCCTAACGTGTTTCACTAAAATGAATGATAAAATATGTTTCATTCCTCATAATTGAATCATGTCTCTCCCTGATAAAAATCTGATGCTTTTGTTTCGAAGCAAACGGGAAGAAAGCAAAAGACTCACGGTTCGTTTGGTTGGTGATAAAAAATAAAATTAAAAAGAAAATTAAAAATAAAATAAAATAAAATAAAATATTATAAAAAAAAATTATTTTGAATAGGCGATAAAAAAAAATTTATTATTTTTGTACGTTTATTATGTTTTAAATAAAGTAAGAATAGAATAAAAAGTTAACAAAAAAATAAAAATATTGTTGAAGCATAAAAATAATAAAATAATATTATTTAAATTTAAAAAATTATTTAAAAATGATATAAAAACAAAAATAATTAATAATATTTTATTTTTTAAAAATAAATAAATTTCTATTATATATGATAACACAAACAAATTATTATAATTTTTAAATTTTTTTGTATAAATTTTTTAAATTAATTTTATTTATATAAAAATAAATAAAATAAATGGGATTTTTTTTTTGTCTTTTCACACACATTTCCACGCCTTCTACCGTCGGGTCCGAATCTTCTGCTGTGGATGAGGACCCCCTTCGTAGTCTGACCAGGCGACTGGTTAAAGGATCAGTCGCCTGGTCAAACTAATTTTGGAGCACAGCACGCCACAGCAGAGGATCCAAACATTCTACCCTCTTTCCCTTATTTTTGAGAAAGAATACCCACTCCCTGACATGATGGAATCATGATTCCTTATTGATGAGATGTTGGCTACTAAACGTGGCAAGCAATAGAATGAGAATGTGCATTCCCATTCCATCCTCTTATATTTGCGTACCAAACGAGTGCTTAAGGAGGGAGAGATAGATATCAAAAGGCAAACAATAACTTCTATGGCAATATATACTGTAATGCCCATTATGTGAACCAAGTTTTGTTTAAGGATTAATAAAAACTAAATACTTAAGCGAGTGCGACAGATGTCTGTATAATATTGTATAATTATAAAAATTTATATATCAAACTTTACACTAAATTTTTTTATTTTCTTACATATTTCGATAAATATAAAATATTTGTATTATATAAGTATTTCGCTCAAGTATCTAACATGTTTAGAAATTATTAAAAAAAAGAACAGAATAAATATAAGGAATTAAGGATACAACCTCAACATTATTCTTTTTTATTTTTTTTGGATAAGTACCTCAACATTATTCTTAGGTCCAAACTTCAGTGTGAGCACGAGTTAAAAATCGGAAGATTTAGGCCCAAACCTGGCCCAATTCCCATTCGAGTACGTAACTTATTCTGGATAAGATAAGGTTATTAAGTCAACTCCTACACAAGGTGTTGTTACTTTCCTATTTAATATCTATGTATATTAGTTAGTTTGGGTGACGTACAAATAATTAATGCTAGAATCCGTAATTTCTATTCTTTTGTTGATAATAAGGTACGGTGACAATTAGCGTAAATTCAACAAGTATTGTTAATGTCGCTGTGAACAAATTGGAGAAATTAATGCACAGTAGATTAGTGCTTGGAAAGCCAAATGGTAAGAAGCTAGAGCTGCTTTGATTGGGCTAGATCTTGATAATATTGGGAGATCCAGCTTGATATGATATTGGACTCCCGTTTCCTCACATCTTTTAGCCACTGTGGATCTTCCTTAGTGGAGAACCGCAGGTCAACATGATGGGCTCCTACTCACAAAACAATTAGCCTATAAATTAGGAAAGACGACCGACCCAAGAGGGAGAGACTCTGTTCAATGTTTGGTGCAGTACTAACCTTCTTTTGCGACTATGGCTACCACAGTCTCTGATATATTCTTCAACACTCTGCAACAAATTAAATCCCTTAATTAATTAACTTTATACTGGATCAGAATCACTATCTTTTAAGAGGAAGAAGGGTGACTAGCTATCCTCCCACGTACCCTCCACCACTCCAAGGGTCTCTTAAACCATTAAAGAAGATAATGTTGCTGGCAGAGCTTTTCAGAACTCTGTCAATGCCCTGCACAAATATGATAATGAATAATGAGGAATGAATCACCACTTTTGAAGAGTATAGAATGATGAAGAGTGAAGACCCACACGGCCGCCAAACTCAGTAGTAATCCAGTGGGGCCTGGGTTCTATGCCGTAGGCAGCTTGGCAGGAAGAGAGTCTACCCTTGTATTCCCACTTCGAAGCTGGGAATATGCTCTTCTCATTGCTCCCACCTACCGGCATTATCATCTCCGTACACGCCTGCATTCACAAACTTATCTTCGTCATCACCATCACACTCTCTTCTTCTCCTTCATTGGAGGACTCCGAATTCAAGCATTCAAGTCACCAAACTAAACCAAACCAATATGCATGATTTTGACGACTTAATAAAAAAGAGAGCATTGACATTTGGTACATGATTCTGATGCATGAGTGGGCCAGGAAAAGGGGCGAAGGTGCGATTTGGGTTGCGTAATGGAAGCATATTACAAGGTCCCAACCAAAATGATGATTAGCAATTCTCTCAAGCTTACTCCTTTTTGCATGTGACTGTAAATGTGAGGCACATGCTTTCTTTTCTTGGATTCTGTTCTATCACATGCTCCATTTCTCTGTTAATGCACCTTTTTGACTGCCATTCGACCAAATGTTCCTCTTTTACCGGACTACGCTTAATTTGTCACAGAATCCAATCTTCAATTCATTAATTGCTCCTTTTTTTATTAATTACATGGTCAAAACAGTAGTTCTAATGTTCTTCCAACCATTATAAATGAAGCACAATCTGGATTCGCGGGACAAATTGAATAATATAAACTCTTACACTACTAAATCAAAAATCATATTGGTAACGAGGTACCTGCCAATGCCATCCTCCGAGACCGTGAGGATCGGAATCATCGTTCAGATCAAAACACGTGGCAGTGCCACTGTAGTTGTAGTAGATGTTAGCTGCTGCATACAACTTGGCAAACGTGTCATTCCCCGCGGCTGAGTTGTCAATCGCCTCGCACATCTGGAGTTGTCTTTATTATTGAATTATTGATTACATGCCAATGCACTCCTTTGTTATAGGATTACTTCATTTTTTTTATCATAAAAAACTGCAATTATTTCCATCACATTAAATTACCAATATTTTTCTGGGTTTAAAGTAAACGGCACCTTTTTCACTGGATAAGCTGGCAAGGGATTCAGAAAATTGGAAGGTGTTGGATAATCTGTCATGGCTGTATACATCAAAGCCGTAGAGATCCAACCTTTCAGGTCACCTGCTCTGATATAATTCCTGCACCAACAAGGTAATAAAACTCATTATTACTTATCCCGCATCAAAGTTATTTAAAAATTAAGCCATTATTTAATTATTTGCATAACTAATCCTGCTCTCACTTGCATATTCTGAACGATTTTCGTAGTAATTCCAGTCCTCCGCGTTTGTTGGCCGTGTCTTCTATTTGTTGCCAGGACCCTTTAATCACTTTGTAACAATTCTCACTTTCGCTCTATATAATAATAATATGCAAGGAAAAAAAATAATACTGTAATTATTAAATAATTATGAGCTACAGTAATGTGCATGTGACTTATGTACTGTATCCCAAATCTAAATTAATCAATAAGCTTCTATATATAAGCGGACAAATTTGAGGGAAAAAAAAAAAGTGGTTCTAGAGGGAGGAGAAGTGACCCTGAAGTCTCGTGTTATGATGTTGGTGAAGGTATCTGGTGAAACCAAACCCATAAAATGGAGTATAGGAGAAGAGGATGCTAAGGCTCCAATGGCAACATGCGGATACTTCAGCCTAAACCAAGCGGCGAGCACTGCAAAACCCCATTTGAACTAATTTTATTAGGAAAACTCAACTATAGGAAATGAATTGAGGTAAAAGTTTTAAGAAACCAAGAAAAAAAAATTGACAATGAGATGGGCATATTTATACTTCCTCCATAGGATCCTCCAAAAACCACAACTGGGGAATCAGTTGCTGACAGATTCTTCTTGAGATCAATGATGAGAGTGGCATAATCAGCCAATGCCTGCGCGGAGCTCAGATACCCAAGTGTGCTACTATTGCTATATGCCACCTCTTTATTTCCCCCAAATGGCATTGATTTTCCATAGAATCTATGCTGCACTTGAGTTTTTAAAAGCATTAAAAAGAATATGAGAACACTATTTATATGTATATTCAGTATCAGTAACTCTGCTGGGGCAGAGATCTGAGCAGCTCAGAGTGTTTCACGGAGATCTATGTACGAAAGAAGGCTTACCTCTATGAAAACTAAAAGAGCTTTGAAATAGGGTGCTGTGTCGAACATAAAGCCTGTATTTTGGGCGAACCATTCGATGTCGCCTTCATTTCCTGTGTAGACGAAGATGGGAGCTTTCTTCTCGGCACCGCCCCAATGGAGATCATTTATGAGATATCTTTGCTGAAAGGTTTGGTAGCTCTGGGGATTATAATTGAAGTGATCAAGAATCTGGGTAAAGAACTTTGTTCTGTAAAGCCCATGTTGGGCAGAACGAGAGAGCAGCTCTGGCCCAACAGCTGCAGAGGGGAATCTTGGAATGATATGGGCTAAAGAGAAGGTAAAACACAGCAGAGAAAATAAAGAAAACCAGATAATTGAGAGCTGGAAGCCAATTATAGCCATTATTTTTCCGAGGATCTGTGGAGTTCAAAGCAAGAGTTCCTTTAAAGAGCAAAATAAGAGACTCTCGTAAGTCATGAGTCTACAACTTCTAGAGAGTGAAAGCGAGGGAGGAGGTGATTTATTTGGTGGACTATTGACTCTTTGTAGCCATTTGGTTTGACGGCTAAAAAAAATCTTCAGAAATTGGTGAGCTGCCCTTTACATTTTCCATTTTATTTTCTAGTTTTATTCCCCCAAGCCCACCCTGGATAACTCTTCAATTTGGTCTATTTCTTAACAACAAAATTCTAAAACTGGAGGGATGGATGTCCAGCATGTGTCAGTTGTGGTGTCCTCTACGGTTAGTCCAAAGAGATGTATTCTGGCATGTTTTTGTTTGATTTATATTGACGAGATCCTTTAATCCTTGAATCATATAAATAAGGAGAAAAATCAGGTCCCCAGAATCGCATTCTGGATTCTGCTGCCTCGTGTACTCATCACAGTAGATACTCTTTTTGGCTTACTTGTCCCTTTTTGTCTGCCTCTATCCCTATGTCGATGGTTTCGGCCTTGCAAATTGCATCACCATGGGGCTCATCCTATCGCCCTATCCTGTCCCTCTGTCTTAATTTCTCGTTTGTCGAATGATTATAAGGATTCCTCAATTCATAAAATCTGGAAGAATGAATCGAAATATCTTACTCGCTAATTAAAGCTGCACGTATTATTATAAAAATAAAGTTTCAAAAATTCATTTACTGTTTACGAATAATTTTTAATCACTCTTGCTTTATTCTGATTGTTGGGAGAGCTGCTGCAACCGGAGCCTTCTATCGGAACTTCTAGGAGTCAGAAAAACAAAGTAAAACACAAAGCATATGAGCTCCGATTTGCTTTTAAGTCGAGTCTACCTTTTCTCCTTTACTTTTTCCTGTTCTAGAGTTTCAAGTTTGAACTTAGAATGTGTATGTGAACATGAAGGAAATCATTATGAGTCCGGATTCAGTGTAGAAGGGATTTTTTATTTTTTTTTAAAAAGGAGGATGGTGGAGCCACTACTAGGTGTGTATGTAATTTTAAGGAGTTTGTAGCATGTTTTAAAATTCAAATTTCTATGTAGAGAGAACGCTAATAAACTGTTTATTTCCTAAAGCGCTGATAGTACAAAATAAACATAAATACATACAGTGGAGGATGCTAGTTAGGAACCTTTACTGGATCCATGGAAGGATTAAACAATATTTGCTCAAATTACTCGAAATTTGTATCTTGGTAAAGTCTCTAAACTCCATTGTTCTGTTTCAAAATTTGAATTTATACAACAAACAAATTAATAAGTCAAATTCTCTCAAAAACATCCACTCACTTGGTTTTTGTCTGTGTAGAATAGAAAGCACAAAACTAGACAGTAGAATAAACACAGTTGAGGATTTGGGAATATGTCAACAAAGTAATATATTGCTGCATTATACAATTTATCCTAACTGTGGGAAAAGATGGGAAAAGATATATAGAGTATGTTTGATAAAATTAATTTATAAGTTAATTTAAAATTTATAAATTAGTTTAAAGTTTATAAACTATATTTTATTTGAAGTAGTTTATAACTTATAAGCTGTCAGCTAATTTAAATTATTTAAATAAATTTATTTATCAAATACTTTTAATTTAATCAAATAAATTTATAAGTTAATCAAATAATTGCTAAACATATTCATAATTATCTCATTAACAATTTATAAATTTACATAATTTTTTTATACTTGTTTTTACATATAATATTTATTATCAAGATTGTTAATGTATGTACAGATGAAATTTTTTTTTTTTAGTACAAAAAAGAAGTTAAAGACTAAAAAATACAAACACGTGAAAAAGATATCCCTCTTATATCATGTGAAATTTTCAGGTATTCTTCAAAATTTTCTTCATTTATTTATTCTATAAAATTGTTAATATTAAATTAAAAATTACAATCAAAACAGAAAAGTTGTTTTCTGAATTTATTTTATCATCTACATTCTGCAGTATTTGTTTTCCCGATATGGTTGTTTTGTTTTCAGGTCCAAGGTCAAAGTCAGAGTTGTCGTCATTTTGAGTTCTGGTTGCCAAAAGCAGCAGTATTTATCGTCGTTATAATACCACTTCACCGACTTTTCGCTAATCCTACAAACTTCCCGTCCAAACCTCCCTTATTTTTCTTCTGTGTGATACGCTCACTGTTCCAATTTCAACTTCCACCAATCTGACCATTCATATAGCGACACGTGTTCACGCCCTAAGGGACGGATCGTGTCTGATTGGTCCTCCCTTCGCTCTTTCTCTTTTTGCAACTACACAGTCTGGAGTACTGATCAAATCTAGCAGCGGTAGTGGAAACCATCATTGCTCCCCATGTTCATGTTCATAAGTATCTTTCTTAGGGTTAGGGTTACGATTAGGGATTTCTCACTTCCATTTCCTTCCTTCCGCTGTCTTTTTCTTTTTCCTTTTCAGCTCGATTCAGCAATCAGCAGATAAGTTGAAAACCAAACAGACTTTGTTGGTTCTCACTATTCGTAAACTAGTTTTTTTTTTTAATTTTCTCAGTCCCTGAGAAGTGCACATTACACTAAACTTCAAGTACTATGATCTCCATAGTACAATTTGAATTTGTTTATATGGCTTGCTTTTGCCACCTTTGGTGACATGGTAAAATTCAGTAGCCTAATAAATAAATAAATAGTAATTGCAATTAATCTACCGTTCAGTTCATCCAGAATTGAAGCAAGGAACCGAAAGGAGGAGGCCCGATTGTCGTGTAATTTTTTTGGTTTCTCGCCTTCTCGGGTTCGAAGTTGTGAAACGCATGGTAATCAAAATTCCTCGTTTTCTCCTCCTCTGTTTTTGTGGCTACCAAGCTGGAGCAGAATACTTTGATCTGGGCGTCTTGAATCTCATGCTCGGTTTTTACTTTTTCTCACAGATTTTTTGGGATCTGAACATTGAGTTTTCCTGATGCCGAGGCAAATTCACAACATGGATTTGATTCCCGGGAAGATCAGGAAACGAGGCTGCTCCTCATCGGCATCATCTTCGTCCTCTATACTCCAAAACTATAGGTTCAAAAGGGCTATTCTTGTGCGCAAGAGGGGCGGATCAAGCACACCAGTGCCAACATGGAAACTAATGAACTCGAGATCTCCCGCGTCCGCATTGCGGGCCCTGGAGTCCCCGAAGTACCCACCATCCCAGACGGGTAGCAAGACCAAACAAGCTCCAGTGTCAGCAAGGAAGCTCGCGGCAACGTTGTGGGAGATGAATGAGATTCCTTCGCCGAGCATTAAACAAGGGTCCGATGATAGAAGGTTGAAGAAGGAGTTGAGAGCAAGGGAAAAGTTGGCAAGGTCGATGCATTCTGGTTCTTTGCCTCCCCATCTGTCCGATCCATCACATAGTCCCGTGTCAGAGGTGCGAATTTTTTAAAACATATTTCGTTTATTTGTAGTCTTGTTTAGGTTGATAGTAAGAATTCAGGAACCAATTGCAAGATTTTCTTTCCACAGATGTGAAGCTGTGAATTTCCTGTAATTTGAAAATTTTCTTTCACCACGGAATTGGCATTTGGAGTGTAGAACTGTTACAGCATTCATCATGACAGTAATCATATTTTTCTCTTTTCTTATGAAGTATTTTCACCTTTTGTAGAGGATGGATCGATCTGGAACAGGTAGTCGCCATAGAAGAACTCCATCCATTTCTCAGAGACTGAGGCTCACAGACCACCATGTTGGTCCGTTAGATTCTCTTAGCAATGCCAGTCTCATGGAGGTAGGTAATGCAAAGATTCATAGTTCTGGAGACTTTAAAGTCTTCTTTCTTTCCTTCATCCTATCATCCCCTCCCTTTCTACGCATTTTATACTTAAACTTCACATATGCAAACATCTTATTTTTGGTATAGAATACCTGGGAGTTCGTGGCATCCATTGTTAGGTATGATAGTTGGAAATTATCCTGGACTTCTAGGATTCTATATCTCGCGCTTGCTTAATGCCTATATCAGAGGTGGTTTGGATTCTTATCTTCAGTTAAAGTTACAGGTTTCCCCAAGAAAAATGGGTATTTGATGTTTGGCAAGCATCTTGCATCCATATTTTGAAGTATAATACCGGTATAAATAAAACATGCATTTGATACTTGCACGTGGCATATCCTTGATTCTACATGTTTGTGTCTAAGGTAATCACATACCTAACTCAACCTTGTTTCAATCAAGTGAAGTAGACATCTTGATTCTTTACCAGAGGTACCAAAAGCTTGGGTCATGGCAATGAATATAGGGTACAGGTAAATAGGCCCAGAATTTTTTCAAACATCTAAAGCATCACGATAAAAGATTTCTCACATGCCTGGTCCTGACTCTTGGTGGAAGCTTGTGTCCTGCACTGAATCCATAGAAAATTCTTTGCATTTAAAACTTCCATTTTCCTGCTGTGGAAATCAGATGATTTTCTTAATGAGTAGTTCATGGACTTCGAGATCCCCATAATTTCTGTAATTGAGGTTCAAAAGTGAACACTGCCACACTTATACAAAAATGATATCTCGAGCAGAACAAACATGTTTTGAGAGCACGGTTACCTTTTTCCCCTTTTAATTTGAGGGACAGAGAAGGAACTTATGACTATTGATATGCTGTGTATCAATGACTTAAAGCACAATGGTGAGCAGCTCCCTTGTGGTTGCCCTCTCCCTTAAGTAACTATATAATACAGCTGCTAACAGTTCCATGGGGTTGCTTAGAGGTTTAAACAATCTGTGATTGCTTGCCATGAACCTCTTAGCCGCATGGAATTTACTTCATGATGTGCAAATACAATATTCAAGCTGAAATGAATTTTCACATTCAGGCAGGTCCTCTGTCCCACAACTTGCATAGAAAATGCCCAACTCAATTTGAGTCTGTTTAAAAATTTAAATTTCTGTCCAATAATGTGTGATACGCACGCATATAACCAAAGTGAAGTATCATGTATTTTGCTTTTTCCACAGATTGAAACCAGATCTCGAGCACAGACTCCTACTTCATCTACTATTGGAGTTAAGACCCGTTTGAAGGATGTTAGTAATGCTTTAACAACATCAAAAGAGCTTCTTAAAATAATAAATCGCATGTGGGGTCATGAAGATCGTCCTTCTTCCAGTATGTCCTTAATCTCAGCTTTACATACTGAACTAGAGAGGGCTCGCTTGCAGGTCAATCAGCTCATCCAGGAACAGCGCTCTGATCATAATGAGTTAAATTATTTGATGAAGTGCTTTGCTGAAGAAAAGGCAGCATGGAAAAGCAAGGAGCAAGAAATTGTTGAGGCTGCAATTGAATCTGTTGCTGGAGAACTTGATGTAGAAAGGAAGCTAAGGAGACGGTTAGAAAGCTTGAACAAGAAGCTTGGGAGAGAACTAGCTGAGACAAAAGCATCCTTACTTAAGGTGGTAAAAGAACTTGAGAGTGAGAAGAGAGCTAGAGAAATTTTTGAACAAGTATGTGATGAGTTAGCAAGGGATGTTGGTGAAGATAAATCTGAGTTAGATAAACTAAAGAGAGAGTCAGCAAAAGTTTGTGAAGAGGTAGAAAAGGAAAAGGAAATAATGCAGTTAGCTGATATGTTACGCGAGGAGAGAGCTCAAGTGAAACTCTCCGAGGCAAAATATCAGCTTGAGGAAAAGAATGCAGCTGTCGATAAGCTCAGGAATCAACTTGAGGCTTTTATGGGAAACAAACAAGTTAGAGAAAAAGGACGCAGTTCCACTCACTTGAATGATGAGGAAATTGCTGCCTATCTGGGTAAAATTCGATTTGGTTCCCATCATAATGAAGATAAAGAGGATGATGGAGGAGAAGTAGACAATGGAGTAGAATGCAAAGAGGACTCAGCTGAAAGTGATATGCATTCTATAGAGTTAAATATGGACAGCTACAAGAGCCATAAGTGGACTTACCCTTCTGAAGGCAGATTTGACCCCAGAAAATATCCAATTGACGAAGAAGTTAAAGGGAGGAGGTCTACATCTAGCAAAGTTTCAAGGAAAAGCATGTCTCTACAAAGGAGCATATCAGATGGATTGGAATGGGGTAACCAAGTTGAGAAACTTCAAAATTCAGGAGATGGAATAGATTGGGAAAGCTTCTCTGAACTGGAGAAGCAAGCTCAAGGAAGAGGTTACGGGGATGAAATGCAAGGCTATAAATCACTGAAAGGTCTGAAAGATCAGATCTTGGCTGGTTCCAGGCTTGGATCTTCCAGAGTTTATGCTAGTCCAACAAGGCAATTTGCCCAGCCTTGGCCATCACGAGATCCCACGAATACTTTTCAGGAGAGACCGCCTATAATACAGGGCAGTGGTCTGAAATCAAGGTTGGCTGAAGTCAGGGGTGAGAGCCAGAATGTGAGGAAGTCCAAACGGTGAGAAATGCACATATCTTCTGATATATCGCTTTGCCTGCCATGCCCATACATTTTGTTGTCGTGTTGTCCGGTAGAGACGCAGGATGATCTATCATAGGCCTGCCAGGTAAAGGCCAAAGTGGTCCTTCTCGTAAGTTATATTCTCAGCTCATCGCTGCTAGAATCGCAGCACTCGCTGCTTAAATTTTTATTTGGCCATACTTAGGTATGGTTTCGTTTGTAGAGTTCAGAACATCTGTTTTTAACTGGCGAGTTTTTACTGTAATTTATGCTGACGTTGTTTCTAAGAATATTTTATTTACTTTCTCTCCCGCAAGGTTCATCAATGACTGATAATCCAATTGGTTGGCTACAACTACTACAGTTCAGATGCAGAAAAAAATCCTACTAAAAAAATACAGAAAAAAAAATTCATCCACAACTATTCATGGAGAACACTATCATTACTGCATGGGAACTCCATTCTTGGAATGGTCATCTCCAGTTCTGTACAAATTAGTCAGGATTGCGGTTCTTTAGCAACTTTTGCCTGTTATCGTGACTGAGTGCTGCCCGGTATGTTCATTGGTATTCACAGCCAAACAGTGATCGATTTCAACAAGGGTAATTTTAATCTTCATAATGTACCACTCCACTGAATTTCAAGAATTTTTTGGGAACATATAAAGAAGAGGAACCGAGACAAAAATTTACCTGCCATTTTGCAGAATTGGCAGCGCCTTCTCAAGGGGACAATGAATTGGGCAGTCCATAACTGCACGTTGCAAGGCAACACAAAATTTCACAAAAGCACCTTTCAAGATAATTCAGTGCTTATCTCCCAACTAGTAAGACCTCTTACTTTTAAAACGTTATTTCATATGTAAAAGCAGTGACAAACAATCTGCATAAAAACAACAGAGGGATCCGACTCTGTCGAGTTAATTTCATAGAAGCAAGTTTTGCAGCTGTCAACTATAAAGACCTTAGATCTTTACGTATAAACCTTTGGGGAGAAAATGATGGGCAAGAAAGTGAGACATTGGATTAGAAACGTGAAGCTAATGATAATTTAAATGCATTTCATTCTTTCTCTAAGCAGAGCTACAAAGTTATACCGTACAGTCTCCTATCGACATCTGCTATTCTCATCATCCTTCTGCACATTGACTGACGTGCAATGCAACTTCACATTTATCCACAATAAACTTTTTTTTAGAACGTCAAATTAGAGAGCTTTACTTGTGCTCACAATTTGACAAAAATTAGTTTTCCATCCAATTAAATGAAAGAATACCTTGGTAATCACCAAAAAAAGAAGAATCAGAAGCCTTGGACGAGAAACAACTTAACCCAAACTACATCCCTTGTTTTTTTTTTTGTCATTGAAAAAACCCAATTTGGGATTTCATCTATCCAAGCTCAACAAAGGCATAATAGAACCCCCTGATTACAAGGTTTTGATCGAATAAGCGATATTTAACAAGAATTTTCAGTACGGCAAAAATCATCATCATCAAATAGAGCAGAAACGAGCAAATTGAAAAGATAATTAGGCACTTCACAGAACGGAGGTTCCAATCTTTCCCTCGTTTAAAGGAAGAACATGAGACGAAGAAAATAGCCCCTTGAACGTGAGGAAGAAAGACATTATTAATTAACTAGTAGAGGAAGGAAATTAGCGCTGGGTATCAAGGTAAGAGATTGCAACAGCTGCATGGAAAGCTGCTCCAATGGGAAGAGCCTGCTCATCAATAACAAAGTACGGTGAGTGGAGGGTTATCCCTGTCTCGAGTGTCTCATTGTATGTCCCAATCCCGAAAAAGGATGCTGCCATTTTTTGGGCGTAGAAGCTGAAGTCTTCTGCTGCCAAGCTCAAAGGAATAAGCTTGACATTTGGTTTGCCAAGCAGAGCTTCTCCCACTGTCTTTGCGTGTTGGTAGAGGGCTTTGTCGTTGATGGTTGGAGGATAGGGCCTCATTGTTTCCTCCATGAAGTCCACTGTGCCTGAGCATCGGTGCACTCCTGCTTGCATCTCTATCGTCTGTTGATTAATGTCACAACTCAAATTTGCACGCATGCTTTTATGTGTTCTTATAATACTCATTAAGATCTGTTAATGCGTACCTCTCTAATCCTCTGTTGAATGTAGGATTGCCCTTCTGGAGTGAAGCTTCGAAATGTTCCCCCAAATTGGACCTCCTCCGGAATTACGCTTTGAGATATTCCACCCTTAATGAACCCAACCGATATGACCTTAAAGAGTTGAGACACTTCAATGGTTGAGTCTTACTTGAATTTCTAATCTCAGATGCTCTGGAATTAATGAGAGCAGCCCCCACTACGTAACTCAAATGTTTATTTAGACTAGTTTGAAGTTAGAACAATTACCTTGGCTTCTAATGGGTCAGTTTCTCGTGAAATGATAAGTTGGAGTCCAAGAATAGCCATAGATGCTGCTACAACTGGATCTCCTCCTTTCCCTCGAATTGTGACTAAATATCTTGCAGAGGCAGCCATTATAGAACCAGGTCGCGATCCAATAGTCCCAGTTGGTAGTTGTGGCGAAACATGTAAAGCCAAAATACCTCGGACGTTATCAAGAGCACCCTCTTTTAGTACATGATATGCCCCTCCTCTGCCCTCTTCTGCTGGTTGGAACACGAGTTTAACAGTGCCCTTCGGAAAAGAGGAAAAAGATACAGAGAGAATTATTTAAGCAGCTCATGCAACTTTACTAGGCTTTGAAATTGACGTATGTTGTGTATTATATAGATACCTACCTTCAATTGGTGTCTCATGCCATGAAGTAACTTAGCAGCCCCAAGCAACATGACTACATGAGCATCATGGCCACATGCATGCATTTTCCCATTGATTTTGCTCTTGTGCTCCCATTCTACCAATTCCTTCCAAAATGAAGTAATTCATTTCTGTTTCTTATTACTCGAAATTTAATATCTTCTACAGACACAGCCACGGGAGATCACGATAGCTTTCAAATTTTACTCTAAATATTTGTACAATATAACTACTTCTATATAATTAACCGTGATTAAACTATTGTGTATGTAGAAGCATAAATTTAATTTCTGCTATTTGCATTCATAAATTACACATTAATATGGATCAGGTGATAATTTGTGCTCAATTTATAAGAAAAATAAAATTATGTAAGTGAAACTAGTATTAACTCAAAAGCCTAGGGCGGAAATTGTAAAAAAGGAACCTCAATAGGGAGGGCGTCCATATCTGCCCTGAGAGCAAACCAGGGATGTGCTCCGGAACCAATGGAAGCCACAAGGCCAGTGGTGGCAACCGGCCACGAGTACTGTACCCCAAGCGAGTCAAGCTCCGATCTAATGAGTTGACTCGTCTGAAACTCCTGAAAGGCCAGTTCTGGATATTCATGGATTCTCCTCCGAACCCGTCTTAACCAATCAAAAAATTGGGGCTCCTTCGCTGACCTTAACAGCTCCAGACTTAGTTCACTCAGTTCCGATCCCCCAGCTTGGTTGAGTGCTGAAGTTGACCATACCAACATCGTCAACAACGTCATTCTCAGCCCAAACCTCCTCTCCATCGACCAGAGACTGGAGAGAGAACCACAGAACCACGTGCCTGTAACTTCGAAACTCAAAAGTATTGGTAATCGTAGGGTACCCATCCCGTTGGAGCACTAATGACGACATGTTGTCAGATAGAAAAAAAGTACGATAAAAGACTTTTTTACTAAAAACAAGGGTCGTTCCTTGGCCGGGTAATTTAATGGTGAAAATGACGATGATGGGTTTTGTTTGAAAATTCAATTCGTCGTCTGATATTGAAACAACTTCGATGATGACAATGAATTTGTACGTACTTAGGAGCATTATTTGCTGTATACCTGCTTATAAAAGATGAATTTAACTGCAAGTGTTGTAAATATTAAAAAGATGCTTGCATATATTCATTAATAATCCTTTCTTCATTTGAATTAAATAAATAACAATATTCTTCCATAGCTTAATATTGTGTAAGTATTTCTTTTTAACTAACTTATTAATAAAGTTTATAACTTACATCACTTAAACTGTTTACAGATAAATTTATTATTTTACTTGATAGTAATTTTTAAAAAAAT
This sequence comes from Gleditsia sinensis, assembly GCA_037074535.1. Classification (NCBI taxonomy): domain Eukaryota; kingdom Viridiplantae; phylum Streptophyta; class Magnoliopsida; order Fabales; family Fabaceae; genus Gleditsia; species Gleditsia sinensis. The sequence goes on from CM073473.1 coordinate 7,239,848, forward strand.
ATTAATTTTAATTCAAATACATTTATTTATAAATACCCGCATTGCAGCCAATCCCCCCAAATTGTAAAATTTTTGTAATCAGATGCTTCTGCGAGTCAGCAGCCAATCCCCCGCCCCGCATTGCAAATTTGTGATATCCATTTTAATTGAGATTTCTAAAGTAAATTTGGCATCATCATAAAATTATATGCATAAAACATTTGGTGCACGTTATTGGGATATCTATCATTTTTCATTGAATAATTAAGTTTTTCGGTGCAAAATGGGTCCGATAAAAGTTAGTCTCTATCAACATATATAATCATTGTCGTGCATGAACGTAATTTTTCTTATAAAGTTCCTTCCCACATGTAATTTTTCTCAAGCATACAGATATTCATCAAGCAGTTGCTGTTAGTGTAATAAATAGCGAATCCTCCTCGATGGCTCCAATTGCAAGAAGGTACGTAGTTCTAAAGACACTGATTTCTTTCATCTGTGCTTTCTCGTCCTAATTCATCTCTATGAACAAAATTTTAAATAACTGATAAGAGAACTCGAACATACTTTGCAAGCTAGAAGGAAAAGTGGCAGTATCCACTGCTAATAAACTATTTGTTGAACATGGTGTGCTAAGGTCATTGTTGCTGATGTCCAAGACGACCTTGGCCAGTCCCTTTGCAAAGGTCTTGGCACAAATGCCCCCATTTTCTACGTTCACTGCGATGTAACTCGTGATTCAGACATGGGAAACGTGGTTGATATGTGGCAGTGTCCAAGTATGGGTTAGCTTGACATCATGTACGATAACGCTGGCTTCTCGGGTGACTTGGACCCAACAATACTGGCTTCTAATAACGAAACCTTCGAGAAGGTTTTCCAAGTTCATGTTTATGGTGTTTTCTTAGGTGCCAAGCATGCTGCTAGGGTCAGGGTGATGATCCCAGCGAAGAGAGGGGTGATTCTTTTTACTGCAAGTACTGCTTACAGTGTCAAAGCACGCAGTGGTGAGGCTGACGAAGAACTTGTGCGTGGAGCTAGGAGGGCATGGTATATGAGTGAATTGCATATCTCCGAGGGCAGTTCTGACTCCATTTGTAAACAATTCGTTGAGAATAGACAAGAGGGTGACAGAGAAAGTGCTGGGGGTTATGTCAAAAGGGTCAGCTCTAATGCAGCCGAAGGTCATAGCGGAGGCAGCGGTTTATTTGAGCAGCGATGAATCCGAGTCAGTGATTGGTTTGAACTTGGTAGTGGACTGTGCTACCAAAATGTCATTCGCTTCGGCGCTCATTCTTTTGGCGATGAACCGGAACACCGACTACATGGCCGCGCCCATGCACGGGGCTGTTCACAGTTGCCATTTATATATTGATATGTCTAATTTTATGGTTTCATTGGAATAATAAGGTATTCGAATTTCATTTGATGGAATACAATAGTAGTTTGTAATACAAGGACTCTTTTGGTGTTTCATAGTATTGTATAAAATAAAATTTGATAGGATAAAATTGGGTTGTACAAAGTTTTTATACAATAATTTTTGAAATATCACTGTATAACACATAAAATTGTATAAAATTATACAATTATGTATTTGGTGTTCGACTGTATAAAATTGTATAAGATAATAATTAAATAAAATGACATTTTTAAGATGAGAATTTAGTACTCACACCCATTACACATTTTATTAATTAGAGCATAGCTCTCTGAATCTCCTCCACTTTTTCTACTATCTTCGTGAATATCGAAGATGGTCTCCATGAATGTAGAGCTCTCAGTTTCTTCATCTCCTTTCTTACCATCTTCAAAACTCTAGAATAGAAAATTAGCCAGTTGAACCCATCAATCTCAGAATCTTGAAACTGATCCCTCTTGGTTTGATCCTTAAAAGCGGGTTCATTTTTCCCATCTACCGCCTAAAATACGATGAAACCAAGCAAATAAAAGCATTAACTATGGAATCTAATATATAACTTTGATTGACAGAGAGTCTATTTTGACCCTCCTTTTAATTTCTGTTTTCTTAAAATGAAGTTTATGAAAAAACATTATAACAAAGAAGCAAATAATGTTGACTAAATCAGCCCATAAGCACTTTCATCGTGTTATTAGTGTTTGATCAATCCTTTAAAAAACACTTTTTACTTTTTAAATTACTAAAAATGACATGTGTGTAGAAATAATTTTGCAATCAATATTATTAGAATAGAAATATGATCTTGAATTTTATTAATTTAATTATTTTTAGATTTTATGTAATTAAAATATAAAATAAAATAAAATCCCAATATATATAATTTTTTATTTTAAAATAAATGTATAAAATTGTACTAAAATATATAAACAAAATTTTAAATATATTTTTTTTAATCAATCAAAATAATAAATTTTTATAATAAAATATTTTAATTTAAAAAATTAAAAATTTGAAAAATTAAAGAGACTTAATTAGTAAAATTTTATATATTTAAGTGAGAGCATTTATAAAGATGAGATTGGACGTGGGAGTATTTCTGTCGACAACAAAATTGAATTTTTATTTTTATTTTAAAAGATAAACTTCAAATTTCTGTTTCTCTATTTCAATAAAAAAAAATTTATATTTTACTAGTATTTATAATAATTTTGAGTCTTTGTTAAACTTAAGTAAAACATAAGGTATAACGCAGCTTCACATTGATTGGATGGCTAATTAATTGCTTTGCGTGAGACTATTAAATACTTGTTAATATTCTTGTGGATATAAATTTTTTAAAATATCTTTATTTGTTTTTAAATATATTTAATTTTTAATTTTATTTGATAAAAATAATTTATAAATTAAATTAAATTTTATAAATTAATTTAAAATTTATAAATTATACGTTATTTAAAATAAAATATAATTTATAAATTTTTAATTAATTTAAATTATTTAAATAAATTATTTAAATATTTTTAATTTAATTAAATAAATTTATAAACTAATTAAATACATTATAAATTAATTAATTAATTTTATCAAACATATTTTTTTTTTATCTATTTAGTGTCTACAAATTTGAGATGTGGCACAAATTTGTTGGTCCACTATCACATCAAAACTTGCGTGTTATTATTCTTTGCTTGACAACGCCATGTTTATGGTTTTTCTGTACTTGTGGTCGCTCCTGTTTTACTCTGCCCTTAGGCCCCAGCTTTGTTTGTCAAGAAGACTAGGACCATGATATTAATCTTTACTCAACAAGCTGCTCATCCTTTGTTTTCACTGTGAGAATTTTTTTAAAGAAAAAAAGTAAATAATTTAAACATGTAAAAAAAATAAATATTATTATCAGTTCATAAATTTTTAGATTTATCTTGATATAATAAATAATAACCAAAAAAACCTTAGTCAATGTAATTTAAAATTTATACTCAAGTTATCGTATAAAATCATATTAACAAAAGTCCTTATGATATTTTTAGTCATAATTGGGCAGTATTTGAGCCTCCAGTTGCCCAAAACTGTCGTATGCGCAGTAGCCAGAGTGAAAAATATAAACGAAAGAAATATGGTCCAGCCCATTTTATTAAGCCCAACCTCAATTTTGGTGTGGGCCGAATACTGGCCTCAGACTGGCCCAAATCCTGTAGGTTTACTATAAATATCAAAAAACCCTAGCTAGCTTCTTCCATATTTTCACCCGATTCTCGACCTCCTTCCTCCGAGCTCGGCAGTCTTCCCAGAGCCACCATGGGACGTGTCCGTACCAAGACGGTGAAGAAATCTTCGCGCCAAGTCATCGAGAGGTACTACTCTCGAATGACATTGGATTTTCATACCAACAAAAAAATTCTTGAGGAGGTGGCTCTCATACCCTCCAAGAGGCTCCGCAACAAGATCGCTGGATTTTCTACTCATCTGATGAAGAGGATTCAGAAGGGTCCTGTCCGTGGAATTTCTCTCAAACTCCAAGAGGAGGAGCGGGAGCGCCGGATGGACTTTGTGCCCGATGTTTCAGCTATCAAGACTGAGCAGATTGAGGTTGACAAGGAGACCCTTGACATGCTCAGTGCTCTTGGAATGAACGATATTCCTGGCCTCGTCCAAGTTGAACCAGTGCCTGTGCAGCAGCAGGTCGGATTTGGTCGTGGTGGTTTTGGTGCGGCTGGTCGGAGGTATTAGGGTTTGGTCTCGATCATCGCTGTTTTCGAATTTAGGCTTCTCGTTAGTCGTTTATCAGTCTATATATTGAAACCGATGGTTTTATTTTGAACTTCTTTAGATCGTGCGTATTATGGTTTGAATTTTTACTTTTAATTTTATTTGAAACTCATCAAAGTTTAGTTAATGGAATGGATTATCTTTTGCTTTCAATAATTCGTTTGGTATCTTAGTTTGGTTTCTAAATTGACTGTATTGGTCGCTATTATGTATACTGCTCATGTTGGTTTCATCGATGTGTTTTCATACTCAACTGTTAGGAAGTTCTTTTTAATTCAAGTTGGACTCAAAGGACGTGCCTTTTCACATGTATGAGTGTTGCTTATTCTTATAACGGTTCAGTTGTAATTTTTAGTCGTTTATTAGTCTGTTCTTGAATTTAGAATCGCGAGAAAATTTACTTCTCTATATTCTCCAGTGAATTTAGCTACTTCCATTGAATTTATTGCACTTTGTATTCTGAGATACTCTGGAGCGGGTGGGAGGTACTAAGGGCTTGGACTTGGTCACCTGGTCTTAGTTTTTTCTTGCCTTCTTTGTGCTTACTTGGAAGAACTTAGCCTTTATCATGAAAGTTTCAAAAACAATTATATTTTCTTTAGCGTGTGAATTTTTTATGGTTTGCCTACGAAGCTAACTGTGATAGCATTGGCATCGGTTTTCACCGACAATCTCTACTTATTACTCATTGGCTTCAATTGGTTTGGTTGGCCTATGAAGGCAGCTACTTGTGTTTTGCCTAAAATAAATGAAATTTCGCCATGCTACTTTTCCAAAATCTATTTTCCTCAGCTTTTCATCCTTTCAATTTCCTTCGTATTCGATGGGCTTTGTTGGTCTATCGGAGCATTTGCTCTAATTGAAGATTGGCGAAATCGTTAGGACGAAAATTCTTGCTTCCTTTGCCTGAATTTGCACAAGAAAACATCAATGTAGATAACATGATTCCTAGGGTTTGATCCCTTATTTCGTTTACCCTTTTTCTTTTGGATTGTATCCATTGTTTCCCGTTCTACCTTATAGCCAACGGCAGGTAGGCTTGTAATCAAAATCGACTCCAATTTTTGTACGTTTGAATTTGTTTGTTTAAAATATAAAAGAATTCATAAAAATGTGTAGTTTAATATGTTAATGATACGTAAATTATTATATTTATTTTTAATTTTTAATAAAGTTATATATAAATTAAAAAAATATAAAAATAAAAATAATTTATTAAAAATTAAACTGTTGACAAACTTAATAAATCAAATATAAAATTTTTAAATTAGTTTATTTACTGAAATGAATTTAACATATTAATCAAATTAATTCATTTAATGAATAATCTGCAGCTCAATATATTTACACCCTAATGGCAGGTTGAAATAAAACTCATTATAGACTACTAGAGTCTTCCTTAAAACGTAGCTAAAGGAGTCAAATATAAAATTTTCAAAATTAGTTTATTTAATTAAATGAATTTAACATATTAATTAAATTCATAGATTTAATAAACTAATGGCCGGTTGAATAAAGGTATAAAACTAATTACAGACTACAGTGTCTTTTGTTAAGACGACACCAAAATCTTCGTTTTATTTAATCTTTTACATTCAAAATGTAGGGTGAGATTATTGATGTGTGCAAGCTCAAAATAAACCGGAGTTTATTGCTGATTAATAGTTGTTTTCTTAAAGCAATTTAACTGTCATTCAAACGCCAAACCAGGAGATCAAGTACAGTGGACTACAACTAGACAATATCGTCCTAATTTACTCGCTAGAATTTGCAAGCCCTACCATATTGAGCATTTGCCGATCTTCCTTAAATCTCTCTAGTATAGTACCCTTGACGCCTTCATTCCTGCCTTGAACTGCTCCCCTAGTGACTCCCCAGCACTCTATTACTTCTGGGCATATATGGTTGGTCCTGGAGAGGCAAGGGCTGCCAAATGTGGAACATGAAAATGTATGCCCTTTATCAAAGTTCGCCGATAGAAATAAACCAAAGTGGTTAACCTGTCCCCCAAATCCAATACCATTCGGGATGTCCTCTGAAGTGAAGTTGGCAGCGCACTGTAAGACATTCATTCAAGAGAATTAAAAAAACAAAAAACAAAAACAAATAAAGAATGAACAATCAAATAGGTATCTTTAACATCTGAATATCATCCCATGCACATGTAGTTAATATAAGACCACTTCCTCCCTTTAAACTAGAGTTATATCAGAAGTTCGATTAATTGATTTATATCCTCATTAACTTCTCACACACAACCCTGAAGCTGAAAAAGAAAACATTGCAATCATTGCTCAGCGAAATTATAAAAATATGACCACAACTTGGTCACAGATTAAGCACTAAAATAGTCCAACTTTCAGGGGCAATGCAACTAACGTTTTCAGACATGATTCATGCCCAAGAGACAATCCCAATTAGCAGAGTTAGAGACAATAGGACAAAACATGTCTAGGATAAGGATGTTACGGCCGGTAACTTTTAAGTCAGAGAAACGAGTAGATAGTTACCCATTGTAGATTATTGTTTGCCCCAGTAGGCCTAAATATAGATGCCTTTGGATTTAGCTGAAAGAGGTAACATTTCATGTCCCCATAAAATTCAGCATGCCGCTCCCATCGTTGAGAAGCATATCCTCCATAGATATAGCCCTCTTTATCTTTGATAATCAACACAGTCGGGCCCTCATGATTCCTGCAGTTCAACTTCAGAGTTATGCATTCAAATCCTACCCAGATAGTAGTTGGAGTAAATAAATTAAATTAAATTAGAATTCAGCTTTTACAACGTGAGAAAACAACAAAAACTGATAAATTGATGCCATGTCAAGAATATTATGACAATAATAGCTTCTCATAATACTAGTTACTATGTAATGGATGGTAGGAAGAAGATAAAAGCAGAAATCTTTGACTTTAAAGATAACCTTAAACATGCAATAATGTTAGGTTAATCTGTAAAAATAGATTATTTACACAGGTATATGTACTTTAAAATGACTCTTCTTGATGACAGGAAACATATTAAATAACTAAGCTTGAAATTCAGAAAAAAACTGTTACTAGGCCATGCTGAGTGTAGAGAAAAGAAAGGGATTATGTTAACATAAGTACTATGCTTCCATAGATTTTAAGATATCAAGAGATGGGATTCAAGATAGAGAAGATGGGGTTACGGGGAAGGTCGAAGGTTCGACCCATGTAATGTACCAAAAAAAAAATATGGAGAAGATGGCCATTGTCAACCCCGCCTTGAAACATTGCACCTATTTCCACTCCACCATCAATATGTAGAATGGTGTATATCACCATTAGCTCCCATGCATGATGACTGATTTATACATTTACTGTGGGACCTAGATACATTTCTGCCACATGAAAACATAGTAAACATAAATAAAGGACAATTGTTCAAAGGAAAGGGTGTGCCTATAACAGCATGATGGAAATTCGCTCAGAATGGTGTGCTTTAATACAATGAAGGTATATCATTGTGTTCGTCAAATTGTTAAAAAAAAAAAAAAAAAAATACCCAGTAGTGTCTAGGTAACCACCAGAAAGTTACTGTACCATACCTAGAAACCAAGAATTACCGAATAACACTTAACCCTCAGTTTATTTCCAAACTCAACAGAAATTGATTCACCATTGGCCTCTCAAAAGAGTTCAATAATCATATTAGTAAAATGAGCACCCTTGAGATCCTTTGTATTATCATTATTATAGATAAGTCTCTTCTAAGTTTTTTGCCAGCTATAGCTATCTTTTTATATATCAATAACATAATGGTAATATATGTTAATTACACCCTATTCCCAACTTCAATTATGACAGATACATCTTTATCTTTTGGATTATAATAATTAATAAATTAATATCTATAGTTTCTGACCAATAACATAACATCCCATTTAAACCAATAAATAGTTTTGGATCTCACAAGAAGCTGCAAAACAGTTCCAGGCCATGTCAAATACCAAATCCTTGCTAATTTGTAGAGGTCTCAAGAAAATATTCATTAAATATACTTCAGACTATTCTCAAACCAAAGAGTAAGTGTGTGTCCTGCAAATCAAGATGGATTTCTTGCTGATAGCAAATACAGAGTCATTGATGTGCCATGTATGATGTTTCTTCTAGATTTAAATCTATAATTATAAACCAATCACAATCACGGTATCACCTCTTGAGCTAATTTCTGCAGTTTTGTCTTCGTGTAAGAAGTCATTACAAACCCACCGTCTTAAAGAAGTAAAATGCCCTTTTTTATTTAAGTACGTGGCAGCACAAAGTTTGAATATAAGCTCTCCTAGAAACTACCCAAATCCCTTGTAACTAACTCACACATAGTGGTATAAGAGGTCAAATGATTTAAAGTGTACAGGCAAAATATACTCACAAAATGTTGCCCAAGAATGTATTAAAACTAAGACCATTCAAAGCACTGTGATACAAAAGCTTCCATTCTTCCAGTTCTTGCTGAGAAAGTGCTCCCCCTATATGCCATGCATACTCCTTTCTCAAAAGAATAACGTTAGAATCAATACTCTCTGAGTGCAATAGGTGAGGAACTTGAGAACCTGGTTTTCCTAAAAGGAGGTAAAAAAATATATGATAAGAAAATATGTCAAACACATAACCCTAGATTTTCCTCAAAACTAATCCAGTAGCAATATCTTAAAAATGGTACAAAAATAATATGGTAAAAAAAAGGAGCACAGTTGTTGAATCAAATTAAATGTGATTGTACACAGACATCTCTCAGTGCTACACACACATATGATGAAAAAACTAAATATCGTTCCAATTAAAAGAAATATTTTTCTGATGATTTCTAGAAAGTTAGGAGAGCAAAATAGTGAAAAGAATTGTTCTTAAGTCTGATAGTCCTTTAGTTAAATGGGTCATGTGTATTAGGCAGTTCATCACCATCAGTTGCTATTTAAATTTAGTATTACTCAACAGACTATACCATTACAATAAAGGCCATCATTTAAGTCAGACATTCTCCTTTTACGTAGGTTAAGGAAACTGCAGAGAAATAATTATTGATCCCTCATAAGAATCCTTTGAGATTTGCTATTTATAGTGGTTCTTGCATATAAGTAATTTTCCAATTCCAATTAGGTAAATTTACATTAGTGATACAAAATAGAAACACCCACATCTCATGAAAAATAATGGCGTGGGCAAGAGACAATCCAATGATTGATGAGCACAAAACCAGATAAGAAAGATTCAAATCCACCAAGTTGGCACTTCATCTGCTCATAACTCCATGACCTTGTTACATCGTATTTAAGATAACCTCATAAAAGATGGATTTGATGGTTAATATCAGTGAATAAGAGCAGAGTACCTGAATCAGGTGGCATAAGCAAGCTTCCAAGAAGTTTCCTCACCGATGGAAGATGAGTACACAAACTTCTGAAATCTTCAAAAGACATAACCTCTTCACTGCATCCTTCGTCATGCTTGGAGAAAGTTGCAGCATTCAGAAATATGTTGACAATGTCCTGATGTGAACTTGATCTAACTTCAGAACCGTTTATGCAGAGTATATTGTTAAAAATTTCTGTTAGAACAGATTCCAAATCACGCCTGCATTTTGAATGTCATATGCATCAAAAGAAATAAACAAAGGAAATTTAAAAAAAAAAAAAGCAAACTATTCCAAACAAAACATTAGAACGGAATATAATCTATATTTATAAAAAAAAAATCAATACAACATTTAAAATCTCCTGTCCTTCAATAAAACAATTCTAGAGAATATCAATCTGAAATAAATCCAGTTGATATATGATGCAACCCAATAGAATGATTGCCCTATTGATATCCAGATAAGTACATTCCCAGGGATTTAATGAAAGACAACCAGAATAGTTACAAGGAAATTCTGGGACCAGTAGATGAAAAGTAAAGAACAGTATAGCAGGATTAGAAGAAAAAAAGAAATTAAACACCCAAGCCTGGCACTGAGCAGCCAGCAGCTCCCACTCCTTCCTCAAACTTTTTCCCTTTCCCCGTTCCCTTCGCCTTCCTCCCTTAAAGTATCTTTTTCCATAACAGAATTGCTTTCTCTCACCTCCACCTCATCATCACGGCCCAGTTATAACTAACTTCCTTATCTCCACGTGATTTCTTCCTTCTCTCATATACCATCAACTTGGCCACTTTGGGTTCGCCCCACTGTTCATTGATCAGCCTATCTCTTTCATTTCCCTTGGGCCTTCCTCTTCTAGTAAATACTTTGGGATAGTGGGTTAGGGTCCAGTTTCCATCAATATATCATATAACACTATTTCTCAAATGGACCGGAACTCTCAGCCATGTAACTCAAACACATATATTGAAAAAAATAAGGAATGAAAATTCGTTGCTTCAGTAAGTATTTATAAAATGATTCTACAAGGGTAGATATTGATGGTATTAGTGAATGAAGTTCACTTTTCCATAAAGAACAAGTAGCAACAGCAAACTATAAATACCAACAGAGACACCAATAAACTTAGCGAATTAGCTTCATTTGCTTAATTATTCTGTACACAAAGATCGCCTGTGTATGGTCAGACTTGCATGTAATTTTTAAAATGTAAAGATCAAGAAGTTGTAAGTGAGTATCGCTCTACCTCCCTAAAATGTTATCTCCAGATACATCTAATAAGCCAAAGATGAATTCTTCAATTTCATCTTTTGTTCCTTTCTCATAAGCAGCCTGCAAGATGGGAAATGAAACAAATATTGGATATATGACGCCATTATAACAGCCTTCTGTGCCTCATATAACACGGGTTCAACCAAAATGTTACAGGAAAAACCGCTAAAATGTGGAGGTTTCTGCGAAAATAACAATCCTCTTGTTAGAAGCATTATCCCCTTCAGAAAAGGAATTCATTATCATGGAGTAATCGCTATGTTACATTAATCGTAAGTTTATCACAATAACAACAAAATTGATGATCATGGCCACAAGAACTTACTTTAGCAACAACAAGATCTTCAAAGGTTAGTTTTTGATCCTTGCGCTTCTGAGTAACCAAATCAAACATTCGCTCCCCAAGAGGACCATTGAGTCCAAAATATGACTAACAGAAAACCCAATTTTATAAGGTCGATAGGGCAACACCTAAGGATCAAGAGAAGTATTCATCGTAATGCAGAAAATTGAACCTGAAAGACGGAGAGAGAAACGTATTCGCCGTTGCTCTGCGATTGAATTGCCAAAGACTTGAACAGAGTCTTTAAATCTTCTAGTTCCTTTTGAGTAAAAGCTCTGCAACAATTTTCTCAAATTATTGTAAAAAAATTATTTTTCTGAGGAGTGTGACTATGTGTGAAGAAAGAGAGAAAAACCTGGATGCGGAAGCATATTGAGGATTACTTGGAGGTGATTGAGCGTTGCCCATGGCTAGCTTTGCCCGGAAAGCCCGTCTTTCCGTGTGATTTCGGTGGGGATTTTCTAGTTTCTGTAGTATGTCCTTTGTTTTTGTGGTATTTACCCATAGGCCCTTTCTTAAATTTCTTCCCGTGTGTTCGATGAGGTTGCGTTTAATAGCTCATCGTTTTCGTTCCAATTGTCGTTCTCAGTAACCAAGCAGAATATAATTCAATTTTAATCATCAATTTAAATATGATTGAATATACCACAAAATACAATATGCAGAATATATTAAACGTAAATACCACAAAATACAATATCCTCTTCACTAAATTTTTTATAAATTTTGATATTTACATAATTAAATTAATATTTTTTGATACATAAATTTTTAAGTAAGTGCAGAATATATTTGTATTTCAATCTCAATTATGAATGTCAAATAAATACTATAAAACTCTAATTTTTTTTATAAAAAAGAGAATTAATTTTTTTATTGATAATTGAATTTGTAATTTATTTTACAATACTATGACTATTAAGGTATATAATTAAGAGGGATTTATCAGACAAAATACAATATCCATTAAAACTCAAAAAAAGTTACTAGATTTTCGTGCATCGACCTTGTACATAGGACAAAACCCATTAAAACTCGACATACACATAATTTCCTATGTAGGAAAACGTAAGGATGCCGGTGGAAGACATTATTTTAATTTAAAGATAAGTCAACTTTTTTGTTGTTTAAAACACCGTAATTGATACTCTCATCAGAATTATATCATTATAATTTGTTAAATTTATCTTTATCACCCATTATAAGTATAGTAAAAACAAGTTGCAAGTTCAATTATCAATAGAAAAATTATTTTAAACTCTCTTTTTCTAAAAATCATAAATTTAATTATAGTATTTTTTTGATACTCATCACTAAAATAAAAAAAAATATAATTGACACTTAATTCACTAAAAAAAAATTATTGTATCAACAAATATCAACTTAATCATCTAAATATCAAATCTTTAAGTTATAATAGAATATTTATAAAATATTTAATTTTGAACTCAAGTTATCCAAATTGAGACGTTAAGAGCTTGACAATAAAATAAATATTTATTCATAAGGTATTGATTTTAATATTTAATTTGAGTATAATTAAGTATAGATCATATCAATAATATATTACCTGTGTCTCTGTAAAATTTAGTTGATAAAATTTTTGTTTGTAAACTATTTATAAATTTGAGATTGACAAGTAATTTTCAATAATAATCAAAAGTTATAAAAGAAATAATACAACTAATAAATTACTATATTTAGTTAAAATAAAATTTAAATATATGAAATTTGCATAATTTTTAAGTAATGTGAAATAATATTTATAATGATAGTATTTTATACTTATTGATATTTTAAAAGTCACCAAGCATATTACCTATGACAAAGACAAGAATTTTAAATGTCTCTAAATGTTTAAAATATAAAAAAAATGAGATTCTAAATATGTTGTTGAACCATGTGGTATGCAGAAAAGAACATTAATTCAATGTACGTATGTGTAAACTTGGAAGTGTTAATTGTGGAGGCAAAGTTGTGTATACGTCTAGTGTCACGTGAAAGTGCGGATGTAGCTTGGCATCTGGCAAATATTTTGGTACTCACTGTGTTTAACAGGAGTTTTGAAGGATCTCCCGTTGAAAAATGCAACTTGATTTGACATATGCGCGCAGTTGTTTTAATATAATAACACAACCCCTCATTTGAAGAAGAAATGGGTGGGAGATTTAAAACTCGCAGAACTCTGTTAGCAGAGGCATTTGATGTTTGGTGAGTTTGGTTTGCACATGAAATGGATCCGTCAATGCCGTTTGAATGCTTCACTCTCTTCCGTAAGAGCAATCAGAGCAAAAGGTACGTCGTTTTAATAACACTAATTTCTTCTTTCTCATCATAATCCATCTCTATCGACAAAATTTATTTTATTCATCAAATATTAATTAAAATATAAAGCATTTCTTAAAAATATATATATAGAGAGAGCAAAAATTGTCCCGCGCTATTTGTGTTTGGACTAAATAAAAAATAAAATAATTTTGTGACTGCCAACAGTCACATCACTGTTTATATATATATATATATATATATATATATATATATATATATATATATATATATATATATATATATATATATATATATATATAAATTTATGCGAAATAGAGCTGCTGACAAGAAGAAAATTCTAGCAGTTCTTCTTTTATTTTTTCTCTCCTCTCTTTCGATTATAAGTTTTTCTCTTGTGTCAATTTCATTCTATTTTCTTCTCTTTCCTTTCTTCTCTCTTGTTTTTGGTTCATCTTTGTGTCGGCAGAAATAGGTGGTTAATTAATAAGGAAGGGAAGGCAACCGCGTGTTATGAGATCTCGCAGCACTCAAATATTGGGGTTTCACCACAACTACGGACCAACTTTTCAGGAAGCTTGATTTCTTTTATTTCGTTATTTTTGTTATATGCAATTTAAAATCAACCAAAAGACATGAAGAACATGACCATACAAGAATTTGGTGCTTCCCTTCGAAGGTAAAAATTTAAATTATATGCATTTTATTCTTTGGTTTCACTTTATTATAAATGGCTTTAGAAATTATCACTAGAATTAATACGTATATAATTTTTTGAACTCTTCTATTAATTTCTCTCAATATTGTACGAAGAATAGTGATTTGTCCTTAAATTTTTAGACAACCAAAATCAGATATACTAAAATATTTTAATTTTTGGACATCATCTAATTTTGGTTGTCCAAAATCTTTTTACTTTATTTTTATCACAATAAATTTTTTGAAAACTTAATACCGAAATAATAATAAAAATTATGTGATCACAGAATCGGTCACAACCATTTTGTGATCAAGATTTTTGTGACCGCTTGGGCTGTCACAAAAAACCTTCATTCTCGTAGTGAGAGTCGTGCATTGATCCTCTGACAAACTTTCCCTAACTAGGTGGAGCTCTTAAAAGAGTTATCGATAAACTTGAATTGAATGGGATACCAAATTGTACGTTTTGATTTATTATGAAACTAACCGTTGATAAGCTCTTAAAGTCAATGTAGCCAATTAGGTTATTGAAATGAAAGGAATCTGGAAAAAATATTATGCATCCACTCGCAAAAACTAAAAAGAAAAATGTATATATTGAATTGTTTCAAAATAAACTGAAAAAGCAAGGAAAAAGAGCCACAGGGGAACGCTCCCAATAATTCAAATCTTAGTTATGGCATTGAAATTAGAACTCCTGCATCACATCACGTACGCATGTGGTTATACGTACAGTTGCTTGGTAGTTGGACCATTATGTTTTGTGAATGGCTTTCTCTATTTTGGTCGCTGGGTCATAAATACACCTTGACTTGTATATGCAAAAATTTCTCCCTATATAAAGTTCCTTCCCGCATGGAATTTTTCTCAAGCATACAAATTTTCATCAAGCAGTTGCTGTTAGTGTAATAGATAGCGAATCCTCCTCGATGGCTCCCATTGCCAGAAGTTACGTAGTTCTAAAGACACTGATTTCTTTCATCTATGCTTTCTCTTCCTAATTCATTTTTACGAACAAAATTTTAAATAACTAACAAGAACTCTCATATAATTTGCAGGCTAGAAGGAAAAGTGGCAGTAATCACAGGAGGCGCTAGCGGCATTGGTGCGGCCACTGCTAAACTGTTTGTTGAACATGGAGCTAAGGTGATTGTTGCTGACGTCCAAGACGACCTTGGCCAGTTCCTTTGCAAGGGTCTTGGCACAGATGACACCATTTTCTACGTTCACTGCGATGTAACATGTGATTCAGACATGGAAAACGTGGTTGATATGGCAGTGTCCAAGTATGGTAAGCTTGACATCATGTACAATAACGCTGGTATCTTGGGTGACTTGAACCCAACAATACTGGCTTCTAATAACGAAACCTTCAAGAAGGTTTTCCAAGTTAATGTTTATGGAGGTTTCTTGGGTGCCAAGCATGCTGCTAGGGTGATGATCCCAGCGAAGAAAGGGGTGATTCTTTTTACTGCAAGTACTGCTTCGGTAATTGCAGGGGAGGCACCACATGCTTACACGGTGTCAAAGCACGCAGTGGTGGGGCTAATGAAGAACTTGTGCGTGGAGCTAGGAAGGCATGGGATAAGAGTGAATTGTATATCTCCGGGGGCAGTTCTGACTCCATTTGTAAACAATTCGTTGGGAATAGACAATAGGGTGACAGAGAATGTGCTGGGGGTTGTTTTGTCAAAAGGGTTAGCTCTAATACAGCCGAAGGTCATAGCGGAGGCAGCGGTTTATTTGAGCAGCGATGAATCCAAGTCAGTGAGTGGTTTGAACTTGGTAGTGGATGAAGGTCATAGCACAAGCTGCGCTACCAAAATGTCATTCGCTTCGGCGCTCAATCTTTTAGCGATGAACCGGAACACCGACTACATGGCGCGAGCATGCACAGGGCTCTTCTACAAAAATACGGTTGCCATTTATATATTGCTATGTCTAATTTTATGGTTTCCTTTGAGGTTGGGAATTATAAGGTATTTGAATTTCCTTTGATGGAATATAATGCTAATAATATGTAAATACAAGGACTCTTTTCGTGTTTCTTATAAAATAAGGTCTCATGCTTCTAAGGTTTTGTTGTCCAGCTAAGCTATTAGCTACAAACTTCGATTCACAGGGTTCTGTTTCATGCTAGATTTTAACTGCTTGTTTTACCTCAATTCTTTTGCTCCCTTGTTCACCACTGTTAACATTCATGCGAGCACCTGTTTTTTACTTTTTTGGTATGGCATAGGATTAATTTTTCGACACACAAAGGCGAAGTATTATTTTTTCTATACACATTAATGTTGGTAGGTCCCTCCTATGTACATGGGGACTACCAGACAAAACAAATAAAAAAAAGGGGGCAGCAAAGCGTTTTCTGCTGCACCACTCTACGGTGCATTTATGCGACCTCCGCCCACCAATTGCCAACCAAAACACACCCAGCGGCGGAGAAGCAATAGGCGCCTGAGAAGCGAAAGAAACAGTATAAGAAGCGAGAGAAAATTAAGGTGTCAGGTTGGTGGTAAAAAAAAAAATGAAAATAAAAATTAAATTTGTTACGTTATAAAAAAAATAAAATTTTTATTATTTTTTTTGTATTTAATATGTTATAAATAATGTAAAAATAAAATAAAAAATTAATAAAAAAATAAAAATATTTTTAAAAAATAAATTATTAAAATAATATTATTTTAACTTAAAATTTATTTAAAAATAAAAAATAAATAGTAATAAAAAAGTATTAAAAATATTAATAATTTTAAAAAATAATTTAAATATTATTTATTTTAGTAATAATAAACATTTTTTTTTAATTTTTAAATTATTTAAAGATTGTGTTTTCAATTTTTTTACGTAATAATAAATTAGGTAATCTGTGCAGAAACAAAAAAAAAAGGGAACATCAGTGATGATGCAAAAAAAAAAAAAAAAAACCAGAAAATGAAAAGATGAACACCAGCGATGATGCAAAAAAAAAAGTGTAAAAAAAAAAAGAAAAAAAAATGAAGAGAAGGATATTTTAGTTATTTTAAAATTAATTTTATTCTATTTTTTTTATCACTTTTAAGAGTTATTTTACATTCTATAACATAAAGTAAAATGTATTTATTTAAAGTTGGATTCTACCAATCAAACACTATATATGATGGAATAAAAATTTAGATTCTCATTCCATCACTTTAAATAAATATACTAAATAGACTCTAAGTTATTTGAAAAAAAAAAGAAAAAAAATAAAAGAGAGTTGAACATATTTAAAAAAAAAATTTAAAGAATGAATGAATAATTAGTTAAAAAATAATTTTAAAGTGTTCATAATTTTTTTTAAATATTATTATTTTAATTAAATTTCAATTATAATCTTTAAATTTTGTGTGAAAGATTCTTTTTATATCTATTAGGGTCCGTTTGATACGCTGGAATGAAAAGGAATCAGAGATAAAAAATATGATTCCACTGTTTGGTATGATGGAATGGATGGTCCATACTCCATTCCATCATATGATAGAAAATAGACTCCTTTCAATAATTGATGGAATCTATGATTCCATCATAAAATAATGCTAACTTTAAATTTTTTGTATTAAAATAATTTAATTTAATTTAATTATTAAAAAAATTAATTTGATTATATTTTGTAAAAATTAATTTGTAAGAATTTTTTTTAAAGAAAATTTATTTTTTTTAAATTTTTTTTATTTAAAAATAATAATTTAATTATTTATATTAAAATTAATTTAATCATTTTGTTTATCTTATCTTTTTATTCTTTTAATTTCTATTAATTAAATAATAAAATATTACATTACCTAATTCTTTCCACTACATACCAAATAAAGTAATGGCATTCTATTCTCTTTTTTATTCTCTCTTCTTTTCTTTTTTTCATTTCACTGAAATTTATTTCAACGTACTAAACGGGTCCTTAAATCATATGTCCCAAATATTAATATTAATATATATATTAATGATGGAGCACTGACTGCGTGGAGGGGAGCGAAGCCCCTGTAATCCAAACCAATAGCGCTGCCCGAGGGTGATGATCGGCTACGAGCGGCACCACTTCCTTGCCTACGTAGATATTATCCGGAAAACATATAACTATGATTCTGTATTTATAAAATTATATAATATTTTCTGTTATCATTTTTTTTTAAATTTTTTTTAAGTGAAAACAATTTTTTTATAAAATTTTTAATTTAAAAATTATAAAATAAAATATAAACTAAATTATCATAATTAAAAAAATATAAAATAATAAGATTTTTTTATAAATAATTAATTTATTACTTTCAATTAAATAATATATTTTGCATGTCTCACTTATAAAATAAATAAAAATATATATAAGAGAGTATAATTTTTTTTAATTCTAATGTTGAAATATCGTTAAACACAATAAATTATATTTCATACATTTTTATTTATTCATCATATGAATTTTATATTCTTTAAAATTTTATAATTTATTAGATTGAAGTATGTTCTTTAAAATTTTTTATTTTAGATGATTACAATATTAATTATATCTTTTTAAAAATATGAATTAAAGCATATCTTTTAATTTTTTTATTTTCAAAATTCATGAGTCATTATTAATTTTAAAATCATCAAAATTATCTCACCATCGTCAATTTCATGGGCTCACGTGACTTTTGAGCAGTGGGTTTTGGGTCCTTGAAGCACTGTAAATCATAATAGACATTAAGATGGGAACCAAAAGTGCGATTTGCGCATTTCTTGTTGGACATCCAATGCATGCTGATATTTGTAGATTCAGGTAAGAACAAACGGAAAAAACGAGTCTTTTTGTCATCTACTGTCCTAAATAACCAATTTATTAAATAAAGATAACTATTAGTAGGGCATTTTGTTAGGACCTGGATTCAGTAGACAATCAAAATATAACATAATACAGAAAACAGAAAGGAAAAAAAATCTGTCATTAATCATTCATGCCCAATTTCAGTACATTTTCTCCTATATAATCACAACTTTTTCCCCGTAACAAACCCATTTCCACCTGCACATGGGTAGCAAATTATTCTACTAGATCCTTCCTTCATTAGAGATCACGTGTCATTCATAACTACCTTCAGTTAAGGCATCACAAAATCTTTCATCCACTTGGGCCGGATCTTATTTCTCTTAGGCCTGATCTGGGGAACCATTTCCTCCTCTAAGAGGTGCTGGTCATCCTTATCAGGCCCATCCCCTTTAGCAATGTCATTCATAGCATCCCCTTCTACTTCCACAAAAACCTTGTCCTCAAAGTTGAGGTCTGAATAAGTTTGAGTAATCTCAGTCGGGGCTTCCCAAGTAGCATCTTCAGGGTATAAACCTGCCCATTGTATTAAAGCTTGAGTTTGGGTCGGATCCTCATTTGCTCGTATGTCCAGGACAGCTACAGGCTGAATTCTGGGCTAATTGTCCAAATCCTTTGGTGGCAGCTTGAGTGGCTGCAAGTTAGAGTCAGCCACATAAGGTTTCAATTTGGAGGAATGAAAGACCGGGTGAATCCTTGATTCTGTAGGCAGTGCTAGTTCGAAGGCCACCTCCCCAATAGTTTTGGTGATTTGAAAGGGACCGTAGTATCTCTGGGCCAGTTTCTCCACCCGCCTTCCCTTAAGAGAACTTTGCCTATATGGTCTTAACTTGACAAAGACCTAATCACCCTCCTTAAAATTGTACTGCAATCTTTTTTTATCAGCATAGTGTTTCATTGATTCTTGGGCCTTCCTTAACTTGGCTCTAAGCTTAGTAAGGATCGCTTCTCTAGAGCTGAGTTCAGTGTCTACTGCCTCCACCCTGCTGGTGCCTTGTATGTATACGGGTATGGAAGGGGGTGGTTTCCTGTAGACCACTTCGAAGGGTGAGATGGATGTGGAAGCATGTATGGAGGTGTTGAACTATATTTTGCCCAATGGAGGAATCTGCCCCACTGGTGGGGTTTATGATGCACAAAGGCCCTTAGGTACTGCTGAAGTAGCTTATTGATAACTTCACTCTGCCCATCCCCTTGGGGGTGATATGCTGTGGTCATACGCAGCTTGGTCCCACTCAATTTGAACAGTTCCTGCCAAAAGTGGCTCATAAGTCAGATACTATACTCTTGGGCATTTCATGGAGTTTGCACACAGTTTTGGAAAAAACTTCTGCTACAATGGCTACTGTGTAGTGTGACCTTAGCATTGCGAAGTGTGCAGCCTTGGAGAAACGGTCAACTATGACCATGATGGCAATGTGGCCTTGTAATGAAGGGAGCCCTACTATAAAATCTATGGTGATATCTTCCCAAACCCCACTGGGTATAGGTAATGGTTGCAGCTTTCCATAGGGTAGGTGAGTGGGATTCTTGATCCTTTGGCAGGTCATACAGGATTTTAAGTAAGTTTCCACATCCCCCTTCATCCCTTGCCAATAAAAATTTTCCTTAAGGCATCCGTAAGTTTTAGCAACCCCTAAGTGACCCCCTAATGGAGTGGCGTGGAACTCTTCAAGCAATAGAGCCTTGAGAGGAGACTGGGAGGTGAAAAAAATCTTACCCTCATATAGAAGAAAGCCTTGGTTTATCTTGAATTGTGGGAAGTTTTCTGGGGTCTCTATAACATTCTGCCATATTTGTTGGAATTGAGGCTTGGTTTTGTAAGCTTGCTGGAGTTTGTCTATCAGCTCATGGTGGGGAACTGTCAATCCCATGAGTTGAGCTTCTGATTCATGTATGCAAGAATGTCAATCAGCCACTTGATTTTGGGCCCCAGGTTTGTAAATTATTTCATATGAGTATCCCAACAGTTTTGAAAGATAATACTGTTGTTCTGGGGTCTGCACCACTTGGGTCATTAGTTCTTTTAGGATTCTCTAGTCTGTGTAGATAAGAAATTTTCTTCCCAGCAGATAGGTCCTCCATTTCTTGATTGCTACTGTAATAGCATGCAATTCCCTTATATAAGTAGAGGCTGAAATCATCTTTGGGCAGAATTTCTTACTAAAGTAGCAGATGGGGTGTCCTTTCTGAAGGAGTACAGCTCCCATTCCTTGTCCTGAGGTATCAGTTTCTAGTATGAAGTCTTCTTGGAAGTTGGGTAGGGATAACACTGGAGACTCAGTCATGGCCTTCTTTAATTGATCAAATGCAGCTTGGGCTCTCTCACCCCATTCAAAGGCATCCTTTTTCATCAAATCCGTGAGGGGTGCAGCTAGGATAGCATAAGCTTTTACAAATTTTCGGTAGAATCCCGTAAGTCCCAAGAATCCTTTGAGTTTTTTAAGTGTTCGGGGAGCAGGCCAGGACACCATGGCCTGGATTTTTTCAGGGTCAGGGACAACACCTTTCCTGGACACAATGTGACCCAAAAACTCAATCGATTCTCTCCCAATTGCACATTTTGAATGCTTCAAATAAAAATGATTATGCAACAAACACTTAAAGACTAGTTCCAGGTGCATGATATAGTCATTTAATGTCTTGCTATAAATTAAGATATCATCGAAAAAAAAAATTACAAACTGCCGTAAATAAGGTCGAAACAGCTGATTCATGGTAGATTGGAATGTGGCTGGGGCATTACATAATCCAAAAGGCATGACAAGAAATTCAAAATGTCCATCATGGGTTCTAAAGGCAGTTTTATGTACATCACCTGAGCTCATTCTGATTTGATGGTACCTGGAGCAAAAATCCAGCTTTGAGAACCATTAAGTGCCATGTAATTCGTCCAGTAATTCATCAATACACAGGATTGGGAAGCGGTCTTTGCAGGTGATGGTGTTGAGGGCCCTGTAGTCCACACAGAAATGCCAGAAACCATCCTTCTTCTTTACTAGTAGAACCGGTGAAGAGAACGAACTGGAGCTATGTCGTATGAGGCTAGTCTCCAGCATCTCCTTGATCAATCTTTCCATATCTTGCTTCTAGAAGTAAGGATATCGATAGGACCTCACATTGACGGGGTTTGATCCCTCCACCAAGGGAATCTTGTGGTCCATTTCTCGGGTGGGAGGAAGGACGGAGGGGACTTTGAACAAGTCAGGGAAGTTTCCGAGAAGGCTATCAAAGGCAAAATTAGTACTACTCTGTTCGGGGCTTGCTGAAGAAGAAGGTAAAATCTGCAAGTGGAAGAGTTCTGCAATAGCCTCCGTAGTCACCAATCACTTCAGTTGATGCACGGAGGCTTCCTCGATTTTGGGATGGAAGTTTCCAGAGAGTAACACCATTTTCCCGTTCCTGATAAACTTCATCGTTAATCCTTCATAATCAGTTAACACAGGCCCGAGAGTCCTAAGCCATTGGACCCCTAGGACCACTTCGGCGCCCCTCAGCTGTAAGATGAACAGATCTACGAAGAAGTCTTGGGCCCCTAGTGTCAGTTGGATGTCAGTTGGACCTGTGAGCATATAGAGGAGCAGCCTAACTCCTCCCCGTTTCCCACCATGACTTGAAACTCTTAGCCCGGCTGTCTGTTCAAGCCCAAATATTTTGCAACCCGATCCTAGATGAAGTTATGTGTGCTCCCACTATCCACTAAGACCGATACAGGCTTTTTTCCTATGAGGCCTTGGACCCGCAGAGTTTGGGGAATGATATGGCCCATTAGGGCGTGTAGGCTTATTTGGGCTGATGTTGAGTCCAGTTCGGTCTGAGGAGTAACACCAGCGTCTTCGTTCTCGGGGGTAAGCATCTGCGTTAAAGCCTCCTTTGAGACTTTCGGCGAATCCGTATCAGCGATGAGTAAGTAGAACTGTTTCTTGCATCTATGGTCAGGAGAGTAGCGATCATCACAATTATAACACAGCCCCTTGTCCCTTCTTGCCTGTAATTCAACGGGGGTTAACCTCTTAATGGATGGAAAATTCCTGGTAAGGTTGGGTATTTTAAGCATAGATGGTATGGCTTGTGAGGTGATTGGCGGTTTGGGTGGGGAAGAATGATTTCCAGTGGGGCCGTTAATGGAAGTGGAGTCGAATCGACGAAACCTGCTGGTGGAATTTTGGTCCTTCAGCTTATCCTCCTGTAATTTGGCCAAACTGATGGCCTGGGATAACGATACCGGTTGAAGTGCTTGCACCTCTCTGCGAATTTCTGGTTTTAGCCCAGAGACAAAGCAACTTAGATAGAAGAGTGTTGGTAACCCTGAGATGCTATTGGCCAGGCATTCAAACTGAGCTTGATATTCTCGAACGGTGGTTGTTTGGCACAGCTTGAATAAAGCTACTCTGGGGTCCTTATAATGAGATGGAGCGAACCTCATTTCCAGAGCATGTAAAAATATGGGCCAGAATAATAGCTGTCCGTTTGAGTGCATCCATTGGAATCAGGTCAGTGCCTCCCCCTCCATGTAGAACGAAACAATCTTAATTCTTTGGTCATCCAAGGTCCTGTGGAAATCGAAGAACTGATTAATCTTGAACATCCACCCCATTGGGTTTGTTCCATCGAACTTAGGCACATCTAGTTTCATAGTGGTTGGGGCTACAATGATGGTGGCTGGTAAGTCATTTGAGGATGAAGGGTTCTCATTTGAGTTTTTTTGGGTTTTATTTTCGATGGCTGTCATTTTGGTAGAAAGGGTATTGAGGTAATCCATGATGGTATTGAGGGTATTTTCCAGTTTGTCTGTTGTTTTCTGGTTGGTTGCCATAGCTGCTCTCAACGAAAGCACCAATTGTTAGGACCTAGATTCAGTAGATAGTAAAAATATAACATAATACAGAAAACAGAGAGGAAAAGAAATTTGTCATTAATCATTCATGCCCAA
The DNA here is from genome assembly GCA_037074535.1 of Gleditsia sinensis. Lineage (NCBI taxonomy): Eukaryota > Viridiplantae > Streptophyta > Magnoliopsida > Fabales > Fabaceae > Gleditsia > Gleditsia sinensis. Next base: position 7,263,756 of record CM073473.1, read on the forward strand.
TTCCAGTACATTTTCTTCTATATAACCACAACCTTTCCCCCGTAACAAACCCATTTCCACCTGCACATGGGTAACGAATTATTCTACTAGATCCTTCCTTTATTAGAGATCACGTGTCATTCATAACTACCTTCAGCTAAGGCATCACAAAATCTTTCATTCACTTGGGCCGGATCTTATTTCTCTTAGGCCTGATCTGGGAAACCATTTCCTCCTCTAAGAGGTGCTGGTCATCCTTATCAGGCCCATCCCCTCCAGCAATGTCATTCATAGCAGCATTTCATTTGTGAACAACTAAATTTGATGTATTTATAGTGTTCAAACTTGAGTTTTAAGATTCATACATAAACATACAATGATACAATTACTGATAAAAACCATGGCTAGCTTTCTCATAGTATTATATATTGAGGATCACTTGGAGGTGATTGAGCGTGCCCATGGCTAGCTTTGCCCGGAATGCCTGTCTTCCCGTGTGATTTCGGCAGAGATTATCTAGTTTCTGTAGTATGTCCTTCGTTTTTATGGTATTTACCCATAGGCCCTTGCTTAAATTTCTTCCCGTGTGTTCGACGAGGTTGTGTTTAATGGTTCATGGACTTTTCTCTCCCTTTTGTTTGCATTTTGTCGGTTAGCAGAGTAAGAAACTACAGGAAATAGAGAGCGATCTAGTTCATCGTTTTTGTTCCAGTTGTTGTTCTCAGTAACCAAGCAGAGCAAAAAAGTTGATGATGGCAGTGACATGGATAAGTGATCTTGTTAGGAAGAGAAAAACTGAACATAAACCCTTTACAAGTCGGCCTTTAGTTGCGTAGAGAAAAGACTAGAAAGATAAGGAAAATGCGATGAGGTTTTTCTTGTTGTGACTTGTGATCCAATACTTAAGGAAAACTCTAATCAAGTTTAGTCTTTTTCCTCGTCGTCTTTCTTCATCGTATTCACATCAGTCCGGTGATGGGAGAAAGCTTAAACTGCCGTCTCCAAGTGTAGCATTGTTCCTTTCTTTCTAGTCTAGCATATATTTCTGTATAACTTTTCGTGCTTCCTGCTTCATCAGTTCAACGTTGTCTGTTGTTCTCAAATTCTATGAAATGCTATATTGATTAATATCTAATATTTTATAACTCTATCAAAGAAACTTCTTGAGTTTATGAAAGCTTGGAGTTTTTATGGGAGATAGAGGGGAAAAGGTAATGTAGTTTCTCTCGTCTATTTCGAGGACAACTCAGTAACTGGTATCAAGTAAATGAAGCCAGTATTGAGGTTGCTTGTTGATTGATGTTGACGAAAACATATCATTCAAGAGCCAAGAGTTTTTTTTTTTAAACTACTTATATATATCCAATATGATGCAAATTGTTAATTGACTCAAGGATAAGGGTTTGGTCAACTTGTTCGTTATGAAATGTCAAGTCTGTTGTCACCACCATTGTACATTCTGATTAGCTACAAAACGAACCCCCACTTAGAAATTACTTCGACGTCTGACTTCTGGGGTTTCTTGTCTCCACATCTTAAAAGGTCATATGTACTTCTGTTGGCTTGAATTGACCGAACTCTTCACTGGTGTGTTGATATACAGTAATGTAAACATGGGGAGCAATAAATCTGGAGTTTTTGGGTAAAATTATTTCATTTAGTCAAGCACTCTGTCCATTACTGAAACTAAATGAAGTTCTGCATCATGTAGTTTACCTTTTGTTCTGCACTCCTAATTTTTGTTGTGCTGTGTCCAGCATCTTATTTGTTTGTCCGTTGTCCTGATGGTCCTCAATCGTCACTTTTGATTCTCTTCTTTTAAAGTGGCTTACCCAGTAATTAGTTTGACTAGAATGATTAGCTGGGGAGTTGCTGTCCGTTATGTTTGCATTCTAATTATACTATTCATATGAGCATATTGCTATGATGTTAGACAATGGTACCTCCTTTTTGAGGCGATTATTGCTTTGTGGTATAAACCATGTTTGCTAAAGTTCTCTACTGTTGCAGATCATTCTCTCTCAGGAAAAGAATATTCAGAGACTTAATGAGCTTGGTCAGAGTCTTAGTGAAGAGTTGCTAAAATGCAGAGATGAATTTGAGGTTTCTAATACTACCACAACTCCTTGGCAGTGGCAGGCAGTCTTAGAGGACTAGTCATGGCTCACACATGCTGAACATTATAATGTTAGATAAATGTAAGTAGGAAAGCCTTGTTTCTCTTGGTGGATGGAACAAAGATCAAAGTGAATAAATCATTAATATGGAAACTTTATTCTTTAATCATGACTTAATTTAATAATCCGGTGATGTAGAACGAGGGATGAATGAATTCTGGAACCAATTTCCGTCTGCTGAAGATGAAAACAGTAGTCTCTTCCCTATTGCTCTGTTATCAGACAGGAGTACTAGCCATCTCGCTTCCCTGTACTATCTATTTAGGTCTCCAGCTTTAATTCCTTGGCAAGGATTTACCATTTTCTACCTAGTGCAAACAGTGGAATCTCCATGCTTCTTGGTATATGTTAACACTACTTTTATTCTAACTAACGAGACGTAAATCAGTCGACTTCCTTGGATGGAGGAGTCAAATGAGGGGACAACTAAAACCAATCGAAGAAAGGATACCGTTCTCGGGAGGGATGAATGAACGAATTCCATCTTAGTGGGACCTATGCCACATCATGAGTGGTTCTGGTATTAATTTGGAGAAGTTTTTAAGTAAATCCAGTGTAAGTACATACACAAAACTAAGAAAAGATAAATGTGTCTTTTTCTTATTTCTTGCTAGCTTGGTCTACGGTCATACCCCAATGCAAGCGAATTTCTTCCTTTCGGGGTTCTTTCTTTGGGAGGGATTGGGTTGGACTGGCATACTGGTGCCCAAGTGTTGAAACAAATTTGCATTTAAGAGACGTGTTGAACGAATGAACCATAAATTGTAAGGTTTCCACAATAGAATTGTCCTTTGAATTATGTCAGTGGTTACAGGCTAGGAGTGTTTAAGGACAAACAGAAGCATGTGCGCTTGCAAAGCTTAGATGCCTTTGATTTCAATCTAAATCAACTGTAATTCTCAGAAAGCTCCTTCCTTCACTTCTCAAATCGAATTGATTATCATTAATGGCTTCCCCAACCTTTTCATTCTTCTTCTGATTATCATTAATGTCTCACTTACTTCGGCAGCAGCCTAATACGAGATCTATTCTGCACTTACGTCCCGTTTAATTAGTGAAAATAAAAGGATGTAATGAAAATTTTAATTTTTATTCTATCACATATAATTTTTAGTTGATAAAATGTAGTCATCATAAAATACATATTATTTTATATGATAGAATGTACGTTACCTTTAAAAATAGATAAAAAAATAAAAAATAAAATAGAATGAGATTGAAAAAATTTAAAATACCCTTCTAAAATAAAAAATTAAGATTAAAATAAAATAAATAATATTTAAATTATTTTTTAATATTTTTAATATTTTTAATAAAAAATTTATATTATTAATTATTTTTTTATTTATATTATTTTAAAGTCAAAATAATTTTATTCTTTAAGAATTTTTTTATTTTTTTATTAATTTTTTATTTTATTCTTATATTATTTATAACATATAAACGTAAAAGAATAATAAAAACTTTATTTTATTTTATTTTGTATTAAATATAATTTTAATAATAATATTTTATTTTATTTTTTATTTTTATTCTTATTTTTTTATCATCAACCAAATGAGGCCTTAGAATGTCAGAACAATTATATGGCTTTCACAAAGGGTCCTTCCATTTCTGATTGTTTATGATTGAATAATTTAGAGAAGATCTTAAACCTTCGTTCCAAATTATTTTCAATAATTTCCTCTTACTCCTTTTTTTTTTTTGGTCAATTTTTGTATCGTCTCAACCTTCTCTTTTTTTGGACAAATCGTCTCAACCTTTTGGTCAGTTTATGCATGTGCATTTCACTTAAATGGGCTACGATTAAAAGTGAAGGCCCATGAATTCGTTGCACGACTGTATGGTCCAGCTCACCCAAGGACAAGGGTCCAATTAAAAAAGGTTCGTAAACCAGGTGTACATTTGAGTTTGACCCGTAGTTTTCATATGTAATAAAATGATATGGCAATTTCTTTTGTAAAAGCAAGTTTATAAAATCAAAATTTTTTTTTCCATTCAAAATTTTCATTCAAGGTTTCTTTAAGCGCAAATCAGGATACAGTTGGGTTCAAGTACTCCTGATTTCACTCAAGCTAATAAATTTAGGTGTTTCGTGTTATTAATCTAATAAACTAAAACAGTAGCCCAGTGCAGCAACCTCATTAGGTTAGCTTGCTATCGTAGTATAATATTTAATATTTTTATATTTAGTATAATAATTAAAAATTATAAAATAAATTAAATAAATAATAAATTACTATATTAAGTTAAAATAAAATTAAAATATATGAAATTTTCATAATTTTCAAGTATAATATATGAAATAATATACATAATAATGATAGTATTTTACGTACACTTTTTGATATTTTAAAAGTCACCAAGCATATTAGATATGACAAAGACAAGAATTTTAAATGTCTCTAAATGTTTAAAATGTCAAAAACGAAATTCTAAATATTTTGATCGAGATAATTTGTTGAGCTATTTGGTATGCAGTGAAGAACATTAATTCAATGTACTTGTATACTTGGAAGTGTTAATTGTGTAGGCTAAGCTGTCTATATGTCTAGTGTCACGTAGAAGGGTGGATGTGGCAAATATTTTGGTTCTTACAGTGTTTAATGGGAGCATTGAATTGAAGGATCTCTCATTGAAAAGTGCAATTTGATTTAACATATGCGCGCGGTTGCTTTAATGTACGTAACACACCCCCTCATTTGAAGAAGAAATGGGTTGGAGATTTAAAACCCAGGGAACTATGATAGCAGAGGCATCTGATGTTTGGTGAGTTTGGTTGGCACATGAAATGGATCCGTTAATGGCGTTTGAATGCTTCACTCTCTTCCGTAAGAGCAATCAAAGCAAAAGCAACAGAACCCTCTCTTTCTCTCTCACCAGTCACCCCCATATTTAGAGGCTAATCTGTAGGTATGCAACTAAATGCTTTGCATGCATTTCAATGAGGGGGGGTTGGGAATTCAATTCAAAGTTTCATCAATAGGGTATTATAATTTATGGCATTGGATCTGCTTTGATTGTATATAATATCACTGTAAATGCAGTCACACCTTTTCTATTGTTAATTATTATTACTTTTAAAACCCCCTTAGTTTCCCTTTGACTCGTTTTAATGATAATTAATTTCACTCTACAAAAAACTCCGCAGAATGCCATATCCTCATGAGGCTGCGTTTGGTACTATGGGAGTTATGCTTATAAAGATCAACTTCCTTGCGAAGGGTAACTGCAACAATGACTCCTCACGACTCACGACTCTTGTTTGGAAGTTGCGCGCATCCACCAAATTGTTCGCTCTCATTATTATCATTAACCGTCTCCTACCTTGGATAATTTTGCAGTGTGTCAGCGTCTCATAAACTAAAACTCCCTCATGTGGCAAGTCGAACTTGAATTCTCTATCTACCGACTCTATAACAAGAGAAAGAGAAATACAATTAACGCCATTTGAGTTAAATCAAAATGGGTACTAGGTCAGTTTGAAGCCTACATTTGCTGACTTTCGTGGGTCCAACATTGTGCTCTTCCCAATTGCCTAGATTCCTTTATAATTTACGTGTTAGATTCTTGGAATCAGGTTTCTCCTTAGTTACAGATATCTTATAACCTCTTGCTATTTTCACGTACCCCTAACAAAAATTAAAGAATCTATAAATATATATTATGCAGCTTAGTTTAGTATTAATATGCTATATAATTCATGTGTAAATATCAGTTAAAAGTAATTAGTTTATGTGAAAGACTCTCGTACGTACTTCATACACCGTTTTCTCCTCTTTTTTTAAGAATTCAAAATTCCTGAATAATATTTGGAGTTTAGAACTCTAGATGGATAGTAGTACATCTGATTTGGGGAAGAAGAGAGGTATTTGAAAGAGAGGGAAAAAAAGTGGGATGTGACTGGTTTTGTCTGTTTTGAGTCTACAAACCCTTTAATCCTCCTTGAAACCAGGTACACTATCCACAAAGGCGTTGTACATACAATTAATTATACTAACCACTTGCATTATTTTAATTTCCATAACGCCCATCCGGCTGCACATAATAAATGCATGGGGAGACAAATTTGTGTATCTGTATATTTTAGATGGTCTACGTTACTTCAAATGGTATTGCACAATTCTTTTCATTTTCTACAATCGAACAAGCACGTACTCCTACCAACTCAGCAACAAAGAAGAAAAACTAAGTGCCTGCTTGATTTTTTTTAATTAAAAATTAAGAATAAACATAAAAAAAATGCTTGTTTACTTTTTTTTTAAAAAAAGTATTTTTTAAATTTTAAAAAATTTTAAAAACATAAAAAAAATATTTTTAAAATTTTTAATATTATAACATATTATAACGGTAATATTTTTATAATTATTTCAAATTATATATACAATATTTTATTGTTTATATAATTATAAAATAATTAAAATAAAAATATAATTATATAATTAAAAATAATTAAAATATAAATATAAATTAAATATATTTTAAAAAATATGAAAATTAAAAAATAAACATTATTTTTAAAAAATAAAAAAAAATGTTTTTACAACTAAACACTTTTTAAAAAATTTAATTTTAAATATTGAGGTAAAGTTTTTTTGTTGTTCATATAAAATTATAGTCTGTGAATTAAATTTAAATTTTTTATGAGTTGATAATTGATAGTGTTCAAATCATAATATGTGATAAAAATAATTTTAAAAAATATTAATTTTATCATATATTATAATTTAAATAATATTAATAGATAAAAATTATTTATTAATAATAAGTTAATTTTTTTTATATTTTTTATTCAATTCTGACTGAGTATTAATAGCAAGATACAAAATTCAATTACTCTGAAGATTTGACGAGGCAGCAAATTACCATAATAGCATCTCCCCTTGACTTTATGGGAGTTAATGATTCAGTATTATACTAGGAACTGCTTCTTCGAATGGAGATGGATAATACAATGGTTTTTTCATACGTAGCTCATGGATCATACAATGGAGCTGTTTACAGTTTTTATCTTCGAAGTTTCAAGGTGGACTTGGCATTAATTTGTTACATCAATGATACCTTAGGAATCTCTGGAAAAAATATAATATCAGCAAGTAAAACGAAGAGAATTTAATATCGTGGAGGTTGATAGATCCAGAAAACTAGGGTCAACCCTTTATAATACAGTCCAAATCAAGAGGCCTTTGGCTTTGTCAACAAATTAAACTCTTCCCTATCTATCTCTCACCGTGAAGTTCACTTTAAATATTCGTTCTCAAGTATATCTAGTGGTTTGTTGGTTGGAAGCTAACGTCTAATACAATTAAACCCACACACGGAGTCTAAGGCTTTTCTTTAAATGCAAAATGAATTAATTCTCGGTATCTGATAGATTAGGGCCACCTTGTCCATCTTCAAAGCCGAAACGAAAGCCCACGATTTGCAATCACTACGCATTATTGTATCTCACCAGCTTCTTCATGCGAATTGTGCTATGTTCATTTTCTCTTGTAAAGTTGTAATGCAGCATCAGAAAATTTACTGTGAAAATGGGAAGAACTGGGTTAAGAAAAAAAGCTAGTCACATGAACAATGGGAGCAATAGCTACTGTGTTTGCCTTGGAAGCCCCATATTCTCATAAATGAATAGCTGATATTATTATTGCGTACTTATCCAATTTTTCAAACAAGATATATAGCATATGGTGATTTTGGCTTCTGGTGGCTCTCATTAAAGCTCCAATTCAATACTCATTTAAGTGAAAGCAGCTTAGTATTTAATAAAATAACCAAAATGATCAGTTATGCGTTGATGCAATTATGCCCCATATTTAATACTATACCAAGGAACAAATGGGTTCGATCGGAGGAAAGTCACTCCCCTGGAATGAATTTATTTTGTGCAGAAGATGAAAACCCTTGTTTCAAATTTACCAAAGAATAATTTCAACATTCGTTTATGTGAAAATCTGAATCAAGCACTTTTTTAGGACGCTTATATGGAAAACAGAAAACAAGCTGCTGGTATTTCACTTATGCTTATTTATTATATTTTTGGAATTAAACAAAACAGAAAGTGAGAGGGTGACGCAAAACGGGAAAGAAATTAAGGTTCATTGCTTTGGGATTGGGACTAATAATGTATAGATTTATACCGACGATTATTATGGATCCGCTACAAAAGAAATTTATTTTGAAATGATCTATCCCCATATGCATGTTTGACAATTTGTAGATGATTTAATGATTATAGTAATCTGCCCTTCTTTTTCGTTTGGTGTCTCTTTTGTTGAAGCCAAATTAACTTCCCTTCTTTCGCCTTTGCAGTTATGATAATAAAAGTACATAATCAAACAATTATACAATCTGACTGAAGTCAGCTACTTTATTATATTTTCAATCAACATCTGGTACCAGTTTGTTCTGCATAAACAAGAACCATAAATAATCAATTTTGGTGCGTGTGGGCTAGAGAAATGAGAATAAACCTTCAATTCTAAGATTTTCCTCCCAAATTGAGTTCAAGTTGATAAGAAAAGATATCATCAACTAACTACTTTAAGTTGACAATAATTTTTGGAGTTCCAAAAAGTTTAATATCAAGAGTTAGTCTTAAGATAAAAAAAAGGAAGAACAGAATATAATGCAGTAGAGGCAAGTATGACTAGATTTGTTTACGGGACGAATGTGGTATAAAGTATAAAAAAAGTTGCACACAGAAGAAGTAAATGGCAGATCAAATAATGCAACGGAACGGAGAATGACTGTTGGATGGTACTTTGGCTTACGAATGATGATTTTTTATTCTTAATGAATGCATGGGGGGGTTCAGGTGGGGGTAGAAACATATCCTTCTTATCTGTTATCCATGAGACGCTGAATTCTCAAGCAGACCGGTATAGTCTATTTATAGTAAGCCGCAAACCATTATTTAAAGCATGTTTCATGAACCTATGCCACGTTGACCCCAAACTTCCTCGTATGGAAATAGAACCTCCCTCTTTGCGCTTCATTTTCTCACTCCCCCAGATTCTATAATTTCCTTGACCTAATATTCTCTTTACTTTTCAAATCTTAATATTTAATGGAGATCCCAGAATACTGTTATTTTGAGGGCATGATGAACTCACAAAAAATTTTAGTCTCATTATTTTCATTGCTAATTGTATTTTGCATCCAGAATTTCACATGAGGGAGAAAATGTCTAAAATTTTAGCAATTAGTAAATTCCGTGGTTTGATTCCTGTATTCTAGGGAAAACATGGGAAAGCAGCAGTTTTCACAAACCGAATTAAGCATTAAGGCGGATACGGCTATTGTGTGAGTTATTTGGAGGTGGACTTATAGTAAATGTTCCATTTCCATAGCAAACCTGTTCTCCCCGTCCCTATTGTTACGTTGACAAATCATGAAAAAGATTCATAACAAAAGGCATTTCTTTTTCTCTGGTGATACTGTTTTCAAAAGAATCAATGGTCCCCTTGAGGAAACACAGCAATATTCTGTAATGTCTGTTGGACGGTGGGCATCTCTGTATTTCCAGAAGCAAGTGAGAACTCATGCCTCACAAGATGAGAAATCCATTCACTATATTGGAAGCATCACTCTGCTCTCTTCACAAGGCCAAAGGAACGCCAAATCAAAGCATTTCCATGACTTTACTCTCTTTTTTTCTTCTTCTTCTTCTTTGGAGAATCAGAGGGAAGGGTTCTGCAATCTGCTGTTCATCTTTCATTCTTTTGCAATATGTAGTCAGAGAAGTAGATTTAATTAAAGACCAGTATTATTATTATTATTATTATTATTAATTTTGGAATAATAGAATAATTAAGCATAAAACAATCAAAGAAACGTTTCTGTCAGTTCATCTAATGAGGGTGTTGTCATCTAGCTAGCTCCTGCTGTCATATCATTTAGTTTCATCTCATTTTCTTAAGATACTGTTGAATATTTTAAATATGAGGTTTGGCAGTTACACTTGGTTTTCCATTGTTACTATCTAAAAATTTGGTGCTTCCTAATAAATTTCTGGTGGGGTTGGGATTTTAAATATGGGTTTAACTTTAACAGCCGTTTGGGGGTTCTCCTGTGCTGTAATGCTCTGAGACTCTTAAACACCGACTCCCCAAGCAATGAATGAACAAAAGCCGTCGCCCTGCATTTGATAATTGCAATATTTACTGCAAATTTCCTCTTCCTGCATACTCCTTGGGATTTTTCCAACAATTAATACATTTCCTGGTCTCAATTTACACTTCTTCTACCCAATACTTCAATTCAATTCCATTACTCCCTTTCTCTCTCCTCTCTCTTCATTCCTCTCTCGCTCTACACCTTATACCCTCCATCTCTCTCCCACAATTAAATTAAGCTTTAAATCACCCCCCTTCATTTCCTTATATAAAATGGCCTCTAAGGTCCATCCCTGCAACACAGATCATTTTGCTGTAGCCGGAGCTTGTTATGTCTTCGAGCTTTCTCAGTATCCTTCTGACCATTCTGGCTTCCCCTTTTCTCCTCCTTACTAACCCATCCTCACCCTGAAGTTGCTCCACCAATCTAATATAGGTGACTAACTTTTGTGTGCAATCAATTTCAGTTCTCTGTTTTCGAATCGCATGTGTTATATGGTGCAGTTGAATTGGCCACTGGGTTTTTCATTCTGACGTGTTTTTCCTTTTTCGTTTTGTGGTTAGTGGTTTCTTTCAAACAGGTAACGTATTTTGCAGAAAGCAGAGGCAAAACCATGAGTCACAGAAATGGAAGCGCTCCAAAGCTTGACTTGAAGCTGAACCTATCCCCACCAAGGGTTGACCGGAGACTGGAGTCTCCGAGCCGATCTGCGACGGTGTCACCATCGTCTCCGCCCAGCTCTTGTGTGTCATCGGAGCTCAACCAAGAGGACAGCCTGAGATACTCAAACAGCCCTGAAGCCACTTCCATGGTGCTAGTGGGTTGCCCCCGCTGTCTTATGTATGTGATGCTTTCCGAGGATGACCCCAAGTGCCCCAAGTGCAAAAGCACCGTTTTGCTTGATTTCCTCCATGATAGCAACAACCCCACCGTAAGGAGGACCTAGACCAGCCTATTTCTGCATTTCTCTGCCTCCTAGTAGGACTTTTTAGCTTTTAATCCTAGGAATCTCTTTTTAAACATCTCCTTTCTCCTTTTAATATTTTCCCCTTCTATGATTAGTTCTACGTGCGCTCCACTTTTACCCTCTTTCCTCTACTTGAAATCATGAAAGCACAAAAGTTTTCAAAGCAGAGAGAGGGAGAAAGAGGGGAGCGTAAATAGCACTATTCTAATTATATATAGAAAGAAAGTTAACGGGAAATCCGAAAATGCTAGGGGTATCTATGTGACTATCTGGGTTCAGCTTTCCTGTTTTTTAGCTGCAACAATGTAATGGGGCTTAACCTCTGGTGCCCTACTTTGCTTATTGAAGTTTTAGGCGAAATCAACCTTAGGTTTCTTTGATTCTCTTCGCTCTTTTCCAATAACATCATCATAGTATTATTACTGTTGCATTCAACCAAGCATGCAAGCGTGAGCCACCATAAAAAATAAAATTGGCAGGGCCAAAAATTTACTGTGTGACAGTTTCTAGATCGTCTGTACTTGGTAACTGTTAAAATGATTTGCAAGTGAAGGCCCACCAGTGGGTAGATGGCACTGCTCGATGATTAATTCTCACAGTTTAGTGAAGTAAACAACGACTCATTCCCGCCTCAGCATGCTTGGTATCACTTTTTTTGCAGACACTAGTTTAGGTCTGAATTTGTGGCCGAAAAACTAACAAGACAACTGAATCAGAATCCTAAGCTTAACGGCTGGCAAGATATTTATTTGTTAGTAGACTTTCTTGTAGATTGCATTCACTACCAACACTTCTTAAATTTTATAAAGGCCTAAAATAAATTTAAAAAATGAGACTTTTTTAAAAGTATTATTCAAATAAATATCAAATGAAAAAACGATAATTCCAAGTGCCCACTGACATGATCTGTGGTGGCAATGGCACAATTTGCCAATAATAGGTCAAATGGAAAAACGATACTTCCAAGTGCCCACTGTTGCAAGAACATGGAAACAAATAGAGCAATAGCAAGAAAGTTATAAGTGGTGAGGTATCAGAAATGTTACTTTGGGTTAGGAAAAATTAAGGGTAAACAAGTGAATTGAGGATGGAAGAGGGTGGGTTGGGTAGTTCCGAGCATTGAAAAAAAAAGGGCGATTCTATTAAGACCATTAAAAACACATAAATGCAAGAGTAATTGAGACAGTTGAGAATAATGAAGGAGGGTATTACGTCAGATGATAAATGCCGACCCCTTTTTCCATCCATTTCCCACTCCTTCGCTTCTACGCCCATAGTCTTTTTGCTTCCACCTTCATTTACCTATTCCTCAACAAAAGTTCCCACCTATCTGCCGGCCGTTTTTACCTACCACTAACTTCAACCTCCCCTCTTTGCATTCCTTAATTCAGTCACATGCAAACGCCATCCCAAGTTACACACAGCTTATGAGAAAACAGAGAGGCCATCAAGATGAGCGGCCAGAGGGCTCAGAACCGAAACCACTGATAAGGAGCTTACAAGGAAAGGCAATGGGGTCGGAAGACGGATCATTAATGCTTTAAATCAGTCTTTATTACATCATGTGCTAAGAAAAAACTTCAGATCGGTACTTCAAAAAAAAAAAATGTTCATTTGAGTCCGAGAATCAGTGTACAGGAGTGTAATGAAAAGTGGTTACGGATAAGATACCTTGAAAATATATACTTGTCATTTGCAAACATCTACGTTTGAAATTTTTTATATGCTGCTCCAAACCGGCTTATTGATCTCTGTAAGGTTTGTGAACAAGGAAAGCGTTCCAACTACAACAATCATGTAACAAAAACAAATCACCTTAATATTTGAACTTTGACCAACTAGTTGAGACTCGAGTTTCAACGTGATTACTATAATATATCTACTGAAATTTAAAATATATGTGCAAGATTTTTCAGTAACTACACACAAAAAAAGTTTTATGTGAATAAAGAAATGTTGAAAATAAATGCAGAATCATTCTGAACCTCCCAACAACTTATAGTAACTTTTTTGGTCCTTTCCTTGGGATACCAAATTTCTTACGCATCATACGTCCTCTTTTTATTTGGTGCAAACATCATACATTCTCTAGGTGCATAAACTCAGGTTCATCATGCATCGCACTTCTAAGCCGTTTTGCACGAAGGATTTTACAGGGCGTTGTGATAAATACAATTCCTTTCACGGAGCAACACTAATCAATGCCCTGTTATTCGTATCCAAGCGTGTTGTTGTCTTGCATGCTAATTCGGTTAATCAAAATAACAAATTAAACATTAATGGTGATTCTTTGCTTTCTATTTCCTCTGTCACCCAGAATTGCCCATGACCACGGGAGAAAGGAGCAATATTTCCGTCATTTAAAATATATATATGAAAAGAGCTATCTTAATTGTTTGTTTACACAAATCAATTGGATAGGATAATGAGCAACACCTTTTTTCTCCACGACACAGTCAACCTGCAACCAGAAAAGTTGTCACTAAATATCCCTCGATTTTGATAAATGCATATCTCTAAATAATACAAACAATTCATCACTTCTTTCATCATAATACCTAACACAAGGCATAATAATTACGCCAGAAAACAAGTTGAGACTAATTTCCGATAGAGTGACATTATTGGAAGGATATCCATTATATGCATAGGTTAAGTAGCATAAACTCCTTCATGTGCTAGCACAATGCTTATGAGGCAAATCAAATTCATTTCAGTCAAAAATTATAGTGGAAAAGAAAAGAAAAAGCTAGAAGACTTTAGCACAGCCTTGGACCCGAAATTAGCAGTCTCATGAGTACAAATATGCAGTCAACATTTTAAACCATAAGAGAAAAGACATAAGTTTTGACAGGCAATGTCTAGGAGGTGAAAAAGTTGATAGTTTGATGGAAACACCTACCAGACAGCAGAGTATCAGCTCGGATTATTGCTTATGGGAAACTTGGGTGTTTTTATGAAGGAAACCAGCCCAACTGAATTTATTAGATATCCGTACAAAAAGCAGTCTACTAAATTTCAGTGTAGCTATTTCCAACTAATTAAGTATCTCAATTTTTGTTATAACTCAGTGATAATCACGTTGTGACAATTAATAAATAACCAAGAACTTAACAGAGTAAGAAGAAAATTCTGGTTTTTCAAGAAGTTAGTTAGTTTACGAGTTGTAAGAACTTAGAACCTAAAAAGAACGAGCCAAAGAATCTTGTTCTTGAAGAAGTGTGCGATCCATGGACCATGAGGGATTATCTGTATGAATATTAATGGATAAATAACAAAATCATTGGTTTCCTAATTCCTCTCTGCTGTGTGTCTCCACCACAGCAAAAGACAGTTTGTTAAACTATGGGATCAACACTCAATGCTTTGCAGTAACCTGGACTCACCCCATGCTTGAGTTGAGACATCATTCTAGACTTATCAAAGCTACAACCCAAAACAATTATTGAAGGAACCCCTTCATTTAACTCATTTTCCTGTGCAGGATAACCATGCAATCACAAGTCTCGAAGAACACAACTTTTTCACTGGGAAATCCTAAATGTGATTGGCAGGTCCAGTTGAGCCAAAGCTCGAAGATGAATATCATCTTATATGGGTTTAAGAAGAGATTTCTACAATAATTCAAATTCTATAAGATGATGTCTCTGAATTATGTAAGACATTGAAAGGAGTTACCCATTAGAGAGGAGTTACCCATTAGAGGCAGACTGTTAGACCCCCTATAAGGTCAGTATATTGAAGAAGAAATCAAAAGAATAACAAACACAATAAGCATGAGGTGGGCAGCTCATCAAGGATTGATATGGAAATTAATGCCTTAAAAGGGGAATGTGGGAATTATATGGTGGACAGGTGTCAAAAGGGTAATGGCCACCACAGTAAAATGGTTAGAGGAGGTAAGCAGCATTGCAAGACGGGTATGGGAGGAAATAGGGAGGGAGAAGAGGGAGGGGAAGAGGCAGGTAGATTTTGAGTGGGCTTGGGAGGTATGGCAGTCTCAAACTGTGCCAGAATCTATCTTCTTTCGCTGCATTTTATTTTCTTCTGGTTTTCTCTTCTTTTTTTTCTCTGGAGCAATGGAGCAAAACACTAGCTGGTTGAATCCCAGAAGTAAGCCAACTTCCTTAATTCTGCTCTCTCTTCTCATTTTTACCTGATTAAGGGAATAGTTACCGAACACAGACCAAGAAAGGATAAAAGGGTAACCTAGTGCTCGATTCAGGCATGAAAATTTGAAAGAGACTGTCAGGCAAAATAACCACACTGTAGACTGAATGCACATAGTATCAAACATGCGAGTGTCAACATAACCCTATCACATATTACCTGCCAAGCATATTGTGATAAACCAAGCAAACCAGTCAATAACAACAACAACAATAACAACAACTAAGCCTTTTCCCACTAGGTGGGGTTAATACATGACACTTCCTCTATTTTAAAAATATACGCAAACCTCCCTTAAAACTAAAAATATAGAATAAAATACTTTCCCTTTCCTTGATTACTTTGATTACTGCTCTTATTACACTGCCTTCACTTCTATCATGAAAAATATAGACAAAATTCTCTTAAAAATAAAAATATGCTACAATTTTGTCCAAATGTCTCAAATACTTTTTATGAAATAGAAACAAATAATAAAATAAAATGAAAGAGCCCTTCCTCAAATTTTCCTTCTAATCCACTATTTTTTAATACCAAATATTCCTTCTCAAAATAACTGTGAAGTGATTTTCAATATCAAAATACCAATTTTGTTGGTTTAAAAAATTGGTTGAAAATTGAGAATAAGAAAAGTTTGAAAGAGTAATATTTTATTTATTATCTATTTCTCTTTTATAAAAGGCATTTAACAAAATTTAGATTAATTTGTAGTATATTTTTTATTTTTAAGAAAGATTCATATATATTTTCATAATAGAGGAGAAAGCTATATAATAAGGGCATTAATCAAGGAGGAGAAAGTATTTTACTCTTATTTTTTAAGGAGTTTCGTGTATATTTTCTTAATAAGAAAAGGTAGTATAATAAAAACATTAATTAGAGAAATGAAGAATACTTTACTCTTATTTTTAAGGGAGGTTTGTATATATTTTCATAATAGAAAAGAAAGCCATGTAATAAAGATAATTATTCAGAGGAGGAGAAAGTAATTTACTCATAAATTTAAAGGAAGCTCAAAATGCCAAAACGCCTCATTTGACCTAGGCATTCTTAGATAAGCCCTGCATTGTATTATTGAATCACGTCTCCAATACTTGTAAAATTACTAAATCCAGTGCTTTCAGCCACTAAGTATCAAAATTGTTAACAGAAGCAAGTCGGATGTGACTAATCTGGGTAGAGAATTACATTCCCACCAGCCATGCATATACTGGAAGAACATATTCTACAGTGAATCAATCATGCCAAGATAGATAGGGCAGATAGAGGTCTTAACACAGAAAGCATCAAGATGAGTTATGTAAGGCCCATTACAGTGAACATAAAACTATAAATATTACTTACTATATTTTCATCGGCCAAAAAAGGTGACATGATAAAGAATGTGAAACCAGAGAAGAAGACAAGGAGTAACAATTTTTTTTTAAAGTGCAGATAGGCCTTATAGGATATGAATTAAGGATCACAATATAGTCAAGTTCTTAATTTTTTCAACAAGTTTAAATCTTTCCCAATGAGAATTAGATAGTCAAATATCTGTTGAATCTTGAGCCCTGAATTGTGACATTCCAATTACACACCAAGGTTAAGAATATAAGCAAGACACAAAGTTAACATTCACAAGATTATAACTTTAAGGGTGATATATATATATATACACACACACACACACACACACACACACATAATAGTGATAATCGTTATACTAATACAACTAGCATTATAATGTTAATAGTGATGCAGTTGTGTACTAATCAACACAGTAAAGGAAGTTCCTTCAGCCCCCTCCTTTTGTGAGCAAGCACAACAACTGAACAGAACAAAAATAAACAGAAAGTAGACTTCTATTCATTCTGGAACCTGTGCCAGTATTCAGTATTCCAAGGTACCTCAATTGTTATATATGTTATCATTTTTTAAAAGACACTGCACCAAAATCTAGTGAGACAACAAGCAGGTAAAGCAATATGGATTATGTTATGATTTGCATGATTACCTGGGCAAATTTCTTGAAAATCACATCTGATTTCCAATAAGGCTGAAAGAGCAAACATAAAATACCGAGGTTCTATGAGGACAAGTCTACTAAAGGGTCATCATTTGTGGCATCAGTATTATGAGTTCCCCGGACTGAACTCTCCCCATCCGCTACTGCTTCTAATGTACTTATCAACGATACTAAATTCTTGATTTTGAGCAACCCGCCTGGCATAGTTCTCAGTTGAAATTGGTCCCTTCTTCAACCTACGGTAGTAAATGATATTCCAAGGCCACAATCGAGCAGAGCCAAAGAAGGCATCCACTGTTAAATTTTTTTCATCATCTTTTGGAAGTTCCAGGCCATAGTGCTTAAAAACCATGCACATCTCCTCAGAGGATATGCCTTCTGAATGGACAGAAGCAAGATTGGCATGAGTTTCTGAAGCTGATCTCTCAATTTCAGGTGGGATATTATTCATAATCAGTGATCCAGAATGCTGAAAGCCCCCCATCTCTTTCATCGTCTCTGGAGACAAATTCCCTGCAGCGAAGGTACCCTTATCTGGCAGTGCTTTATTTAAATTTGTTCCTTGGTCTGATTTACTGAAGAGAATATCATTTTCATAATTGTCCTCCTGTATATATTGGTCCTTTTCCAGGTCATTCACCACTTCGGTATATACTGTGGCATTCCCATTGACAGCAATACTATCTTTGGATTCGGGAGCAGTAGCATTAAATGTTGAGCCTTTTGAATTCAACTGGACTTTACTTGGAGATGATGGTAAAGGCAGACCCAGTGATACAGACAAAGATGTAGGGGAGCTTGACCTCCTAGAATTTGGACTTCTTCCTCTAGAAAAGTGAGATTTTGAGGACCTTATATTTGGCGACAAGGAACGAGCTCTAGAAGAAACTGATTTTGATCTATAGCGGGAATGGGAACTTTGCAAGGACTTGGATGATTGAGAAACTGAGTGTAAGCGAGGCGCAGTGTGATCTGAAGGCAAAGAGGATGTAAGCGACCTCCTTGCTTTCTTTGCACTAGATCTTTTAGGAGAATTGATTTCCTTCCTACTTCTCTTCTTTCCTTCATACTCCTTCCTTCGAGGCTGATTAGTTTCCTTTGCTGTATGGGAGAATGTATTTTTTAATTGCATCTGGTAATGTCGCGAACCAGCCACCCTCCTTTCACTTCTCTGATGCCTCATTGATGAAGTATCTCCACTCGATCGCAGCTTCACCCAGGAACCAGATCCAAATTTATTACGCTCATCTTCAACTCTGTGCTTTCTATCTATTTTACCATCGTCCAACCTGTTATATTTTCTCTGGGAGGAATGTTCTTTAGGACAATAACGCATTTTGTGACCTGAATCACCACATCTATAACAAGTTTGCTCATATATTGTGTCATTAGGATGGTTTGAACTTTTGTCACCAATCTGTGTTCTAGCCATGTTGTTTTTGGAGTTTTCTGTTGGAGAACCACCAGAGTAACCTATGTGATGAATTTCATTCTCATGGTTCCAGTCATAACCATGGTAAGGTTCATATTGATCAAATTCAACAGCATTTTCATTCCCGTTGTCAACCGATGGATCATCAATTGGCTCACCCCATCTACCATTGTCCTTCAGGTTAGGCACGACTCCACCTCCATCGTCTGGAAATTCTCCCCGGTAATCCTTTTCTTCCCCAGCATAATCTTTAAAATCAACTTGATGATATCCCATCTCTTCGCTAGCTAGGTCAACAGATTTACTCCTTACATCACTACCAATCTTGTAATTCCTCCATCCATTTAAATTCACCTTCCTTCTTGCATAGCCTCCCATATTAGAATTCCTTCGATGTTGCAAATCATAATTTCGACCACCCCTAGCAAACTTTTGAAAAGATTTAGGCTGTTTATTAGACCATGTAAGAGTTAGTGACTCCCCACATATATTTCTACCTTGTAGTGCTCTCAAAGCTTTATCTGCATCTGAAGGGAAGTCATATACTACAAAGCCATAGCCTTCTCTTTTCAGCTGAACATTACAATGGCCAAATCTACGGAAGACATGCTCAAGTTCATCCCCTCGAATGTGTGCTGATAGATTACCAATATAAAGTGACATCTACAAGATTACCCCAAGAAATATCAATTTCTGATGAGGGAATATCTTTATACAAGAAAGATCTTTGAATATAAGCATTAATATATATATATATATATATATATATATATATCAACATTCACGAAAGAGAATAACTTAAGAATCTCTTCATTCTTCAAAATGACACACAGTTTGCTTGGGTGACCATATGTTAAGGCAGATTACATTTGCCGTACGCATATTAAACAATCCATTTTATCATCATCAGAAGGAATACAAACATCTAAGGAAATTATTTCTCATCCAACTGAAATCCATTGGTAATTTATTTTCTTACTACTCTTGGACAGAGCAAAAGAATTACATCAAATAGTGAGTCCGACACCAGCACAATTGTCAATAATAAGAGAACAAAGTCCACAAGCTGGTGCAATATACATGAAACAACACAACTAAAATGCGTCAACGCCACTAGTAAAAAATAACACATTAAGGAATAAGACTGAAATACAAGCAATTCTTCAAACAGCTGAGTTCCCTGATTTCGCAAAACTAACAAATGCTCACGTATAATCTAATTGAACTAAAGCGAAGCATGTAACACCCATTTACACTAACATTCAAATATAGCTGCAAAAGGAACTGACTCGTTAAAGTTGTTTTCCGGATTCTCTACAATTATTAGTGACAAAATAAATTAAAACCGCAATAGGAATAAGAGAGGGTTTAGAGAACAGAAAGATTGAGAAAAGTAAAATCGATATCCCGTGCCCCTTTTACATGAAAACTCTAAAAGGAAATCGTCGGACTTGTTAGCCATTCATTTCCTGACAAAAGTGACTTTACCATCGACTAAGAAAAAAAAACTGCTGAAACAGAAACTTTATCAACCATTTCAAACGCACGAACAAAGAGCGTCAATAATCTAATCAGAAAACCTAATTACAGGCCATAAACAGGATTAAGATGCTTCACTCAATGCAGCGATTACCAGGCCGAAGTTGATCCTTCTCTGAGCACTGCACTGGATTGCACCTAGCCCTCTATCTCTCTTTGAGATTTCGAGTCGATTCGCTCTCTTAATATTATTGACTTGGAATCGCGTCAGGGAAACCCTGGGCACCGGGGGCGGGGTTCTAGGAAGCACTGGCAGTGGCACTATCAAATTTTTAGTGGCAGATACCAAGAAACCAAAGTGTAATAAAGATGCAGTCGGCGCTAGAAAGAGCAAAAGCTCCCACAAATGGCATCGCAGTTTTGCGCCAAGAAAAGCGTTACAATTGGCTCAGAACGCCATCTCATTTGCCTTCTCTAGATTTGGAAGCAGATGAATTTTGGTCACGTGCCATGCACGCCGTTGCTTGACCCTCACCAAGATCAAGAATATTATATTATGCCGTCTGCGCACTGCTTCGAATTTACAATTATACCCCTTCGCATGACTCATACAATTATTTGAATGTTATACTTTGAAAATGAAATATTTACTAATCAATCAATATTACGTTCTTATAAAAAAAATTTAATTTCCATATCATACCATTTTCTTTATTAGTATTCTATATTATATCAATACTCAAAATTTGCTATAATTTTGGTAGGTATTAGTTTTAGATAAATTTGTTAAATATGATAGTATATAAAAAATTAGTCTTATGAAATGTATTTTTTTATGATTTCAATTTAAACTCTAAATCACGGTATTATTCTAAAAAATAATTTTAAATAACATAAAATGAAAATAAATATCTGTTTGATTACTCAATTTTAAAAGAAACTAGATCAATCAAACTATTTGGATAAGCTTTGAATAAAATATAATTTTTTTAACCAGAGATAATAAAAATGAATCAAGAAAAAACTACTAATAGTTGATTTAGTTTGGCTCTATTTTCTTAGTTATTAATTAGGTCTTATTTTGATTCAAGTTCATATGTTATTTTGTACTATTTTATGGCCTATGTTTTATAAGTCATTAATTGGTCACTTCTTAACCTTAGCACTTTTTTGGTCGAAGTTTTAGATTTTTCAAATCTTTAACGTATTGAAAAATATTGATAAAATATCACTTCCAAAATACTTGCGTCACCAAGTATTCCAATGCTATGTTAAGCATTTATTTGATGAAGCTAATTCTCAAGTATCCCTCGCGTTATCAGAGGTTAAAAATAATAAAATTATTTGATAAAAAGATTATTTATATTTTCACGTATTTCAAAACGGAATATTCAATAAACCACAGAAAAGGGCATATTCTCGGTTTAACCAGGTTGACACAGAAGTGGTATATTTTTCTGATATGGACATTTTGTATAGTGAAAATATTGACGAAGAACGATATGGACAGTTTGGTCCTTGCACTGTAGAAACCTGAAATTGAACCAAGAGTCCACTTTTATTCCGAAAGCCCCCTCCCTCGCCCTTTCATTATAGCAAATCCTTGTTGCCCTTATTTTCTTCTTTTTACCTATATTCGCCTTTGTAGCTTTCCTTCAGCCAGATTCTTCTTCGTATCGCCCCCCTCTCCTATCTACCCTGTCCTGAAATTTTCCGATACTTTGATCAGATCCGGAACACCTACCGCGGGCAATTATCTTCTCGACATCTATGACGCTTGGCTCAGGAGGATCGAGTGTCGTGGGTGAGTTGCCGACCTATGACCCTGTTCTTCTTCGCTTTTTTTTTTTCCCCTAACGCTGTTTTTCATGTCGTTTTCTTTTGAAAGTCCTTTACTGGGTAGATGGACTTTGTTCATTACTTGTCGCCGTTGACATAAAACACTCGATGTGTTTTTTTCTTCCGGAATTATTTTTCCGCTTTGCTTATATTCCATTGTATCATTGTTCCCATTTTTCTTACCATGATTATGGTAACAACGTGAAATTTGTATTTCATAACTGCAATTCCCTATCTGAGTTTTCATGGGTGATGAATTTTGCATAAAGTCTGCTTTTGCGTATTATATGAGTACATTAATTATAATTACCACAATTTTAGTGGATTTGGATGTTTCTCTAAAATGTATATCTCCTTGTTTAGAAAGTCCGGGTCAGCTTGATGTTTATAATTATCACTCCTTGGGACGACTTCTCTTCTCTGCTAAAACCATGCGCTCTACTGTTTCTTAAACGGTATATTTTGGAGCTTAAGCCAACAGAAGGATATGTCTATTTATGGTAATAGCCACTTGTTGAATTTACTGCGCAGAAGTAACAGGACGGATACCTTAAAGTAATAGTCACTCCTTGGTTCAACTTTTCCGCTAAGACCATGCACCGGGATATAGACAATCTTGTTCAAAAGCTTTCTTTAAGCCTGCTTTAGTCAAGCAACCCACCATTGCGATAGAAAAATGCATGGATGATGGAGAGACACTAAGTAGTATTAACTCTTATATATACAATCAAAGAAAAGAAAGGCCTTATCACCTGCAGTATATATGTTAGCACCTCCGAGGCTATTGGTTGGTACCTAGTGCTTTAGATTCGTCATACTTCGGTTCTGTAAGACTATGCAAGCCTTGTCGAACGAAAATAGGTTTTGTTGGATGAGGGCTATCATCTCTTCATAAATATTGGGAAAAATATTTTTAAAAAAATAAAATGTGCTACTAAACATTGTTATAGTCAGACTGCAAAGTATTGTTGTGCTATCAAACGTCTGGAGGGATTTTTTTTTAATGTTAAAATTTGTACAAAGGAGTATATATTCAAGTTTTCTGGTCAGTATTGAAAATTAACATAATAATATGCATCTAATGTCAAGTTTGGTAGTATTTGTATTAGTAAAAATTGTCAAGGACCACTTGATACAAAATCTTGCGTTATTAAATGAAGGCTTATAGATAATTTTATTATAATTTCTGATCTGCCCTCTTACACGAAAGCACCTTGGCTTGAAGTGTGGGCAATGCATAAGTCTACCATATTTTGTGTTGAAACTTAAATTTTAATTAACAAATGTGATGGCTAGGGTCGGAGTTTTGACCACTTGGTCATAGAGGCTCAGGTACAATGTCTAGAACAACTTCACCCAACAACTTAAGTTATTAATTAAAGGATTATGAATAGTTTTATTATAATATCTAATAAAAGTAATTGTGTAACTTATAATTTATAAGTGTGTTGTTAATTGGGTTTTTACTTTAATGCAGTACCAAGAAACTTCAGATTGTTGGAGGAACTTGAACGGGGAGAAAAAGGTATTGGAGATGGCACAGTTAGCTATGGAATGGATGATGGTGATGACATTTACATGCGCTCTTGGACTGGCACCATTATTGGTCCTCATAATGTATATATTTCTGTGCTTCCCCCACATTTACTTTGATGTATGTGTGTGTAAGTCAGATTATTTCATTTGATTCGAACAACCAAACACCCATGCAGTGACTGACTTATTTACCAGAACCAGTACATGTGTGAAATTTTACATTTTGTAACTGGTGTCCTAATTTGATGGGGGTCCTGTGGTTGCTTACTTCCAGGTGATAGCAACTGAGCATGTATTGCATGTTTCCTTTCACATGCTTCTGTTTGTGTGTACCTGAGAATAATTTTCCAGTTGTGGGAGTTCTAAGAGTTGGGCTAGATGTACATGTACATAAACTTATGTGTTCATGTACATGCTGTACACTGCAATAGCTCACGGGTATAGTTACACAACTTTAGCGTGCATAATATTGACTGGAAGTAAATTATAGTTGTAAATGTTTGTAGACTTCTGTAATTTTATTTTGCTTATTATGGAGGGATTTTGACTTCCTAAATATAGAATGAACCAGGAGGTGTCTCCATATATGCTCTTCTTAGGTTCTGCTGAACCTCTGGCAATTTAGCATCTTCACACCAGCTGTGAACAAGTATGGAGTTTGAATGTTGATCAACCCTTAAAAAACTTGGGGTTACTATATCTTTTCTGGATTATGTGCATTTCTTCTTTTTTATTTGTAATTAAGATGCTGCTTGCAGATTCAATAATTGCTTTTTTCTTCTCTCTTGTCAGACTGTACATGAAGGAAGAATTTATCAGTTAAAGCTGTTTTGCGATAAAGATTACCCAGAGAAGCCCCCAAGTGTTCGATTTCATTCACGGATCAACATGACTTGTGTTAATCATGAAACTGGAGTGGTATCAGTTTTAAATTTGTTATAATTATTTTCGCTCGTATATTTCAGGCAGTGCATGCTTTGGTGAGATAAATACACAATGCGGTTAGCTTTTCAGTGTTGTCCATTTTGATTTCTAATTTTGAATTAATGATTAATTCGGGACACATCATAAAAGAGATGTATTCAAGAGTGATCTAGGGTTTTGTGTAAGGGAATATATATATTGATTTTATTCTTCCCTTGAGGAATAAATACAAGGCACCATTAACAGCCCATCCCACTTCCCTTATCATTATCAGATCATTTTGCAAACTTGATAAACAATTTACCTGTGCACCAAGATTTAAAGATGTGCTATTGAAACAGGTTGAATCGAAGAAATTTGGTCTTCTTGCTAACTGGCAACGAGAGTACACTATGGAGGATATACTGACCCAGCTGAAAAAGGAAATGGCGGCTCCACATAACCGGAAGCTTGTCCAGCCTCCAGAAGGTACCTACTTTTAGCAACTGGGATGCAATATGCAATATATAGTGTGTAATGCTTTGTGGACCTTTTGAATTCAAGAACATATTGGGGAATGCCCCAACAAGCTTCATCTTTATCTCTCCATGGCTCCAGCGTTGTTTTGTCGTCTTGCTTTGTCAACTGTGTTAAAGAATGCTGTTGATTAATGGGATATCACGTGTCAAATGTTTAAAGATACTTTTTTTTACAAGTATTTCACTTATCATTATGTAAGTGCTTTCGACTCTTTCTTCCTTTTTCGTTTACTTACCTGCTGCAGCCTTGTAAGTGAGGTGGAGCGGAATGGTTAAGTGACTCTAGCCATTTGGAAGTGTACATTGGCTTCGGGTTCCATTTTGCTGGAAGATTATCGTATGAGCAAGCACGAATTCTAATCCGCTATTCCCCCCCCCCCCCCCCCCCCGGGGGACACATTTTCTTTCTCTAGTCTCTATAGGTTTCCTGCTGTTCATTTTTTGCGATTGAGATCTGAGCATTCCACGCGGGATCCAGCAAATTTTGGTGCCTTCTATGAACTGTCGCTTTCCCTCAAGTCTCAATACGTAAATGGAGTTTGAAACGAATTGAGATTCTCATGATTGAGCTCATTTGCATTCGCTTGAAATGGAATTAAAATTTCCTTTCCACTCCATAGAAATCGTTGACCGTAGCTTCTTATGACATTATCTTTTAACGTCGATGTTTTTATTGTTTATCTTTAAAAAAAATTGTGTTTGATCATTATATAAAATTATTTTCAAATTATATGCAGACTTTAAAGACAATTAGAAATTAAAAAAATGATAAAAACAAGTAATTGTAATTTTTTTTAAAAGATAATAAAAAAGAAATTAATTTTTTAAGCGAAAATATCTAATCCAAATAAAAAAACTACAAATATTTTTCAAAATAAATCGTTTCAAGTATGACTAGACAGCGAGTCTTTGATTTGGGTCTGTGTCTAAAGTCTTTTAATTGTGACTGAAAAAAAGTCGGGGTGATTAAAGGTAAGTGACGAACAGAATTTTTTTTTAATAAACAATAATATCTTCATAATTGATTTGTTTTTTTTTTCCTCTTCTTGCTTGCACATTCTATTATAGTATGAAGTTTAAAAAAAAGTGGTTATTCGTCACATGTTTCTCGTTCTTCATTAAAAAATTACAAATCTTAATTTTCAAAATGTAGGATGGCCGGCATGGAAAACCTTCGTTAATGCTAATGTACCCTTTAAAATAAAAAAGAGAACAAATCATTTAATTAATTTATTCAAAAATCCTGTTTATTTTATATTACCCCAAAAGTCCCAACGAAAAAAAAATTAATAATAAATAACATGGCAATGTTCATATTCTCGCACCGTCATATTCATATTTCTATAAAATCATCGATTATTTTGTTGCAGTGGTTCTTCATCGAACCCTAAACGTAGTCTTCGGACCATTCCAACTTCTTTTTTGTTTGGGATTTATATATCCGGTAGAGTCATTCATATGCCCTAGGCAGCATAGCTCAGATTCGCTCCGATCTGGAAAAATCCGAAGCCATGCCCCTCTCTGACTCGCCCCCGCTACCCCATAGATCCGTCGTCACACGATCGGTGTGGTCCGCCAATCTGGAATCCGAGTTTAAATTGATTCGATCCGTCATTGATTCCTACCCTCTCATCTCCATGGATACCGAGTTTCCTGGCGTCGTCGTTCGTCCCGACCCCGGCGATCCCTACTTCCGACATCGGCACCCCACCGCACACTATGCTGTCCTCAAAGCCAATGTTGATCGTTTGCACTTGATCCAGATCGGCCTCACTCTATCAGACGATAAGGGCAACCTTCCCAATCTGGGCACCAGCGATTTGTACATCTGGGAATTTAATTTTAAAGATTTTGATGTGGCCCGCGATGCTCATGCCCACGACTCCGTAGAGTTGTTGAGGCGCCAGGGCATCGATTTCGAAAAGAACAGAGAATTAGGGATCGACTCGGTGCGATTTGCTGAGTTAATGATGTCCTCAGGACTTGTTTGCAATGGCGATGTGAGCTGGGTGACGTTTCACAGTGCATATGACTTCGGGTACTTAGTCAAGTTGCTGACCCAGCGGACTTTACCGGATCAGTTGGTCGACTTCCTTCGTCTTGTAAGGGTGTTTTTCCGGGATAGGGTTTTTGATGTGAAGCACCTGATGAGGTTCTGCTCGAATCTACATGGTGGGTTAGACCGAGTTTGCCAGTCCCTGAACGTGAAAAGAATTACAGGGAAAAGCCATCAGGCTGGTTCAGATAGCCTGCTGACTTTACATGCTTTTCAGAAAATCAGGGAGGTTTACTTTGGCGAGGAAGATGGACTAGTCAAGTATGCTGGCGTCTTATATGGTTTAGAGATTTTTTGATCTTTCATGAAATATATTGCTTGTAGATTTCTTCTTCCTTTTTTTTTTCAATCAAGTAAATTTTGTACACATTTGGCTTATAAATGTGATTAGGAAATATTAATTTTTTAATATATGCACGTGCATCTGATCAATCTTCTTTTTTTCTTCCCGTGTTCATAACTAATGTATTCATTGATTTTTTTCTTTTCCCTAAATTAGATTAAATATAATAACTGGTTTCTGGAAATAGGTATTAAAGAAATACTGATATGTAGAATGACCAATGGATTCACTGATGATGAGTTGATCCACGGGGTTGGAAAACTGAAGGCTGTGAACTGTGGTATTTGCTTAGGTAAAATTGTTTGAGCTGAGTTCGGGAAATGCATTGGATTGCTTCTACTGGTCTTCTGGTATATCTTTGATGTCTTGGCGGTCTTGGTTTTTCCAAAGTATGTTGTAAGGGTGCTTCCAATTCATCCTTATTGATTCATATTTAAAAATGAGTCTTGTTCTGTCAGGCGGCAAAGAAAAAAAAAAGTTATACCTGTCGTTGGCTCTAGTTTGGTTTACACCTATCCATGTAGCTCAACATATCCTATAAAGATGTACTTGGATAACTATTATCACTGGGTTGCAAAAAATGCATAGTAGAAGAGCATAGCATGGATCATAGATTCTTCTCCAACTATCAATTATTGGTTTCTGCTATCCTTCGTTTGTTGTTTCCCCTTTTTATTTATATCAATGCATTCACAGGAATAGGCCATCTTCTCTCTCTCACATACGAACCCATTGAGTAGTAGCATTTGGGTGGTTGATTATATCTTGCAGATTGTCTCAACTACATTACTAAATTTAGATTGTCAATTTCGTAAACAGGAATAAAGTTAAATGGTTTGATTCCATATTTGGTGTTGTCATCAGCATTACCTCATAAAGTGAGACATTTTATGCAGGATCTTTTGAGTTTTGAAGAAGTGATTTTTTTTTTTAGTGTTTGGACTAGGTTCTTGCACCTTCCTTGTAAATTTTATTGAGACAGCTAAGATTTGTTCTTATCAAAAACAGCTATTTTTTCACGGTAATCTTGATTGCTGTAAAATGCACCCTGTACAGCTCTTATCGAGTCAAACAAAATAAAAATGGGCCACAGAATGGTTGTTTACTCATACTTTTAAAAGCTGTTAATAAGTGATGTTGTTAAGCTTTGATATTGAAATTTATCTCAATTCTCCACGCCTTCACTTCTAAGAGGATGATATCACGATGGTAAATATTGTTGCTATTCTCATTTCTAACAATTGAGCTTTTGCATTCGGTGGAAATGAACATAGCTGTATACTTAAATTTTTTTAACTACTGTTCCATGATATCTGGAAATAGCTATTGGTTAGTATAACTCACTGTCTCACTATTCATCTTCTGTAGTGGATTAAATGTTGCTGAATAAAGATTGGTCTGATGTATTTACTATGACTATTTTGATAATGTCTACTTTACAATATCTTGCCCGCATTATGTTTTTAAATTA
The DNA here is from genome assembly GCA_037074535.1 of Gleditsia sinensis. Classification (NCBI taxonomy): domain Eukaryota; kingdom Viridiplantae; phylum Streptophyta; class Magnoliopsida; order Fabales; family Fabaceae; genus Gleditsia; species Gleditsia sinensis. The sequence continues at coordinate 7,292,770 of CM073473.1, forward strand.
TGGCTTTGATTTCTTCAGTTTATGAATTCTGGAGCATCATATCAGTGTTTCAGCTTTTGGCTTCTTTTGTGGATGCGAAATGGTTGGGGTTAGGTGGTTTGGAAAGGCTTGCCCGCCGTTTGTTTGTTCATTAATATGCTTCGCTGGGTAGGACAAAACAATATACTGTTTTGTGATATATGTAATGCTCAAGAGAATAGATAAAGGAATTATGTTTCGCATATTATTTAGATAGGTAGAGGGTAAGCCTTGGCTCAACGGTAAGGTTGCTGCCTTGTGACCTGGAGGTCACGGGTTCAAGTCCTGGAAACAGTCTCTCCGCTTGTGGGGGTAAGGCTGCGTACATCTTCCCCTCCCTAGATCTCACCAGGTGGGAGCCTCGTGCACTGGACCGCCCTTTTTTTTATATTATTTAGATAGGTTTGTGTTCAATATTCTCAGTTGTGAGGAGCTTTTTCATATATTGATTTTCTTCATCTTATTCTTTATACTCTTAAAGTTGTATTGCTCTCATATACTTCTATATATATTTGGTTGCTTTGAGCTTGGGGAGGTGCCAGGACCCTCGTACAGTGTTAATGCAGTAACGGACATCATCTTTTTTCCAAACTTAAGGGGTAGTGTGGACATCGCATGGTACATGTGGTTTTACCTTTTAACACAAGGCTTTTGCAAATGGATAGAAGCAGGTTTGGTTGCTATACGAGCTGGTGTTGCCATTTCTTTGGGCCTTCACTTATATTCATGGTTATTTTTTGTTCGCTTTTGGTTTTTCCATGATAGACTCTTGGTGAAGATATCATTTTGCTCATTGAAAAGTAGAGAACTATCTACACAGAGCAAAGTTGTCTTCTGAGACGACAAATTTTACTTTAGTATTCCCTGCACTACAAGTTTTATTTTCATAATTCTTAAGCCTTTGAATAGCTTTTAGCTTTGAGCTGTCATTAGGATCAGTTTCTGCTTATTCCCATGTATACTCATAATTATTTATGCAGATCCTCTAATGAAAGAAAAAGCAAAAAGGGAGGGAAAAAGAAAAGAAAGTACAAAATGCAACATCCAGTTCCAGCTCTGACTGGTTTAATGGTTCTCAACACCAATTGATTACAGAAAATGCATTTGTAAGTTACTGGAGATGATTTTGGAAATTATCTATCTTCTGTTTTAGGGCAGCATCTTCTGATTACCCCTTGAACTTTCAAAATGATGTTGGGAATACTTGGGATGCATCACACATGGCTTTAGAGGATCGTATGTGGGTTCAATATAATATCCTTACTAGTTCCCCTGTCGTTCAATATGGTGTGAATTTTTACTAGTATGTTTTTTTACCAGTATAATATCCTTATTATTGCAACCACGTTGATTCTTGAACTAGCATGTGGCCTGTTCAGCATGATGTGATACTTTTGGATATATCTTCCATATGCATTCCTAATTTTAAAAGTAATTTTGCTGTATATGTTAATATGTGCTAATTATAAGTTCAATAAAGAATTCTCTGGTTTTTTAAATCTCAAATGAAGGATTTTGACTTGAAAAGGCACACATCAATTTGCTCAGCAGGTGATCTAAAATTATTTTTGCCGCTGGGTTATTTATGGTGGGTTTCCTAACGAAGATTCTTCTTTTATCAAAGAAAAAGGAAAGAAAAGAAGAGTTTAGAAAAGTTCAGGTTTCCACGATCATGTCTCTACATTGTGGTAGGTATCCTGAATTGCATTGACCAGCAGATGCTGTCTGATTATAGATATCGTGAACAGTTTTTGTTTTTGCAGAATGATTATGTGGTTTTTTGCATTTCCATCGTGCAGAAGTGTGGTTTGGTGTGAGGCCCAGCTAAAAGTTGTGCTTGTTATTTGTATGAAAATTTGGTGGTCCTTTCGATTAAAAAATAAATAAATTTGGCGGTCCTTGTTATTATAGTAGCATTTAGGTTGTTGAAAGTTAAGGTCTTTCCTTGGATCTCTTGTGATCTCTATTGATTTATCTTATTTTAACTAGAAATTTTTATGATATTACTACGTTTTTTATTTTCTGTTTATCTCCATTGTCTCTTTGTAAATTGTAATAAATGGTCAAACTGCATCATATATTCTTCATCCAATTTATTCACTAAGTATGAAGCTTGAACTTTCTATCCTATGAGTGAGAGAATGATTACGGATAGCAAACCAATGCCTGTATGAGAAACAGATGTTTGGAGTATGTCTAATAAAAAAATGTTTAATATCCATTATGTTAAAACAAGCCTCCTAGGTACCTTTCCAATTCCTGCATCTGTGATCTTCTAGTAATGCCTTGGATTACTTAAATAATTGTTAGACATTTACTTCTACTAGAGGGTAGAGAACAAAAAAAAAAAAAAGGGCAGTCTAGTGCACGAGGCTCCCACCTAGTGGGGTCTGGGGAGAGAAAGATGTACGCAGCCTTATCCCACAAGTGGAGAGGCTGTTTCCAGGATTTGAACCCGTGACCTCCAAGTCACAAGGCAGCAACCTTACCGTTGCGCCAAGGCTCACAAGTGGAGAGGGTAGAGAACAGTTTCAGATTAAATTTTTTGACTTTGTTAGTTATTGATAGGCTAGCTCCCACTTATATGAACCTGACAAGCCGTGTGTATCATATATCTTAGCCTTTGAAAACTAGGACCTGCTTGGTTTTACTTCTTGATTGTAAAATTTTATTTGACATTGCAAACTTGTATACACATCACATATGTATGTTGATAAATTCATTACATGTATGAAGTAGTGGGTCTCTTTCAATGTGAGTCAACTAGTCATAATCTAGCAGTCCTCGTCGATCATGAGAATGCTCAATATCAATGGCTCTTGCATCATCCAGTTGCATGCAGTCCACCTTTTTATTCTCCCCTCTTCCCCCCAATTGTATTTATTTTGGCGTACTCTGACCTATGTGTTAATAGAGCATCTTGAAATGGTTTAGACAAGTGGATAAAGGGAAGAAGCATGTTGAAGGTGATAAGAACTTAAGTAATATGGAATGTTTAAGTCTCACATCGGATAATATGAAATATTTGATGTAGTATTTAAATAGTTTGGTTCTCCTCTCTTGACGGTTAGATTTTAAAAGTGAGTTTCTCAAATTATTTGGGTGTCTATCATTGGTATCAGAATTAGTTATCGACGTCATAAAAAAAAGACTGAACGAAAAAGTCGAATGAAACAACATCAAATAAAATGTCATAAAGTGCAGTCGTCGGACGTTGACTCTCAGAATTCTCTGAGGTGACCTTTCTTTTTGGTGTTTTAAGGACCCATGTGAAGTTCCCAAACACGCACTAGGATATGATGGCTTCTCGCAGGCCTCAGATAACGAGGAAAGTAGTAGGCGTTCTACGATTTTGTAGTATAAATTTACATTATTTTAGCAAGCTAAGACTGTTATTTGACCGAAGGTCAGTTTTTATATATCCCAGAGAATAATATCTCCTATTGTAACTTCTTTACACTCTTATATTGTAAGGTTTTTCATCTAATTTGAGAATGTCCCTCTCTAATTTTTGGTCTTAACTTTTATTGCAATGTGTTTGGGAGCTAGCGGTGATGAGAGACAGATTCATTCCCTGCGACGTCAAGGTTGGAGATGGACCTATTTGGATATAACCTTATCAATGGACCACCACAACTTTAAGTACTAGTAGGTTACACCACTGTCCCATTTAATTCACCATGTCCACTTGTCCAGGACGACATTATTGTGCCAAACCCCTTTCTCATCCTGTTTAAAATTAACACATTGCCATGTGATAATTAACCCCCATCCCTTATATTAACCCTCAAATTGACTGGAGATAAATTTCCAACTGTTTTGAATGTGACCTATTGTTGGAGGTTTGGAACACACTGTATACATCCTCCCCCCCCATAAAAATTAAAATTAAAATGCTAAAGACCTTCAACAAAGGAAAGAATAATAACTTTTTTTTAAAAAAAAAAAAGGACAGTGTGCATTGCCGGAACCTCTTTGTTCTTAATGGCCGAGTACCAGAGTTGATCTATTTCTATGTCTCTCTCAGGGGTCCTAATCTGCTCTCTGGACCATTTTGTGAAGCACGTGAAGAGGTCCATCTTAATTCGTCACACGTGATAACATACCCTGTGTTATGAACCCTTTTTGAATTGCTTCACTTTCCCTCCAAAGTTAACCTGCTACAAGGTAGTTTTTTTCTTACCGGGGAGAATTAATCTCTAAGTTAACCAAATCAATTTGAAGCCACCCCCATTTCCTGAGAATGCATTTTTCAAAATCATGTGAGCTATGAATGGGACCTTCGGATATTCTAAACCAGTTCTGACAGACCTCTCAATATTGATATTCAACCCCAAAATATGGTGTGAAGTCCTCGAACATTGAATTAAAGCCAACAAAAACAAATAAATAAATAAATAAGGGGTGTTTTTCTCTTATATGCCAGTCACAGAATAGAGTATATCTGCATGGGTTGCCTTTTTGATCGGCTGCATAACTAGGTTAATTAGTTTATGAATTAGTGTTATACATAATCTGACTTGCCAGTAAAGGGGGTTCGACCTGTGGCTTTGAGCCCTCATGCAGTACAATTTAAATTGTTAGAATTAAATTGAAAAATACTGTAATGTTGGGATAAACTGAAGCAGTATTTTTTCCAATTTAGAATCCAAAATTGTTAGTTAGCATCATTCTCGACATGGAAGAATAATGACTTACTCCTTACTCCTTACACGAGATTCATGGTTTTAATGAAATTTTAGCTTAAAAACAATGGGCGAGTGCCAAAAAATGAGGGTTGCTTCTATCCGTAAAAGACGAAGAAAAGACAAAATTTTGACTCAAATTCTAACTTTTAAAATTTGACTAATTAGGTATATTATCAGTATTTAATGCCAAGATGTTTACGTTACAATTTCTTCAACCGTGTGACCCTTTATAGAGGGACATTTGATAGGTAAGTTAAGGTTCAAAGTTTTCATAATTTAGAATCTCTTTCGTCTTACACGCTTGTGGTGTTTGATAGTTGGAATTACCCGTGAGCAACTGAGACCTTTTTTAAAATTTAATTATATCGTGAAATTTATATTAATAGTCTCTGTTATCACATTGTTGGATAGTAATATTTTTTTAGAAATTGATTATATTCTTAGGTAAGTAACGTTTAAGTATTTTTAATACAGTCCACACCACTTTTTATACATATTAAAAAAGTTCAAACATAAATTTCTAAAATAAAGAGAATTTATTTTTCAGAACCCAAATTTCGAATGAATGAAGTCATCATTTAAAATTGGATAATGAACCAAATATAAGAAACAATTAAATATGTTATTGAATTAATCCCAGTCCCTCACTGAACATCATTTATTTCTAAAGCCTATAATATTTAATGGCTATCGTATTGAGTGACCCCACCGGCACCTGCTGCGATCCAACTAGCCCCACCCCTCCTTTAAAACCTTCTCTCCACGGCCATCAATGCCCTCATGGAGTAACTCAACATTTCTTAAGCTCCAAAAACTCGTTTGAAGTTTGAACCCACACCCACGAACCAGATGGGCAGGAAAATGAAGCTTCCCTCTCTTCTCAAGAATACGGAAATAAGGCCATCATCTTCTTCCTGGGCATGGCCATCTTGTCACCAACCCAGAACCCTCTCTTTTAGAGCCAACAACGACATATTCAAAACCGTCAACTCAGGCTACCTAGACGCCTCGGTGGAAAGCCCTGAATCCTTTTTCACCAACTCTTCCCATTCTGCTAGCTTCTCCACGGCGTCAGAGGAGTCCAGAGCAGGGGATCCAATCGAGACTGTGATTCGTGGGTTGCGCTCAGACCGTCTCTTCTTCGAGCCAGATGAGACCAGCTCCATATTAGACGCAAAAGCAGCAACCTTAACATTCAAAGACAGCGTCGCACTATCCTTGGAATCCCAAGACCCTTACGTAGATTTTCGCAAGTCCATGGAGGAGATGGTGGAGGCTCACGGTTTGAAGGACTGGGAGAGTCTCGAGGAGCTTTTGTGCTCCTATTTGAGGGTCAACGGGAAAAGCAATCATGGGTATATCGTGGGTGCTTTTGTTGATTTATTGGTTGGTCTTGCATTTAATGCTTCTTGTTCATCTTCTTCTTCTTCTTCTTCTCATTCTCCCCCTTCTCCTCTATCGTTTTATAGTTCTTCTCTTTCTTCATCTTTTAGCACTCCCTGTGTTTCGTGTTTGGAAGCTGAGGAAGAGTTTGATACTCCTAGTTCATCGCTATTGTTAGAACAAGTTAAGGAGGAGATTAGACACGAAGATGAAGCTTCGTCTTCAAATGCTTGATTTAATGCCAAGGGAATTGTATGTATACCCCACTAAACTAATTTAAGACTTTTTGATGACTCTCTCTCGCAATCTGAGTGTGGGTTTGTGTAAACGGAGGCCAGACGTACGGAGAAAATGCAAGAGTGCGAGGGATTGACACTTTGTATTTCCTTTTCTGCATAGAAAGAGACATGGGAGGGGATGGAAATTCCATTTTTTAATTTCTTAATTATTTTGAACTCACCATCCATTTTTGGAAAACAGAATCTCTTGTCATTCTAAGTGGCCAAAGCCAAATGATGTCAAATCCTCAATTGGTTTTCGCTACATACATAGTTTTCTCAGGAAATATGACGTTTTGGCAATCAATAAACGTACTATGAATAACTAAGTGAAGAAAATGAAGGTAGGTCTTTGCTTCAACGGCATTCTGGTATTTATGACATACAGAGTTCCATGCGGGTAATTTATGAGGTTTTTCTGCAAAAATGATTAAAAAATGGCAAAGAAAAATGATCCACGGCAACGCATGTACACGTGTAGCAGATCTGCTCGTAGGATGTCCCGCATTAGATACTTTGCAAATGGAAGAGTGAGATCACAGCCGTTGATTTTGAATTTGCCCAGTCATTATGAAATGATGGGTACAAATCCGGCGCAGAATTTGGGCGTGGTCCTGCTAGACTCAAATCCTGGGCAACTGCAGAGAGCAGGATTATCATGGTCTCAGCCAAAGAAACTGAGAATATAGACTTCGTGTTGGAAAACATTGTCTCTATATGGGTCTTGTATGTATTTGTAATCCACCGTTGAGAGAATCTAATAGGTGCCTGCAAGATTCAGGAAGAGTACAAAAAACTGCCATTCGGCTTAGTAATGGCTAAAAAGATCCATTTTAGAGGAGGCTGTGGATTTGAAAATTTTCACATCGTTTGTTTGTTAAGTTGGAAAGACACCTTATCCGCCTACCACATAATAGGAACAAAAGATACATACTCCGTTTCAAGTAGACTAGAGGCTGTAAGAAAAAACAAGGGGATCCAGAGGGGACGTATTCGTAAAGAGAATATGTCACTGCCAAGATTGAAACTCAATGGTCCCTAAGTAATACATTTGCCATATCCCCCCATTCCCACTCTCCCTCCTTAAATGATAATGGTCCTCGTTGAAAATGCAGATCATTCCCATGACACAACAAGATCATCGCTATGAAATTTGAATTACCTTTATGTTTTAAGATTTCAAATACTGATATACATATATTCTGGTATTCTCTGAATAAACCTCTTCTTCACATGGAACACAGACAAAGAATCCATAGCCTTTGTCTGAGCCTGATAAAATGTTAATTCTTAAAAGAGTCAAATCTGGCTTTGAGTGTAGGAGTAGGTTGCGAGCTCCAAACTCATGTGTCCCTTTGTACCTAACTGAAGTTGCTTAGCTTTCAACACAACCAGTTTTGTTGGTTAATTATTTATTTGTGAACGTTCCTCATTCAAGACTTCGTCGCCTAAGATTCCTGTCTAGTTGCGAAGCTTCTAAACCCGGTGAATAATTATTTTTTTAAGTTCCATTTCACGGTTAGCAATGCATATATAGGTACATTAAAAAATAATAGTTGATAGACACATTTTTCTACTTCAATTATTATATAATCGAATGAGTTTGTCTCTCAAAAAAAAAAAATAGTACAAAAAATAATGATTTTTACACAATTTCTGTTTATAAGCTATGTATAAATTTCTGATTACTAATTGTATATGTTTAAATTTGATAGAAAAGTTTCTCAAAAAAGACAATATATTTAAACAACTCGACTTCGACGAAAATTGTACAACTCCCAGTTTGGCTGCTGGGAAATGTAAATTGTAACCTTCATTTTGGTTTGAGAGTTGAGACAACCAAACAGACACACTGCAGGCTTGAAGTTGTCAAAGAGAGAGAGAGCATGGGAGAAACCAATCCGGGATGCAGACTTTAAGACGATATAATCAATGTTTGTTTAGTAATTAGTAAGATAATGACCGAACAATGAGATCCTCCTCATTTTCCGAGAAATTTTAATTTCCGCGAAAGAGAGTGACCAAACACTACCGAACTTGGTGTTACTCCATTTCTCGCTAGCTAGCTTGCTATGGCTTTCTGTGGTCTGGCATTAAATGCACTTCTGAGTCCTGAGGCCAGTTCACCATCCCAGGTTGGCCCCTTGTCCTTTTAGAAAACAAACAAGTAATCCTCAATTGCGGTATTTTTTTTTATTTTTTTGTTGGATGGTAAAATTCTGGGGCAGGAGCCAGAGCCAAGGGAGGTTCAACTGCTCATAGGTATTCAAGTCTGCAAAAAGAATAAACAAGAAATCGCAAATAATTTTAAATGCTTCCGTGATTTTAAAATTTGAACTTTAAATTTACATTTCGATACCCAAAAAAAAACCATTTTAGGCATATTTTCACGGTGTAATATTCTATTAGCAAAGATCTTTAATTAATTCCCATTAATGGTTCATGAAGTCGTTTTCAATATTTTTAATTGCTTCTCCCTTCAGGAAATATTTTAAGTATTCTAATAATATTAAGATTTTCAGTATTACTCTTATTATCTTATATACATTTTTAATAAATAAATAATTATTTCTTAAATCATAGTATCTAACCTTTTAGTATCAAAAATGAAATCACGATTAATAATTATACATGCAACTACAAATATTCCACTTTGATTTAAAGAACTTATAGTTCAACCACGAGAATAGTTGTAGTGAATTATATATAATTCTGAAATTGTGTATCACAATATTTACTTTTCAACATATCTATTTTGTTTTTCTTATTTCTCATGAAATTTTTCGTGCCATGATTCCTTCATTAATTACGACGACCAACTCAAAGTAAAAGGTTACTCATTTATGGAAATTATATAAACCACAATAATATTCTTGTCACTCAACGGTGCTAAAAAAAACCAGCACATGCAGCTAACGCACAAGATTCAAAATGCAGAAGCAGGTGGCTTGCTGTCAGATTGTAATTTAGAGAAGTTAACGCTGTCTGAAGCCGTGAATAAAAAGCTATACCTAATAAGAGCAGGGTTTAAGAATTTGATTCTCATCCTCATTTTTTTGGTTCTCATTTGCTGAATAAAGATGGTGATATTTCAAGCTGATGAGATGGGGACCTTACCTATCCATGCATCAGACTTTCACTTTCCAAACTATACTTTTTTTGCCTCGTCTTCATACTTTATAATAGCAAATTTTATTTGCCATGACCTATGTGACGGAACGCTAAACTCTACAACAACAAAAAAAAAAGAAATTATTTTTCTTGTCATTTTCTATGTTGTCTCATTATTATTTTTTTATCTGGGAAAAAGTCGTTACTTTTTGGTTTGCAGATAAGAACTCCTTTTGTCTTTAAAACCAACGGACCTTTTTTTTTTTTTAAGTATGCCTATTTTTGGGCTTAGATGGAATAAATGAGGCCCGTAGAGGTTCAGCTCTAAATTATCTACCTTGTGAGTGAAGAAGGAATATACAACCTTCAAACCACCTTGGGTTCTAATTTGGAAATTACCTCAATTTTATTCAATTAATCATTATTGAATTAATTTTATTAGTTAAATTTAGTTCGGAAAACTACATAGGTAATTTATATAATATTTTATATTTTATTTTAATAAAAACACACTCTTCTTTCTTCATTTTAAAAATAAAAAATCAAAATTCACCAAATAATATTTGATAGGAAAATAGTTCAAATAAATTATTTAAAACTAAAACATGATTTGGAATTAATTAAAATTATATATAAATACATGAAACTAATTTTAACTTTATTTATAAACCGTTATTCTGATTTTATTTTATTTTAAAAAAAAAATCCTCCTAAACAAGTAAAGCATGGGGTAGCTGGTTAGCGGGAACCAACTCTGGTTAGTGGGAACCAACTTTCATTTTAAAGTAAGAAGCAAGCCACCCTTGTTAGATTTCTCTAAAAGCAGAACACTAACTAGATAATCTTGTTAGAAAGGGACCACATTGAAACGATGGGGCTTTCTTCTTTAATTGTGGATAGATGATGACTCTTGTGCTTTCCTCACAGTAAATCCTTTGCCACCACATCTTGCTTTTCGACGTAAAAAATATCTGCAGCCCATCATGACACTGGGAAGTGTCAAATTTGATGCATCGCAGAAAAAAGGTGCATTCATTCTCCAACATAAAAAGACAGTCTGAAGGAGTTCATGAGGCCCTTCTTTCTAAGCATTTCCATTTACGAAAGACCAGTAATTGTAAGTGGGTGGATGAATCTTCTTCATGGTAGCCTGACCTTTGTAAAACCAATCACTATCTATCTTCAATATTTGCAGATTCTGACCACAACCATAATAGCCATGCTTAAATGATCCATGTTTCTCTTCCCTCATTCAATTTCCCTTCATTCAAAACTCTAACAAGAGGCTCCCCATTCTAACTCCTTTTTGGATGCAAAGACTAGGAGCAACTTGTAGTTCATGTAATTTATTTAGTTTTTCCCTGTTTCTTAAGTTTAACTTTAAAATAGGAGAGAAATCTCTTCTTTCCTAGTTCCATATTTTATGTACCCAGATTATTGAACCCGTCTGAAAATTTATTATTTGTTATTACTTAATTTAAATTGCATCCTCCAAGTTTAAGTCGTCCAGCTTGCTCGTTAGCACCCTTCTGGTTGGTAGGTTTTCTTCTAGAGTCTTCTATTCTATCTATTTTTTCGTTTTTGGGTACAATTCTATTCTACCTATTTTATGTGTACGTATACGTATATGTATATGATCTTTTACTAAACTTTTATGCGTTGTCAATAGCTTATAATAAATGTTTTAAATTTCTTGTCAGCTAACTCTGTAAGGAGCGTCACATAAAGTAACCTTTTCCCCGGCATTGCCCCTTGGAGGCCAAAACAAGAAGAAAAAAGTTCCTCTCGATGACTAATGCTTTATACTCATACAAGAAGGCGTGGCATATAAATGCCCATTTCTGAGATTTCAGGTAGAATTTAATCAATCTTTAGGAGGTGAATGGCAGTAGTTCAATTCTTTTGCCAACTCATTTCTAAGATACATTAGCAGCTGGTTTGCTTTTGTTGTCAGGACAAGACCAAATTCCTTTTGTGAAACTCTTTTTTCCAGCCCTCTAATCAGGATAAGTTATAACACAAGGATAACAATTGAGGCAACAAAATCATGCTAACTTTGGCCTGCACAAGTACAAAGATGTCCCCCACTATCAGAAGAAAGTTGACAGATGATTAGATAAATTGTCACTGTGTTTCATTAGTGATGCTGTAGCAGCACTGTATAAAGAGACAATAATGCAGATTTAAAGGAGAAACAAGAGTACTTATGACTTTACTCCCAAGACGTCATGTTCTGGTTTATTTTTTCTTCCATCCATTTTTTCAACAGTAATTAAGTTCCTATTATCCTATCAAATAGAACCTAAATGCTCAAATGAATCATTTTAACACAGTATAGCATAAGTTAAACACTTGCCATGGAAACAATAATCATGTTTCTATGCATAGCAAGTAATTGAAGAGGCTGAGTTGGACAGCTTGCTCTATTGGTCACATATCTTTATCACAGATGGAGATATGGTCTGGTTCTTGTTTTGAATGATGGCCCCTCGTTTCCACTACCACGAAGAAGATGCCCTGCTTTGGATTTGGCCATCCCCTGAAAGCAGACCCCATTTAAATGCTTCTACAGATCATGAATCTACATTTTAGAGTACAAAGACAGACACAGATTGAAATTACATCTTTATGGTTTTTCTTTTGTCATTTCTAGATTGAACTCTCTGAAAGCTGCTTCTCAAAAGTGTCTCCATCTATGCTTTTTCCCTTCAGTCTACCAATAGGGATCACACAACGGAAAGCAATAAACAGCTTCGGAAAATGGACAAGCTTGATCCGAAATGCTTGAAAAATGGGTCGTTTCATTGCTTGTAACCATTCTTCTGATATTGAATAGCACTGTTATGTTTCTCTATTCCGTTAGGTAATATTTCATATTTTCTACTCATTAAGATTCAACATTGGGAGGTAATTTAATTAACATAATGTGGATTTTAATAATAAAAAAATACAGAAATCTCTTTTGTCAGGTTGTAAATGCTTGCTGATCTTAACCACCCATTGGAGCCTGCCTCCCTTTAAGAGGCTTTCATTATATATACAGTAAATACAAAGACGAACTAAATGCATGCAATACAATAATGAGTACTGGAAAAAGTAAATAAATGAACTTCAATGGCAAGTTGATACCAACTGGCAAGTAAGCTAAAATCAAATAGAGTCGTAGCCAACGTTTAATGCGAATATTGGAAAATGCACCAAGTCAGTCTCAATCCCCCTTCTAATCTCATTGAAAAGCATTAAACTTACTGTTCCTCATCCCCGAGACCATTCTAATTATTATAATTCAAATCCCAACGCATATCTTTTCCCACCATCGACTTACCACTCAGAACCTGGGAACTATTTTTGACCAAGTCCGAACTCATGAGTCACCTGACCCATCTGATTCGGGTTCTCTAAAAGTGAACGCTACCCAACTCGGTCCATGGCAAATTGAAAAATCAACGCAACGCAGCACTTCTTTTTAAGAACAATTATCCATGATGAAAACTACAATGCCCAACAACGACACAAGTAAAAACAAAGGGTTCCCTTTGTACATTTGGATGATCTGAACACGTGTACAAAATAACGTTAGCATAGCTCATCTAAGTTTGTCTGTCATTCAGTTGGCTTAGATTTCACCTAGTAGTACACAGCACTGAACTTGTTAACCACGTGCAGTACTTATTAGAACTCACGTGACTAGCGACTCAAGTGAAATCTGGGGGTGTTGGACCTCGCGGAAAAGACCCCATTCCAGATCTCAGTGAAGGCTCTGACTATAACTCCATGGTGATACGGTGAATTGAGCTGAAGAAAACAATTCAGAAGCTCCCGGAGATCATGCTTGGAGTATATTTCGTTCTCCAATATCATTTGGAGCATGGAATGCCTAAAATCCAAATAAGGGTCGTCGGAATCTTTCTCCACTGCCACGCCTTCCCCGCCTACTCTGCCGAAACCTACGACGGTCTTCGAGGCATTCACGAAATTCTCGGAGTCAGAAAACTGTGAGGAGTCGAGGTAGGGAGAGAATGTGGCGGTGGTGGTGTTGGTAGTGCTGGTGGCAGTGTCGTATCTGTCCCAGGGGGTAGAAGAAGAATGGTTGTATGGTTTGTGTTTTTGGGAAGAGGGCTTGTTGGGTTTTGGCTTTGGGTGGAAAATGTCAGAAAGCCTTGGTCTCCTGCAGCTGCTGCAGCCTAGTTTGACGGACACGGTGTTTAGAAGAAGCTTTTTTCTGCAGTTAGACATTGCTCTGTTATTTTCTTGGTGTAAGTGAGAAACAGAGTGTGGAAAAGGAAGCAAATGGAAGAAGAAGATTGCCTCAGTCAAAGGGAGCTGCAGCTTGGAAGAAGCTTTATGGGGATGGAGTGAGTGAGAGGGATCTCGTCAAATTTATTTTGCATGAGAGCAAAAGAGGTTCCCCAAATGATGTTCTACCCAATCTGTGATGCTTTAATGATGACAGAGTGATCTGGACCACATATTTTTTTATGAACAAACCAATGAATGCTCCGCAAGGTCTAATCGATCTCATGTGCATTGAGAGTCAGAGTAATTCCCCCATGGAAGCGTACTTGAAAACGAATTAAGTATTATCATCATAAAAAATAAAGATAGAAACTAGTATATGACATGACAGCGAGCAAGAATTAAGACGAGGGAGAGATAATATAATAATACTGAATCACTTGATTTATCAATTAAATTTTGTATTATAAAACTTTAAAATATTTAATTGTTAACACACTTCTTATAATTCAATAATAATATTTTCAGTATAGTTCTTAAGTAATTAAAAATAATAATAATAATTAACTCAAAGGTACACAGTAGACGGCGGTCACAACCGGCGCCAAATTGGTGTGCATTGACTGCATGAGGCAGTAAATCATGATTCACACCCAAAATGTATCAGCAGTTAGTTTTTAATTAAAATTGGTATTTGTTTTTACGGTGATAAATAAATTTTTGTTTATAAAATAATATTTAAATCTTAATATATAATATAAATCATTTTTAAAAATATTATTTTTATTATATATCATTATTTAAATATTATTAATAGACAAAAAAATTTATTTATTGAGACAAATTATTTTTTTAAAATTATTTATATTTTATATATGAATAAAACGAACAAATTACCACTCACAAAATTTACTATTCTACATTGCCATTAGAATATGAAGCAAAAAAAAATATTGTAATTAATAATGGTAATATTTCATAATTTTTTAGGATCATGCAGGTGTGAGTGTGGTTTGGTTCGGTACATTGTAATAGTATGTTTATGTATTCAATTAAATGGCAGGGTTCCTTGTACTTGTAAATCTAAACAAAGGCAATCTTATCCCTAACTTGCGCTATGATTTGAAGCTTGTTTCAAACTTGAAGAGCGGATGATGCCAAGTTAACCTCTTAGAATTCATTGATCAAATAGCTAAACGTAAACAAAACTCATCGTCGTGCATCACCCCAATGCAAAAGAAGCAATGAAGTGAATAACCATAACTTGGGGGATGAGCTTGCATGGCTGAAGTTTAGAAGAGATAGATTCCTTGAAAACTACAAAGAAAACTTTTGGTTTAAGAAGCTACATCAGAGGAGTCACGAGGGCATTACAAACCTATTTAGATTAAGCTTTTATACATTATAAATACTCGTGATTCTGCTAATCGTCACGGATTTTCCCTTTGCCATTGTTGACCACGTCACTTCTCAGCCACTTTTTATCATTATTAATTAATATCCTCTCCAATAATTTCTAGTTTCAAATCCTTATAGTAAATGCATATTTTTCCTCAGTAATGGGATCTTCGCAGCCTCCAATATGCTTCCTAATTGGATCTTGGTTCATATAAAAGCTCCTCCTATTTCTTGGATTGAACTTGAGGATGACATCGTCTCTAGCTTTTCTCCCGCTGTTCTGAAGTTGCTTATTACCGGTTTAGTTTTCAAGCAAAAGACCAAATCGTCCCCCAATACCACGGAGCGTCATTTGGAAGTAGGAACCTTAAAAGACGGCCTTCAGAAACTTGGGCTTGACAGGTTTCAAACCAAACATAACACTCCCCTTTGACAATTGTGCTTTTGCCAGTCCACAAAAAAAAAAAAAAAAGACAATTGTGTTGTTTTTAACATCGGACATATTTTCAATAGGACCTATTCTTTTAGTTGACATGGTTGTTACAATAGGGGGAAGGGTGCAACAAAAATAAATCAAAGAAATCAGGTTTTGCCATAACAATGAGAATAAGAAATGCATTATTTTCATTGTTAAAGAAATATAAGCTTTTTCAGCTGCCATTGTTTCAAATTTCTGTTCAATCCTTTTGCTAAATAAATAAGAAAACTCGGATAGTACAAGCCATTAGCAAGGCAGTCAGATCTTATGGGGTTGTACTTGCCATCCAATTCTTGATTAAACTTGCAACATGCTGAGCCACCCATAACGAGCCACCCTCAGTGCAACAGAAACTATGGGTGTGGTTTTCTCGTTCGATTGATATGCCAATATCTGGAACTTGTCTGGACATCTGTAACCAGAAAAAAAAAACTATAATAACTGAGACAATCATTCAATGCTCTATAGTTGAAGAACTGGCCCAAGAACAAAGAGAAATTATAATGGGAGCTAATATGCTGATCCAAGAATCAGAAACGCCATGATCATACAAGCTTAGCAGCAATCATTGATCGCCACTATTGCAAAGAGCAGGAAACCATTTTCCTTCTCTTTTCCCATCGTTAAATGTTGGCATCTTGATATTAAGCATTTGCTCTGTATCATTTCTATTTAGTAGGGACCAGAAAGATATAATGCCTTCAAAAACCAATTTTAAGAATTTATCAGCACAAACCTCTTCCCACCTAGTGAGAAAAAGTTTAGTTGTTGTTGACGTTGTTGTATCAACACGAACCTCAACATGTGTAACTCACAAATTTTATCGCCTATCAGAAGAATGGTACTGACTCCTAGTGGGTCCATTGTCTATCAGAGTTTTACGTGAAAGCGTCAATATTTTATTCTCTGCATAAACCTCTCTTCCCAAAAGCATAAAAATGTACTATATTGTCTAGCCATTGGCTGATAAATTCACTCCTAGAACTTGCAAACTAACCTCAACCATGGAGGAGACGGTTGCACCATTTTGAAACCATAAATGAACAAGTACACTACTATTCAAACTCAAGCATATAATTACCCTACCCACTCGGTCCAGAGGGGGCATTCTTGGGTTCATATGCTGAGGTACAGACCTATTTAGTTCATTTCTCGAAATAATGCAACAGCATTCTAGATGATGAAATGGTAACTACAATAATCGCATCAGTTACCTCTTCAAGCACTTGAAATGGACCCCAATGATCATCAACACCAAATAAAAATGCCAGTTGAGTCTTCCTTTCTCTCATAAATGCCCAATCTGGTGTTTCTGAAAGCTAACACACAATGTACTGGTAAGCACAAGACCATTGTTTGCTTTTTTGAAGGAGGAGAATGATAACTTCGTAACTGTATATCCTCAAGAGGAGTCAATTTATAACATGATATGAAAAATTAACTCTGCTTATTAACCAAATAACAAAAATCTAATATTTGTCAAATTTAAATGAAAGATTGCTATAATATAAAATGAAGAGAAACAGATTCATCATAACTTATCAAATTTGAAACAACGAAAACTTGCACCAAAAAAGCAACATTACCTTTTCAAATTCTGTCAGTGCCATAAAGCGGACATTCCGAATGGTATGGTACTGTAAGTTATTTTAAGTTTAAAAGAGTTAATACAAGGATTCAGACATGACTCCACAATAAAAAGCTACAAATTGGAATCAACGAAAGGGAAATATATGTATTTTTAACATTGATGTCAAATAAAAATAAGAAAAAAAATGTTGACAGGTTACAATGTAACCTGTATATCTCTTTCAACAGTTAAAACTAACCTGTGACAGGTGAGAGCATGCAGCCTCAACTGCATTGGCTGACCATGAGTTCCCAAGGAATTTCCTGACAATAAACCTTAAGGCCCAGATGGGCAAGAATCCTAATGATGCTATTGCATAACAATAAGCAGCGGATATAATTGAGGATCTGCAACTCCAAACAAGTCATTCTTAGAATTACAAAGTTAATTTGTCAGTTTAACACTATTTAGAGATAAAATAATTACAAACTTTGCTTTCATATAAAACACTCCTTTTGCAAACATTGAAAAATAAAGTTGAGTGTGGACCAAGCCTAAATGCAGAAATTAAAATTTTAGACTTGTTATCTCTTAACTAGTTCTAGTTAATTAATGTCATCTCACTTGTAACAAAGTAAACAGGGTCAAAGTGATTTGACTAGGGGGGAACTTACTTTACAAGCTTTACAATACTAGTTTGTTTTGTTGACTGTGTGTTTAATGTCAAAAATGGATAAAGTCCAACGCAATATTTCACCTACAGAGCCCAGAAGAGTGGAAAGCAGATTATTTACTGAACATTAAAAGTGAAGGAAAAGTGGCATGATGTGCACTAGCTCAGTTAAATATGCGCAAAGTTCCAATCACCTTCTCTGGAGACCTCTTAAGCATTTCAATAGATATGTATGAACCAATAGAGTGTCCAACCTGTTGAGAAATTGCTATATTAGCTACCAAAATGTTTGATTCAATAATCCAAACCAAACTTTAGTTACTTTTGTTCATGCAGAACAAATGCTTTAGTTGAACAAGAAAAGCAATCAATTAATTTCTTCTTGCTAGATGTTTTTCGTTTTCCCAAATCAATAGCCTTATAAATGTAAGTTATGAAGACAAAAATAACAATTACTTGCTAGTAACTTTAGCTACGAACCAAATATGGTTGACTCATTTACCATCATCTTGTTATGTTTAAGTGGATAAGAGAAGGTTTGCCAGATATATGCACACAAGTACTGAACTTAGTATCTCTCGCACCACTTTGGGAAAGGAGATTCACAAGTCATGAATCATGAAACAGGCAAGATGCATCCTGTGATTCTGATATGACAGAACTCCTCCAACTTGAAAATATTATAGAATCTCATCGATTTGTTTTGTTTGACAGCAATCAAACAAACTGTTTCTTAAAACACAAATGAAACTCTGAATACTTGCTTATTTTTCATTTTATAGCATTCCTTTCGTATGCTTGTCTACTGAAAGAACTCTTTGTGCCAGGAAGTTTACACACTTGCTCTGAAATTTGTACTCTCACAAGAGAAAGTTAATTTATTGCATCAAACTTTTAGATGTCTAAACACTAATATCATTAGCCATAAAGGAAAGACTTGCATCTAGTACTTTTACATTATTACTATTTTCCAGCTAACGGGGGAATCTTGGTCAGTATGCAGCAATTTGGTGTTTTAATTCATACAACTGTTTAGATAATAATCCATTTTGAAAGTCATAGGTAGCAAACGAGATTTATGTGTCAACATGGCACTGGCCGCATATTGGAAGGTATAGATATAAAAGAACCCACCAGAAGTATAGGAATCTCAGCATTTCGCAGTTCCTCTCTGATGAAATCAATCTAAAGAAGCACAAGAAAAGTGAAGAGTAAAGTAAACAAGTCAATACACCATTAATGGAAATACATCTCAATCCAAAGATACTAGAGAAAGGGTGCCAATTATGAAAGCATAGAAATTCAAGGGACGGATGAAGAATTCTAACTAAAACCAAAGACAAGAAGACAAGTTGAATATGAGGAAAATAAAACATGCCAATCCAAATAAAGGTATGTTATTACATCTAACATACTAGAATAAGCATTTCTGTGGCGATAATTCTTGTTCCTGGGCTATAGTTTGGCAAAATAGGATGAAATCAACGTTTAGATACTCAACATTGTCATTATTTCCAGATTCTCCAATGACATGTAGATTTATCAATCATGTTTTATGAAAGTTCAAGAATTTGAAACTTTTAACATATTCTGATTCCTTAAATTATCAAGATTTTCTTTTATTGAAAAACTAATCTCTAATACGGTATGCCAAGTGTCACCAACTTGTAGTAAACAAAAATTGAAACAACCATTTGTCAATCTATCATACACTCAAAACAGTTGATAATCTGTCAAGAGCATCGCAAGCATAAAATTACCTTATGATCTATTTGTTCTTGTAACGAGAATAACCGTCCATGCTCCCAATTCTGGTAACAAAACTCTGTGTAAAAGACATAGAAACATATGGCTACATATGTATATAACAAATAAAAGTACTGCTACTTGCAGTCTTCATATAAACAAGATACAGGTACCTTTATTGTATGAGAGACATGGCCAATAGCTGATACCTCATAAAAAAGTGACCAAAAAGCATATTAGTCACGGCCCCATGTCAAGTACTGAGAAAGAAAGAGCTGCCTTTACTTGCCTGTGACAGACGCACTTCCCCCAAGCAGCTCATATAGATATTCTACAAAGTCCTTATAAAATGAAACAACGCCTGCAGTCATTGAAAAACCCAAACGTCACTATTGAACAAAGGAAAAACATAAACACAGGAGCGCGCTAACAAACCATTGACGGCACACCTGGGTTTCCAGGAACAATTAAAACATGCAAACTTGGATCATCAGCGCGAATCTCCAATATTTCAGTGGTGTAACTAAACAAGAATATGACACGAAGAAATTCAGAAAAAATAAATTATCATAATTGAAATACATTGACAGATATATGGGCAGAAATACCTACCTCGATACATTACATAATCGAAAATCAGCACGCCTTTTAGCTGTGGAAAGTAAATTTTCTGTTATCATGTTCTTATTTGCACACTTCGCACTAAACCCCGTCCTGAAAGACAAAATTGCAAAAACAATTTTACTTGGAAAATTTGCGAAATTGGACAACTGAAATAGCTAAAACTTATCGCAGACAGCTCAATAAATGGGATTTACATATCTTATTCGCGTAAATGAATCAGAAATGTCTAACAGTAAATTCAAGTTGTACCCAGTTTCATAGACATGGGAAATGTCAAGGGACACACACAAAGAATCAGTGATGCTTCTGAAACAACTGAAGAGGAAGAAAAGCCTGCTACGAATAACAAGCCGTAGCAATGCACTCAATTTAAAATACCTGGATCTAGGAAACAGTCGAGAGACGGTTCTTGCAGTCGAAGAAACAAGACCAGAAAGCATATCATCAACATTATATATTATGTCAGCAATATTTGTAGTGGCCAAGGGCCGGCTCGCTCCTTAAAATAGAACGAGACGAGAGGTGGAGCGTGGGTATGCAGAATTTTTTGTATAATAATAATGCAGCCATAAACTTCTCATGTGTTAAAACAAAGGATAAATAGGATAAAGTCAGATTATGTAAATGTACATATATATAAAATATTTATATGTTATTTATATTGATTTTAACTATTTTTAATAGGGTGAAAATCTTTCAAATCTTCTGAATTTTGCCGTGAAACATAAAATTGTATAAGTACAATAAATAAAAAGCAGAAGTTTAAGGAACATACATCCAACTATAATAATTAGATTCTTTAAAAATACGATCACCAGATATAAGTTAGAATAGAAAAATTTATCTAATATATCCAAGATCTTGATCTGTGTACTTGATGGAGAATCACAAATTTTCTTGTAGACTAGAGACTCTTATATAAAAAAATATTTTCTGAGTGTTTCACTGTGTCATTCTTTCCATCAAAGAAGGGGTATTTATAATTGATGAATGGTTATCATAACCACATTGTATCTTTTCACATAGAGACATATTTTTACGTAGGGATACTTTTTTATATAAGGACACATTTTGACATAAGGACACATTTTGACATAAGGACACCTTTTGACATAGGGACACCTTTTCATATAGGAACACCTTTTAATATAGAGACATTTTTTCACATAGAGTCACTTCTTTACATAGGGTCACATTTTCATGTAGGGTCACTTCTTCTCATAGGGTCACCTATTCACATAGAAAGATAACTACCAAATAGAAATGGGCCACATATATATTTAATTTAATTAATATAATTAACATTCTCCCACTTGACCCATTAAACACTTTAGATATATCAATTCAATATCAATATATCTTTAAATCTTTCATGGAAATAATATCTCCATACTCAAACAAAAGAATTTAAATTACATGAATCATAGCGGTAAATCCTTTGCAATAAGTATTACCTTCCATGTATCACAATATAATTAAATCCTCTTGAATGAGAATCATATGTGGTACATATCTTTATGAATGAACTTTCAAATGTTCATTCAGGATCACCAAAATATACATTGACATTCTCTTGAACTTTATGTATACACAACTAAATAATATAAGACAAATATAAATTAATGGAGTTTTTCAAATCGACAAAATGCGATACCAAAACATAAGGGTATCTCAATTACATAGGATTACATAATAGAACTGAATCCCATATGCTCAACATGTTCTTTATAAGCAACAGGTGGTAAACCTTTTGTTAAGGGATCTGCAACCATCTGTTTAGTACTGATGTGTTCTATAACCACCTTGTTTGCTTTAACATATTCTCTAATAGCTAGATACTTAATGTCGATATGCTTACTACAACTTCCGCTCTTATTATTCTTGGTCAAAAACACTGATGCGGAATTATCACAGTAAATTCTTAATGGCTTAGTAATTGTATCAACAATCACAAGTCCAAAAATAAAACTCCCCAACTATATAGCCTGTGAT
Source organism: Gleditsia sinensis (assembly GCA_037074535.1). NCBI lineage: Eukaryota > Viridiplantae > Streptophyta > Magnoliopsida > Fabales > Fabaceae > Gleditsia > Gleditsia sinensis. The sequence continues at coordinate 7,314,965 of CM073473.1, forward strand.
GTCGCTTCAAAGCATGATACAAACTCTACGTCAGTGGTAGAAGTAGCAATCAAAGATTGTTTTGCACTTCTCCAAAAAATGGCCCCTCCAACTAATAAGAAAACATATCCAGATGTTGACTTTCTTGAGTCGAGGCAACCAGCAAAGTTAGAATCTGAATATCTAACCACTTCCAAATGATCAGATCGTCTATATGTAAGCTTGTAGTCTTTAGTTCCCTGAAGGTATCGCATAAATTTCTTTGCATCTTTCCAATGGTCCAAACCAGGATTACTTTGATATCTTCCCAACATTCCAACTGCATATGCAATGTCAGGTCTTGTACAAACCTGAGTATACATTAAACTTCAAATTGCAGAAGCATAAGGAATGTTTTTCATTTGTTCCCTCTATAAAACATTTCTTGAGCTTTGTTCCAAACTGAATTTGTCACCTTTGATTACAGGTGCAACACTAGATGAACAATCCTTCATATAAAATCTCTCTAAAACTTTATTGATATAGGCCTCTTGAGACAGTGCTAATATTTCTCGGGATCTGTCTATTTCAATCTTTATGCCTATGACATAAGAGGCTTCGCCTATATCTTTCCTGTCAAATTGTTGTGAGAGAAATCGTTTAACCTCATGAAGTAAGCTCAAATCACTTGAAGCAAGTAAAATATCATCTACATATAGTATTAGAAAAATTATTTTACTCCCACTGACTTTATGGTATATACATTGATCCATAATATTCTCCGTAAAACCAAATGAAGAAATAACATTATGAAATTTTAAATACCACTGACGAGAGGCTTGTTTTAGTCCATATATAGATTTCTTAAATTTGCAAACTAAGTGATCATTGCCCTCTGAAATAAAACCTACTGGTTGTTTCATATAAACATTTTCATCTAAATCTCCATTGAGGAATGTTGTTTTCACATCCATTTGATGTAGCTCCATATCAAAATGAGCTACTAATGCCATGATTATCCGAAACGAATCCTTGTTAGAAACAGGAGAGAAGGTATCGTGATAATCAATTCCTTCTTGTTGAGTGAATCCTTTGGTTACAAGTCTTGCTTTATACCTTTCAATATTGCCTAAAGAGTCTATTTTGGTTTTAAAAATTCACTTACAGCCAATGACATTTCCCCTTTTAGACAATTCAACAAAATCTCATACTTAATTGTTAGCCATTAAATTCATCTCATCTTTCATAGTATCATACCATAATGTAGATTTATTTCCACTCATAGCTTGTGAAAACGTGATAGGGACATCTTCAACACCAATGGCCATGTCAGATTCTTGTAGGTACACGATATAATCTGAAGAAATTGCAGGTTTGTTGACTCTTGAAGATCTTCTTAACGTTACATCAACATCCTCAGTTTGAGAATCCTGATTAAACGAATCTACAAATGTGTCCTCCTAATGAAATGGTTCTCCAAACATTGGTTGTTCCTGAGTAATCAAATCCTGATGATTATCATGAAAAACAATTAATTAATTTGAAGATGTGGAAATAGATTCTTCTCTATTATGTTTATCAAAAACTAAGTTTCGAGTATTACTACTCTCATTAATCTCATCGTTCTCAAGAAATCGTGCATTCTTAGATTCCACAATTCTCGTTATACGAGATGGACAATAAAATCTATATCCCTTAGACTTTTTTGCATAGCCAATAAAATATCCACTGACTGTTTTTGAGCCTAACTTTGTCTCATGTGGATCATAAACCATAATTTCAGCTGGGCATCCCCAAACATGTACATATCTTAAACTAAGTTTCCAACTTTTCCATAACTCAAAAGGCGTCTTCTAAACCGCCTTAGTTGGAACCCTATTTAGTATATATGCCGCAGTTTTTAAGGCTTCACTCCACAAAGACAATAGGAGATTTGAGCTACTAATCATACTCCTTACCATGCCCATTAATGTCTGGTTCCTTCTTTCAGCCACACCATTTTGTGATGGTGAGCCAGGCATTGTGTATTGTGACACAATTCTTTCTTTCTCAAGGAACCTTGCAAATGGACCTGGTAACTGTCTATGTTCAGTGTACCTTCCATAAAATTCACCGCCTCTATCTGACCTTACGATCTTAATTTGTTTACCTAATTGTTTCTCTACTTCTGCTTTATAGACCTTAAAAGCATCTAGTACTTCACTTTTATTATAAAGAAAGTAAAGATACATATATCGTGAATAATCATCAATAAAGGTAATGAAATATTTCTGACCATTAAAGCACATATCATAAGGTCCTGAAATATCAGCGTGTATGATCTCTAATACATTAGAACTCCTCTTAGCACCTTTTTTGGACTTGTTAATTTGCTTTCCTTTAATGCAATCTAAACAAGTACCAAAATCAGTAAAGTCAAGAGTCTCAAAGACTCCATCATTTATTAATCTCTTAATTCTATCAATGGAGATATGACATAATCTCCTATGCAATAACATAGAGGATTTCTCATTTATAACACTACGTTTAATGCCAATATTATTACCATGCACAGTTGTAAAGCTACAATCAAAGGTGGAGTTCAAATGAAGTTTAAACAACCCATCATCCATAATACCATTACCAACTAAAACATTGTCTTTGTACAAATGGAAAGTATTATCAATTAAATTGAAACTAAAACCATAAGGTACAAGTCTTGAAACTGAAATAAGGTTTCTTGAAAAAGAATGAACATAAAAGGTTTTTTCAAGGTCTAATACAAAACCTGAATCAAGTACAAGTCTATAGGTTTCAACTGCTTCTACATGTGAAGGCATCTTGTTTTCCGAATAGATGGAACATTCACTTTTGGTCGGTTTCATGTGATTTACAAAGCCCTGCATGGTATTGGCACCATGGATTGTAGAACAAGAATCAATTCACCAAGTGTTATATGAAACATGAACCATATTAGATTCAAAACACACTAAGGAGAAGAGATTACCTTTCTTTTCAAGCCAATACTTGAATTTGGGACAAGTCTTCTTTAGATGTCCTTTCTTCTTACAAAAGAAACATTTGACATCGCCCTTGTTAACTTGATTAAGAGGCGCTATACCCTTCCCTTTCTTAGATGATTTCTTATCATGAGTCGCCAAATGTTCATTTTCAATCCTTTCTTGATTTAATCTCCCTTCCTCTTGTACACACATGGTCAAAAGTTCATTAATCGACCATTTCTCCTTATATGTGTTATAAGATATCTTAAAAAGTCCAAAATGAGGAGGGAGTGAGTTAAGGATGAAGTGAATTAAAAATGACTCAAAAATCTCAATCTCCAAAGATTTCAGTTGAGACGTTATGTTTCGCATCTTCATTATGTGCTCGCGTACACCACTGGTACTATCAAACCTAATAGAACACAATTTTGTTATTAGAGTGTTTGCTAATACTTTATCAGAAGTCTCAAACTGGTCCTGAATAACTTTGAGATATTCCTTGGTTTTAGCACATTCAATGATAGATCTACGGATACTTTTTTCAATATGAGACTTGATAAACATCAAACTCAAACGATTTGATCGTTCCCAAAGATCATATGATGTTTTCTTATCTTGGGTGCTTGATTTCGTGGGTTTTGGTGGTTCATCCACTCGAAGTGTTAAATCAAGGTCCATGCACCCCAATGCAAGGATAATTTTCTCCTTCTAATCAGAATAGTTATTACCACTCAGAGGAACAATATTTGAAAAATCAAATGTTGGGACAGATAAAATTTGAACTACTACAAAATAAATAACAAGTTTACTACTCATGCAATGAAACCCAATATGAAATATTTACCTATGTAAATAAATCAAAATAAATAAATAAATACATCATTATAATTTTTCTTGTGGGCTTAGACTATAACATGCAAGTGATTTAATTTTTTTATGATGTGATTAAAACTGAATCTATAAATAATTATCTAGGCCTATGGGCAACTAAAATTTAAATATATCAATGTTATTATCCAATCCTAATTAATTACATAATTATAATAATTACCCTATGGGGTTAAATTATTATATAACCATAATTAATTATAATTTATTGATGTCATTAATTTTATGTGACTAAACTTAATGTCACTTGATATTTTATGTAATTAAAAAATGTTGTGGCTATTATTTAACTACACAAATATCAACTTAAATATGACATCAAAATTATTGACTCAACTTTATGTCAATAGTCTATATTTTTTTTTTAGGAAAACCAAATATATGCATATAAAATTAAGTATGCATAAAATCTTAAATACATATGAAGGATTAACAAAATTGCAAAATAAAAATAAATTTGCAAATAAATTCCCTCATATCATCAACAATTACTATAAATAAAATTATTGCATACACTTTCCTAACCATGTTAATAGTTGAGTTGGAGAAGAGGTGAAACCATTCCTAAAGGGATTCTCATATTTCTCCATTTGAAATTTTAATGAAATCAAAAACTAGACTAGAAGCATGGCTTTGATACCAAATGTGAAACATAAAATTGTATAAGTGCAATAAATGAAAAGCGGAATTCTAAGGAACATACCTCCAGCCATAGTAATTAGATTATTTAAAAATACGATCACCAGATACAAGTTAAAATAGAGAAATTTTTTTAATCTATCCAAGATCTTGATCTGTGTACTTGATTGAAAATCACAGACTTTCTTGTAGACTAGAGACCTTTATATCAGAAAAATATTTTTGAGTGTTTTACTATGTTTTTCTTTCCATCAAAAAAGAGTATTTATAATGATGAATGGTTATCATAACCACCTTGTATCTTTTCACATAAAGACATATTTTTACATAAAGATACATTTTTATATAGGAACACCTTTTTATATAGAGACATCTTTTTACATGAGTCACATCTTTACATAGGGCCACTTTTTCATGTAGGGTTACCTATTCACGTAGAAAGATAACTACCAAATAGAAATGGGTCACATATATATTTAATTTAATTAATATAATTAACATTTGCTTGCTATAATAGTATTTTTGTTGCAAAATATGTTAATCTGTAAAGAAAATTACAAGTTAAAAATATTTGGTATCTTGAAGCGTTATGTGGAATCATTCATGAGATTATTACTGCATAGTTTTTTTTTTTTTTATGAATTTTTTGAATGGTTTCTCTAAGAGTTTATTTATGTTCTATTTTTGTTTTGGTAACCTTAAGAAAACTCAAAATAATTTTTATGGGATATTAGGAAGTAATGATAGAGCATGTACCGAATTTTTCTGTGAGTAAACCAAAAGCAAAGCTTGCGCCACATTGGTGAGGCTCAAGGGAAGACATCCGTGTAAATAGTAAATATATATCGTAATAATAGAAAGTAATGCTAGAGCATGGATTTAGACTATTTATTTATTTATTTTTAATCAAAAATAAAGTTTTTATTTTTCAATAATAATGGACATAATCTATGTAAATAGTAAATTTAACTCTTTAAAATATTGAAATTGTTTATCAAATTTTCTTCTTTCATTTTTGTGACCTTAAATCAATAGTTTCATTGCCATATTATCTTTAAAACAGTAGTATTAATAGGTGATTATCCGTAATTAAGCATTAACTAATCTTGGACATTTCTGTTTTCCTTAAAATCCTCAAATATTTTATTCTGATTAAGGGAAATAGTGGAAATACTAATGATTCACAATATGCAGAGTAAACTAGTGGAAACGGGGTTATTAGAGCCTAATCGCCAAATAGTGAAACCGTTTTTTAAGAATCTCAAAATGAAAGAGAGGTGTCCGTCCCAACAAATGCCGCTCCGTCTTTCCCTCTCCTTACTTCTCTGCACTCCTATATATATTTTCCAACTCGAGGCTTCTTCCTCATCGTGTTTCAGCGAGAATCTGAAGTGATTCTTCCAAAGGACGGGACCCTATCTATTTTCTCAAGTTTAAATCTCGACTTGTCAATACCCTTGGCATTCGGGGCACCCCATTCCAGACCAGCGGTTTGAACTTTGGGTGCCTCTGAATATTTTAACCAAGGAACTCAGCCTTCTGTGGACTTATTGAAATTCTCACAGAATAACAGGTAATGCTGAACAAATCCTTCTCGAGTTTTCACCTGCAGATGCTACAAATTTTGATAATTCTGAATTTTGATGGGTTGCTTGGGTTTTATTCAGGGTTTTCACGGTCCTTGTTGGTATTGTAGGGATTGAAAATGTTGGGAGATTTCATTACTCGGATTCTTATGTACGTATCTTTTTTCCATTCATGATTTATCTTCTTCGTATCTTCGACTTATTATGTGATCTTTACATTTTTTATCATTTGGTTCCAGTCTGGCTCTGGGATATGCATACCCTGGATTTGAATGCTTTAAAACTGTCGAAAAAAACAAGGTCCAGATTGAGGAACTTCGCTTCTGGTGCCAATACTGGTAAGGGAAATCTACCTTCCCCTTCTTTTGCCACGAAAATTTCCTCTAATGTTGTATGATTGTTAAAAAGTTTGTAAGTTCAAGATGAGGGATTATAATTACTTATAATGTAGAATGAATTTAAGACCCTTGTTAATAATAACTATATACGGGCATAACAAACACGAGTGAGGAATTAAAAAAGAAGAAGAAGTAATCTTTGAATTCCTCCCATCAAGTGCAACATGATTATGATGCTGTATTAGGCCCTGTGCCAGTTATACAGCGCCGGGTATCTGAAATCACCCACCGTTAAAAGCTAAATATGTGTCCTTTTTTCTTGCAAATGGAGGTAAGAACAACACACACAAAAATTTCATAATAAAGGCGAGGATGATATCTTGCTGTTTTGTTTTTGGTCCTACACCTAACCAAGATATATTTTGATTTGTCATCTACAAATAAATTGATCATGATGCACCACCGAATTGCAGGATCATTGTGGCACTAATCACGGTTGTGGAAAAGTTTGCAGATATATTTGGTGCATGGTATGTTGTAGCACTTTTTCGGTATTTGAATAATACTGGATTTAAATTTAGTATAACTATATTGGAAGTTTATGAAGGTTGCCATTTTATGGAGAGATGAAGGTAGCGTTCATGGTGTACCTGTGGTATCCCCAAACAAAGGTAAGAGCATAATACTAATAGAGTGAGGGGGAATTTAGTATTAATTGATATAGAATATAAGTGTGGATAATTGCAGGGGACGAGGCATGTGTATGCGACTCTGTTGCGGCCTATTATATCAAGGCATGAAAATGACATTGACAGGCAGTTGCAAGAGTGGAGAGCAAGAGCGTGGGATTTGTTCATTTATTACTGGCAAATCATTAGACAGTTGGGGCACTCTGCATTTGTACAGGCTCTTGAGAACGTGGCTGTTCAGTCTATTAGATCTAAGGCCACTCCCACCGCTAAGGTCAACTCTCCCTTTTACTTTCTTTGCATCCCAACTTGTAAATCATCCCTAAATATGGTGATGTTATTCCAGAAAAAGGGCCGCAAGGGTGAAGATGAAGGTGAGAGTGAAAGTGAAAGTGACTCAGAACAATTGCCTTCAAAACGATCGTCCTCCGAGAACAAGCAAAATAGTTCCTCGGGCAAGAACAAGAAGCGGACTTCAAGTCCCCCATCATCTCCAATACACACAACCAACCATAACATTAAGGAGAAACCCAAGTCCAAAACAGAATATTTGCAGCAGGAGGAGGAGGTAGAGGAGCATGAAACTGCCAGCACACAGGAAGAAGAAGAGGATCATTCCAAGGATCAGCTCAACCGAGTTCGCTCGAGGCTCAGGCGGGTCGATTCACATGGCCTTCGAAGCCCGCGAATTCCACAACGACAACATCGAGATTAGTAACAACTGTGCAGTTTTGTTAATCCCAGTAGAGGTTAAGGAAGAAATTTATCTGCTTGCTCATTCATTCTTTGTCCTCACTACTTTCTGCTTGTACTCAGATGAAGTCTGATTTCTTCTTCTTCTTCTTCTTTTCGCCTTTCAAACAGTCTTAGCAAACTGAGTCATTGTGATTAAATTTATTCGTTTGTATTTTGAGATCGGTCAAATCAAGAGACAAGCTAAAAAATTTCTATATATGCGCAAAAATGAGAAAATAGATTCTAGTCTCCAATCACAGACAAAAGGAAAGGATTGCATAAACTAGACTACAAATATCCATTTCCCCATTGACGTAAGCGCTATGTGCGACCATGGCCTCTGATTGCCCGGAGTATTCGACAAAAAATTCGGGTAGTACCCGGAACTAGCTGGTGAAGGATGAAGCTGAGACAAGCAGGAAGGGGGTTACAACGGCAGAAGGAGAATCTCTGGCAGAGGCGGCGAAGGAAGTTTGGGCCAGAAGAGCTGTCAGGGGAAGCAGACATGGGTTGGAGGTATGCCCAAGCAGCCTGCTTGACGAGGCGGTTGCGAATAGAGATCTCGTAACCCGAGGAGGCGGTGGGGGAATTGATGGCGGCGTTGCTGGATGGAAGCACGTCTTTCAGGGATGTGTAAGAGAAGAAGGGTGATTTGATAGAGATAAGCTCCAAGTCGAGGAGTGTTGACGAAGCTTGGGGGGTGGTGCTGCCATCTGAGGGAGCTTGGAAGCTGGAGCCGCGGTGGGATGGCGTAACTGGGAGGGTAAGTTTGTTGGGCACCGCGACGGATGTGGCTATGGAGTTCCGGCGGCGGAGGGTTGGGGTGGTGGAGTCGTCCATGGGTGGCCGAGTAAAAGTGGATGTATCAAAGTTGTACAGGCAAAGTAAGGCGACCCAACCAGTTCGGCTCCCTCGGCAGAGGCTTTTGCAATTATTTTTGCTTTTGTCGTTATGTTTGTTATTGAATTCGCAATCACATGACTAAATCTCACAATAAATAAATAAAGAATTTTGATAAATTAAATAGTTTTTTATACGTAACAATTTATCAATCCAAAACTTAAGAGTTTTTTTATATATATAAATTTACCATATTACTTATTAATATTGACGTAGCCAATATCTGAGACGAATGTAGAAGATTCTTATATAGTAAAATTTAAAAATACTAAAACAATATGCACCTTGGTGGTTCAAATTTTTTTCTTTTTACTATATTAAATGGTCAAATAATTATAGCTTTGATTTGACCTAATTTTTTTATCAAAAATATTTAAGATAGATTATTCCTAATTTAAGTGACCAAATTTCCTTTAATTGTCCGAAATGATGAAATCATTTTATTTTTTATTTCTCCCATGCCTTAAACATAGAGAGGACAAGCAAAACTTTACCAAGTTTTAATTTGTTGTCGTACTCTTTTCTAAATTTTTCTTGTAATGTATAATGAAACCCCAAATATTCACCGAGCAAGCTGAGATTTTATTTATTTATTGATATATGAGTAGGCATTACTTATAATGAAGTAAAATATTAGCTGAAATTATGGTGTTAAAGTTGATAAAAGGGAGACCAACTAAATTTTATAGTATATGAGTAGCATTATATATATTTTCTTAGGAACGTTATTGAAAAATCTGAACAAGGAGCGGAAAAGTCGCGACCACGTGGGAAGGACACGTAGAAATAGCTGAACGTGTCTTTGTCATCCCATTTCATTAATTCTCAAAGCATGCGTGGTCCCTTCCTTTTTATTTTTTTTGGGGGCGGGGGGGTGCGGGGTGTTGTGGGGTCCGCTGAAATCATATGTGCTTCAATGCTTTCGTGAATTGTGATGCTCTTCGTGCTTTGTGGTCATTTTCGGTACTTCCAAATTTGTTCTCTTAAATTAATAATTTCTTCTTCAAATTTGCAATTTCATTTAGTTTTAATTTTGTATATTTTTTGAGTGCATAAATATTAATATTAAATTCTCAAAAATTAATAAATAATGAGTTTTATGTTTTTGAAAAATAATGCATGCATTTAAAAAAATTTCAAATTAAAACTAAAATCATCCCGCGAGTGCGAAGATGAAATAATTTTAATTCACGCTTCTCTTTTTTTTTTTAAAAAAAAAAGGTATATTAATAAAGGTAGCTTATGCAAATAAAACTACTTTTCCTTATGACAAGCCAATACCACCTGTCGCTCGTTACCTAAATAATATAACATATTTTTATTAAAAATAAATTCAGAAGTTTATTTTTAGACACAGAAGTTTTTGTTCTCAGTTCTAAGATACATGATTAATGACAACAGATAGAAGCAAATCTATTGAGGAAATAAAGAAGTCGGCATTGGAACATATAATTGTTGTAAAGATTATAAAAACAAAAAACAAAAACAGGGTTGGCATTAAGATCATACGCACAATAATTAACAAAAAAGGGGAAAAGAATCGTATTGGTGAATCGACTTTGTGAACATCTTGTAACAGCTGGTCCCGCTGTAAGTGCATGTGCCAAATGAGTACATTTCTGTGAAAATGATTTCTCGAGGGCAAGCGGCCAATTTCCACGTTTGGACGGGAGGTTTTGATGGAGGAATTAAAAAAGGACATCACAATGAGACATGGTTTTGTTTTCTGATTGGATTCAAAGAAATAATAGGCATTTGCTGTCTTATTCATTATCCTTCTTCCTCCACCTTCAACTTTTCTTGTCATGTCCAAACTTGATAACATCCTACCGACAGAGTCGTGTTCTGGAACAATTAAGACGCATTAGCTCTCAGAAGACACGGCAACGGTTGCTGCAGATTCCGGCTCTAAATAAAATTACTAGTTCTCCCTTTTCTTCGCCCTTCATAATAAATTAAAATATAAATAAGTTTTTTTCTGGTCAATTAAAACATTAATAAGTAAGGAATTTGAAAAGCTGCAGGGGCAGAATTGGAATTCGAAGGGCCATATTGTAAAGAAAGAAAAGGAGTTGCCAGATAATATATGGCTACGGCAGCAATCACTTGGGCATTTCATTCATAACCCCACAAACTGAGCTGTCTTGCTTCAATACACTTACCTCCAATGTCAATCATCCAATTTCTAGCTAGTCAAGTTGAAAAAGCTCACTGGAGATCAGTTTATTTGCAAATCCATGTTTAAAAAATATAAAATAAAATAAAACAAAGAAAAATTAAAGGAACAGTATGGGAAAAATTAACATGATGCTGACTTCAAACAAAGATTCTTTTTTCTATTCTGACAATATTCAGTACACCCTTGCCACTTGTTTGAAGTCAGCATCCACGTAGCACAAAAGACATGAACCCACGACGCCATAGTTCAGAGATGGCTATTAATAAGATTAAATTATGAATATGTAGTCTACATTGTTTTTATGAATTTCATACAGTAGCAACACTTTCTGTAACATTACTTCAAGCAATCATTCTCCCTTCCAGCTAAATCCTCCACCGAGTATCATCTGTAACCAGTTTATTCATAACAGGTGGTCAATGATGTAACTGTACAGTATACCATAAACCCCCAGCTTGACATTCAATAGTTCCTGACATCATCCTCAACATTCGTAAGGCGGCCAATTGCTATATCAAAGCAGTTTCTTTTAAGTGCAAATGGCTTAAGACTAACCATGCTTTCTGGTACTGCATGATTAGACAGATCAATATTCACTTTTGAGTAGAGTCAGCTAATGCGGATGGTCCTTCAGCACACCCAGACGATGGAGTTTGTGGCCTTGAGATTATTCCAAAGTCAGGATGAAGCATGTCCACCCCATTCCAATCAACACTAGCTGTTATGTAGGAGTTAAGGAATTCAATATACCACTTCGAAAAAGATAGAAGACCAGGGAAAGGAGAAAGGAAAAGTGGACAGCAGAAAAGCATAAAAATATTTGAAAAGAGGGATACAATCTGTTCTCCACATGTCTGTAATGCTAACTTCAGCATCTGATAGAAGCCAATAATCTGCATCATTCTGCTAATGTGATGAAACTTGATGCTTAGTTTCCATTAAAAAAAAATAACCATAAAAACTTTACCATCTAAAAAGATGTAGCCCATTATTTATTTCATTTTTGGGAGAGGGGGGGGGGGAAGGTTAGTAAGATTAAAACAAATGCTAGCTGTTAAAATATGTTACAGTTATGCTTAATTCCCCTAAATCTTGGTATTAGCATCCAGCGTGCACAACACAACCACTGACATGTCTAACTATGACCTCAATTCGAACCTTGAGTCCAATAGGGAGCGAGTTGGCATTAAATATATATAAGCAAATAAAACATCATATTATTGAAATCCTAAACTGACGTTATGGTGAACCCCTTGCACGTTGGAAACAAGTTTTCTTAATGCTCCAGAGCTACCACATATTGAATATGATATACTTACATCAACATCAGAAGGAACAATTTTCATAATGCCCCCACCAAACTCTTGTGAATCATTTAGATCAGAACACGTATGAGAAGAGAGTTGAGTCTGAGGTTCAAGTCCCTTTGCATTGCGTTCAACAGGAACCATTTCTGTTGTTAGGTGTTCATTGGACCCTGAACTTGAAGCAAGTGGGAAGTTCCTGGGGGGCTCAATGTCATTCGTTTCTTCAAACTTCTCCTCAAATTGACTAATTAAATAGCAGACGCATTATCAGATAGATTGGATAGAAAACCAATGAAAAATTACAACCACAAAAAAATATTCAGTATCAGATAGGATAGATAATTATGTGATTTCTAGAGGGACAACAGATGAAAAAAATGAGGAAAATAAATAATACTGGCCAAGGCAGGAATACCTGACAAGGTAGACGTCAATGGGACCCATTGTGCTTCTAAGAATGATTCTATATCTTCTCTGTGGATAGTCAACAGCCTGGCCATCATGCATCAGAAACACCAGTTTAAAAAATATCATGAACCTTCCATCAAAGTATATGCCCAAAACTTACTTCCTCAGGATCGGGGACTTCCAAGGTGGTTCCATGTGGGGCTTTAATTGCTATTAGAGTTTCATTCTGCTTAGAGAAATGCACAAAAACCATTGATAAAAAGTGAAAACTCTGTAACAATCAACATGAAAAGAAGAATATAGCAACTGTAATAATAGAAATAAAACAAGCACAAGTGTAATGCAATAAAACTCACCTGGAAGCAGGGTAGGCCCTTGATATCTTCTTCGGTTACAAAAAGCCACCTAAAAAGAAAGTTGGTTAGACATTATAGTGACAATTAATCTCACAACTGGATGGGAAGAAAAATTACTTCTGGTTTTTTTCATCTTCGCTCAAACTCCTCAGCCTTTCTTGCATTCCCCTGCCAACATTTTAAAAGCATCCGTCTGAGCATCGGCCAATAGTTTTAAAATACCACACAAAGCAACTATACAACCTTATTTGATCATCTAATCTGTGCTCTTCCAATGAAAGCCTCTCAACTTCTGCCTGCAAGATCCACAGGCCACAGCATAATTTTCAGTATGCTCTTACATGCTTGATGCTGCTAAGTTTCGATTTCCCTTAATACTTTTGTATCATAAATCATGACAGCGTAGCACTTGACCATGATAGGTCTGGGCCACTAGTTATTGAGTTTTGTTTAGACATTATAGATAGAAAAGGAGACATGTCCAATGCCATATCAACAACACTGACAACTCTATAACAATTAGTTCCTTGTGAGTCAACATGTTCTTCACAAGAAAACAACACACATATTACATACCTTCAGTGTAGAGACATCACCATCCACCTCTCCAGATGTAGAAGAATCAATTCCCCTACATTAGGTATTCCACCATAATTGATGTAAGAATTGTACTCTAATACTTTGATCTAAACTTTAAAGCTACACAGAAGAGAAGCTACATATAGCAGAATTTCAAAATACAGCACAAATTACTTCCAATGTATTCTATTTTTGAGCTTTTTCTCAATGAGACCAATTCCTTCCAAAACATTGGTAATGTCATATATCCTCCTCTTTTGCACCTGTATAACAAGAAAAATTCAAACATGGATATGGAAATAACTAGCAGATATTTTGGTCATAATTTTTAAACAAGTACCTCCAAAGTTTCTGCTGCTTTATTTAGGTCAAGATCACCATCCTCTGCATGCTTGAGCAAATTGATAAACTTTTTTGTCAATAGACCTGTGAAGTTCTGGTATGATTTTGTCATTCTTTTCTCATGCAAAGAACCTCAATAGCCATATGAGGCAGAAAAAGAGAAACATAAATTCCTAGTCAAGAATGCTTCCAAAATTACCTAAGGAACTGTCATATCGACAGTTGCCAGCAGGCGTAAGAGAAGGGGAACCTGCATTCCAACAGAAACAGTGCAATTAAACTCAAATGTAATATGGCCAGAGTACAGCAGGAGCGAAGCAGATTTCACCTGCACAATTTGCACATAATTTGTTTCCAACTTCCAAGAACTAGAAATTTGTCAAATGGAGTAGTGGAGAACATAGTTCAAGTGTTCAATGTGAAAGAAAGACAGTAGGAAAATTTTCTCACCAGCATTTGAGATGGGGGTCTGAGGACCAGATCTGCCTTCCTTGGAAACCTTTGACTTATTGTATGTCCTTCCCGCTTTTGCAGACACAGGAGTTTTGAAGGGACTACTCATCACATTAGTATGTCCAGGGCTGTTACTCCATTCCTGTGACTCTCCATTGTTGTCATTCACTCCACTCTTCCGCTTCATGTACTGATATCACCAGTAGGTTGTAGAAGTTATATCATAGGGGAGAAAAGAGATGACAAAAGATATATACACACAATGATTTATAGGTTAGATGAAGGCAAGATAATGCAACCAATCAAGCATGGGAAACAATTGATCCTTTCAGATGTACAACGAGAAATCATAAGGTCACACGTTCCATGAAATAACTACAAAGAGAAAACACATGCGCTATCACAGATAAAAGCAATTCAGACTCATTGCATGAGAAGCTATCAGAAAAATAGTATTGGGACATGGGCGACCATTGCCAATCCACTCGGATTTCTATTGAACAAAGTGATAAATATGTAATGAATTATACAGAGCAAAGATGACAACAATAAAAATAAGTTTGTATTTAAGTGCAGGCACTGATGTACAATCATTTTAATTGCCCAATCTCTAACTAAGTTGTGATGAAGCACAGGTTATCCACGAAGAATTGTCACTAACAACACTATAAACTAGGAAAGCACGTGAAAAAGATAAGAATGCAGTATCCAAGGGTACTCAGTTTCATATATGTACAGTTAGCAACCCTTTCTTAAACTATTTACATTGCAATTATTACCTAACTAGTGATACTCTCATTTTTATGTACGTGCCTTTAGCAACCATTGTACGACTTAAGGCCTTTACCATTAACAATCAATTAACATTTGGCAAGTGATACTCTCATTTTTATGTACGTACATTCAGCAACCATTGTACGACTTAAGGCCTTTACCATCAACAATCAATTAACATTGTCAGGCCAATTTCATTAGTATTTTTTAGAGATGTACTCAAGTTAGAAAGTTTAAAGAGCTTCACAAAAATTGAAATTATGCCTTCTAGAGAAAAAAAAAAAACTGTACACCCTGCAGATTAAAATATTAAATTCTATAACAACGGGGAGCTCTGAAACAAAATGTTTATCTCTTACCTCAAAAGCAACCCTAAAAGCAGATGCTATATTCCCTTACTATATACCTCCTACTCCCCACCTAATTATTGCACAGAACTGCGATGGTATACAAAGATCAAAGTTGACCCAAAACTTGGACGTGGAAAATGGGACAACTGCCTGATCTTAGCTTTTGCACAATGTCCCAAACATGGACAACGGGAAATAAGCTTGACTTTTTTGCAGAAAAAAAAAAATTAGAACCAAATTTCCGCTCAAATGAGAATAAGTCGAAAGAATATGCAAACCAATACAGCTGATTCAGCAGAACTACAGAGGACAATGGAATCAGGAATAACATATAAGCGCCGCCCGCAGGCATCACGCCGTCAAAACACATAAATATCATTTGGAAAGCCCCAATTATAAAACATAAACCCAGGATGAATTGTGGACAAAGTGATGACTCACTGGAGATCTAACAACAACAGCTTCAGCCTCTTGATCAGCAGCTCTCCTAGAGTCGGAAGCCGAGAAGCTGTGATAATCATCTGAGGGAATAAATGGCGGCTTAGTGGATGCGAACGCCAGGTGACGCTTCAGTGGCGGCCGATTCTGGACGGTGGAAGCCGCCTCCGGCGGCGATGCCTGTCGGTTTGAAGCTCCAACGCCGCCGGACATGGAGCGGGAAACTGATCGCACTGCAGGCAATGCCAAATCGCAAAGACTTTCAAGTTAGAAGCTGAATGAGCCGGAAAATCAGTAAGGATCAGAGAGAGCTAGGACTAGGGCTTTTGGAAGGATAATGGGATTTGAGCGTTTAGAGTGAGAAAGATGGGGCAGATGGGTTATAGAGAGAGAAAAGGGTTTGGAGGAAATAGAGGGAGTTAGGGCCGTAGGAGGACAGAGCAGAAAACGAGGGAAGGAGGGAATTTTGTTTCGGATAGATGTGGAGGGAACGCAATGAGGGAAAAAAATATATTTATAGTTTCGCCACTGCATTTTGAGATTATTATGACGAGATCCCCAACATTTTTCTTTTCTTTTCTTTTCTACAGTTCAGGCTTTTTAGGAAGACGAACTTTATCTACGTTTGGCCCGAGTAAAAATATGAGGTTAAATTTTGTACTTTAAATTGATTTTTTTAGGAGAGTAATACCAAACCCAATAATTAGTTGGACTTCTCAGTTCTTTATCATTATTTTATTTTTTTGTAAATGAACATTTAAATTGCTTATATGTATACAAATTTATTTATGTATTTGTACGTGCAATTATAATATATAATTATTCAATTCTTAATTGTAATTTTTGTTATGTAGAAATAATAAGATAATTCATCGATTCATAAAACTCGCGTCTCAGTCTCATTTGAGTAGCATTTTATCTTTTTCATCTTTGAATGCCGTAAATTTTTTACACGTTAAAATAAAAAAACAGCTAATATCATGTTATAAAGATTTCAAGTACGAGAATACTACTCGCACTTAGGGGTAGTGCCATTTTTTTCTTTCGATAATATATCAACCAATTATATTGTGCAACGAATCTCTGGGTTTAGGTTTCCGCTGGGGCTACTATTTTACTAGTTAGAAGAATATTGCTGCAATCACGGTCTCCTCTCTTTTTCTCTATTTTTTTTTTCCCGTGTAGATTTTTTTTGAGTTGTTACAATTTTTCAATGTTACAAAAATCACTGTACTGTTATCTCTAATCGTCTTTTTAATGATTTAATGTTATTAAACTTCTATCCTGTAAATAAAAATATTTGTGTAAAACTATCTTTTAATAAGTTAAATTAATGTCAAATATAAATTTATAACTTTTTTTCATTCTTATACTATGAAATGATGAAAAGATCTTGCTAATGTCTATCCTTTTTTTTTTAACGTTTATAATTTTTAATAAAAATAACTAATAAATTAATTAAAAATTAAAAAATTAGTTGAAAAGATAATTTTTAATTAAAAATTATTAATTAAAAATTGTTAAATTAATTTATTAAATTAAAATTATTTAATAAAATTAGTTATTGAATTAATTGATAAATATAAAATAATATAAAAAAATATATTTATATAAAATTTATAATTTTTTGTTAATAATTATATTTTATTATATAATTTTAAAAAATATAAAATAAACGTCTCATAATAAATTAACAATATTATTGTGAATCTTTTTTATTTTAATAAATATTTCTAAATTTTTATTTTTTTGTGTCACTATTAATAATATTTGAAAATTCATCGCGAGATATATAATTTAGATGTTACTCAAATATAATAAAAATAATATCATATTATGAATAAAATAGTGTTAAAAATTAAATAAAATAATAAAGATAAAAAAATTATAAAAATTATCAGTTAAAAATAAAGTAATATATAATAAAAAATTATAAATTACTCAAATAAATTTATTTACTAAACACTTTTAATTTGATCAAATAAATTTATAAATTATTAACTTGATTTTTTAAATATATTTTATAAAAAATTTAAAATAATATAATTTTATAATTTTTGATATTTGACTATACGGTTATATTCAATTTTCGTGTATTTTGTTTAAACTATATATATAGTAATTAAAATAATCTCTCCTTTCACGAATGAAATTCAACTATCTTTAAAATAAATAAATAAAAACCTGAATCAACTATCTGTTTTTGAAAATTTTAAATTCCGTGCCACGAATTCTATATGCTCTTTAGTTTGTGATTCCTACTAACATGACAGCCTTCGTCTTGTTTAAATTATGTATTCGAAGTTTGAATGCACAACTCAATCATTTGTATCTCTCAAAAAGGTTTAACAACGGGAAAAGTGATAAAATTTTGTTTAGTCTTTAAAAAAAGTACGAATCTTCAAACAAGTCCTTACAATGTTAATTA
Source organism: Gleditsia sinensis (assembly GCA_037074535.1). Taxonomy (NCBI): domain Eukaryota; kingdom Viridiplantae; phylum Streptophyta; class Magnoliopsida; order Fabales; family Fabaceae; genus Gleditsia; species Gleditsia sinensis. The sequence continues at coordinate 7,333,293 of CM073473.1, forward strand.
TTTTAATACGTTCTTACAGTTTGTATAAATAAATAAATCAATCAATTTATATATTAATCCACGAAGTTCACGATGCTATTTGACTATTTTAGCAATAAAATATTATTGTATTAGCAAACAATTACAAGATATTTCATTAAAAAAATTCTCATCTTCGTTGACTTAGCATTAATTTTTAAATAGTTAATTATTTAGTGAAGCTATAGAGACCAAATTCTATACGGTGTTTGGTATTATGAGATGTTAGATGTATTTTGACATAGTGACACATGTACCCTTACTTAGATCTGTGTTGTGTGCACTCTCAATACACATTGAAATGAAGTTTAAGTGTCAAAGAAAAAAATTGAATTTTAGAATATATTTGATAAATTAAATAAGTTAATTTATAATTTATTTGATTAAATTATTAATTTGTTTGATTAAATTAAAAGTATTTAGTATATAAATTTATTTAAATAATTTAATTTTTTAATTAATTTTTAGATTTTAAATTAATGTATAAATTATTCTTATCAAACATAAAAATATTTAAATTATAAAAATTTATTTGCAATTTATTTAAAACCATAAAGATCGGATAGTTAAATTATTTTTAAAATAAAAGATCTTAAATATTCATTTAATAATAAAGTTTTAAGAATTTATTTACATAATGTTTGATAAGTGAATATTTTAATATTTTAAATTTATTAATTTAAATAGTTGAAAATAAAATATATAAAAAAGTAATACTCTTATGTATACAAAAATTTATGCATAACATGTACTTAGATATTAAAGAAAAATGAGATTGCCTATCATAAATTAATTAAATAAAATGAATTAAGCTGGACTGATATTTTAATATTGATGTCCATACAAATTAGAGTGTTAAACTAATCATAATTAATTTGAATAGTTTTATTCTTTTTTTCTATAAAATTTAAAAAATGTATAGACACAATAATCTATATACGTGTTAACAAAATTTTATCATAAATTATTTTAAAAAATGAATTTTGAAAAAAAAATTGGGACTCGAATTGTGTTTAAATAAGCTCAATTTTAAAAATTTAAATTCATTAAATGGACAGATTAAACGGGCCTTTCTACGGACCGAGCTTTCAGTCTGCTCGTGAACATGTCATTATTATTTTGAGTGATAATATATGATTATTTTTCTCAAGAAAAAAGTGAATAGGACAGAAGGCCCCGAGAAAGTCGGGTAGATTCATGGGTGCCCGAAGTTGCGAGGCATATGGATCCGGTTAGCGGGTATAAGCGGAATAGCCTCAAAGCAGACCATCTTCCAAACCCTTAACCGGTCCACATCTATCTTTTCACCCAAACATTTCAGCCTCAAACTTGGTTGTTGCTACTTTCCCAGCCAAGAGAGCGGCAGAGCGAGTGTGAGTTCTCTATCGAATGGCCTGCTCTGCTACCTCTTCTGTTCTCCTCTCTTCAAACCCTACCCTTCTCTCTCCCAATTCTTCTTCTTCCACTCTCTCCATTTCTACTCGCCCTTTCTCCCTATCCATCCCCAATTCCTTCAATGGCCTTCGCAACCCCTCGCGCCCTCCGCTGTCTCGATCAATTTCCTCCAACTGCGGCTCTCATTCTAGACGCAGCTTCCTTGTCAAGGCTTCTGTAGGAACTTTTGCCACACTTTTTTTCTTATTTTTGTTAGTCTTCTAGTTGACTGATTAATAGCACTTCCGTCTACTAGTTCAAGTTACATTATTCAGTTACTTTATTGCATATTTAAGTTCTGACATTATTCTAATATTCTTCTAGAAAATTGATACATTGTGCGACAGGAAGTTCTCAAATATTAAATGTCCCCTGCTTCTGTGGTTTTTATTTTTTAGCGCATACCTGCTTGTTGCTCTTAATTGCTTCATATTTGTGTTAAAAAATATATTTATTCATATTAATCTGCATATGGGACTGTCATCATGCCCTTACCGTGGGATAATCATATGGTTAATATCTGTACCTTTGAAGGTGAACATGAAATACACTGATGATTATGGGTGTGGTCATGGTTGAATTTCTTCTGCAGCGTTGTCAAATTATTAGTTTCTGTTATAATTGATGTTGCATTAAGATACAAATTGATACTAATTTGTGCGAGAATGCTCAAAAGGACTTGCTTAAGAATAGTCAAAGTTTGTTCCTTGGGGGGTTTAAGGATCAAGTATTGTAATTCCACTATCTTGTTTATGTACTGGGGAAATCTTTTTTAATGGATGACTGCAGCAGTCTTCGGAGATAAAACTGAAGTACATATTAATTCTGCTTCTCATTTAACAGAGTGAACTTCCACTAGTGGGAAATAAAGCACCAGATTTTGAAGCCGAGGCTGTTTTTGATCAGGAGTTTATCAAGGTAGATAATGAATTTTTTTTTTCTTAATAAGTAGCAGAATTTTTTGTTCTGATGGTCTCATTGTTTCAAATTTAGAACGTGTTTTTAAAAATACGTATATCAAGTATAATAATATAATGGATGCCTGCAAATATGGTGAAATATACTACCCAGATTGCGCTTGTCAAATCTCATGCTTGTTGATGTTTAAGGAATGTAGCTCCACCAGCCAAAGAGAAGATAAATTCAGATTATCAGCTTTTGAAATGTTTGTCTGATTTTTCTTTATTGTATTATAGTTTGTGACAAATTCCATGCTCAGAGACTTTGACATTTTGTTTAACTAAGGCATTTTGCTCTCAGGTCAAACTCTCTGAATACATTGGGAAGAAATATGTTATCCTCTTTTTCTACCCATTGGACTTCACATTTGTTTGTCCGACAGGTTTGTTGACATTTCAGTCAATTACAATGACATTAAGATTGCAGTGGATAATAAAAGTTATCTCTCTCCCCTCCAAATGTCTGTTTCTTGTCCACAGAAATCACTGCTTTCAGTGACCGGTATGCTGAGTTTGAGGAACTAAATACAGAGATATTGGGTGTTTCAGTTGATAGTGTGGTGAGTTGGGTTTGACTGTTATTCCCCTTTCATTTCCTCAGCTACAAACCTCATATTCCCTCCACCCCAATATTTTGCTTGATATCACATACTTCTGCACTTCTGCCTACTAATATTAGCTACTGAAGCAATTGAAGTGTGGGGAAACATCTAGGCCAGCTTACTGGCTTCACATAGTTCAAGGAAATATTGGTAGGGAGAATATGATAGAGTTGTTGGCTTAATTAGAAAATTTTCAAATGTTTTGTATTTCATTGTATCTGAAATTTGATAGATAGAATATTTGGAAGAGGTCAGCGGAGTTTACTTCATAAATAAAGGAAAAGGGAAATATCTGGTAGACAAACTTCATTCAGTCATAGATAATCAAAATGTCTTTTTGTTTATTAACCATTTACAGAAACTTTATGTACATTTACTGTTTTAAAGTGTATATCATGGTGCTTCTGGAATTAGCTTCTTCTTGATTAGAGGTGTTATTGTTATTAAATTGTAGTTCTCGCACCTTGCATGGGTTCAAACAGATAGAAAGTCAGGTGGCCTTGGCGACTTGAAGTATCCATTGATTTCTGATGTGACCAAATCGATTTCAAAATCTTATGGTGTTCTCATTCCTGATCAGGTTTGTTTGACATCATGAAATTAATTTGAAAATATTAATTTGCTATGACTGGATTGTAATAGAGCATTAATTGTCTAGCTTTTCTCTTCTTTCCCTTAACAAACCTAGTAAGGGCTTACCGTGTTTGGAACTTCATACAAGTTTCTTATGAGCCATAATTTCCCCTTTGTATAACTTGCCAGACCTGCTAACCAATCAAATCAAGTTTTTTGTGGTTTCTTAATAACCTGAACTATATCCCAAATAATAATAATAATAATAATAATAATAATAATAACAACCTGAACTACGGGTATCCTTTTTCCCTCTGCCTTGATATATAGGATGCTGTCTAGATTATAGCTTTAGTATGTAGCCTCAAATGGTGAAATTTTGGCTGTGAAACTATTGCTTTTCATGCCACTTTTTTGGATCCGTGTCACCATGGTTTTTTGTGTTTTCATTGCTATAGGGGATTGCACTGAGAGGATTGTTCATTATCGACAAGGAAGGAGTTATCCAGCATTCTACCATTAATAACCTGGCAATTGGTAGAAGTGTTGATGAGACAAAGAGAACACTACAGGTATTATGTGCGCTCAATTAGGACAACACCAAGATTGAAGAATTTTTTAGCATTATATTTATATTTTATCTGTTGCTTTTTCTTTTAGCATTTTTTTTTTGGTTGCTCCCTCATCTGTGCCCCTTGTCTTGCAGGCCTTGCAATATGTGCAGGAGAACCCAGATGAAGTTTGTCCTGCTGGGTGGAAGCCTGGAGAGAAGTCCATGAAACCTGACCCCAAACTTAGCAAAGAGTATTTCTCAGCGGTGTAGGGTTGATATTAGTTAAGAATAGTAATTGCTCATCTGTATCAATTAATGGGTTGTAATAGCCAATAAGGTTTGTTTTCTTGTAACGCTAGGTTCTTTTGAGTTTTGAGCCGCATGTTGTTATAAATACATGCAATTGTTCCTGGCTTTTGGTGTTAATTTTGTGCTAGTTTTGTATTTTCTTTTGATTGCGATCTCTGTATATCATCCGTGTTTGAACGTTTCCAAGACACCAACACAACCCAAAGTCAACCTGTTTCCCATTCTAACTCATTGATGAACATGTCTTTTGCCTTTGCTCACAACCTGCAAAACAAAAGAAAAAATCTCCCATTAAACCAATTAAAATAAAAGGAGCACGCTGATACGTAAGTCCTCTAATCTCATTCCCACCCCAAATTCCACAGTTGACCAATCAATTACACCCTGCTTATTCCCGCTTATCAGTAATAACTGGTATTTGACTTTATAGAAGAATGTTTCTCACTTGCCAATGCCGCCAATGCCGTATGGCTTTATTTTCGATAGGCTGTGATTGTTTGTTTGGCATGGTTAGAAGATAAGAGAACTCGTATGTCATATCCATATCCTTCCAAATTTATTGGATAAGATGACATTCAACAAATAGAGGGAGAATAACAATATTCTCCGAAAGCCTAGTGTACCTCAGAATGAAATCAAATTATAAATGAGTTACAGTTCAAGCAGACATGGACGTGCCCAATTGTTGGGAGTTGTATAATTAGGTTTAGGAGTTTATTTTCCATATCGAGGAATCTTTCAAGATTTCATTAGATGTGATCTGAGTGATTAAATGCAGTTATTAATTTGCGTAATCACTAGCTTACTAATAATTAATAAATAATAGCAACAATCGTCATACTGCTACTAGTTATTGCAAGAAAAATCTAATTATTATATTATTTTGCAGCCGATACGTATCTAACCCAAAAGAATAGAATGGGTAGAAAATTGAGTTTGACTCGCGGTTTATATAATGGAAAAGGCAAGTAATATTTTGAAAGAGGTTTGGAGGGAGGTGGGCTCGCTTGTAGACATTAACTTCATGGTGGTTACCCAACAAACAGGCTCAGCAAGGCAAAGACCGATTTGTTAACCATTTGTGGTCGGTTTTATTCTAAAATTTAAAGTATATTAATTAATACATTAATATTTATTAAGTGTGTTACCTTTATATATTTTTAGATATCAATTTTTTTTTATAAACTAAATATATATACCGTACATGATACTAATCTTGTATCTGATATATATTTTTTAGTAGTAATTTTTTACTTATATATATAAAAAAAGGTAGTCAATTTGATTCATGTGACAGAACATTGCTATTAAACTTGACAACACAAGCATCGGCCTGGTTAGATGAACGCGTAAGCTATTGATCCATGAAGATATCCATATCTTATTTAAGATTGAGATAATCCACTCAAAGAGTTTTAAGCTTTTATTTGGATTTGAATTGCGGTTTTCTTCTCGTCTTTCACGAGTCATTTAAGTATATTTTAACATAGGAGCCTGGTATTTAAACTCCATAGATACCCAGAAAAAAATAATTGATAAGAATAATTCACATTTGATTGCATAGGCAGTTTTAACACAAGTTTCATTTAAGATTTTGCATTTTCTGTATACTACTAGGTAGGGACATCAAGAAATGTCTAAGAAACAAAAAAGATCCTGTGTTGACTTCTACGGTTCCTATGCCCGTATATTACTCTTATGTACTCAATGCAAAAACCCCAAAAACCATGATTCTTCAGTCTTCAGTCTTTAGCCATGAAACGGATATCACATGGCAACCTCTGATTCAGGCATGAAATTCAGTCTGTCTTCCCAAACCAACTTGGACACCACCTCATCTTGCTCAGGTACATGTTCCTATAAAAAAGATGCCCCCGCTTGATTAGCAACTTGCATTAAAACACATTTTGATTTAGACAAAGGAATCATTTTTCTGAACCACGAAATAAAGCCTGATTATATTATAGTGAGAGCGAAGAGATATGTGGACGTACCTCAAGCTCTCTGACCAATTGTTTGGCTGTGGGTGCAGACACGATAATGCGACGTGCCGTGGGGGAGATAAAGCCTTCATCAACGGCTTTATCAATGAACGACAACAAGGAATTGTAGTAACCATCAACATTCAACAGCCCCACCTGCACCCACACAATATTTATATACACCAGCAGACTTTCATTGACCAACTACTTTATGTCTTTTGCCTTGTTCTTTTATAATTTTATATGAATGGTTAGCATATCTTTCTCCCATTCAAACGGAAAACCTCCAAATAATGTAACGTGACGACAATTAACTATAACAAATCTGAAGCTATCTTTTCATGTGAATCTGAATTTAATACCCCACATGGATTGGTTCTGCTTTGAAGCTTCCTGGGGGTTCTTTAATTGCAAGGATCCCCAGTTGTTAACATTTTCTTGTCTGAGATATTGTACAGTCAACTTTGCTATCTAAACCAGACGCGTATCAAAGTAACATGACAACACAACCAAAGAGTATTGTAGATGGAGACAATAGTTGCTAACAGCAAGTGCTGCCAGAATAATCAAAAGCCAAACAAGAAAAATAAGGAATTTGACTTTCTGATATTTTTTTAAGTGTATATATCAGAAATTCGATTCCGGAGAGATTTCAAGAGCTAATGAAGCTTGTTAAATAATTTTCTTTTCTTTATCCCATTCCCATCTTTCAGGCATCTCTATTAGTTTCTCTTTGTCTCTCTCAACATGTTATTTTAAATTATATTGGCTACTGTTTAAGAATCATTTTGGTCAGCGAAGTTTTTAACTCACATCATCAGAATCTACCTTGTCCATCACAATTAATTGTGTAATCAAGGATTGAAATTGAGAATAGTTCTTACAGGCTTGCGATGGATCCCAAGCTGAGCCCATGTAATGACTTCCAGCAATTCCTCAAGGGTTCCATATCCTCCTGAAGTTCGAAAAATATATAATAGGAGTTGGTACTGATATAGGTCTTCTTCATAAATGTACACTATGCGGGATGCACCTGGTGTGTGTGTGTGTGTGTGTGTGTGTGTGTGTGTGTTGTCTATCAAAGTTGTAAACCCTACCAGGGAGGGCAATGAAGGCATCAGCTTGTCGAGCCATCTCAGCTTTCCTTTGGTGCATGTCAGATACGGTTCTCACTTCTCCAACAGGATCACCAGTTATCTGCAGAACGCATATATCTCAGGTGTGAGCTACCAATAGTTTATATGGAAAGTACTATAAAACAGTCCTTGTTAAAGTGGTGTACCTCTCTTGGCATGAGAGTTCTGGGAATAACCCTGCACAGCAAGCCCATGGATCCATGCGCGTTAGAACCAAATGTACCATGATTTCTTGAAACATTTTTATTTACATATAAAACAACATGAAACCTCACAATGCCCTAAACATAAAAAGCAACTTCAATTCAAACTAATTGTGCTTGCTATCTGGAACGAAGGATATTGGGAAAAAGGCTACTTGTCTTTAGAGTGCACGCAAGTAGAAAGGGCAACGGAGGCTACAAATCTAATTTGCTGAACAAAACTTTACAGTATGAAAAGGTAAAAGGCTAAAAGCTTTACGTCCCTTTCGGGAAGAGCCAAAAGGGATTCAACTTTATCTAGTAGGGTAAAGCTGCCCAAAAAGCTTCTACCGTCAATAAAGGTCACTAGTTTTTCCAAAAAAAAAAAAACTTAGCAATAGTGCAGAGAGCCAACAGATTAAACGCTGGCAATTTATTTATAACCAAAACGCTACCCTTCACCCTACATTAGTAAGGGTTGAGCAGGAAAAGAAATGTCTCACGTTGTCAGTAATTAAGCCCATCGTGTCCTATTGCAACCCATTCCTTAGAAAGGAGGGAAATACGCATGGGTCAGTATACAACAGAAGAATATAACCCAATTCATAGAATACTATGAAGGCTCAGGAAAAATGATTAAGATTACCATCCACAGGCACACACAGAGAATGAAACGGGAGAGAGGGAGAAAGAAGACAAACCCTAGAACATGGCGCCCACCATCATGAACTGCCTGAGAAACGAGACCCATCAAGCCCACGCTTCCACCTCCGTAGACCAAATCAATCCTTCTCTCCACCTTCAACACACATCGAAAAGCAAACCAAGTAGACGCGTGTCACTAAAAACATCATGAAAACAAACCACACAAAATATGTAGACACCCAAAAATATTAAATTTATAAGCTTTAGTAGACAGTGGCCGATAGCAACCCATAGGAGTAGAGAGTAAATATAACATTTTAAAAAAAGATCTAGGAATGCTTGTGAGCGCGATGAAATATTTTGGGTGCAACCCCATAGGCAAAAATCATGGAGGTTTGGTCATGGAAGCTTGTAGGGAATGCCAAAGGCTAAGAACACGCTTAATAGAGTAATGATACCAAGGCTGCACGTTTGGTTCCCTCGAAAAAGGCAGAAAGACATTTCTTTTCGGTTTTTTTTTTTCAGATAGAAAATTGAGTGTTCTTAAAAAATAATATGAGCGAAAGAGAGATCATGCAAGAAGGCTGCTCAACTGACAGGCAGGTTACAGCTAGTAATCGCCCTGTGTCTCTCTCTTGCCAAACTTGAACCCTAAACCATCCTCTTATTCCTCAACGATCATTAACCAACGTTGAGAAGAAGTTTATAGAAAGAAACCACCAATCACACGCTTCAGAAGAAGAAAGAGGTTGAACACGAACGAAAGAAAAGAAGTGATTGCAGAATATGAGATAAATCGATGTATATAATTGAAGCAAACAAATTCATGCAAAAACTTTTTCAGATTGCACCGACGCCGTACGGGCGAAAATTTTTTTTCCAGGAAAGCATATACGCGATGGACCCGATAATGACGGGGTTCGGATTCCAGGCGTGCCTATTGATTTGAAGTCGATTTGTTAATCTCAATTTTTTGGAAAAGAAAGAGAGCAGGATTGTTATGTAAAGAGAAAAACCAAAAGCATCTTTTCGCTTAAAAGCTCCTCTATAAACTAGCCTCGTAATGGCGCGCGGGGTGTGAAACGAGACGGAAAAGAAGGGTGAAGTTTATACATTACCAGTTCCTTCCCGAGTTCTACAGCAGCCTCTTGGTAGCTAGCTTTCTTCCCAGAACTGCTCCCACAGAAGACACCAATCCGCTTGAACCTGGATTTCGTCTCCTCCATTGCCTGTGACTTTTTGGAAGGATTCAAGAAGGTTCGGAGGGAAGAGAGAGACGGTTGAGAATGAGAACAAGGTGACTATTTATTAATGCACCTATGTTGATGTACATATACCCCCCTGCCACCTCAAAGTCTCAAATCCGCTTCTCTCTCAAGTCCTTGCCCAATTGGAGATTTCCAACTAAATGTGTTAATTATCAATGTTGGGCATGGGTGGACCAAAGGAAAAGGAAAAACAAATCCATAAATGTACATGGACCGACTTTTTTTATACGTTAATAATAATAATAGACCTGAAACAATAAAACGATTTCATATAAAGTATTCATTCTTAACACAATTTTACGTTAAAATAAAGAGATCAAGTGTTATTTATCATTAATAAAGGCAAAATTCTTATCTTATTAAGTTTAAGATTAGTCATTCATATCATCTGAAATTATGATTTCCGTCATGATTATATTAGTATTTTTTTTTAATATTCCCCACGTTATTATTTATTATTATTGTTTTATCATTAATTATTTTGAAAAATGGTCTTCCGTTTTTTTTTTTCATTTTTATATTGCTTCATAACAATGCTGATATAAATAATAACCTGTATCTTAAAAAAAAAGGCAAAGGATGTAGTTTATCCAGCATGCAGGTCACGTGTGAAGGCGGTTGTTTTGGGTATCATGCAGCATTCAAATTTTAGAAAACAGAAGGTAGCTCGATAGATGCCAAAGTTTTAGAGAGATACAGAAAGAAACAGCATGTTGTGCAAAGTGTGAGTATAAAATTATAAATATGTCGGAACTTAAGCCAACAAGAAACTTAATACGAATGTGATTTAACTACAAATATCGCAGTGAGGAACAAAAGTATAGATAATATTGTTTTGGTAAAAGAGACACGCACGCCTCCGACTCTGCGTACCATATTTATTAGCTTCTTGTTTATAATGAATTAATGGTTTTGGTCTCGGTTTCACTGTTGTACAATGTTGAGTTATAATATCGTCGAATTTAAATGAACGAATACGTCAATTGAATGATTCACATTTCATCGCTGCATTAGAGTAAGTAATATCCGGCGGATCTGAAAAATGATAATTTTGATAGATAGATAGATAGATAGATAGCTAGGAGGGAGACTGACTGGGTTTGCGGGGGAAACGAGAGCATGGGAAAATGGAATACTCGGTTGTTTCTGCTGTGGGGATGATCCATCATTCCATTGTTTTTCATACGCCAGAGTAATCATTGCACTTTTGCTTGATTTATGCGCTTTTGATTGATTGATGCCACACCCACACGGGAATTAATTCTAATTTCTTTTTTCCTTTTATATATATATAGGGACGTCGCCAGCTCCCACTCCCGCTCCCAATTATATTTTATTTTTTAACTCTATTTTTCTTGGTTGTATATAATGGTTCCATACAATTTGAATACCGAGGAGAAACAAATTAAATGGGAATTGTGGATAGATAGACACTAGCTAAGCGGTGAGGCTAGCTGTGGGAGTGAGCGCACTTTACTTTTGCCGACACGCATACCACGTAGGCTTTGTAGCGGACAAAGGATGCCCGCCCGTTGAGAAGGGAAACAAAGACGAGTTCCTTACGTGGAGTGATAAGGTCCGTCGATAGCAAAAAGTGGGGAAAAAAAAGGGAGCCCGAGGAGTTATGGTTGATGACATGCACACGTGGGACACAGCCGCCGGCAAGCAACCGACTCGACTCTTCTTGTTGCCGTAGGTGGTAACTGGACACGTGCGCTGGCACACGTGCACAAAGATAGATAAGAGGGACCGGTTTGTCGAAGAAACTTTGCGGTGGGTTTTCCAAAGTTCACAGAATCAGGACTACTCATAGTCGTAGCCTAGTTGTGGGTTTGTTTCGATTGGACATTGGACCGCCTCGACATCTGTACCTCTCCCTCTTTCCCACTCATGAATGTTGCTGCGCTCATGCCCCCACTTGTTTTCTGTCATTTTCGAAATTTAATTTTTATATTAAATTTACTTAATTTTTTTATGTCATCAAAAAGTATTACATATTTTTAATTAATTATATTTTATTTATAATATAAGTTGTTTAGTTATAGAGTAAAATTTTACGATTAGTTTTATTTCAATTGGGACACTGTTGATTGTAATATAAAAATAATAATTTAATTAAACCTGGGAACTGAACTCCCACTGGAACTTGAGTAGACTAAATGATGGCAGTGTTTTCATACATTCTCAGTCTCGGGGGGAACGCCGTATCTCGTCACCGCATTCACAAGTTTCATATTGCCAATTTCTTTTATCACTGCATTTTCCCACTTCATTAAAAAAAAAAAACTAACAAAAGCAAATTAAAATGAGAAAAAAAAAATATCACGAAATAATAAAAAAAGAAAAAAAGAAGAATAGAAATAAATCATGAGATCTTGTCCCAAAATAAACAAATTATCGTAATAGGACATTAATTAAAGAGAAAAGAAAAATCGAAGGCGTGGATTTGAAAGGAAAATATTGATGGTGGTTGTTCCGAAGGACAAAATTCCAAACCCGACGCAGCCGAGAGCAAACCTCCCAAAACACAAAACATTACACAACCAACATACATATAATTTTCTCATAATAGATTTTTGACAAGCTCCATCACAATGAGTATGTGAGGTGCTTTCTCTTATGCGTGCTTGGTTTTGTTTTTATTTTTTTTGTTGAATGATATTTGTGAATAATGTTATTTTCAAAGGACATCAATATTAACAAGTTTGATGTCTCAAAGTGGAACGGCGATTAGTAATTTACCAACTAAGAAAGACGCTTATTTATTAAATGTTTACTTATCTCGCTCCGCATGCCTTTCCTCAAACAATAAAGCAATCATATTCTCTTAAAAATATATCGTTTGGTGGCCTTGGGCTTAGATGAAGTCTGTTCCTGATAGTTAAGCCCATAAGCACTGTTTGGATCCGTAAAAATCACAGCGCTTTGGTTGTTCACGGTTTTGCAAATAGTGGATGTGTAGTGCTACTGAGTATCAGGCCCATCGATTGTCCAAAAACAGAAAGTATTAAGCCCATCTGCTCTCGTTGGATATGGGATTCAAAACTTCACTTGACGCTCCTAATCCTCGCATTGACTTTTAAAACAAACAACTTCAAATTCTTTTTAACACCATTTCACCAATAATTTTTTTTTCTTAGGGTGTGTTTGGATTGGCGGTGGAAAGCTCCAAAAGTCCATTTTCACTGGAATTTTGCCAGAAGCAACAAAATGTTGCTTCTACAAATTACCCCAAAATCACGTTTGTGTTGAGAAAAAAACCAATCCAAACACACACTTAAAGATATTTATATAAGGAGAGTAAGGTACGAGAAACCAAACAGCATCAAGCCATTTAACACTTAAATAACAAAATTTATTAAATAATCCGTTCTAATTTGATTTTTCTTGTCTTCGACATATAAATGAGTAAAAGGACGAAGTTTGCCTAACAACTAACAAGGAGAGCAGTCTCACAACTCACCAGCCGTTGCCCTTGCATCTCAAGGTCAATGTCATTGCAAGGTTTTTTCTAACGGTAAAATTTGAATTTTAGTTTTTCCCATATAATATAAATTTATATTCTTTTTTATTTTTTTTTAAATTTTAAAAACGGATTGACACAACCTTACTAAATAAATAAACCCAAACCAAAACAACTCCCGTTCACTGATCTTCACAGTCCACACACTCTGTGAGCAACCTTTCCGATGGCTTCTCCCCACATATTCTATCTCCTCTGTCTATTCTTTGTCATCCCCTTCGCTTCATCGTCATCTGCACCCGACGCCATTACCATTCCTCTTTCCCCTTTATCCACCAAACATACATCCTCGGATCCATTTCAGACCCTCAAGGTGGTTGCCTCTGCTTCTCTAACTAGAGCCCACCACCTCAAGCACCGCAACTCCATTTCCGGCTCTCCCCTTACCAAAACCCCAGTTTATCCCAAAAGCTACGGAGCATACTCCATTAATCTTAACTTTGGAACCCCACCTCAAACCTTTTCTTTCGTTTTGGACACGGGAAGCAGCCTGGTCTGGTTCCCCTGCTCCTCTCGATATCTCTGTTCCAGATGTTCCTTCCCAAACATCGACCCAACAAAAATCCTCAAGTTCATTCCCAAGAATTCATCCTCTTCCAAAATTTTAGGGTGCAAAAACCCAAAATGTGAGTGGATTTCTGGCTCTGATGTTCAATCTAGATGCCGAGGCTGCAAACCCGATGCTCAGAATTGCTCGCAGATTTGTCCTGCTTACATAATTCAGTATGGTTCGGGGTCAACGGCTGGCTTCTTACTCTCGGAAAATCTGGAATTTCCTGGAAAAATTGTACCTGACTTTGTTGTCGGTTGCTCCATCTTGTCGATCCGTCAACCAGCTGGAATTGCCGGGTTCGGTCGCGGGCCTGAATCGCTGCCCTCGCAGATGGGTCTCAAGAAGTTCTCCTACTGTTTGCTGTCTCATAGGTTCGACGACTCGCCCGAAAGTAGTGACCTCATCTTGCACAGCGGCTCATCCATCGACGCCAAGACTGATGCTCTGAGCTACACACCGTTTCACCAAAACCCAGCCGTGAAGAATTCTGCATTCCGTGAGTATTACTATGTAACTCTTCGAAAAGTCATAATCGGCGGCAAGCGAGTCAAGATTCCGTACAGGTTCCTGGAGCCAGATTCCGATGGCAATGGTGGCTCCATAGTGGACTCTGGCTCGACCTTAACATTCATGGAAAGGCCCATTTTTGATTTGGTGGCCCAAGAATTTGAGAAGCAGACGGCTAATTATAGCAGAGCCAAGGACGTGGAAACCCAATCTGGTTTGAGTCCCTGTTACGTTATTTCGGCGGAGAAATCAGTGTCTTTCCCGGAATTAACTTTCCAATTCAAAGGGGGCGCCAAAATGGCATTGCCTTTAACTAACTATTTCTCGTTGGTTGGCAAATCGGGTGTTGCATGCTTGACGATTGTCTCCGACAATGTGGTTGGTCCGGCAGTGACTGAGGGGCCGGCCATCATTTTAGGTAACTATCAGCAGCAGAACTTCTACGTGGAATATGACCTGGAAAATGAGAGGCTTGGATTTCGGCCTCAAAGTTGCAAAAAGACTACTTAGGAGTTCGCAACAAGAGATGGCGGCCGTGGGACGGTGGCGCTAACGTGACAGGGGCGATTGGAAGGGAGAGACTGTAGCGGGTGTAATATTTAATTATTTTTACCGAGGGATCAAATTAAATAAAGAGATGCTAACTTAGGCCAACAAGAGGGGTAAAAAAATCAGCTGTGATTTTCCGATGATCCCTGAGGGGTTTTACTTTAATTTATTTCCAAAACAGTAATTTCGTATATGGCATCAGTGAGTGCTAATCTTCTGTGGGTCCCTCTTCCTTCGTTACTGCATG
The DNA here is from genome assembly GCA_037074535.1 of Gleditsia sinensis. Classification (NCBI taxonomy): domain Eukaryota; kingdom Viridiplantae; phylum Streptophyta; class Magnoliopsida; order Fabales; family Fabaceae; genus Gleditsia; species Gleditsia sinensis. The sequence continues at coordinate 7,348,333 of CM073473.1, forward strand.
GGGCCGTTGTACCAAAACGACATGACTTGGCTCTTTGAAAACTATAGATATATGTGAAGTTAACTGCTTTTTTAAATAATAATCTATTTGGGCTTTTAATTACCAGGTGATCCTCATTTATTTCACTTAATTTGTTCACCAATCAGATCAGAAAACACCGTCGGCAACAGCACTTAGTTTGCGTAGTTTATTTATTTATTTTTTGAATATTGTGAACTGGATTTGGCAGATGAGGGTGAGAGAGACGAATCAAGATACGAACAAGCCTATCCTGTTGCCTAGTAAATGCTTTTAACGAATGGACACAAAATTAGGACCCAAAGCCAAATAAAAAAAACCAGGACCATGGCGGGGGAGGTTTTTCCACTCTCTCATTGTCGCAGTCCCACTATTTGTCATCTTGGGCATCGACAAGAAGACCATTAAATAATAAATAGGATGCACATAAAAGGCTGTGCAATAGATGTGATTCTTATTTGAGTTCTCGCCAGTTAGCTTAAGGTGGGAGGGATGTCAGCGTCTGTCCTGAGTTTGCTAAAATAAAAAAAACGAAATGATCCTGGAAATTTAGTTACACTGATTTGTTTTCAAGACATTTATTGCCCTAAAACACATGCTAGGAAGGAGCCTTGGAAGATAATTGAGATGACTACAAAAAAGGGTTTGAATTTGTAAAAAGGAAGGGAGATGAGTGATAATGAAGGTTGGCATCCAATAGGACGAAAAGGCCATGTTGGTTATTGGTTTGCGATTTCCTCTGGAATCTCTACTAACCCAGTGACCATCCATTAGCTAGTGGACTAAAAAAACCATAGGTTGCAGTTGCAATTGGTTGGATTTCTTTACACCTACCTTCTTCAACAGTGTTTTTTTTTATTTTTTATTTTTGTGTAGTTCAATATTTAGTAATTATATTGCGTTTGTCTGGTTGATGCGTACGCCTTTTCAATCACGGAGCAAATAGAAACACAGATATTTTTTTTTTATAAAAAAAAAACATTGATCTGTTTCCCTAGAAACTCCTAGCTAGTTAACGCGTGTTTTTTAGCACAAATCCTAGCATCGTATTTAATTGAAGACCTTTTATATTAATAAGCTTATGCTTATGATACTGCGGGTGACCAGAGAAACCAAGCCACGTTGGACAAATGGCATTGATGGAGGTTCACAAAGTGGACGCTTCAGAAGGTCAGAGTCCACAGACAGAGAGTAGTTTGAAGAGTCTGCACTACAGGAACACAAAATGGAAGCCGCATAATTTTATGACTATAATAAGAAGTTGTAATAATTTGTATGGCATGCACCTTGAATTCATCATTGGGATTCACAAAACCCAGTCCCATATAAACAAAAGAGGATACCATGTTAAGGTCGGACATTGAGGGGACGAGGTTTCCCTACCCTTGCGCATGCCTTACAAGTTGTTGGCACTTGGCACTGCCATGCCAGCTGCTATAAGTTTAGAGTTAAAAGCTGTGGATCGTATGTTTCCATATGATTGTAACAATTACCGTGAATTCTGGAGGTAAAGCTCATCAAGAATGATTGTTTCCATTCCATTTACTTGTGCACCTGCAAATATCAACAGTTCTGTTACTGAGCAAAAACGAGAGTTAATAATATACAAAGTAAGAATAATATTTCTCTACTATATATTGTTGAAAGAAATTTACAGAGAGATGGGTAGAACCATGAAGTCAACTGCCACGAATGCAAAGAAAGGTCAGAGGAAAGAGAAACGCTAGATTGGTATCCCATGTGCAAGTGATAGTGCCCGGTCCTTCTAGCTAGTTGTGTTGTCCCAACCAAATATGATAAGAATTGGGTTTTTCAATAGTTTGGTCCTGCTGCATTTACCCTTTTTCTCTTTTTTAGTTTTTGCATTGAAGTGACTAGCCCTACTTTCTTAATTGGGCTGTCAAGCTTTTTCTGTCCCATCGCACCGTAATATTTCCATCGTGTTATCATGTAGTATATTAAAAGAAAGATGTACTTTCTTTCTTTCATTTACATGAAAATTACATATTTGCACCCTACAATGTAAAAAGGCAGGGTGAGCTCCTCCCCCCATTTACTTTGATTAAAAAAAAAGTTGTTTTTTGGACAAAGATAAAAAGAAAGAGTTTTTCTTTTGAACTTGGAAAAAGGAAGAGTTTTAATTCTGATAAAAGACCTTCCCTGGACGTGGAGAGGGGCCTCGGCTGGCCCAATGCAAAATAGAACAACCCATTTTAATGCAGTCGGGGCTCGCCAGTTGCATACCCTAGGCTGGCCCGTTAAATTTTTTTAATACAAAAATATGAATGTGTATTTTCCTATTAAAAAAAAGCCATAAAAATAAAAGAAAGGATTATGTAATTAATATACATGTTTAGAATTATATCAAATATACCTCCTCCCCCCCCCCCAAAAAAAACATGTTTAGGATTTAGTCAACGCATACATTTAACATATGAATTTAATGTTTAGAGATAAATAAATTTTAAATTTAAATTACGCTTCTCTTTTATTAAGAAAAACATAAAAATTAAGGATATTGTTTAAAAGAGATAACAAATTAGTACTATTTTATAGCAAAGCATAAAATATAATAATATTTTTTAAAGTTCATTTAGTGGTAAAATAAAATAAAAATAAAAATAATAACAGATTAAATTAAAATAATACAAGATATAAATTTAATAAATTTTTATTTTATTCAATATTTGATGTATATTATAATAGATATTATGTTATCTTATTTTATATTTAAAATAAATTAAATAATAATAAAATATGATACAAATTATATAAAATAATAAAATTAATTAAATAAATAATATATTAAAAAATTATTTATACGTAAATTATAATAAATAATATAATATTTTTTAAGAATTTTATTTAAATATATTAAAAAATTTATAAAAAATAAATTATAAACATAAAAAAATGAGAGACGATAAATAATTTTGAAATAAAAGACGATAAATATTTTTGAAAATGAAAAAAATTTTTTTTTAAAGAATGATTTTAAAATGATAATAAAATATATTATCTTATATTTAATTTAACTAAGATATAAATTTTAATTAAAAAAATATAATAAAATAGCAAATTTGATAGTATTGTCATATTTTACCACCAGATATAAAATAACAATCGTATCTGTGTCACCTATCATGGGCTCCAAACGAGTACTTATCATACATGAGCAATGGTAACATATGGTTGACTACAAAATTGCAGAGGTTGAAAGGTTGTTGAGTGAGGTGGTTGCTGCAAGAGCAAGTTAGTACTAAGCGGCCAAAGCAATGTTGTTTGGGCAGGTATCATTCCTTTACCAATGCAAAACACGAATACCACAAGAGATCTCCTTCATCGTCCTTCGTCACTATGTGGCACTCTTTCTGGCGATCCATCGATCGCTTCTCCATTCCGCACTTCAGGTAAGTTCTCTTTTCTTCCACCCTATCTGCCTCATCTTTATTAGGGTTTCACGTGAAATTTAGTTGTCGATGATGGAGAAGGAGAAGAAAGTGAAATGAAATTGGATTCTGTTGTGATCTTAGGCTCCGCTATTATAAATTTTGAATTTGGCGAGTCCCATCCTCCGTAGCACCGTTTACGGTACGCGTATACGTGAATTAAAAAAAAAAAAAGCTAGGGTACGATTTATTAAATAAGTCATTTAGAATTTATTTCTTATGTACATAAAAATCGATAAGTAGTGTTGAGATAGAATTTTAAAAAATATTACATAATGCTTTCACACCAAAAGTTACAATTAACAACATATAATCCTTGCGAGCCTTTGATTTTAGCACTAAATTAAGCGGGCGTGTGCAATATGAGCATGCCTACAAAAATGGAGTATCCATACTTCGGAGATGACTAAAAATTTTCATTTTTGTATACGTTGTGCATGTTTTGAGAGTTGTACTTGTGAATGCTTGTTTTAAAGCACATTGACTTGCCATGGACTAGTGATTTTCCTTTCCAAAAGAGTATAAATATTTGGCTTCAAGTAGCGTTGCCCAACGTTGTTGCAACACCTTTGAACATCTTTAGGAATTCAATGAAGAAACTCAATTCTGAAAATTCCTTTATGAAACCATTTATTTTAAGATAAACATAAGGGGCATCGTGCCTTATTATATCCTAGTAGTAAGGGTGAGTGTATATTGGAAGCTTTCATTCCTAGCCGTATTCAACATTTGGAGCTATCCGCAATGCATACTGAAAAATCAGGGAATTGTTTGTTATGCAATTCTAAGTACCTAGGTCTGTTGTTTATAGATTATACACTTGTTTTTATTTTTTGAAAAATTTTTTTGATCATTCTGTCTTACTCGTGATCTTTATGACCATACTGAGGTTACAGATCTGTCATTGATGAATTGCGGCAGATCAAAGTAGTACACAAGCGTAACAGGGTAACTTAATTCACTTTTAAACCATGCCATTAATTTACCCAGAAAAAGAAAGCCACTCATAATTACTTAAAGTTATGCTCCCCCTTTACATAGAAGGGGGAAAACCATGTATTTATGCCAGCCATTTCTTGCAGGAATTAGTGATTGATTTATTGCAGTCCATTGTGGAGATAGTCACTTATGGTGATAGACAAGATCCGTTCATTTTTGAGTATGAATCCATTGTGACATTCTCGTCTTCTGATTCTGTTCTATTGTCTTGATGAAATTTGAATGCTTATGACTGATTGTAATTATTCAGATGTTTCATGGAACTCCAAGTACTAGCAGAATTTGTTCGTATACTAAAGATCAGTAAAAATTCAAATATTGAGGCGCCTTTGCTTCAGTATCTGAGCATACTGATTCAAAACATGGATAGTGAACATTCAATTTGTAAGATGCGTAATATTAATTAATATCCCTGGCTAATCTCCTACACTTTTAACTTTTTCCTGTTTCTGCATATTTGAATTGTTATTTGAATGCAGTGTTCAATTTGCCAGAATGTGGGAATATTCCTAGGACTGTTACTTATGTAAAATTGGTATTATATCTTTGCATGTTTCAGACTATTGTTTCAGCAATGATTATATTAACAGCATAATTTCACATCAGTACAAATTTGATGGGGGAGACCTTGCTCCTTACTATGTATCTTTTTTAAGGTTATGATCCCTTCATCCTTTCCTTTATCTCTCTCTATCTCACTCTTGCAACTTTATTGTTTGCTTTCCCTGTTTATTGGTGCGGTTATATGCTCTACATTTTTTTAATAATTAAATACTGAGTAAAATTGGAAGGGGTGGATAATTCTCCTATCAATTCCCATGTTGTTTAGCATGTTTATTTATTTCTTTGTTCCTTTTTTTCTGAAAAATAATTTTGACTTTTAGTTTCTTTCTTCATTCAGAGCCATTAGTTGTAAAGTAAACACAGACACACTTTGCCTTCTTGTGAAGGTTCATGGGGTAAGTTAAATCTTATAATTTTAATGGTTTGCTGATGTATGTGAAATTAACGTTATTGTTTTCTCACTTTTGGGGGACATAGGACATGATCTTTTTGCATTGCATTTATTAGGCCATTGTTGTTTTACAACCAATAGGAATCTTATTTTAGTATATCAACCATCTCATCAGCAAAGATAATGTAATGTTATTTTGATTAAGGTTGATTTTAGATTAGAGTTCCATGGCTCCCGTCTTGCGTCTTGTAGTTCAGCAAACCTTTACCATGTATGATTGCAATGTGAAGGGGAACAATGATCATCAATTTTCAGTAAACTATTAGTTTGCGATAAATTGGCAGGGTCTTTGGTTTTGTTTGCCTTTTACTTTTATAGCAGAATTCGCCAGAGCCTTATGTGACTTTCTGTGTCTCCATTCAACTGCAGTATGCTGTAGTTTCCTTTCCCTTGTATACTGAGGCTCTTAGGTTTGCTCATCATGAGGAAAGGATGATTAGGACTGCAATACGTTCACTAACTCTCAGTATCTACAATGGTATACTGTTGTTCTTGTTTATAAGCATGCTTTTGGGCAATACACCTTCAGATTTTACATTAACACAATCTTGGTTCTACAGTTAGTGATGACATGGTCTATCAATTTATAACGACTCCCCCAGTTTCAGAGTACTTCTCTGATCTGGTTCACAGACTAAGAGATCTATGCTTTCATTTAGATGCTTTTCTCCATGTTAAAGGGTATGTTTTCTTGAATTTAGTGTAGAAATTTGTCAGATAATTATTACTTCTTTTTATGTTCTCAAGTGAATTGTAAGAGATAATTGCTCTGCATTGAAACAGGGAGATGGACACGCAAAACAGAAGAAATGGGCTGATCCTTGAATCTGATAAAATTGTGGATGATCTGTACTACTTTAAAGACATTCTTAGTGTTGGTGAGCCTAGCCTGAGTAGACTTGTTACAAAAAATCTTCTGAATGGACTCGTGTTTCCAATCATGTTCTCATTGCTGGCTTCCAAGAAAAACAATGTGAGATGTTTCTTGGTACTGATTATTATATTTCTCTAATTGATCTGAGGATGCCTAGTCAAGTGACTAAAACTCTTAATTAAGAAAATTTCCTGCAAATTAGTTTACCAATTTTTATTGTTGCCTTTTGTTTTATATCATTTCAAAATTATTTTAAAGACTGTTGTTGAGTTCAATAGGGTTTAAGTTTCCCACAAGGCTTGAATAGTATATATACAATGTGTGGATACAAAAAATTTGAACAAAACGACTTTATTAGTAAACAAATGTGAAAATTTCTTGTTGGTGAAACTCCTGCATGTCAGTTGTTATTCCCATAAATGGATTTTTTACGTGGAAAGAGTTTTTTCATATGATGTACTCATTGAAGCAATACATTCTGTGCTTCAGGGCTCAGATTTATCTGCAATCACTTCTCTATATATCTTGTCACGTCTTCTTCAAGTTGTCGGTGGAAGATGCATAATTAACAATGTGGCTAGTGTTATTCTCTATACTTTCTTGACCTCAGATGTGAGGTACTTGAGTGAAGGTAATGCATATGGTGAACACAATGATGAAAATCCTTTTTCTAAGCATGTGAATGTAGTGGAAAGAGTTACATGTTGTGCTCCTGAGTCCAAAGGAGAACAGAGCAGCAAAAGAAACTATTTTAATGCTCACGTGGAAGATTTCATGTGCAGTTCTAATGTTAACAGCATCCCTGGGGATATTTGTTTTAAAAGGTTGGCTTTTTCTCAGACCTCATTGCTTTTGGCTTACTTGTATGTTTGTTGATGAGTGAATTCCATTAGTGTTAAAACATTTGTGTTCCATCCTCTCTCTTCCACTACCTTCCTTTTCCTTTTGTTTCTTTTTTGTGTGTGTGTGTGTGGATAAGATAATAATCTTTATTGAGAATTTGAGATTAAAGGGGTCGCAGGTTAATGAATTATCTCTTTCCTTTTTTGTGTTCATTGATATTTCTTAGTTTTGCATAACCAGCTGCATTTTAAAATATCATGTTTATGTATTCATTATTCTTGAACTCCTTGGATGTATTTTGCTGTTTTTTCCCCTTTCTTTCTGTGATTTCTTAGATGATGAGCTTAAAACTTTATCATAATTATTTTCTATGCAACATAAGTACATCAGTAGAAAGCTCAATCCCAAAATAGTTGAAGATTGTATGTTTTTCAACTTAAAATTGATTTTTTCTTTTTTTACCTATTGCTTTTAACATTAAAAACTTGTTCTATTTTGAATTATTTTCCTTTCTTATGCCATATGTCCAATTTTATCTGTTGCATTTTGGCTAGGGTTTGCAAATCTTTAAGCATTTGCGTAGGTGGATATGATGTTTCAAGCAAATAGCAATCATAGGGAGCTCCTGACATCAGGAGGAAGTATCTGTTGAACTTAATAATTTGTCTGTTAGTGAGGGAAAGTTGATGAGTATATAGACATTCTGTAATGAAGTTTTCATTGGTGCAGGAGTGGTATACTTGCATATATTTTCTCTGACCATCACAGCCTATTGCTTGCTACTGTACTTATATTGCTTATTTTGTCAGAAAGTAAAGGTACTGTGATTTGATTCTATTAATGTTGCCTAACAGTTGTCTTCCAATGCGTAATTTTTGAGTTGTTTAAATCTACCTTTTTATGCAAAATTTGCAGATCTTGACTGTGTCTTAACTCCAGTGATTGGGTTATATGAGGTGCGGGATGTAACTGTAAGTTTATGCCTACTATTACTTTTTTGTTGGTAAACTTGAGGTTTACATGTTTTTATTCTCTTTATCCTACTTCTGGAACCTTTCCTCTTGCTTGTCTGCATTTATTATTTAACTGGAGTTCATTAATTACAGATGCATTATACGTTTTCTCTCTCTTTTCTCCTCTCTCTGTTTCAGTTGCAGACTAATGATGCATCAACTTCTAAGTCTGTGGATGGGGGTATCTTCGTTAAATTTATGCCTGAGGTATACATAACATAATTATTGTTGCCTTGTTCGATCAATTTATGCCACATTATTATATTTGTTGTGCTATTTTAACTTTTAAGTTGGGTTCCTATATCATTTAGCATGATAACAAAATCATGATCGGTGTTTCTTTTAAATTTGACAGATATTAAATGCCCTGTTGAAGGTTTTTTCCTTCCAGCAACCCTTCTCTGCAATGAAGCTATGGCATACTGGGTGGTGCTTGCAAAAGCTACTTATCATTAACAGAGAGGGACTTCATGGTGATAATCTCCTCCTATTCAATGTAGGTATTCAGCTAACTCCCATATACTCTGGTACCATTAGTGGATAATTGCTGACATGTAAGTCAGTGTATTTTTCCTCTCAAAAGTATGACCAAGTAAATTGATGCTTTGACATGATTCAATTAGTCCTTTATGTCTGTAGTTTTGGTTATGTTGTATGTGGTATGAGAAGCAGAGATCATTTCATCCTTGTTATTGCAATAATATCAAATTTTATTGCTCTCAAATTTTCTAAAGTTTTATGTTTTCTAGTTTTTGTCAACAGACTTCATACGATGAGTCCCTTGAACGCTTTCTGAAAGAATTTCATGGAATTTGGTTTGATCATATTCTAGATACTCTAAGAAATGAATGGGCAAGCTGTAAAAGAGGTATCTATTACTTGATTTTCTTTGTGGTTGAACCTGATACATTTTTGTAGGGTAACTTGTTTTGGGGATGATTAAAACTAGAATATACTAAATTTGGCTGAACAAAGCTTACGTAAATTTTTTTTCAAAAAGAAAAAAGGGAAGAGGGAAGGCTAAATTTTTTTTAGTTACTAACTAATGTGAATTAATCTCCGTGAACTTATTTCTCTGTGCTCTTGCCCCATATTGCATGCAGTTCTTGAGGAATCTTCCCAGTATAAAGACCCTTTATTCTTGCTGGAGCTTGTTATCCACCAACAACCAACCAATGGTATTGTTATCTTTGAATGAATTCATGGAACCTTCTCCATTGCATTTCTATTGTCCTCCTAATATTTAATTAAAAGTAGCATTACGATTTGATCTTCTTAAAGAGTATATAAGTTTGTATTTGACAGGTGAAACATCTTCCTATTTTGCTTGGCAAAGGATGGTTGATACGGTGAAGGTGTTTTCATTTATCTATATTTTTCAATTGTCTCACAGATTAATTGTACTATGTTATTAATGATGTCTGGTCAGTTTATATAAAGTCCAAGTTCTTTTGACTCACTGAGATGGTTGTTTGTTATCAATATGAAGATAACCTACATCTTGGTACAATGCTTTATGTGTAGATGTTGGCTGTCAGAACAATATGCACTATGGAAACTGTATAAAATTGGAACATCTTTTTGTGAAGTTTTGGAGTTGTATAATGACATATCAAATAATAAAAAATTTACCTAATGTGCTTCTTAATGTTTTGCAATTGAATTTTTAAATTTTTTTATATATCTATAGATGAGACTCGTGGAGAAACTGAGAGTTAAGTGCATAAAATTTATTTGGTTTGATGTTTGCATCTGTGACTTGAATGTCATGACTTAATATCACTTCTTTCTCTTCTTGTACTTTTCTGCCAAATTTATTAAGCTTTTATATAATTTTCCATATCTGTCTCTTGCCTTGTCTTATGCTTACCGTTTCATTAAATATTAAATACTACTGCACAAGTTTTTTGCTGTTTTATTGGGAGTTCAATTGAATTTTTCCTGTTTAGCCCAAGCATATTTCATTTTATAAGATCTTAATTGCTTCTGTTAATTGTCTTATGCATGTTATCATTTCCTCATTGAAGCGCCCGAAGGGTACATAACTACATATCATGTTAATTATGTATTCAGGTTTTTATTCTCCACATTCAACTGAAGACTTTTATTTCCAAAGGTGTATTGGTTGAGAATCCACCATTGAACACGCTGGGCAGTACTACCAATGATTCTGGAATAGTTCATGCTTCGGATTTTTCATCTGCTAGCTTTGGATCAGATGTTTCCTTAGGTCGGCATCATGCTTTTTGAACTTTATCTTGTCCCTGGCATCATGTTCTTGATTCTCTGACCCTACATGGCTTTTGCAGAATCTGGTATACCTTGCAGAATTGCATTTTCCAATTCCGAAATTAGGGATATATACCTGATACCAGTGGTAAATGGAATTATTGGAAAGTTGCTTCTCACAGAGAAACATCCCTTCTCCAGTCGACGTGGAGTTGTAATTGCAATTGCTCCATTGGCAGGGTTGAGTGTAAGCCAGATGTTGTCTTTAAACTTCTGATGGTCTTATTGGTTTTCATGATGTTGGTAGATAATTTAAAAAATCCAATAATGTGGATATCTCTTTTGCAGTCTCATTCTTTCTTTCTTGGGTTTTTAAACTGCTTTTTCTTATGCTTATGACTCTAGATGTTATCAGATAGGCTCGAGGATGGAATGCTTATACTCTTGTGTATTGCAGTGCATCTCTTGATGTCATTGTAGAATATGAAACTAGCATATATATATATATATATATATATAATGTAGTCTTGCATTAATGAAGTGTTCATCTTTACATATAACTTTTGAGCAAGTTGGACTATCATCTTGTTTCTTGTTTTCACATTTCCTTTCCTGCTTGATACAGCCCAAGATAGATGAGGACCAGCCCTCATGGTTGCATCTTCGAATAAGAGAGCTTGACCCACAGTTTTATACAATTAAAGGCAGTAGAAGCCACCTGAACGTGTCTGATGGGAGCTGGACCCTTGGTTTCCCAAATGCACAAGCTTGTGAGTCTGCTGGATTAACAATTATGAATGAAATTACTAAGCAGAGATCAGCTGTGGAGTACATACTATCTCCACTGCTTAAGTATGATATTGGATTAGCTGAAACTGAATGATCAAAGTTGTGATGATGAGTGATTTTAGGTTAGCTTACAATTTTTTCTTTTCATATGATTCTATTTATTGTTCTTCCTTTGTCTTCGTTTTACCCGTCTTAATTGTTTTTATTTTCTTCCCTATTTTGGTAGAGAAGGTTTTTACTTTGCATATTATTATTTATTAGTGAAGAAAGATAATTTTATATACTATTATCACCAGCTAGGGAACTTGTGATTTATCAACATTAATGTGTATAGTAATGTCTTGGGCTCATAGACTAATGGGTGCCTCTAAAAGATACAATTTTGATTTCAGTAGATATATACTTGAATTTATAGTATGTGTAGTGCTTTAATAGTTTTGCTTATTTTAATTGCTCACGAATTCTTGGCAACTATTTTTGCTTTATCATCCTTTTTTTTGGGTCAATTTTACTATATCATCCTAACATATTTTGTTTTCTTGTCAAAAGGGGTATGATTGCCCGTGTCATGTTGGATCTTCAAGTTACAGTTTAGAAAGGTAGGGATCTGACTAAGAAGCAAGGAAATAATTTCACTGGCGATGTGTATAGAGAGAGAGAGAGTTTTCTAAAACTAGTAGTTTTCATTGCTTGTCTTCAGTAAGTTGAAAAGCCTAAGAAATTAAAAACAATTTAAAAGAGTGAGATTTTTTTTTGGAGAACTAAATTTATAGGCTAGATAAAGATAATTTATTGTTTTTCTTATTGTCTTTCTTGTTTTTTTTTTCCTTCATTTTTGTTTGTTTTTAGCATGGTAATTTTTTTAAAATTAATAATTATAGGAGTATAAAGTGTTTTTTCTCCAATTTTTTCTACTTTTTTTTTTATTAAATTTCTACCAAGTATAATTAGTAGAACTTTAATATTTCATTCGTGTCCATTTTTCTTTTCATTTTCCTTACCACTCAATTATATAGAGTTGGTTCACATAATCAATGATTTTCATTCCTTACGAGGTCATGATTTTAAGGATCGGCTTTGGCAAGGCTTATAGTGAGATTTTTATCGTCTAACTTAGTGGGGCGGTGATCGACAGCGTAATCAATGATTAGACGGCAAGTGGGGGACAGCTGAGAAGCTAGGTACACTTGGGGTCCCTAGATTGTATGAGATTGCAAGCATAGTGGATCGTGATTTACTTATGTTCCTTAGAGTGTTTAATGAAGAGCTTACACGTTTGCGGTGTGATAAATGATAGATTTTGACCCAAGTTAAGTTTCTGTAACTGACTTTGAGGATATAACTTAGTGGTACGTCTTCTAACTTATAGGGAGTGAGATTGAATTCTCAAGGTTATTTAGTGTTTTTTCATGGATGATGAGCATATATGTGTACTACCAGTCTCTGCGTTTAAAGTATGATAGATAACTAGTCTTGTGTGGATGTTTTCAAGTTTTTGTGGTCATTCACAGTTGGAGAAATGAGGAAAAACCATTCCATTTGAAGCATAGCGAGCTCGGGACATTAAGAACTATCCCTACGACATCAGATTGTAATTTCATTCTTTTCGTAACACAAAATAGGCGTGCAGAAGATAGTGACAACATTAGGCGCTAGATTGCAAATGGAACTGAGATATAAACTCCCTCACAGTCGGGCAAACCCACATTCCCAATATATAGCCATAAGAATTCTAGATTTGCTTCGTCTTGGGAAGTTGTGCGTGAGTGAGCTAGTGTAATTATTCGTATTCCCAATGATGCCTTGCCTTTTAAGTTTTTAATGAAACACAAGCTTGTTTAGTGCTGGGCAGATATTAAGCATAAAATAATGAGAAACTTTTAGGGAAATGACTGTGTGTACAGTACGTAATTCCTTTACCTTTGCAATAACAAGGCTGTCATGTCAAAATTAGAGCAACTTTTTCATACCATTCTACCCTTTAAAGTATAAAGCTGCCCACCCTGCCCAAATACTATTAACTAATCATTTCCCCTCTCTCTAACGCTTCCCCTCAGTTTCGTTTCCCTCTCCTGGATATTGCTTCCAGCCACATGGCCACGTAGAGGCCGAAGATGCTTGTTCAAGGCTCAAAAGCATAAAATGAGCGGCCCTTTTGAGTAGATAATGTCATATTTTACTATTAATATTGCTTTATGATAGAGAGCTTTACTTTACCCAAAAGATGAGGATATATTAATTTTAGAGCTTGAATGAAATTGTGTTTCCAGAAAAATCAAGGAGTTTGATAGTGAAAGAAGAGAAAAGATTGTCCTAACTTTCACTTTGCAACAAATCTCATGGTGCCCAAGCAAAGATTTAGCCCTTAACAAGTAGGATGGCTTTTTAAACAGGTCTCTGATTTATTTTAAAAAAGTTAACCGTTATTGGTGGGGAGAGACAGAAGTTAGGGTGCGTTCTAAGTAAGTGTTTCCATTTCTCCTTTTTCATTCATTTTTTTTTTTTGGACAAGCTTTTTCATTCAAACACTCCTTTTCTAGCATAGCAGTTCAAATAATTTGGTGCGTTTGTAAGTCTTTTTAGGCCAATAAAAGATATGAGAAACTTTTTGACCGGTAGCCTGGGCTTGCTCAGCTGTTAAGCTTATGCTCACCCCCTGCCAGCAGGGTCAAACAGTTGCGAGATTTGGATTACCCGTTTCTGTAAAGTGGCAACTTAGGTCCCTGTACCAGCCAAACAGACTCATTTCTTTAGTCTCGTGCTGGTCACGTGCTACGCAACACAAGTTGCGCAGGGACGACGTTCTCTTTCATTCCTCACCCACTTGGCCACTTTCATTTTCATTTGGAGCTTGAAACAGAACTGAAAAAACATGTGACGTTGCTGTGATCAGGTCGAAAGAACAGAACAATGTACCAAAGAAAAAAAAAAGGACAAGCTTTTGCTCAATTTTTACATACAAGTCTATGCATCGCTAATACAATTACAGCCAATTAATGGAGTAAAAGATTCTCAACGAGACGTATAATTTTTTGTCATGTCTAAATGTCAAACGGAATGCTCATAAAGAAGACATTCCTCTGGTTCATAGGGTGCCTTGCTATGTTTCTTAACAGCTGGTTGCTCGTTATATCATTCACTTGCGCACATTAAATATACGTCATGGATAACTATATAAAACGAGTAAAGGTGGAGTAGATGATTGAGGAATGAATGGGAGATTTCTGTGTCTGAAAATATTCTCCCATTTCTTTATGTAATTTTTATGTTCTTCTTTTTCGTGAACATCTAGATGTTAAGGGGACCTGCTCTGCTTTCTATGCAAAGGCGACGTGGAACACTTGAATTAAGTGGACACAACTATCTAAGATACCCACAAATTAAACTCTCCCTCTCAGAAGTGGCGTAGGAATAATAAAATTTAATAGGTCCTTGCTTTGCGCTACCCTCTCTCTAGTGTTTGTTGGCTCTTTCCATTAGCCTATTGTAGTTCTCAACTTCTCATATAGTCAATTTTATTATCATTAATTTATAAGCCTCAGTTAGAGTGATCAATGAGAGATTTGGATATTGATTAACGGTAATCAAGCGGCAGTAACATAATAAACCAAATTAAGCATTGATGTCAAGACACTAAGATGTGCAATTATTTGACATTTAATATAATATGAAGATGAGGAAGTCACATTAGAACTCATTATAATAATTGTAAATTAACCATGTTTTACAAAATATAGTATTATACACTGGCACCCACATCTCTTTTTGTATAAAAAGTAGGCAATTGTATTCTGCAAACTCTTGAAATTGATAAATTTAAACTATGTTTCTACATATATAGTAATGTTACACCCACGTACACATCTCTTCTTCAAAGTCCTTCCATACATTAATGACTAAACAAACACTCCTTTTAGTTGAAACTTGGCTTTCTCCTTCCTTGCCTGCACAAACAAATTGTTAGATGCGATTGGCGACCCGATTATGCCAAGCAGGTATTGAGATATAAATCAACTGATCACTCAGGGTAGCCACTACTGTTTTTCAAAGTTAAATGTTTCAGGTTGATGGTGGTCTTTTTTCAGCTTCTTTTTTTTTTTTTTTTGAATGGATTATTAAGGTAGAAGAAAATTTGTAACTTTATGAAATAAAAAAAATGGGGAGAGAAAAGAGAATGTAGGATACTAGGAAGAGAATGTTGGTCATAATCCCCATGCAGTAGGATGCGTTCAAAGTTGAAAGGCGTCTGTTTAAGTTGGTTTTTTTATTGGAATTCCAACAAAAATAGGAAGGCAATGGAAACACTTTATTCCCTTGTCCTTGGATGCGGAAGAAAATCGTACACAGTTCCCGATTCCTTCACCCGCGAATATCATTTAGATTATAGACCCCATTTTCATTTTTCAGATCCCTGGTTTTGGCAGACAGTGAAAAAGAAGTTTCTTCTCCTATCTCTAGTTTACACATAGAGGAGCGTCATCCCCTTCTAGAATTCCATTTCCTTGTTCTAATTGTCTTAATGAGATAGTGTCTTGTGCATATATAATAATTTAATTATTTTAGTAAACATTATATGCACAATTAATGTTTAAAGTGGAGCAGTGATTGAATATGAGTTTAACAAACCTAGAAAAATAAGAGTTTTTGAAGCTGTCTATGCGTAGAAGAATATTGATAGGCATCTTGTGCAAGATATTGTAGTTAGAATCTGTAGAAATGTTGAATCGAAGATTGGGGACTTAATTTTTCTCCTACATGTAGCAAAAAAGAAAATAGTATACATAAAAGAAGAAGTGCCCCACTTACAAATACCGTGACTTTTTCCACGAAATTTAGTGTGTAATTGGTTTACGAGAGATAAGAGAGAGAGAGAGAGAGAACAAAGCTGAGTAGCCTTTGATACTGGTGCATTAGTCCTGCTTGTCAGCACATGCAATCCACTTTCTACTATTGGACCCCAAATTTTACCTCACCTCCAAGAAAAGCACAGCCCATCTCCCATAAATTTCACACTCGTTCTCTCTCTTTTACACAGAATCAACTGGTTTCATGGAACTACTAATCTGTTGAATACAGAGCAGGCCTTGAAACCTTGACATCTATCTCCGACCAGAAGATGAGAACGGGTAGCTGTGCTGTCCAACAGGGTCTAACTACAGAGGCTGCAAACATAGTAAAGCAAGCGGTAACACTGGCGAAGCGTCGTGGGCATGCCCAGGTCACTCCCCTTCATGTGGCAAACACTATGCTGGTCGCTACCAACGGCCTCCTTAGAATGGCTTGTCTCCAATCTCATTCCCATCCCCTCCAGTGCAAGGCCTTGGAGCTTTGCTTCAATGTAGCGCTCAACCGCTTGCCTGCCTCCAATTCTAGCCCAATCTTTTCCTCTCGCTCTTACTCTCCTTCTATCTCTAACGCCTTGGTTGCTGCCTTCAAGCGAGCTCAGGCTCACCAGCGCCGCGGATCTGTCGAGAACCAGCAGCAACCTCTATTAGCAGTCAAAATAGAGTTGGAGCAGCTCACAATTTCCATTCTGGATGATCCTAGTGTTAGTAGAGTCATGAAAGAAGCTGGATTCTCTAGTACCCAAGTGAAAAGCAATGTAGAGCAAGCTCTGTCTTTGGAAATATATTCTCAAAATACCCCTTTGAGTTCCAAGTCCAAGGAAAACAATAATCAACCTGCGATAAGGGCCGAGGACATCACGAGCGTCATAGATAATTTGAAGAATCAGAGAAGGAGAAGTACTGTGATTGTGGGTGAGTGTCTAGTTAGTCTTGAGGGTATAGTTAGAGGAGTGATGGACAAGGTCGACAAAGGAGATGTTGATGAGGCTCTCAAAGATGTTAAGTTTATTTCTCTTTCTGCTTCTGCTTTTGGCCATGTCTCTGAAGTAGAGGTTGAGCACAAGATTGAAGAGCTTAGGAGCCTTGCAAGGAACTGTCATAACAGAGGGTTTATTTTGTACCTTGGAGATCTTAAATGGGTGTTTGAGTATAGGGCTCGTTCAAGTCAGCAAGGGAGACGGTACTACTGTCCCGTGGAGCACATGATTATGGAAGTGGGAAAGCTGGTTAGTGGGTTTGGAGAGAATGGAAGGTTTACGGTCCTGGGTATAGCCAGTTTCCAGACTTACATGAGATGTAAAGATGGCCATCCATCACTAGAGACTATTTGGGGACTTCATCCTCTTACTATTCCTGCGGCCAGCTTGCGCCTGAGTCTCATCACTGACAGCGACAGGTACAGAAGTTGGTAAAGTCGGATATAATTTACGGCTTTAATTCCTACTTTACATTCTCCATTTCCAAAACTATTCCTTCTTCAGATCAAATAGCTCTAAAATGGGCATTGCAAATTAAAAGAAATAATAAAAAAATGGCAGTCGTCTTTTAATTTACTTTTAGAAGGTTAAAAAATAAAAGTTTGGTTAACAGATACATGCTAAACAAAATGGGAAAAAATTGTCGTGTCTTTCCCCTTTGTTTCTCAAGTAGTTTCTGTATCTGAGAAGGAAAAACAATAGCAAAAGAGCTTTGATTAAAAGTGAATGTGAAAGGAGCAACACGTCAGTCATTATAGTCTTGTTTTCTTCACGGATTAGAAGTAGCAAGGAAAGAGATTTTTCTTCTTTTTTTCCCCACTAACATGAATATTTCAATCAGTTTCACTTTTAGATTCCTTTTCCTTTCCATTACATTGTCGCTATATTCTCAATGACTTTAGAAGGTGGAATATGACCTAAACTAAATTGTCGCTGAATGATAATCTTATCATCGTCTGAAATTTCACTCTTTTTCTTCAGTGGTCTACAAAATGAGTCGGCCAAGAAGAAAGCTGACAATGGAACCACCTGGCTATTACTCGAACGAGGGGAGGAGAAGCAAACAGCTTGCTTCGCTGAGCCTTGGGCCAAGTTGGAGCCAGAAGTTCGAAGCTTGCAGAGCATTAGTACTTGTAATAGTGACTCTTCCACAAGCCTTCCTGCATGGCTCCAACAGTACAAACATGAGAATAGAGGAACCTCTAATGATCAGGTAAAGTCATAATAAAATAACCATAGAAATACCATGGCATGGCATTTGGGTGACGCAGAATTTATTCTTATTATGAAAAAATAATTAATTTTTCCTTTTTTCTAACAGAAGCGTGTCCCAGTGGGAGAACTTTGCCAAAAGTGGAATTCTGTATGCAGTTCAGTCCAAAAACAGCCCTATCCTTCTGAGAGAACCCTCGTATTCTCCTCTGTATCACCTTGTTCATCAACCTCGGGCTCTTCATATAACCCGGGACACCCTAATTTGCACCAGAGCCACCCTTTATGGATCCCCAAAAGTGGTAATAAGCCAAATGAACCCACTTTGAGAATGTACATCCAACCATTCCCGTCATCGAATCCTAATTCCACATCCTCTAGCAACTTCATGGAAACGGAGTACGTGAGCAAGTTCAAAGAGCTCAATTCAGAGAATCTGAAAACCCTATGCAATGCTTTGGAGGAAAAGGTCCCGCGGCAGAAAGATATATTACCAGAAATCGTAAGCACCGTTTTACAGTGTAGGTCGGGCATGTTAAGAAGAAAAGGGAAGATCAGAAACAGTGAGGTGAAGAAGGAAGAAACCTGGTTGTTGTTCCAAGGGGTTGATATGGAAGATAAAGAGAAAATAGCCAGAGAAGTGGGAAGGTTAGTTTTTGGGTCCCATAGCAGTCTGGTTTCAATAGCCTTGAGCAGTTTTTCATCAACAAGAGCAGATTCAACGGAGGATTGCAGAAACAAAAGATCAAGAGACGAACAAAGTTACAGTTACATTGAGAGATTCGGAGACGCAGTTTCTAGCAATCCTCACAGGGTGTTTCTGCTTGAAGACATAGAGCAAGCGGATTATTGTTCTCAACTGAGTTTTAAAAGGGCTATTGAAACAGGACTAGTGGCAGATTCAAATGGTAAACAAGTTAGCCTTTGTGATGCCATCATCATTCTCAACTGTGAAAGTTTCAGTTCAAGGTCAAGAGCGTGCTCTCCACTGCTTAAGCACAAATCATCTCAAGAAGAGAAAAATGATATCGCTACAATGGGGGAGACAAGCCCTTGTTTGTCTTTGGATTTGAATATTTCCATTGATTACGACTGCGATAAATATCAGTCACTAGATGACATTGGGCTTCTTGAATCCGTAGACAGACGAATTATCTTCAAAATTCAGGAATTGTGAGGAAAAAAAGAAGTAAAGTTTCAACGAATATCTTATCTTTTTTTTTCTTTGATATTTTTGGCTTTTTTCTTTCTTTATTCATAATGGGACATGCCATTGGACACTCGGGCATTCGAGGCTGTGTCTGAAAAAAAAAATGCACGCCCCTAATTAACTTCATTATGCAAAACTACATGTAAATCACCAACCAGTCTTATATGTTATATAGGACTTCTCATCAAAATTTCTTTTCCTGTTGCCAACCAATTTATTATGGATTCACTCATTGTTTCCATTCTCCATGAATCCCCGTGTTTAAGTTTTTACGCAGTTTTAATTTTTTCTTTTCTTTTCTTCTCCTCATTTGTAATTTGGATTTATGCATTTCTTTAATTAATTAATTCCTTTCAAATGCATGCATGAAGCGGACGCAAACTCGGACAGCAGTTTCTCGTGCATGCCTCAAGTTAATTGAGCTATATTATAGAAGATAACCAAAAACCTCTAATGTGTTGGGTAATTATCACTTCATGATTGTTGATTGCATTAATTACAACTATTTATGTCACTAAATGTGAACATACGTGTGATTAGCTTGCTATAGGACAAAATATTAAAAATTACTGCACTTTCTAATCTCTTGGCTTTTCTCAGTGGGGCTTGGGGCCTAGTTACAATTTGTTTCTTGTCATGAAATCAAATAATAAGTATACAGTAAGAAAAGAAAAACAGTAGGAGCGTGTGATTTCAAGTTGGGATAAGTGGGAATCATTTCTTGCCTCAAAAAGTTTAAGGAGTTACAGTTTATGAAAAGACAGTTTCCTCATTGGAACATGAACTCATCAACACAGCGCGTATGTGATATATATAGTAAAATGACACTTTTAAAAGTTTTATACGGGCATCGGGGAATATATGTTTCAACTTTTAAACTTCAAACACAGTTATAGACGTATAGGATTTATTATATTAGAATTATTGGGTTTATAGTTTCTTTTTTTTTTTTTTGCTCATTTAGGATGAAGATCCACATTTATATATATTTTGATTTGTACATAATATCAATATGTTTTCTTACCCTCAAACCGAGAGAACTCAGTTACATGTATAAGATTTCAAACTATATCTGCTAATATCACCTTATTGCCTTTAACTAGATTACCAATAATGCCCCAAAAAATATTCATATATCAGATTGATTTGAGATAATTATATATAGCTCAAACATCTTGAGGCCAGCCAGCGTCCAGCAGTGAAACGGTTTTTTTTTTTTTTTAATGTAGTTGTAAGGATTTTTAGCGATAATTAAGACGTGAGATTTTTTGTTTCCTATTAGAAAGGTTAAGATATATTAATGGCGAAGCTTTTTCTCGGCCAACCATTTTGTTTTTATCAGCTTATTATGCGACCAGCGTATTATTATAAATGAAAATGGCTGGAATTGGCGCACAGATCCTTAATTTCTTAAGCCTGTCCCTCTAATACGCAAAGTCTAAAATCGGGAATCTGCCAGCAGCTCTCTGTCTGAAATACAGTAATTAAGCGATAAACTATATATATATATTGGGAAAGGGCTGATGATGACGAAGGCCCTTTCTACTTTATTCCCAAATTGGACCCTTAAATATCTCAGATTAAGCAAACTTTACATCTTTGGTTTATTAATTACAATAGCATCGTCAATTATATCTAATTCAATCTTAAATTATTTTCTTCTTTCTGATCAACTATTAATCAACATGAACCTCACTCAGTCTACTACTCACATAAAACCATCTCCTTCCATTAAATTCAAGCTACTCTTTGGGTGATGATGCTAAAGTCAAATTAAAGAGGGACAATCAAAAGTAAACATGAGATTTTTTTTCAAGTATTATTTAATTTAATTTTTTTCTTCAAGGATATATATTTTGTAAATATATGATGGAAGTAAAATTTACAATTTCGAAATAATCAAGAACACAGCATAGTGCTAGTTAATGATATTGATAATTTTCCTCCTGAAATTTCAACTAGTGTAATTGATCGAGTTTTGCTCAGTGATTCATTAGAAACAAAAACAGTATTTCTGATTAAATATGAAGAAAAGAGGAAATAATTAATGTATGATCCATAACGTAAGGTTTGTGCAAAGGAGAAGCAACTTTTCTACTTCTAAAGGAAAAAGTAAATTCTTCCCTAAGATATATCAAAAGAGCACTACTTTTCATGCTATGTGAGATGCATTTTGCAAAAGAATAACTTTCTTTCTTCGATTTTTGGAATCCAACATTCTCATCTTTGGAAAGCAATAAAAGGTTGCGGTATAAGTGTTCAAAATAAATAGTATAGTGGAAAAGTATTAAGAAAAAGATAGATAAGCATCTCTTCTTTAAACCTTAAAGATGTTGCTACTTTAGAATCACTAAAAGATCATAATCTTCACGCAACTTTAATTAAAACCCTTAGGCGTAAGTAGAGAATTTGTCGCTTATGGCTTTTAAAAAGATAGGGTCTTCAAGAATTAATGTGTGTCTGTGGTGGTGGACAAAAGTTGGGGTTTCAATGAATGCTTTCTCCCTTTTTCTTTTCGCTAAATCCAGCTTGGCCCTATTATATGCTCTTCTACCTTTCACTTGTCTCTGTTATCTTTTTTTTTTTTTGGGGGCTATCTGTGAAGTCTCCATCTTAGACTGCCACTCTCTTTAATTTGTGTTTCAATTTTCCTTTTTCTTGTTTTGTTCAACTTTCTTGCCAACACTTGCTTGTTCAGGTGGTAACTAGCAAGGGCACTATCGTATCTAATTCTTTCTCCAGGTACATGTATTTTGTAAAGGGAAACGCAATATGTAGATGCTGCATCATTTTATTCCAGGTGATTATGCACTTCAATACTAGCCATGTATTTGCTATGTACTATGAATAATTGCGCACGAACCTAATTAATTAGCTATGGGAAATAGGTTGATGATGATGGATGTAGTACCATGATGGATGATCATATCCTTGCCCAATATTCCTGCTTAATTATAATAAATGGAAAGCTGTGTAAGATGGAACGGAATCTAATTTCCCTTTAAAAGCAGGAAGATAAATGTGGCGCGCGCCCGATTGATCTATGCTTAAATTTATAAAAGAATAAAATTAAATAAAGGGAATCAAACTTAAATAATTGTGGAAAGTGATTGCCCCTTTTAGCCTTTTACAACAAAGCTCTTCTCTTTTCTAAACGCAATTGTGGCTGGTATTTAATCCTTCCTTACAGGAATAACTTTGAAATATGCATCTTTTAGGACAATTTGGATGGTTCACTAGCTCTATATGTATTTTCGCTTTAATTTGTTGCACAATTAGATGTGGAATTAATTATAAAAACACACAAGAAAGAAAGGTGCTAAGATAGCTTAAAGTATATAAACGGTGTAAAGGTTAACGTGTATAGTTGGAAAAATATGCCTAACCTTGTTTCCGTCTTGCCACTCAGAAGGAAGCATGGAGCGCATTTTGGGATCGATCATTACTTGTTTACCAAGTGGTTTTATTTATTAATTATTATTCCTTATTCCAAAACTTGGAAGAATATTTATTAATAAGCACATTCAAGAGTTGTTTATTGGAATAATAATCTAATGATATGAGGCTACATAGACTTTAGAAAAGCTCCAGAGGTCAATTATTCCCTTTGTATACCCGAGGCCTACCAATTTATTATGCTTCATACCAAACAAAACATACAACTTTCAAGGAGAAAAAAAAATTAAAAGTATAAAATTTTCTAAAGAAAGAGAGGAACTTTGGTTTTATCCTTTTCTGTTAATCAAAATAAATTTTATTAGCAAAACAAGATGCGATTAGTAATTTATAATCCGGCCACCTGTTCACACTTCCACTACTTAATTACGAGTAATTATTTGCTTGATGACTAAATTAATTTAGACTTATACGTGGTCTGTCAATAAAGTAGTAGTGCATGATATATATATATATATATCCTTGGAAGTATTCTATGTAAACATTCGCTGAAGCCTAGTTATATCTGATTTTATTTCTCGTGATCAATTTATTATTTATTTAATTTTTCACGATTTCATTTTTTAACATTGCAGTGAAAATTTTTGAATGAGAATATCCGAATAAAATTGTAAATTTTCTTATGGTAATAAAAAGGAATAAATTAATATATGCTGTATTTTGATAGAGAACTGCCCCTCGAAGGAGACCTGTAGCTGTAAAACTTGGGAAGATTCTTTCACTCTTTCCATCCCAACTTTTACTTTTACTTTCTTTTCTTTTTTTTTGGTATCTTTGCATAGGTTATAACAATAAAAATTGGGTTTAAGATTTTGCTGATGCCGAGATATCTGGCTAGAAAATGTCATAACCTTATTTGACAAAAACCAATGTCCAATCATAAAGAGGGATCGATGAGGGGTAATATTACAGAAAGATACAATACAACAAGGATAAAGTGTGAAAAATAAAAAGGGAAAGCTGGAAAATCTCATAATTAAGTTAAATCCACCTGAAGAATAATACGCGCAATAATGACATGCAATGCAGAGACGCACGTGAGATTTAGTCAGATCCAAATCTATTGAAGATAGCGCGGGGACCATGTTCCAAAAGTTGTTGGGCCTCGGCCCAATATCTCCTCTCGTGGACCCTCTTTTGTCCGTCTTTTTGTTTCTTTTTATGGTAACAATTTCTTTGTTTTTTTTTTTTAAAAAAAAAAAACAACTTTTGACAACGTAAACATGATGAATATTTACCTCATTAATCCAAGAAGGAAATTCATGGTGTACGTTTCAAATGATTAATGTCTGAAATCATTGATTAACAGTTTAACACAACAACAACCACACTTTAAGGAAAAGAAAGTTCTTTTTCTCAGTCAAGTCATGCTTTTTACTTTTGAGAGATGTTTTGTTTGATATATGAATATCTTTATTGTCTTACTTCTTAATAAATATATATTAGCGTAATAAATAAATTAATAGTGTGTGGGTCTGATTTCAGACAAAGGTAATATAATCTGTTGGCAGGGGATGTGTTGTGGTATTCCCTCATGCAAAGTGGGATGAGATAGAGAAAGGGATTAGGATCCCAATGGATCCTTGGTAGAGCCCTTGATCGTCGCATAAGGACAAGCACTCGACCCATTGTCTCAAATGGAGGATGATAATAAAGGGGGTGCGTCAGCAAGGGGTCTAGCTGATGGATTAAACTTGAGTCATAAGCCTCGTGTTATAAGAGACATACTAAGGACCCTCCTAACTTTGTCGGAGCCAATCTCCTCCATTCTTATCCCTTCTTTATTTCTTTTCCTTTCCTACCTTATAGAGCCCATATCGTGGCTTCACTTTACTTTGGAAACCTTTTTCCAACCACCATATTTTGAAATGCCTAAATTGCTTTTTTGAAACTCTTATATCATGCATCCGTCTTTCTCAAAGATATGGGGTTTTAATTATCTACCTTTTTTTTTGTTTAAATAATAGTGGCTCTTGGTGTAGATTCTTAACACTTGTTTCTTTTAAAGTTCTTTTAAAATATTCTTTTTTAAACTGAGGCGTACATTTAATTTTAAAAAGTGACAGCAGATTGATTATGATTGATTGAATTTTACTATAAAGCAAACATTAATCCTTTTTATTTTTTTTTAATGTCACAAACACATTATTTATGTAATTGATAAGAGTGACTCAGAGACAGAGAGAGATTAAAATCAATTCTTTTTTTATTATTCACTCATACAATATCATATGCACAAAAATCTCTTGCAAGTTTTTATATTCTTATTTCTCATTATTTAAATTATTAAATAAAAATTAAATTTTTTTTATTTAGGACCAGTAGTTAAATATATAAAATTTTAAACTGAAAAGTTGTCATATATATATATATATATCCCTAACTTTATCATTCTTTGTATATTCTAAGCTTTAATTAGCAGGTGTTGCACAGGAAAAAAAATAATTATTGAAATTAAACCAGAAAAGCTGACATAAAATGAGACAAAATGTTTATCGATTGGCTGTAGTAAAGGTCGATATCGAAGCACATTGAAAGAAGTGAAACTCTTGCAACTGGGAGAATAATTATTATATTAGTATATATAACAAATTATGAATTCGTAGCTTCAAATTCAAAACTTAGGTAATTTTAAATAGCATGTTGTTTATAAGTCAATCAATTATGAAAAAAAATACTTTTCCCTCTTTTTATTATACGCCCCTCTGTTATTTCACTTTATTTTTTTAATAGAAATAAATATAAATATAACAATTTTAATTAAAAAAATATAAATAAATAGTAAAATAATAGAGTAATTAAGGAAATATTTTAAATAATTTCAGTTGTATTACTTTTTTTAATTTAAAAAAAATGCATCCGTATATTTTAAAAATAGAGATAAACTGAAAGGAGTTGTCTTTTTGGTATTGTTGGAGGTTATTCATAGTTAAACTGAAAGGCGCGTTCAATTCATAAGTATCAAATTTCTGAGCATCCAAACAAAGCATCGGGCAATTCTGATGCAGGGGAAAAAGTCAAGAGAGACTGGAAAGCATCGACTACAAGTCCTGGTTCAGAGAATCGAAGGCGAGAGAGACGCCTGTAAATCTGTAATAACTCGAGACCCACCAAAAGAAAAGGGTTATTGGCATCCACAAAAGACAACGATTTAGGATGGAGACAAAGTTTCCACACACAGTCGAGCCTTTCGCAGACTTTAATAAAAGGGGGAAAAAAGACATATGGTTGGTTTGGTTAAGGTCACTGTCCAGAGCCCATTAGCAGATCGATGCTCTTTAATTTGTTTCTTCTTGTTTTGGGTTTGTGGGCGAGTTCTGCATGAAAGTAAGGGAAGCCTTTGGATGGAAAAGTCGCTTACAGTGCACATAGATAGATAGATAGATATAATGGGAGCTAGTTTGTCCGTCACAGACACGCAGATATTCTTATTCTTTGTCTTGTTTGGGGGATGCTTTTAGGTAGAGGACTTATGATTTGAAAGTGATGAGGTCGAGGGATCCAAGGTACTTTCATGTGGTGCATGCTGCGAGGAGGGAGGGAGAGAGGTACCACCCACACCATGTATGCATTTTAGTTGTAGTGGTATGGGCAAGTGGTCTCTCCGATGTAGAAAGAACTGGTCAAAAAAGAACGTTGCGGGTGGGGGGTAGCTCACGCCATCCACTTCAGAACTCACAGAATCTCTGCGATGACTAGATAATTTCGAACACGAATCATACTACTTTTTTTATGATTGTTGGGTCGTTTTCCTAAACCATTTACGTATGTGTGTGTGTGTGTGTATATATATATATATATATAATATGTTTCTGGTTTATATTTATTTTTGAGAAAGAGAGCATTTCTCTCTCTCCTGCACATGGATAGAGATCTAGTTTTAGTTAGAATTAAAGCAGGCAGGCCCTTTCATAAATGTCCGGCCTTGAATGTGGCCAGACCCTTTCCAGTGTAGAGTGATGGGCCTGCTGGCCTTGTGTTTTTTTCTTCTTCTTTTTTTAATACAGATTAGGCTTTGGGTCGCATGCTTCGGTCATATTTTGTATATGCAGTATAGAAATCATGTAAGTGGGAAATCCATTATAAGAAGGCGAATAAAAGAACATAGAAAAGGTAATGGGTTTCCACCAGCAATTGAGATACTAAGCCCAAATGAAGGTCCAATTTCTTTTAAAAATTAAAAAATTGGGCGGCGGCCATATGATTATGATGATATGCACAAACACCATCATGCTGTACGGTGGACATTCGCGTGCTTACAAAGTGGTAATCAATGATGATCCTCTGCGAATTATTAATAGCATAGACTGTTTTTATAACATTTTAATGAAATTAGCATTATTTATAAGCTTAATTTCTCTAACTCTTAATTATTTTATTCACCTAATTTTATATATATTTTTTGAGGTGGAGTTATTTGAGTGTGGTGTACAAAATGTTAATATAGAATAACTAACTTAATTAGTTATCAACCACGTACGCGTTTCCTTCTTTTAAATCCTTGTTCATTGGATGTGCATAGAATACTATTTTTGTGTTTCAATTCAATGAGGCAATGGCAGAAGAAAATAAGGCGCCGAATCATTATAAGTTAGTTAAAGTGTAGTTATTTTATATGTTGATAGTCACGTGATTTGTTGGTTTTATATATTGTATTTTGTGAGTCAGTTATATTATTAGTTAAATGAGAGGTGAAATTTAATTCTTCCTTTGTTCGTATTTTGTTGTTTTTAAGATATATAGTTCATCTTTGGTTGAACTTTTGTATCTTTATCACGTTCATCTTATCTAATTATTTAATTATATTTGCCTCCCTTCTTTTTTTAAATTTTCTTTTAAAAAATATAATTTAAATATTATTTGTTGGTTTCACAAAAACAATTTTTGTTTTTTTGATATTGACTAATAATGAGGCATTTGTATTTGTATTTATGGGTTAGTTGTGTGTTAACAATGATGATGGGCATTGTTTACTTGAAAAAATTAATGTTAGTTTTGTTATTGAATGAATTTGTTTTTATTTATATAATTCTGCGAATATCGGAAAATTGTAAGTTGAGTCTCTTCTCATTCGTCAAACAAAAACACCATCCCATTGTACACTAGATACCCCTAAACAAAATTGATGCTAATTTGTATTGCCTTCAACCAACCTCTTTTCTTTTTTCTTGAGCTTAAATAATTTTAATGAGATATTAATAAATACAATATTTTTTTTATTAAGGGGTATAATCTTTTTCACCTAATGTTCTCATCAAAACGTAAACTTTAAGCCTCGGCCCCAAATCATCACCAGAATTCTGTAACGGATCATATCTTTTAATCAAAGTCTATTGTTTCTCCTATCTTCTTTGTTAGTTGGTTTTACAAAAAAAACGGAGGAGAAATATCTCATTTGTCAATTTAAAGTTCCAATGAATGTTGTTTAAATATGCAGCAGAAAGATTTAAATTTCGAATGCCAACTCCATGGGCCCACAGGACCCTTCATCGACATCATTAACTCCTTCTTCTTCTTTTTTTTTTTTCAAAACCAACAAATTATGTCCTTTATGCTAATATCTCTATTCCCTTCCCCCTCAACTGTTTTCTTTTTCCATTTTTATTTCTTGTTTTTTTCTTAACCAACTAAACTATTAAAAGGTGACATCGCCATTATAACTCCTCTGCATTTCCCGAGAGCAAAATTACATCCTTTTCCACCCAACTGGCATTTTACTTTTACCGATAACCTGCTTGACCTGAGCTCCTCCCGCACCTCCACCCCTCTTCATTTTTCACATTTTGATTTCCGGTAATTTTAGCTTCTACCTTTTCTTCCGGTAAGCCGTTTCCTACTTTCGTTTTAGTACGAACGACAAGGTTAAACCCACACCAGGCAAAAGCAAAGTAACTGCGCAGGAGGGTCTCCGTCATGATCGGTCTAAACAAGCTCGGAACTGCAATCACGGTGATCATCGCCCTCACTCTCGCTGCCCTCTTCCTTGAAATCCTCTATGTACTCTGGCGCCGCCACAGGTTCCGGCGACGCAATGACTCTGATTTCGGAACTGACGCAGTTTGTATTCCCCACAAAGAGCTTCTCCACTGTCTCTGTTGCAAACACAAGTCCCGTGTGGAACCCGGAGAAACTTCACTTCCGAGTTCATCGTCTTCTCCCGCGGAGCTAGAGGACCAGGTGATGAAATGGCAGTGCCTGTACGGACCCTCTAGGTTTTTGTTCACCATCAAGGAGGAAGAGAGAGAGGGCCTGGACTCCGAGAACTGTTCCTCGGCGGAGAGTGTACTCAAGACGAAAAGTGCGTGCTACGCTACTACAGAGTCTGCTGGCAGCAGAGGCGGAAACGTGGAAGAGGTGGCAGTGACGATCGAGTTGACCGAGACGACGCCGTTCTCAACACCTTGCGCTTCCCCTCCCTTCTATACTCCATCGTCTTCTCCGAGTTGGGAGTTGGGGAATGGTAACGGATGCCTGACACAATCAACACTGGAAAAGCAAGAGCCCGTTCCGGTGTTTTCAAGAACCGACCAAGACTTAGTGGAAATAATGTATCCAAATTTGTAAAAATTAGCGGATTAGATTAGCAAAAGACCGTGGCCGGCAAACAACCTTGCTCTGCGCTTTCATTTTGTACTCCCTGGTTAATGTCACACCTGAGGCGTCTTCCGCTATGGAAATTCGCTCTTTTTAAAAAGTGAAGTTTTTACTTTGGTGAATATAATGAATATTTATAGAAATTCCTCTTATTATTTTTTCAAAGCTTTTTATGCTCCTATGATTTTCTTCTTCGAGGCCTTATTTTTTTTTTTGGGGACAAAACTTTGGGGCTTCAAATTCTCGTAAAATAGTCGTTTACCGTGGTAGTATGCGTAAGGCCCATTCCTTTTAGGCTTTCTAATCAACATGTAGGCTTTATGGATCGTTGATCCATTAAAAAATGGTTAATCGATGGGCTTTGGCCTCGTTGTATTACCAAAAAAGAATAGAATGGAAAAAAGAATATAAAACGTGGGGAGTCTTTTGAGGCACAGGAGCAGTCACCGCCAACACCCCGTTACGAAAGTTTAAGGATTAGTTTATATATTATAAGCATTAAGCATGACGTTAATATGATTTGAAATTTTTTTGTTTTCTATATGCTAGTAGTGCTGATTGGCTCTTACTTAAATCACAAAACCACCACTCGCGTTTTAAGACGTATATAGTATGTCCAATTTTTACCAATTACGTGCTTCTTGTTTTTATTTATTTATTCCTAACATAAATGTCCCCAAGCTTACCTCTAAGGCCGTAGCCGTACCAAGCACTTGCCTCTGAATTCTTTTAATTATAAAATTCACTTAATTTTTTCTTTTGCCCTTAGCTTTAGCTTTCTTGACTTTAACGACTAATACGTTATATATATATATATATATATATTATGATTGCATTTACAAAAATTGTCCAACAAATAAACTAAATAAATTACTTAAGCATTTGATTAGGAGGATAGGGTAGAATAAATTTGTATGAATTGGAAACTCATCTCAATTCACTCTTTTCTTATCATTTTTAAAAAAACATATTTAAGAATACTATTAGAAATCTTACCATTTAAAATCATCATACCCCATTAATAATATGATAAGTTCTAAACAATCTTTCGAATAATAAATTGAAAATTCTTCCCCACTCCACTTTTTTCAAAAGTTTCAAGTAAGACTTAAAGATACTTTATCGAAAAAAATAAAATTGTGGAACCGCGATTCATTATCTTACCGTTATTGCAATACCCCTTCATTTTTGTCAGTTTGAAATTTTGAATCACTTCTCTTCTATTTATATTTTTTATTGTAATTTTTTTTATCATGTTTGCCTAGTTGTCAAATAAAAAAAAAATGAAAGACGAGAACTTTTCACGGAGCATGGGTATTCGAGATCTAGTTTTGGAAGTGACTCTCTCACTCTTGGTTACTCTGCTAACCGAAGGAAGGACGTTTTGGAAAGGAATGCCCGTCCCGAATTGGTATTTGTTTTCAAGGGAAGTTTCCTTCCCTCGTTCAGTTGCTTCCTAGTTCTCTTTTGCTTTTTGGGCCCGTATTTCTACCAAATATTGCTTTTCTTTTTCGAAATCACATTGCTTTATTGCTGAGTGTAAACCGCCATTGCAATTCGAAAGGGACTCCTTCCTATGACTTTGACCCAATCAAAGTAGTCATTTAGATATTAAGTGTATTTGCTTCCGGTTCTCATTTTTCTTACGCTATAATATTTTTTTAAAATTTCTTACAAGATAGCTCGAAAGTCCTCCAGAAGCCAAATTAATTTCTATTCCCAATCAGAGATAAAATGGCAAAGGCGAGAAAGTCGCAATTTATTTATTAACAAGTAAGATACAAAAAATAAATAAAAAATCCACGGAATGCAATGGAAGAGTCTAGTCTATAGGAATATTATATAGTAATAAGATGATAAGCATCCCCCATCCTATAACTATGACTACGTCCATGTCCAATCAATGAACAAATATGCTGAAATAATAAATAGAAAAACCAAAAAGGCGTAAAGTATGGAAAGCATAGACTGAAGGCTCATAAAAACAAAACAAAAGTGGGATGCGCGCCGGGGGTAGGTGCTACATCAGTAATCCAAGTCGCATTCGGTGGTCTCAAATGCGGCAGCCGACGACGAGGATCCGGTAGCTTTCAACGGCACCTTCAAGTCACAATTAATCTTGGGTTTGAATTTTCCGGTCTTGAACACCCCCAACTTGAACCTAATCTTGAGATACAGCTTCACATCGATATTGTAAACCCCAGAGGTTTTGTCCTTATTGAATTCCGAAGTCTCTTGAGCGCCCAGGGCTATCACTTGCTGACCTTTGAAGGCAGGGTTCAAAACATGGGTATTCTTGTGGCCCTGATAGAAGGGCGTGAGAATCTGTGAATTGAACCTGTCGTCCTGGTATATCGCCCTGGCTTCGATGTGGTCGTAGTAGATGCTAAGCCTTTTGTTGGGGTTGCGCACCGTGATGTTCAGAGCAAGGTTGTATTGGAGGGTGTTGTTGGTGTAGTTGAATTGGGTGAGGGAGGCATCGGTGACGTGGAATTTGACCTTGTTGGGGCGGACGATGAGCCAGAACACTAGGGCTGCGATACCCACGATGAAGATGATGGTAAACACCAATTTGCAGATGAGGCTGAAGATACAGCCGCAGCAACAATCACAGGCAGCGCCACGCCCTGGCCGGTGATAGGATTTGGGTGGTGGGACGGATGGGCCGTAGTAGGCACCGTTCAAATGGGCATGTTCCTCAGCCATGGATGATGATATTGATGGAAAAGAAAGAATAAATGAGGTATGAGTATGGAGCGAGGAAGCAAAGTGTGTGTATATATATATAGAGGGGGCGGTGTTGACAAGTTTGGAGGATTTGAAAAGCGCGTGACAAGGTCCAAAACTAATGAGGAAAGGATATTGCGGCAAGACGCGTGTGAGAGTTAGAGTAAGTTGGATTAAAAAACGCGGTTGCCTTTGGTGGGTTTCAGCGTTTGCATCTTAGAAATTATATGTGAACAGGGCGTTAGTTCATGGAAACTTCCAAAGATATTAGATGGTTGATTCAAACAAGCATAGTTCCCTTTTTCAACTGCCGCACATATAACGCGCACTAACAACTTTTTCTTAAACTTCTTTTGTCATGTAACATTATTCACAACAAGCTAGCTCGTGAAATTTCTATCATTTGAGTTCTTGAAATTGAGATACTTTTCAAATCTTCAATTCCATCGCTATCTTTTATTCTTTTCATACTCACTCCTAACATTTTAGACAATGAAAAGAGATTAAGATCTCCCCCCCACCAAGAAAAGAAAAGAAAAAAAGATCAAGATATTAGAATTTTCTCTATTTTTAATTATTATTAATCAATATTTTTTATACTGACTAAGAAATTAATTGAAATTAAATTCTTCCATAAACTAATTTAAACCCTTCACTATTAATTCGTATTTAATGATTTTAATTGTTACAGTACTTTAATTTAATTTGTAAAATATGATCGCATAAAAATATAACACAAAGTAGAGATGAGGACGATAAATTTATTAAAGCATATATCGCGATTTAGTTTGGTAAATATAAGGTATGTTAGATTGATATGAAGGGGTGGATTACTTGGAAATAGTTGTTTAGTTATCCTAATGGATACTGTAATTAATTAAATTGTATTTGTCAAAATTAACTTATAAATTAACTAAAAATTTATAAATTATATATTACTTCAAATAGTATAATAATATATAATTTATAAATTTTTAATTAATTTAAATTATTTAAATAAATTTATTTAACTTATCAAACATTCTCTTAATATTAACTTTTGAATATATATATATATATATATATAGTGCAATTTGAGTAACATAGCCTATACAAAACCCATATTTAATACTGGAAAGGATTTGGTTGGATCTATAAGAGCATCAGCCGCCGTGAAACTCACTTCAATTGTTTAAGTGGATCCTACAGACCAATATATAATAAACAATCACTTTTTATTTTAAGCACCGTTGTTTATAGAAGCAACGGTGCTTAAAATTTTTATTTCTCTTTGTCATTGTGGACGTGTGTCAAGTTTAAGGAACGCAATGAGGGTTAAGCAACTCCCATTGGAGATAACCTAACACCTTCGCCGCTTTCTCGAGATACGGGATTTTGCCCCAAAGCTTCCAATTTTATTTGTCATTGTTTGTGTTTATCCCATTGAAGTCACTAGATTTAGATCCAATGCCGAAGGCCGGCCGGGAAGCCAATATATATTATATACTTTGTAGGATTACTATTTTTCCGTATATCTCTCTATGTTTTGATAAGAAGCAAATATTTCTCATTTATTTTTTTAGGGGGGGTGTAATTATTGCGGAATACGATGATGCCTCATTTGTACTACAATTGCAGGATTCTAATCCTTGCGTTTTGCAAAAGCATGATGCGATCATCCTGAATATGAATAACATATGACATTGAGACCCATGCATCCGGGCCTGTTCTCAGAATTCTAATCTTTGGTGGGATTACGGCCACTTGCCTTGCCCTTTGCATTCAATGCAAAACCATACATGCTGTTAAATTATTAGCTTTAGCATTAGCTGTAGGAATGAGTTGCTATGATTATGTACAGCAAGACATATACAGATCACCCACATGTGAAAGATTAGCTGTAAGAATGAGCTGTAGGAGTGGGTTGCCAGGTTGCCATACTTTTGAGTTGTATACAGCAGAGTTTCCTTCCTATATATACTCTGTATGCATTGCTAGTAGTGAAAAAAAATAAGAGAAAAACATTTCTTCCTATCTTGCAATTGTTTTTATGGTATCAGAGCCTCAACTCTGAATTTATCCAAATCTCTCAAATACCCAGAAGCCAAAATACATCAAACTCTTCACAAATTCATACCAAACAACATTGGCCATCACCTTCCGCCGCTGCACCGCCGCTACACCGCCAAGCATCGCCTTCCGCTGCTGCATCGCCTTCCGCCGCTGCATCTGCACCGCTGCTGCACTGCAGCTGCATCTCCAGCCACCACCTGCGAGCTGCATCGCGAAACAAAAAAAATATAAGTCTCTGTTCTTTTTTGAATTCTATTTTGTTTTTCACATCCTGCTTAGCTTAGTGAAGCCTCTGTTTACGTTTGCATTTCTGATTTTAAAAAAAAAATCCAAAATTCAATATAGTCAACAATGAGTGAAAAAATTGAATCATCTGGTTACAAGTCATTACCAGTAATTGTTCAATCAGAAGGAGTTTTTAATGCAGGGATCATTCTTACAGAGGCCAATTATGACATATGGTCTCAATTGATAGAAATGCAGATTGCTGAAAGAGATAAAATCTCTTATCTTCGTGGCAAAATAAAGCCACTTGCAGAATCAAAAGATTGATATGAGAAATGGTATGCTGAAAACCAAAAAGTTAAACGCTGGTTATTAATGTCTATGTCTCCTGAAATCATGAAACGTTATCTCCGTGTGCCTACTGCCCATGAAATTTGGGATGCACTTTCAAAAGCGTTTTATGATGGAAATGATGAACTCCAAGTTTTTACTTTGAATCAAAAGGCTTTCTCAGCCAAACAACAAGGAAAAACCCTACCTACTTATTATGGAGAACTCACAGAAATTTTTCAAGAGTTAGATCATCGAGATAAAGTGACCATGAAGAACTCAGAAGATCTCCAATCATACCGTAAGTCTATTGACCGACTACGGGTTCACATATTTCTTGCAGGATTGGATAACGTCTTTGACCAAATTCGAAGAGAGATTTTGCGTAGTACTCCAGTCCCAAACTTAGAGGAGTGTTACTCTTTAATCCGACGAGAAGCAGTGCGTCGTCTGGCATTGAATGAGGAACCACCTGGATCTTCTGCCATGGTGGCCCGAAATCGGTTTACCCAAAATCAACAAGATCGTTCCCGACCAAATCATAAAACAACCAACGGTATAGACAAGTCCAGTTACAAATGCACACAATGCAATCGGATTGGTCATACCAAAAGTCGTTGCTTTGAGATAGTAGGGTATTCGGACTGGTGGGATCCAAACCGTGCAAAGAAAGACCTAAAAAGAATTATCACAGCTGCAGCAGTTGAATCAACGATAGATGATGGTGTTGTTGAAAAAGCCACAGCTTTAGCAACAACAACAGACAATGGAGGTAAGTCATTTAATATTTTTGCACCTGTTTTTAATAGTACATGGATAATTGATTCTGGTGCAACAGATCATATGACTTTTGATTCTAGACATATTTCATCTCTTGTTCATTCCTCTAAAAAATTTATTTCTACTGCTAATGGCACTTTAACCCCAGTAGCTAGAGAAGGACCTATTGCCCTCACAGATACCTTTAATTTAGATTCTGTGTTAGTTGTTCTATCTTTAAATTATAACATTTTGTCTGTTTCTCAGATAACACAAACTTTATCTTGTGTTGTAATCTTTTGGCCTGAATTTTGTGTGTTTAAGGACATTCAAACCAAAGAGACGATTGGTTATGGTACTAGGCAGGGAAAGTTGTATTACTTAGATTTGATATCACAAAGTTCTGACAAATTACAACAAGCATTGATGGTGGCGGACACTAAGGGGGAGGAGAACAGAAAGAAAATCAATTTATGGCATCGACGTCTAGGACATACTTCCTTTGGATATCTGAAAAAACTATTTCCAAGTCTTTTTTACAAAATTTGACATTTCTCATTTTAAGTGTGATGTTTGTGAATTTGCAAAAAATCATCGTACTTCGTTTCCTTTACGATTGAATAAAAGCTCACTTCCGTTTTCAGTTATACACTCTGATGTTTGGGGACCATCCAAAGTTTCTACTTTGAGAGGATCGCATTGGTTTGTTACATTTATTGATGACTGTACTAGGATGACATGGTTATGCTTGATGAAAACCAAAAGTGAAGTGAGCTCATTATTTCAAAAGTTTCACAAATTGATTGAAACATAGTACAGTGCAAAGGTTCAGGTCATTCGCAGTGATAATGGTGGAGAATATCGCAGTACAGAATTTCAACAGTATCTGAAAACACATGGCATAATCCATCAAACTACTTGTTCTGACACACCCCAACAGAACGGAGTTACAGAACGCAAAAATAGACACTTACTGGAAGTTGTTCGAGCATCATTAATTGATGCTCATATGCCATTGTCATATTGGGGAGAAGCAATTACCTCCGCAGCATACTTAATTAATAGAGTGCCCTCTAGCTCTATTGGTTTTCAGACACCATTCCAAACTCTTACAAACGCAGTTGTTGCTCTAGGTATGCCTAGTCTACCTCTTCATATCTTTGGTTGTGTAGTCTTTGTATACCTTCATAAGCACCAACGCAACAAGTTGGCACCGCGAGCATTGCGGTGTGTTTTTGTTGGGTATGTTGCTCATCAAAAGGGATATCGATGCTATCACCCTCCGACAAAAAGAATGTATATCACAATTGATGTTATTTTTCATGAAGAAACCATGTATTTTTCTGAGCCTGAATCTCAGGGGGAGAAACAAAAAGAAATTCAGACTCTAGACTATGATATTTTCGACATGAACTATGATTTTCCTACAAAGTTAAGTGAACAGGAGGTGAGCAACTTAGATATAAGTGGTGACTCACAAGCTAGACCAGTTAATGAAAGAATGTGGGTTTTAGATTC
The DNA here is from genome assembly GCA_037074535.1 of Gleditsia sinensis. Classification (NCBI taxonomy): domain Eukaryota; kingdom Viridiplantae; phylum Streptophyta; class Magnoliopsida; order Fabales; family Fabaceae; genus Gleditsia; species Gleditsia sinensis. Next base: position 7,385,469 of record CM073473.1, read on the forward strand.
AAGAAGTATAACATTGGACCCAAGTGGTGATGTGCTCCCAATAAACAAAGAAGTAAGTCCAAATCCTTCTGCATCCGACCATCATGTTCCACAATCTGAAGACGAAATGCTACCTCTGGCCGACATACCATACCAATCACCTCTTAAAAATGTTCTCGAACCACATAGAAGGCATATCCCACAACGTCATACTCGAGGTATACCTAAGCCTACATATGAACCTGAACTTTCTAGTAAAGTCAAATACCCCATGAGTCATTATGTATCCAATCATCATTTGTCTGAATCAAATAAGTCATTTGTGAATCAATTATCTTGTGTATCTATTCCTAACAGTGTGTAGGAAGCCTTAGTTGACCCTAGATGGAAAGCAGCTATGAATGATGAAATGAAATCCTTACAGAAGAATGAAACTTGGGAACTTGTTGATTCTCCATCAAAAAAGAAAATAGTAGGATGTCGATGGATCAATTGAACGCTTTAAAGCAAGACTTGTAGTAAAAGGATATACTCAGACATATGGGATTTACTACACAGAAACTTTTGCACCTGTAGCTAAAATCAACACAATTCGAGTCCTATTGTTTTTAGTTGCAAATTTAGATTGGCCATTACAACAGTTCGATGTGAAGAATGCATTTTTACATGGCGAACTATCTGAAGAAGTGTACATGGATCTGCCACCTGGGTGTATGACAGCAGAAAGAAAAAAACAAAAGGTGTGCAAGTTGAAGAAATCATTATATGGATTAAAACAATCTCCAAGAGCTTGGTTCGGACGATTTACAAAATCTATGACAACTTTTGGCTACAAACAAAGTAACTCGGACCACACATTATTTTTGAAGAAGCAGCATGGGAAAATTACCGCGCTCATTATATATGTGGATGACATGATCGCCACAGGAAATGATCCAGATGAAATGAAAGTTTTACATGAATACTTGTCCAAAGAATTTGAAATGAAAGACTTTGGCTCCTTAAAATATTTTTTGGGAATTGAAGTATCTTGATCAGGTAAAGGAATCTTTCTATCTCAAAGAAAGTATGCCTTAGATTTACTCCATGAAACTGGCATGACAGCTTGCCAACCAGTTAACACTCCAACAGAAGAAGGTCTGAAGTTGTGTATTGAGCTCAACCAATTGCCTGTGGATAAGGAGAGATACTAGAGACTAGTTGAAAGATTGATGTACTTAGCCCACATAAGACCAGACCTTGCCTATGCATTAAGTATCGTCAGCCAGTTCATGCATAATCCTGGTGAGCAACACATGAAAGCAGTTATGCGTATTCTGAGGTATTTGAAATCTGCACCAGGAAATGGAATTCTATTCTCTAAAAATCCAAACAAACAAAATATAGAAGTATATACAGATGCTGATTGAGCTGGAGCAGTGGATGATAGGCGGTCAACCTCAGGATACTTTACCTTTGTAGGAGGAAATTTAGTTACATGGAGAAGCAAGAAACAAAACGTTGTTGCACGCTCAAGCGCAGAAGCGGAGTATAGAGGAATGACATTAGGAATTTGTGAGGCACTGTGGTTGAGATTGCTCTTGCAAGACTTGGGATACTTTTCAAAGCAACCAATTCAACTATATTGTGACAATAAAGCAGCATGTGATATAGCTCACAATCCAGTCCAACATGATCGTACAAAACATGTTGAGGTGGATAGATTTTTCATTAAGGAAAAATTAGATGAAAAGATTGTGGAGTTACCCAAGATTAAATCGAAAGATCAATTAACTGATATCCTCACCAAAGCGGTCTCTTATCGAGGGTTCTCAAAATTTTTAGACAAGTTGGGCATGTGTAATATCTATGCACCAACTTGAGGGGGAGTGTTGAATTATTAGCTTTAGCATTAGCTATAGGAATGGGTTGCTATGATTATGTACAACAAGACATATACAGATCACCCACATATGAAAGATTAGCTGTAAAAATGAGCTGTAGGAGTGGGTTGCCAGGTTGCCATACTTTTGAGTTGTATACAACAGAGTTTTCTTCCTATATATACTCTGTATGCATTGCTAGTAGTGAAAAAAAATAAGAGAAAAACATTTCTTCCTATCTTGCAATTGTTTTCACATGCATGGGCCTATTTACATTCCTTAAATTTCTTGACAAGATACGTATGATTACTAAATATTTAAGATTAGCCGGCACACAAAAAAGTTTGAAACACGCGGTGAATCCAGAATGATCAAGTGATAATCGATAAGAAATGACTTACATAATATATATATTTTATTTATTGATAATGCAACATATGTACATTGTTGCAACCCATGGAAATGAGAAATTTAAGAATCCTCGTTTATTTATTACAATCATACGCACGTATATGTGTCCGAAGAATTAATAAAATTAAGACAAGTGATGTCATGTACTAAGAAGCTCAGAAATCGACATCACACTTTGTGGATTCAAATCCGTGGAGTGTTGAGCCGTTAGAACTCAAAGGAACGTTGAGTTCACATTTGACCTTGGGTTTGTAGTGCCGGGTTATGAAATCCCCCAGCCTGAACCTTATCCTGAAGTATAGCTTCACGCCAATGTTAAATACTCCACTTGTCTTGTCTTCATTGTAGTGGGAGAGGTCTTCGCCATCGAGCACCATCACCTGCTGCCCCGAGAACACACCGCTCATTGGATCGGAGCTCTTCTTGTATTGGCGGAAAGAGTTCATGTGGGTGATGACGTCGGTGATATCGAACCTCTGGCCCTCGTAGAATGCCCAGCCCTCCACCTTATCGTAGTAGATGCTTAACTTTTTGTTGGGATTACGTGCGGTGAAGTTGAGGACAAGGTCGTATCGGAGGGTGTTGTTGGCGTAGTCAAATTGGGTGAGCTTGGCTTCCGACACGTAAAACTTGAAGGGCCGGGGACGGACGATGAGCCAGAAGATGAGGATTGCGAGGCCAACGATGACAATGAGTGCGAGGAGGAGCTTCCAGAAGATGCCGAAAAGACAGCAACAGCAGCTTCTGCTGCGGCGATAGCGGGGGCGGGGTTGCTCCGCTGGTGGAATGGAGGGACCGTAGTAGGCACCGTTCAATTGGGGTTGCTTGTCAGCCATGGACGAAACTACAAGGATGATGATGAAGTGGTCAGGGGTTATTTGTTGCGAGAAGACGAAGATGAGGGGTTGCATGCCTTACTATATTTATAAGGATAAGGGGCATTGAAGATTCAAACTAAAGAACGCGGTTGTGAGGGTGTGCGCGTTATGCATTTTGGCCAAATATTCAATTTACGTTTGGAATATTAGTAGTGGATTAAATTGACTACGCCTATGCAAGGCTATGGGCTATGGCGTATTGGTTTGTCCAATTCAATTAGCAGAAATTTCCAGGAATCCGCCTCTTGCACAAATAATGATTGTGATGATGCGCATTATGCTGAACATTTAATTTATTTATAGCCCCCTTCTCTCACTAATCAATATGGGACCTCCTTTTCCTCCTTTTTCCTGACTATGGTTTTGGGCTGAAGGCCTATTCTGAAAATTACCCTTACTTGTAATGAACCACAAATATCATGACTCGTGAGCCCATTTGTTAAGCTGTTGGGGCTAATGTTTTATTCTATGCGGAAGCGGATGTCGAAAGGAGGGCCAGCCCATTCACCACGAATATCAGGGAGGCATTGTTTTTTGTTGTTGTTGTTTTTTTATTTAGCTTATGTGGACTTTGATTTGATCCCTCTTGATTAGGGGGTTCCTTAAGTTTTATGGCTATGATCAACTTTGAATAGTAGGCATGGAGTAGGAAAAGAAGGTGTGATCAAAACCGGGGAGATTTAGAGCCAAATGGGTTCCAGGAAAGACGATGCATTATTTGGTTTGGAGGAGAACGTTCGTCCTATTTTGAAACTTGGAAGGGAGGGTTAAACTTAAAAAAAAGCAACTTAAAATTGTTATTGAAATAGAAGTAATATTATGGGAAATTTGGTGAGAGTAAAAAACTGAGGAAATAAAGAAATTGCATATATATTAAATATTAATTGTATTATAGAGTATCCTTAAAATATTGCATACGAAACAGTTCAGCAATCAGTCTCCGAATCGAAAAGTATTACTAAAATTGGTTTTCAGTTATTTGGACATTTGCTTTTATTTATAACAGGAGATGGGAGGGAGTGGCCGGGTTGTTTCAAATACGGAGGTCATCTGGGAGGGCCCAAGCCCAGTATTAAATGACTTGTATTTTGAGGCATAGAGATGAAGACAAGGCCCATCATAAGCAAGTCCCTTTTTTTCATAATATTATTAATTAGTAATTAATAACCATAGTAGGCGAGGGGTCTTGAAAAGGACTACCCTCTCTCAAAAATATACACCCACGCCTCTCCTCCCAAATAATTCAACTTTACTTCCACAGTTATACTCTCTATCAACTTTACCTTCCATTTCCAACAGGCCTCGATCGCCATCACTTCCTCCACGTGCCCCCATCCCACAATACTGCCTATTTCCTCCACAAATCTCTTTTGGTAGCAAAACTGGAATTCAAAACTCCCCGAGAATTAATGTCTCAAACGTATATCAATTTTTAAATTTTAAGAAGTAAATATATTTGAGAATTAATAAAGTAGTTCGATTCTTCAAATTTCTTATAGGATCCATTTCTTGTTCGACGTATGCACACATAATAAAACAGGCACACACATCTGTCAATTAAGAAGAAAAAAAAATTGAAAAAGGAAAAAATGATTAATTAATGAAATATTAATGACGTGAAAACAGGGATTATATAAATAATTGAGAAGAGAGAAAATGATGCCACATGCTTTGTCATTTTTATTCAATATTATTTGAACTCAGTTGCGTGCTTCCAAATTTTAATCTTGCTATTGGTCTCGTCATAATATCACATACCCAAATGTACAAATTCAAAGGCCTTAATTATTGATCAAATACAGATACGCAGAAATATAGAAGTATACCAAACAAAACGAAAGCGAGAGAATAACAAGAGCGAGACATAATTTACTGGTCCGTCTTCACCGACGCCGTCGACTACAGCTTCACTCTTCAAACGCTAACAAAGCATCGCCGGACCATTTGATACTTAACGGCGTTTCGGCCGACAGCAATTCCAGAGCTGCCGGCCCCAAAAGTAATATAAGCGGGGCACCGCACGTATAGATGGTAATGTCCAGAAATGAAGGTCCCAACTTTCCATCTGACCCGTCCGTCGATCTTGACGGTTACCATAACGTTGCCGTTGGACTGATCCTGGCCGAGTGCGTCGAAGTTGTAAGGAGCTACGGGTACGTTGGTTCCATAGACGAAGGGTGACCAGACGTCCACCTCTTTGTGACCCTGATAGGAGGGTGGGATGGAGGTACGATACGTCACTTGCTGGTTGCGGTAATCCACGTAAGTGTCGAGACGGTCGTAGTAGATTCCGATCTTGTCGTTTGGGTTGCGGGAAGAGAGGGTGATTTGGAAGTTTGAGGTGAGGAGGTTGGGGACGCTGGCATTGAAGGCGTATAGGGTGACGTCTTGGAGGATGAAGGAAGGCTTGGATGGCCTGAGGATTGCCCAGATTATGAGAATGATGAGCAGCACTATGAACAGGAATATAAGGATACAGGCAAAGAGTCTTCGGAAGATTTCCCGGCGCCTTCTCCTGTGGTGGTCACACTCTTTTACCGACATGGCGAAGGTCGATGGATGAAGGAGAGAGAGTTAGGGAGCTAAAGCGAGAGAGAGAGAGAGAGAGAGTCGTTTTGTGTGTGCGCGTGTGTGTTTTGGTGGTTATATAAGTAAAATCTACTGTATTGAAAAAAGATAGGATGAGATATAGTGTTCTTATTGCAAACTAATTAATTGGTAATTAATAATGGGTGGTTGAACCCAACTGAATTAATTAAACAAAACTCACTTGAGCAAATATAATACATCAACACAATCGCAAGTCTGTAACTGGAAAAATATTGCTAATTGCAAATTCAGGTTCCCACTTTCATATTTTTTTTTTTCTAATTAACTTGATTACTAGCTAGATTGCTCCCGGTTTCTAGTATGGTGTTTCACGCCTAGTGCACATATTATTAATATGACAGACACGAATGTCATTTAATCACTGTTTTTTTGGTATATATAACCCAAATATCAAATTAGCGTGCAAACCTCGGTTACTCTACTTTTTCAATTTGGTTAAAAGTGAAAAATCCACATTGAATATTAATATATAATTCATCACATCACGTAATCATATCTAATATATTTATATTAAGTTAATCGCATAAAATTTAATTTATTCCATTGATGTTGGTAATCATGGATACGAAGAGTAGATAGCTATAGAAGCACGTATCGACCGTACGTAAAGATGTATATTCTACCCCGACTTGTTGAGATAGATAGATAGATATATATTATATAATACTGTTTGTGAATGTTGGCGATAACGTAAGCTGGAAGGAGACGGTGTACCTTTGATTCAAATGGTTGTTTGCCAAGTCAACAAAGGGATGCTTTACTATTTTGTGGATCAACGTTGCAGTGAGACAGAAAGGCCAAAATGTGAGCTTTAAAATAATGAATCAACTTTCATGGGTTTGGATTTGCATCAAATTCTTCCCTAAAAAAGATTAACTACTTTTTTTCCCTGCCTGCCTTTGCCTCTCCATCACGTTTCTCAAAAAGAAGCAATTAGTTTGAGAGGAAAGTGATCAAAGCTCCTATATATGGTGCACATGATGGGGCCTACTTAATTATCATGACCGAGAGGCTTCCAGCTCAGCCATACCGACCTTCTTTTTCTTTTGGTTTCTCTGAGACGGGGGTTCCAGAATATACACGGTGATGGTAGAGCCAGCGTGAAACCAATCGACGAATAAAGGAGAAGGAATCAATCTCCCACGGTTCATTGAAGTATCTCTCTCTATTTCCCTTTCTCCCTCCCAAGTGTGAAATGGGAGCTAAACGCCAAAGCAAAGGTCTTAATGTTGAATTAATTTATAATTAATTTATGTGGATTAGCATTAATTAATTGATTAGTCCAAATATAGAATTAATTAAGTAATCAGTTTTGGCCCAACACTAAACTTATAATGGATTGGGACCTGTTGAATGTAAACAATCTGTGATAGGCCAGATTATTTACAAGCCCATTGGGTAGAGGCCCCAACTTGCAGCCCGTTATGTAGTCAGTTAGTTCCCTATCACAATACTGACTGAAGAGAGAGAATTAATTATTATTTTAATGATTTGAAAACCCTAGTTATCTCTAATATAAATAGGGATAATTCTCTTCTTTCTAAGCACGGTAAAATACAATCTCTCTCTTTCTTCCTGAGTTGTGGGGCTAGGGTATTGCAAGTTGCAGACTCTACTTGTTCTTGTTTATTTACTAACTTGATTTGCAGCTGATCTCGTTTATTGGAGCTATATCAATCGTATTGGCTTTGGGTATCCTATTTGGTGCATCATCATTATCAATGGATTTATTGGGATCGAATAAAGGTATGTAATTTTAAGTTTGTTGATAATCTCCCACATAGAATTATGGCTAACAATTGGTATCAGAGCCTCAGGTTAGATTAATCCCATTCATGCAATTAAACAAATGAAAGAAACCCTAATTTTGTTCCAAAACCCTAATTTTGTGTTGGCTATGATTTTATCATATATTGAACAAATTGATCTAGGGTTTTGGCCTATTTGATATTGAATTAACAATATATATCTTTAATTGTGGAAGAAACCCATAGAAATTGCATGAATTATGTTATATTTTTCGCAAACTTGATGCAAATTTGGGATCTTTGGTTTTCTCCATAAAATCCGAAATTGATAGAGGGCTTATTCTTGGAATGATCACATGATGATAATATGTTAGAATCATTCTTCATACCTGCGCATAACCGCATGAAATACGAGATTTACATGGCGATTTTTTCTTCAAATTTTCGTGGCTTTAGATCTCTGTTTTGGACGCATGAAGCGTGCAATTTGTTTAGGGGTTATGATATACATGATATCATAAACATAATATGTGAAAATTATCCTTCGAATCTGCGCCAAACAGAGCAAATCATGGCGCGACTTTCTTCGAAATTTCGAGGCCTGATCCGCGATATATACTCCATAAAACTGCAAATTTGTTTAGGGATAATGTTAATCGGCAACCCTAGATTAATATACATGAAAACTGTGGCTTTTAATGGAGTAAAAATGGAGAATTAAATTCGGGTTCTTCGCGGGTTGAAACCGGGTCGAACGACCCGGTTTCAGACCCGGCTGGAGGAGGGAGACGCTGAACAGCGTCTCCCGGTCAATCCCACGCGCATGGGAAGCGCGTGGTGGCGCGTGACAGTCACGCTCCACCTTTTGGTTTCCCAAATTTTGGTAGTATTACTCCACGCGCCGAGATAGAAATTTTAATAATTTTTTGAAAATTTTTTGCTTCCTAGAAATATATTTTATGAATTTCCATAAACTTATACAGTGTAAAAAATATACTGTACTCTCGGCTTCTGTACCCGAAAAAATTTTGTATATGTTATTTTGTATATTTGTGACATATATATGTTGGGTACTCTCTCTTGTTACATGTTGTGGTTATATAATGAATTTTGAATCTTAATCTTAGATTAAAACAATATATTTTGCATTAAATTGTTGTAATTTTGTAGAATATGCAATAATATATTGTTATATATCGGAAGTTATGTTATTATTTTGTGTAATTATGAACTTGCCTATCGTGAGCATAATTATACAAAATCCCGTAAATTAAATATATTTTGTATTAAATTGATGTTTTTTTATAAATTATGCAATAAATGATTATTGTATGGCTGCAAATATAATGTTATTTTGTATAATTATGGATTTGTCTATCGTGAGTATAATTATACAAAATTTTATGGGATCAAATAATTTGAATTCTTTTAGAATTTAAATGTATATATATAATTTTGATAATGGACATGCCCTATCGGTGTGACATTGTCAAAATATATTTTGTGTTGATCTATTTTATCATGAGTTTGTTAGCAGTAAATACATAATGTTTCAATGTCTGTTATACCCTATCGGTATGGAGATATTGAGTACATTCTTGTGTTAGTCCTTTTATGAGCCAATTTTGTGGTGTGTAATGAGCTTTCTTGGTTTATTATAATCCGAGACCCTTAGGCGGGATTATGATAAACAATCTTGTGAACATAGTTGCATAAGCTGAGTTTTTGGAGGAAACCTTGTCTTATAATTATGTTGCACACACATAATTAATGTTTCCTATTGTGTTCTCTCAGCTTCTGTACCCATGCAACTATCGACAGTGAAAATTCTTAATGGAACGAATTATGACGACTGGAAGGAGTCATTGGACATGTATTTGACTCTTGCCAAAGAGGATTTGGCTCTTAGGAAGGCAAGACCGACAGATCTTACTGTAAATTCTACTGCTGCTGAGAAATCTGACCATGAAAAATGGTATGACTCCAACAGAGTATGTCTGATGGTGATAAAGTATACTATGGACAAAACTATCAGACAGAGCATTCCAGATAATGATATAGCTGCTGACTTCTTGAAAGCTGTTGGAGAGAAATTCAAGAAATTTGATAAGACCCAAAAGGCTTATTACTTGTCTCTACTGGATACTACTCGTTATGATGGAGTATCAGGTGTCCGTGAACACATTATGAAGCTTGTGAATTGTTTTAATAAGCTGAAGTCCTATAATATTGACTTGGGAGAGAGTTATTTAGTATGGCGCATTCTGGAATCTCTCCCATCTCAATACGGAGTTCTGAGAACTGCTTACAACTCTCAGGAAGGAGAGTGGTCAGTAGATCAACTGATTTCCATTGTCACTCAGGAAGAGGAGTCATTGAAGAAGAGAGATGACTTCACACCATCTATTAATTACTTCTCTCATGGGTCTGGGAGTAAATCAGATGGTAATATTCAGAAAGGTAAGAAGATAGAGTCTCACGCTGATAATAAAGAGTCTGGGTTCAAGAAAGATGACAAAAGTCATAAGAATTTTAAGAAGACATTTAAAGGTAGTTGTTACTATTGCAAGAAACCTGGACATAAGATGTCTGAGTGTTACAAGTTGAAGAATAAGCGTGAGAAAGAAGGGGTTCAGAAGCAAGAAGATGCCGAGTGAAAGAAAAAAAAAATAGTATTTTGAGAGTAGAATGCGTTATTTATGTTCTTTCTAGGAGAAATTTAGTTTCAAGTTTTGTATTGGACCAAAATGGATATTCTATTTTTCAAGGAGATTGAGATATTGATATTTTCTATAAATTAGTTATTGTTGGTTCAGTTTTTATTACAAAATGGTTTGTATTGTCTAAATTCAAATATTTGTTATGATTGCTTTACTAATGCTCCCATCAATGTTGCTATTGGACACAAGTGTCATAGAGTTGATGAGAGCTCTTGAATGTTATGGCATCAACGTTTAGGTTGTAAAGTTGAAAGATAGTCCAAATCATAGTGTCCTCAAATGATATTAAGATGACTGAGATGAGCAATGCTCTATATGCTTCTGCTATTGGCAGTTTGATGTATGCTCAAGTATGCACTTGTCCAGACATAACATTTGCTATAAGTGTGCTCGGTAAATACTTGAGTGTTTTTTGGTAATGATCATTTGAGAACTGCAAAGAAGGTTATGAGATACCTGTAAGGTACAAAACACCATATGTTGACCTTTAGAAAGTCTGATCCATTTAAAATTGTGGGGTACACGGATTCAAACTATGCATCTTGTGTGGATAATTGAAAATCTATTTTGGATACATCTTTATGATGCCTGGAGGAGCTGTTTCGTGGAAGAGCATCAAACAAACGCTCACAGCTACCTCAACTATTAAAGCAGAGAACGTCACTTGTTGTGGGGCCACTTGTTAGGCCATATGGTTGAGGAAAGTGATATCTGGCATGCATCTTGTTGATTCTATATCACAACCTCTAACCATTTATTGTGATAGTTCGTCTGCCGTGTGCTTCTCTCAAAATCACAGGAATTTTGGTTGTACTAAACATTTTGATGTTAAGATCCTGTTTGTTGGAGAGAAGATTGCTGAATCTCGGATTTGTGTGGTTCACAATTTTGGTGAACATATGCTAGCAGATTCGTTAACCAAAGGGAGTCTGAATTTTATGTTGGTTCTAAGACCGTCTATGTAATTTTGTTCAGTTCAGATATTGAAACACTATATCATTTGTTTCCCTATCGGATTCAATGATCTTGTGTGGTTTCTTTTCTAAGCTATGGTTAAAGGACCAATTTTGTGTTTTATTCGATTTTGAGATTTGGTGTGTTTAATATCACTTGTTTCCCTATCGGATTCAGTGATTTTGTATCGTCTCATTTCTGAATTTCAGACTCATTTGGTTCAAATCTCTAGTGAACAAATGCTAGCAAATTTGTTGACCAAAGGCCTACCCATAAGGAGTATTTCAAAATCATGTAACTCATATGGGTCTTGTTAAAACTTTTGATGATGCCTTGGTCTAGTGGGAGTCTGAGTTGTGTCTTTAAGAGACATTTTGATGTAATTTTGATATCTTTGAATGGTTAAAGTCCATTTACGTATTCCATTATGTTCAGAAGTTGAAACATTATTTATGATTGAATATATCATTTGTTTCCCTATCGGATTCAATGATCTTGTGTTAATGTTTCACTTCTGAGTTTTGTTGTTTAGTGTACTGATTATTTAATATTCTGAAATTTTGTTATTCTGTTATTTGTTCTAATAATTGATTAATGCTATCCAAGTGGGAGATTGTTGAATTAATTTATAATTAATTTATGTGGATTAGCATTAATTAATTGATTAGTCCAAATATAGAATTAATTAAGTAATCAGTTTTGGCCCAACACTAAACTTATAATGGATTGGGACCTGTTGAATGTAAACAATCTGTGATAGGCCAGATTATTTACAAGCCCATTGGGTAGAGGCCCCAACTTGCAGCCCGTTATGTAGTCAGTTAGTTCCCTATCACAATACTGACTGAAGAGAGAGAATTAATTATTATTTTAATGATTTGAAAACCCTAGTTATCTCTAATATAAATAGGGATAATTCTCTTCTTTCTAAGCACGGTAAAATACAATCTCTCTCTTTCTTCCTGAGTTGTGGGGCTAGGGTATTGCAAGTTGCAGACTCTACTTGTTCTTGTTTATTTACTAACTTGATTTGCAGCTGATCTCGTTTATTGGAGCTATATCAATCGTATTGGCTTTGGGTATCCTATTTGGTGCATCATCATTATCAATGGATTTATTGGGATCGAATAAAGGTATGTAATTTTAAGTTTGTTGATAATCTCCCACATAGAATTATGGCTAACACTTAATTGCACAAAGAAACTAAAACAAAAATCGAATTTGACAATCTGGAGGAACAATGGATTGATACATTACAGATTTATGAGCCTCTCACGTAGCTTTCATTGTTTGACACCCCACCAACTCTCGCGCTTGTCTCCCATCGACGAATTTGCAAAGTCACAAGTAAGCCAACCTTGGATCGATTGATCGTTACAAGTTCAACGTCTTACTACGCAAGCAACACCAATTCATGAATAATTAATTCCTCTATTGAAAATTCAACGTAAACAATCTCTCTGTGAGTTAGTCAGATTTATCACTTTTTTAAACTGATTTCCTGGGTTGTTGCGTTGCTTAAACTTTGAAAGATGTGGATTGGAGTAATTAAGAAAAATAAAAAACAAAACAAGCAAACATATAAATATATTTAATAACTATTTTGGTATACTTATATGTTTTTAGCTTAGTTGATTTATAAAGAGTTTTTTTTAAGAGCCGACACTAGTAAATCCAAGAAAACCAGCAACTGAAACGTAGAAGATCTAGTGGCTATTAGCATATATACATATACAACCATTAATTGCAGCCATTAGGTTTCTTCACACACACATATATATATACACAGCACAATCAACAATTTCGTTTTGCCTTTTTCCCACCAATCGCCTGTTTTCTGCGTTAGATAACCATTACTTCAGTTCAACCCACTGGAAGAGAATGGTTAATCTCTAAGCACACAGAGAGAAATAATACAAGAAAAATGAAGGGAAGGATATGAGAGAGGGCGATAATGTTGGGGCCTTGGCTGCGGTATAGACAGACCCTTATAAAAGGCAAAATGGTAGCGTTCGTGCACTTGCACTGACATTCAGGAAGATTCTTATGCGTAGCTTTTGTACTCTCTCTTTATTTAGGTGATGGGTTTGAAATTCCAAGTTTCAAGTTGCAAGTTGCAAGGTCCCTACATGATCTTCTTCGGACCACACAAAATTCCTAACTTAACCAACCTACCCCTCCGATCGACTTTATTAACACCTCATATTTTACCTACCCACTGGACGCAACACAAGGTTTTCCTAATTCTGGCTTTTCTGTACGCGTTCTTTGGTAGGCACGTCGACATATTGCCAAGTGAAGAGAGACAAAACGTGGAAAGAAAAGGCATTAAAGGCTCGTATTCCAAGGCATGGGTGATGCGAAAAGGAGGTGGGTAAACAACAAGAACTGCACAATAATAACGAGGATCCGATCGGGTTTATTATTCATCCCCCCCCCCCCCCCCAAAAAAAAAAACCTTTGTATAATTATTCAAAACACCAATGAGTTTCCATTTAGACAAATTCATGCTGAATAAGCAATCTTGCCACCTACCAAAGGCCGGCACACCTACAAACAAAGTCAATAAGTAAAGAATAATAACCCAAAATCTGATATTAATTACAGAAACATATTTACCCACCTCAAAATAATATTTTCGAGACAAAAAGTATAAAGAAAAGAGAAGGAAAAGGGGATAGAAAAATAAGTAATATGTAAGAAAAATAAGTTTTGAGTTGTAAAATTTTTATAATTATTTACTAATATCCTAAAAAGTTACAGTTGTTGAGGTGAAGGTAAAACAGAGTACTGAAGCTAAATTATATATATTAAAGAAGTAAATGGATCCATCGATATAAGGTTTTAATAAAAATGAACGTCTCTCGCTCACTGACATCAACATCCGTCTTTAATTGGATTCATATAAGCAATTGATTAGAAGGCAATATAAAAAATATAATCATATTGATGTGATGCACACACGACTTTTCGAATAAGCATTAACCATGTATTCAAAACATCATTGAAAATAACCAAAGCAAGCACTAGCTTGGTAGCTAGCACCACCCTACCAACCGCCATCATAATGCGTTGATCGTGGTGACATTCTTCACTACCTATATTCACTAATTACTAAATTATGATGACCAAATTAACATCTAATAATATTGACATTCATAAGTCGGAACTGATTTCTAGTTTAACACCTTAATTAATTAAGCTATCATTATCAAACTCAACGTCATTAATTATATTCTCAGTTTAAATTTGTTTCCAAGAATAAATTATCAAACCCGCACAGCAAATGCCCAGCATTTTTACCCGCTTTCCATGTTTGTAGTTATTATTATTTTTGTTGTCGATGTTTCCGTGCAAATACAGTTTGTATAATTCAAAATCATACTCCTTTTTAATTAACGATATATTATAAGGAATAAAATAACCCTTTCCATAAGTTGATTTCTTATTCTTGACGCTGATTATTAATACCAACTCAAGTTTTTTGGTAGAATAAAAATATTTTCTACTTCAACCAAAAGTTTAAGTGAATTGCACGCAACTGATCATGTGCCTCAAAAGTAATGCAGATTTTGGATCGGATGTTAATTTGCTTGTGGAGGAGCTCGACACGCGGCCATCTTCACACAGTGAAATCCCAGAAAAATATGAAAAAAAAAAAATCCTCATATGCTTTTTAATGTCAATCGGTCGGAGTATATTGAAGAATAATATTAATTTAAGTGATGGAAGCAAATATGAATTAGTATCAATTTTGAAATATAATCTGGAGTAATATTCCAGAAAATTCTCAGAACGAATCACGGGTGTTCGGTCCGTTGAAGTTCATCCGAAGCAAACGATGAGGTGGCATTCCGCGGCACCAGAAGTATTAGAGTGATTCGGGATCATGTGCAAGAGAGCTAATTAATATGCAACCCTTTAAAACAAGAAAAAGGGACCAAACTGTGTAGGCAAATTATGAAGGATCTATAACTCAGACGCAACTTGAAAACCGTACAGAGGCTCTGGTTTTGTGTTTTGGACAAGAATGGAGGAGCAGACTGAGTCAAGAATTCCACATTTGCAAAGAAAACAGGGGAGTGATGTCATCTCATGTGTCCAGAGGGATAAGTTTTCAGCCCTTCCCACATTTGCAAAAATGGGTGGACTTGCTCAAGCTGAACCCAAATAAGCACTATTTCACAGGAAAGGCGTGTTTGTTCTGTATTTCGCAATGCTAGCAAAATGTAATGCAAGATATACGCCAGCAACTTCAAGATACATCAATTTTCAAGCATCTAGTGGACTGAAATTTGAGAGACGACGCACTGATCCTCCAATATATATGTATAGATATTATTCTCTATTATTGTAATGGCATACTTGGGTTCACATAAATCTCTTTTGGGCTTCAAATAAAATTAAACACTTTATTCTAATTAACCGGATTATTATTAGTACCGATTTTATGGCAGAACATGTTGACTGCATTGCCCATTACTTAAATAGTTTTTTTATTTATGGCAGAACTGTATTTGCAGAGCTTCTAATACGATCAATACGATTTCCATTTAAGCTCATCCAGGACTCTGTGAACCTTGACAATCAAGCAGTATCCATATGAAAAATGAATCTGGAGAACTGGGGAATGGCAGCACCCTATTATCATTTATGTTTTTGTTTATTTATATTACTTTATCCGCTGTCTAAATGGTTTGCTTGAATTTCCTACCTGGAACAGGGGAGGGAGCCAGCAGGCCAAAAAAAAAAAGAATTTTATGAGCAACAATTTCCCTTATATATCTAGATCCCCAAATACGACTCTAAAAACCCAACCCCCCAAAAAGGACTGAAAAAAGGAGTAAAAATTAGTAAAATTCGCAATCCACAGATTTGCCCCCATTGTTCCAGGAGCCGTTATTAGAGCCATTCTGAAACTCAACCTTCAAGTCCTCGCACTTGGCTTCTATCTGTGCCATTTTGGTGCTCGAATAAGATTTCCTGAAGGTTACAAGGGTTAATATGTTCAATTTAACGGTGACAGAGCCAGAGCCTTGATCCTTCCCCATCTCCTCCAGCTTACTCTTCTCCACAAACACTGGATTGGAAGAGCTGGACGACGCCCTCACATTCACTAGTCTATTTTCGTCCTCTCCCAACTCAAAACCCGACCCATAACTCAGACCTACTTGATCTTTTTTGTAATAAACCTGCACCTGAAAATTCGTAAAGGAACTCTTCAGTTTGTTCGGGTTCTGAATGCTGATCTCGGCGTCCCAATCCGCGGTTAATATTCTGTTTTTCGTATCGAAATTCGAAACCGACAATGACTCCACCATGAATTTGGGCACCTCTATAGGGTGAGACAGCACTGACAAAAGGATCATCACCGCCAATCCCACAAATAACAGACACGAACACAATAGGAATCCACGAAAGAAGTTGCCGGCGCCGGAGCTGTAAGTTTGTTGGTTTACGTAATAGGAGGCTTGAGGGTAATTGTTTCCGGCAGGGCATCCAGCATATTGTTGGCCATAACCGCCAGGAGGGTACCCCATCGCCGGCGGGTGACCCACGTGGGAAGGTTGCCGGGCAGCATCCCCGTCCGAGGAGTTGGCGGATGATGCATTTTTTGCCTCCATATTATTAATTAAAACTTTCTTGCTTCTCCAGCTCTCCCAGTAATAATTTTACATTAAAGAGAGATCCTAGGGAGAGGGAGGGAGAGGGAAAGAGAGGAGAGGTGTTGGTAGTTTTGGAGATGAATTCAAAGAAAGAAAACACACAAAAATAGATCACAGAAACGCGTGAAGAAAGGATTAATTAACATGTCTCTGTAAATTACACTCCTCTCTTTCCAAATATAATCATACTACTAAACGAAAATTTCCCTGAATTTGAGTTTATCCGTACGCCAACCACCTGAATTTCCTATACCTTGAGCTGAAGTGAATCGTTTTAATTTGTTTTCAAAAGCAATTTAATCCTTTTCTTAGAAATATGCAATTAGCTTGTCATTCCATTTTGAGTATTCTTTTATTTAACCTTTCATTTTTATTAATCATAACTCACATTCAAAATTGCAATCTCAATGTCCTTAAAATGAATATTTGTTATTTCTATAACTAGTCCTGGACACGTCCCCATTGAATAAAACCGGAACACTCCCTAGAGGGGCGGGGGATGAGGGTGGCGACGTCACCCTGTTGGTTTGAAGAAAACTGAACATCCAAATTGGGGCAGCAGGGGTACATGATGAAAGGTAGGACCCACCCACGGCCACGGGAACTAATTTCCCCCTGAACCCGCATATTCACACCAAACCTTATGACTCCCCGTTTTTTATCAAGTGCCATGGCTTGAATCACAGTTTCCTCCACAATAGACTGATCCTTGTCCCACTCCGTGGTCCTAAACTTGAAATGCAGGCTCTTCTCCTGCTGCTCCGCTTCCATGCTTTCTTGGGGAGCAATGGGAGTGACGGCTGCAGCCAGCGTTTGATTATCATGATAGGAAAGGTTGGAGTGGAGGCGTTGGATGTTGACGTTGGTGGAGTTCATGACATTGGAAATGACCAAGGTGACGTCCCAAGTTGCGGATAACTCGCCATCGGAGATATTGAAGTGGGAAACGCGGAGGGAGTTGAGGAGGAATTTGGGGGTGATGGGATGAGAAGTAAGAGGGTGTGAATGGCTGTGACGGAGAGGAAGGGCAAGCATGAATATGGCAACCAAGGCGAAGCGCAGCACCATCACCAACAGCTCCAAATCCAGGACATGTTCATCGGATGCTTGTAATTGAATGTGGGGTTGTTCAATATCTTGGGGAAGAGCCCGGAACTGTACTCTGGATTCAGGCGTCGAAAATATTGCCATTTTTAAGAAATTGAGATTAATCGAAGGAAAAAGAGCATTTAACATTAAATAGAGTAAAGATGTTAATAAGCGGTTGAGTTAGTTAGATGTGTGTGGAATTTTGGGTGGGGCCAGCTGTTGGGACTTCGACGGTAACTGACATTCAGATCCTTCTTTACACCCTCGATACATACCTGTTTTGCTTCTCCCAACTTATATTTACTACAATTGTTAAATAACATCACAAGCATGAACCAAATGCCCAATCAAACTGCAACGCTCGCTTTTCCCAATATGTCTGCCTTGTGTGTGTGTGTGTATATATATATATATATTCCTTAAAATACTAATTTACCTACAAATTTCAATTTATCCGTCCTGGATGAAAAATACTGCTTCGCATACCTTTTAACGCACTGTTTAGCTATATATCATGATTTTAAACATCCCAGTTTCGAAAACGACGACTAATTAACGAGTATAAGCTACAGAATAGACTGAAAAACCCATTAGCATACGATGAATGATGGTTAAAAAAAAAAAAAAAATCAAATGATGCAACCAAGATCCCCATATTAATTTTATTATGTCTAATCTTAAATTTTAAATTTTAAATCTTAAATTTTGACATTTAAATTTTAAATAAATATTTTTAATCAAGTAAAAATTTTATTTTTTTATTTACTCTTTTATTTTTGTATTTTAAAAGTTTTTTTTAAATAATTTTTAAAAAATAATTATATTTTTAAAAATATTTCAAATAAACTAAATATAAAAATAAAAATTTGATGATAATATAATAAATTATTTTTTAAAAAATAAAATAACAATCAAACATATTTTTTAAATGTTTCTATTTATCTTATTTCTCATAATCTCATTCTAAAAATTATAACTTTATTAAAAATAAAACATTTTAAGAATAAAACACTATCAAGTGTTACAAATGTTAGTTGAATTTTGACTTCTATTACTAATAATTATGATTTATTTTATTTTATTTAATAATTAATTTTAAATTTTTTTATAAAATTATAAAAATATCACCAATTATTTTATACAAAAGCTGAAATATACTTCTAATGTAAAATATATTTACAATCAGGGGCGGATCTACATGCAAAGGTGTGGGGGCAATTGTCCTCACAAATTTTTTTTTTTTAAATTAATATATGTGATACTTTTTTTTTCTCTTTATAAAAATGTAGATATTACCCCCACAAAAATAATTTGTTTTAGTAAAAATTATTTCTTGCCCCCACTAACTAGAATTTCTAGATCCGTCCCTGTTTACAATCATGTTTACTATTAAGTTTTCATTTCCAAAACACATTCTATACCGGCTTCCCAAATGAGTACGAGGACGGAATGGAAATTTTAACTGTTTAATAGGAACAAAAAAAAAATGTTAACCATTCATTTGCAGATAAACAATATTAGATATGTAATCGAGTAAGTCCACGAATAAAAGTCACTCATGCACTCTTCAATCCCAATTTCCCAATTGAATTCATTCCCTTGGCCGATAAGAATTGGATAAGAGGTGAACGAACAGGGAAAAAAATTTGAAGAATACAATGGCAGAACGTGATGACTACATTATTGATCAATCTAGTTAGTGCTACTATTCACCTCTTTTGTTCATTCCATGTCTTGCTTTCGAAAAATTCACCCAGCATTTGCTCAAGATTCTCAGCAGAGTATCTAATGTACTTCTGAGGGTTTTTGCCATTCTCTATCATAGGCCTGAAAGTTTAATATACATAATCATAAACAAGAAATGGGGCGATATTTATATGAAAGAATTAGAAGACACTCTCACCGAAACATACCCGAAACGTTTAATGAAAGATCTATAGGCAGGCAGAAGGACTTCAGCAACGGCTAGCCTGAGAGATTCACGCAACTCACTATCAGGAACCGTCCATTGAGATTGTCTTTGATGAATCTCCTCAATTTGAATATTAAAAGTCTTGAACCTATCTTTAATCGTTGCTCTTGAAACTCCACTATTGCTATCTCCTCCAGCACCACCTGATGAATTAGCTCCTTGGACAGTGAGACACTGCAGAATCTGCAGGATTATTAAACACCAATTACTCATTGTGACAACCTTTGTCATTCACCCTCAAGTACTGTCAACATTTTAATTATCACCCTCTAACATCCACCAATGGGATAACAACTGCAATCCTAAAAGTAACAAATAAAATAGGCAGCTTGTCAAAGACCTTTGTGCCAAAGAGACATCAAGCAAAATAAACGAACTTGTTACTATACAAACTCAAAAACAGCGAGCAAAGTAGTATTCCCTGTAAAAAATAACTGCATCACTTGACCAGAGGAATGAATGTCGTGTGACGAAAAGGTGAATCATAAAACCAAAATTTTGATTCCTTTCATCTTATACCATAACTGTATGAAAATTTCAAAAAATTGAGCATTGATCCCATATATGAACCACGTTCACGTATGGATCAAGCTAAATAAATAAATAAATAAAAAGGTGGGGAATCAATATTTCAGACTAAGGAGCAGTAAATATGGGTTCACAAAATAAATATCAAGAGTAATCAGAAAATAGAAGATATTCTGTGGCACAAAGAACTAAATTTGAAGAAATTAACCTTTGCCCAAGAGATTCTTTTATACTGATTTGCGTGCTGCTGCACAATTCTTCTGTGTATTTGCACCCAGTCATCCCCCAACATCTCCTTTGCCTCTGACCTGTAAGTACGATATGCAAAATGGTAATGCATCCAGATAGAAACTCCACCTTTCAATATTTTAATTCTGAGGAGAAAAGGTAGACAATGGACAACAAACCTTCTCACGGATCTCACTATGTAGTGGATATTGTTCATAAGAAATAACTGGGTTAATGCGGGATCTTTATACTGTTTTGATTTTCCATCCAAATTATTTTGAAGAGCCTGCATAATTCTTGTAGTTACAGATGCTAACTGTTCTTCTGGATCACCAGCATCAAACTCTTGAAAAAGTTGTTTCAGAGTTGATTGATAACTGTGTACATTCATTGCCGTCAGGGAAAAAAATTGCTAGTTAACATACGAACCAGCTAAAAAAAGAAATTTAAAAGACAAGTATAAATGGGGAAAAACAAGCTAATGATTCACAAATGCTCTCAATCAATAAATTTGAGAGAAGATACATGAACGGAAAATGCCACCAGCAATGGGATGAATAACATACACGTCAAAATTTTAAAATACTATAATATGTCGATCCTCCTTCTCTCTTTCCTCTCATAAGGAATAATATGCAAGAATATAAAATCCAAAAACAGCAAGAAAACAAAATTTTCAGGGTGAAAAAGTTTCAAATTTTATATGAAGCAAAAATTCAGAGAAGTAGCAGAATGTGAAATATATAGGGTCAACTACCAGATGTTATAAGTTATGACCATAAAGAAAACATTAACAGAAAGTAGTAATTCCCAACAAAATAATTGGAAAAGGGAACATACAGACATACATACATATATCAAGCAAAGAGAAGCCGCAGGAAAGTCAAACGTAAACTTATCACTCACTCGTATAGAAATTTCACGTAATTGATCACATAGCTAGTTAGAGGATGGACAGTTCCATCTAGCACAGTAGTCTTAGTGGCATCTTTTTCAACTGCTTCCTCAAAGTCACCAAAGGTTTCTTGGGCTGTCTGAGCTAGTCGCTTTGTCAAACTCAATGAAGTTTCCCGCATTTCAATGCAAGCTTTACTTTCGAATAGTGACTCAATCTGCCACCCATAACCCCCAGAAAAACAACAGAAAAAGAAAGAAAAGGAAAATACAGAGTACATAAAAATGAAAACAAGTATAGATAGCAAACTTTCTAATCTGATTAGTGCAAATGTCATGGATTAAAAGAAAGAATATAGATCAGGGCTATGATCATGAAACTTATTCATAATAGAAAATGAAAATAAATTGTATTTCCTCCTATGTTCCTATCAACATGTGCCAGCACTATCCTGTCAAACTTTCTAATCTGATTAGTGCAAATGTCATGGATTAAAAGAAAGAATATAGATCAGGGCTATGATCATGAAACTTATTCATAATAGAAAATGAAAATAAATTGTATTTCCTCCTATGTTCCTATCAACATGTGCCAGCACTATCCTGTCAAAAAACCTACGTAAAATAGAGTTGACTTGGCAACTTCTTATTTAATCATATTCCAATTCCAACGTATAAATTTTTTAATTGACAATGACATCTGACAATCTCCTTAATTTTCCTTATCATTTACTGTGTAGTATTTCCACTTCCTCTTTCCTTTCATCTCTTTCCCCCTCTCCTAGGCGGCTAAAGGCAGAATTCTTGATTTGTCAATTCATTGGATTGATATACTGGTCTTGGAATAATAAATTTTCTTCATATCGAACTGAGCAATCATGAAAACCAAATCGATAGTTTTAAATAATAAAATAATAATAATATTAATAACTTAAGAGTCTCAATCTTTTACCAAGCTCCTTGCAGTTAGTACCATTTAATTCAGAACTAAAAAAATGTGCAGAAATATGGTAAATGAAATATAAAGTGACCTTACCTCTGGCTGAAGTTCTCTCATTATCTCATACATATCCAGAAGAACAAATAGTTTTTCTGGTGATCTCTTGCTTTTAGCAATAGCCTCTCCAAAACTAAGAAGCATAGCCACACTGTTAGCAGTGACTTCGGCAAAACATTGAGTTCTCAAAGAATCAACCCCATCAAATATTTGATCACATATTTTCTTTTCCCCAGAAAACAGCAATTTGACCTGTTCAATATAAATTAGAAAGATGCATGAAAAAAGAAAAGAAAAGATAAAATGGAATTTCAAATTCATCCTCACAGCAATGCGCATGTAATGAATCCAGTTCCCAATCTTAGCCTCCAAAACCTCCCACTGCATTTTTTGAACATCATCTTTGCTCAGCCTCTCCACACCTAACTTCCTAAGACTCTGTTCTAGGACTGCAGCACGGGTGTCCCTACAAATTTGGAATAACAAATGATTATCATTGAATAGAAATTTGAAAGAAGTGCATTCAAGACTTGTTCCAATCTTTAACACATAAAGCCACCAGCTTCAGAAACAAAATACATGCAAACCATTTAATAATTCAAAAAAATTTCAGTTCATAATTTTCTGTTTTTCAAAAACTAATATTATTATTCTGATCCACTATATACAGCCCTTTTTGTGGCGAAAATTTTCATGGGGCTAGTTTGAAGGCGTCTAGCAGAAAGGAATTGGACAAAAATAAGAACTGGGAATCCTAACTCTGTAACAAGAGCTCCCCTAGATTCAACAGGAAAAAAAAAGGCACATGGAAAAAAAAATGGTACCTATAGATTCGAAATAGCTGTTGTTGATGACCAGCGTGAACCATTTGTTGTGCTAAATCATGTAGCAAAGGCAGAACTCTGGGTGGAATGAGGGTTGGAGATGTGTAAGTGGCAGATTCCAGGCTCTGTTTCTGGCTTTCAAAATTATTTTTGCTACCACCTTCACCTTGCCCAGAAGCTGATGGCCGCAGAGAATTTGGTAGGCAGTCAAAAAGGCGATCAGGTTCCACAGGCTTGCTGAAATCCAAATTTATTTTGTTTGAAGTTTTATCATGAAAGACGTTTTGGAACCCAATAATACATCAGAAATAGTTCTAGTCTCTGAAATGAGACATGCACCAAGACTCACACAAAATGTGACATGCTTGATCTAGCGTAAGTTCAACAAATAAAAACTATATGTTGTAGTTTAAACTAAAATGTAGAATTTCGTAGTGAGTTGCAGGTGAAAATGATCCGTACCTTAAGAAGCGCAATCCATGTGAATTTAACTTACAAGTTTCATGGCCAAATTCAATCACCAAAAATCCAACACATGAAGAAAAACATGCAAACAAACTACAGTTAACAGACTCTGTACATTTTAGTCCTTCAAAACCTTGTCTTTCTTCTTTAACACATCTTTCTTTTATCATCTAGTTCATTCAAGAAGCAAAATTTTAGATCACACATAGCAATGTAAATTTGAGAAGCGTGACCTGTAATTTGTCAAGAGATTTCTGAACTCATCTTCGAGCTTTGAGATAGCTTTAGAAAGCAAGTTGTTAGCTTGGTTGAGGATACCATCGCTACTTCTGAAACTCTTTTTGCTGCTGAAGAAACTAATGTTGGCTCTCAGTTGATCAATTGCTTCTAAATAGCTTTCGAGATCTTCGTGTGGCCCTCTGAGTATTTTAGCCTCCGCCTAATAATTAAGTTTGAATGGAAATCATCAAAATGTTTCTAATTAAACCGAACTGAAAATATCGTGAAAAAACGTTACTTATCAATCGGTCCCCCGAGAGCAATGGTTTCAGTAATTGATGCAAAATGGAGAAAATCAACATGAAAAAGCATTAGTTGGAAGTTCAAAACTGAATTCTATTCATACAATGGAACAGATTAAGTAAACTTAATTAGAAAACATGCAATTTTCAAGAAGGAGAAAGGAAATTAAAGCCCATCAAGTTTGTCACTGGACAGGCGCGCTAGTTAGATTGAAAGACCATTTTCACATTCTACTATAACCTAATATGAAAGTATTAGGATAAAACACTGTTTCCTAGGCTATCAATTGCCTAGTGCATAAAGGGGTCACCCTTTTCTACATTTGTTTCTCCCATGTTCCTAAAAGGATTGAAAACACAGATAAGAGACAAATAAAACAGTGCAGGGCATACATGCAATCATTAAAATAGATGCTTAACTAATGGGATAGAGATACACGAACTATGTATGAACCAAGAAAGAGGCATACCTTGCGGGTCTGATCGAATTGCACCAAAATCATTTCAGCAGCCTTTAGTGTCTTGTCAATATTCTCATGCGCCCTTCGAATCGAATGCGTCTTTATCTACCAAATGCCAAAATAAATAAGGAGAAAGAAAAGAAAACTAAAACCCTAAATAAGTCTTTCTCCAACTCAAATCGTCAGTCAGATCACCTTGGCTTCAAAAAAGAGAAAAACAGGGACTAAAACAACAATGAGGAACGATATTTAGTCAATGTAGCTCCCAATTGCTTTACCGCATACCGTAATTGCATTTCCAAACATAGTTCCGCAAGAGGGAACAACATATTGATTTTAAGCATGCCGTAGAAACCTTCAAAACCGCCTTCCGTTGATGGCCGGAAAAGAAAACAGAGGAAGAGAGAAGTCTACCTGAGTTGGACGCATAGCGGTCTCGAGGGCGGATAGGCGGTGATCAAAAGAACCGAGAATGGCGACCATGTTGTCGGTAATGGTCTGGCTCTTGTGCAGTGAATCCTTCACAAAGGCAGCTCTTTCCTTCAGGAAATCCATTGCTTCTGGTATCCCCATTGTTCATCCCGGATTTTGTCGTACTTTGCCGTCCCGGCTTGGTTACTCGGAGAACGAAAATGAAAGGTGGTAGTGCTCGATCCAATATTCGCCAAACTCCCTTTCCTTCGAAATGAGTCAGTCGGTGTTCCACTTTCGGTCCTTCGTGGAGAGACGAAACCAAAGTCGTTAAGAGAATCGTTTGAAGCATCGGGTGGGTCCGGTTGGTTATATATGGAACCTCCACATACTCGGTTGGACCCGTTCTGGTCCCGAGCTCCGTTTCATTACCAATTTTCTTTTTCTCCATTAACGTCTCGCCACGATTCTCTCGTTTATTACGCTCAAATACAATTATTTCAAACAACATCACATGTTTAAACTTGAAGAAATGTTATATATAAAAGGATTTTTTTTATTTGAATTTTAAATTTGATAATATTGTACAAGTTAATAATAGTTGAAAAGTAAAATTTCCTTTTATGTTTATATTTATCTAAAAACGTGATAATAAATCCATAAAAAGGAACGATATAATAAAAATGTTCTTATTGATAGTATTATATATTAAAAATTGTGAATTGACAGATGATAGGCATTTATGTTGGTTATAATCATGATCATAGATTGGTTTTGGAAGGTGAGAAAACGAGATCAAACAGGAAAGTAATGAAACGCCGCCAACAACCTCCCACCCCTCCCCACGGTAGATTTTCATCTTATAAAAATCACTGTACGAGGGGAAAGGAATTTATCAACTAATAAGAATAAATTTATTTTTTATTTTACAATTTATTTTATTAAATTTTATAATTTTTTTTTCTTTATGACATTCATATATAATTACGCCACTAATTTGCAAACAATTTATTAGCAGAGAAAATGAATAAAAAACTTTTAGAATGACAGTGCTGTTTGTGGGGTCCGATTAAAACAGAATACATAAAAAGAACGCTGTTTATTTGTACCAAATATGTCTTGAACGTACAAGATCCACCAACTCATTCAAGAATTACATTATTATTCTTTTGGTACAAACGAGGGTAAACTAGACTGAGCCAAAGAATCACACATTATTTAAATTAACTGCACGATCAATTCCAAAAAGGACTAGTAGGTCCACTCGTGAGGCAAGGCCAGATGTTGAGGGCATTCCTCCTGCCTGGAGGAGTGTATACTTCCCTGTGGAGTCACTACTTCAACCGCTTCATTATGATTCCTCCTTCCTGCCATGAGATTCAAATTTATGAGCCATATCACTGCACCCCGGAGGTACGAAAAATGATTTTAAAAAAGTGAATAGTTTTACCAACAGCGTAAAAGATGGTAACTCGCCTCTTTTCTTTATGGGTGTATGGTTTTTTTTGGTGATATTTCTGGGTATCTCAGTGATAACTCGGGGATGAAACACACCAGTCCCACGCCTCACTGGCCCAAACACACTTGGGGGAGAGGGGAAAAGGTGGTTTTGCTGGGACTGCAAAAAAGCCATCGACCTACCAATAAGGATGTATCAACTCTGAAAGCTTGCTCAATTAAAAGCTGAAAAACCCAAATGCAGAAGAAAGCGCTCTGCATAGGACAAACGAGCCGGGATTGGCAGAGAAGAAACCGATTCCAGTTTTATTCACCTTGGGTTGAGCAGGTGCAGGTGTGAGGCACTGGTATACGAAAGGTCCATACTCATGAGACGGCGTCGTCGGCGGACAGTTAATCGAACCGTACCCAGCTACAGGAATGAAGCCCTGCAAATGCAATAATGATGCGAGAAGAAAACGCCGAGTAAGGGGTTTAGTTGTAATCAAGCATTAGATAATGCAAAAAAGGGACACGAAACCTCTAGTTCTGGTGAGAAATTTGGGGGAGCTCCGATAACGTTGTGGTTTGAATGGGGGAAGAATGGTAAAGAAGCGAAACTTTGAGAGAGATGATGATGGCCCATGCAAGGTCTGTGTGTATGTCTGAATGGGACTTGGTTGAGGAGAGATTGAGAAGGAAGCCATAGTTCGGCAGTGCAAGGGAAGTCCGCCATAAAGTGTGTTGGGAAGGTGAGGAAAACGAACAGGAATTGAAATTAAGGTGGGAGCTGGGTGGAATGGAGTCGAGGGGTGTAGTGTAGAGAGAGAAAATGAGTCTGCTCTGCTGTTGGAATTGGAAAGGCGTCTCCAGTTCTCTTCTCTCTTTCTTATAAACAGAGTTCAGCAGGAATGTGGTCTCGTTTGGTAATCACGGACTGATTGGATCGAGGCATTTTAAAATAAAGAAAATTTAATTTCTTTCTTTTTTTTAAAAAAAAAAATGTCAACTAACTACAATAGAGCTTATAATTTTCTTCACACTTACTAATTTTTCAATTAGAATACATTAGTATTTATCAGGTTTGATAAATGGTATTGTAATTTTTCAAGTATTTGTAATTATTAAATATATTTAAGGTGTGAAAGATGAAATTTTTTATAACTTTTGTATTCAATATACATCATAATTAATATGAAAACTTTGAAGTTTTTATATAATTTACATAAAAATATATTATAAATAAATTTTATATACTTGAAAATTAAAATATTCAGCTATCAAATATTACCCAAACTATTGTTTCACATAAAGAAAAAAAATTGCCACGTGCCTTTTTGGTGCACTATTTTTCTAATTGATGCAAGTAACGTATCTTGTGTCTAGTGTCAAACTATTAATAAATTATATAAAGAATTTTGTGTAATAAAACACTGGATGTGAAAGACGTAAAAGTGGTATGAAATAACATTATCAAATAATTTTAGTCACTATTTAAGATTAGTTTTATAAAATGCATTTATGAAATTAGGGGGATATAATAACTATTTAAGATTAGTTTTATAAAAAAAAAACATAAATGGAACCGTGTTTTTTAGTTTGATTAATATAAAACTTGCATTGACAGAAGAATCGACGTTCCCAATTGCTATGGAGAGTTGAAAAAGATGTTGAGAAGGGCTTGAACCGCAGATGGCAGAGACCTTCATAAAACACGTCCTTTGGTAAATTAAAATTAACCCATGGGAGCGGTAATAATACAAATACATACACGCCCAAACTTCTCTTCAGTAAATCGGACGTTTAATGGGCGAAAATAACCCCAAAACACAAGAATTGATTACGGTATAGCTGTCTTCGCAGTTTGTGGTTAAACCTTTCCTTTGTTATCGTATACTTAACCACATCCAATCACTTCATTTCAACCTGCCATGCCATCCATTCACAAACCACCGTACCCCATTCATCAACCGGAGCTCTTTATGGGTCGGGCAATCGGACCCGCCGGCGACCTGAAACCCACTGTCACTGCATCATACACACATCCATGGAAACCAACATCCTTCCCTGACTGCTTCCCCCTCCAGCACTCCTCGCAGACCACACCCTCGCCACCGCCACTCCATTGCCTTACCACCCACGAATCGCTGAGCCCCATAATCATCAGGTAACGCTCCCTTTCAATCTCTAGATTCCTCACCCGTTTCTCATACTGTTCTCGATCCAGAATGGACGTCTTCAACTCAACGCAAGCATTCCGCCTCAGAAGCATGGCATTCCCTGGTGGGTTCTTCTTGTTCAGTTGAGCCGACGAATCGAATTCTTCGTTCCCGGACTCTTTGTGGGCCTTATGCCTTCTGGGGTGCCTGGATCGCTTCACGAAAAAGAAGGCGCCTTTCTCGCGGGCTACAGCTGCGAAGTTGACCTTAGCTGTGATGGGGATTTTGCGGTTACTCTCCAGCCTGGCGAGGTAGACGGAGAACTGGTGCTGTGAGATACCAATTATCTGGCTAAGAAGCGACTGGAATTTCTTGAAAGTCAGCAAAGGGTCCACCGTGACGGTGCCGACGTCGGTCTCACTCTCGCCGTTGAAGTAGACGACGGATAATGGCGAAGACACAGGGTGATGGGTGGTGTAGTAGGATGAGGTCAGCGGTTTATATATGAGAATGAGATACGACAGATAAAAGGGAGAAGGAAGGATGATGTGGAGTTATCCCGTTTAAGGTATAGTATGAGTCGAGTAAAACGCTTTTTGTATCTGAGCATCCCATTCCAAAATGCTGAATTTCTCTTCTTCTTTTTTATGTAGAATGAATTTCTTATTTTGTTAAGAAATGAAAAAAAAAAACCCATTTTTCCTTTTGAAAAGTTTTGTGATTTATGAGTTGGTAGAATTCCAAGGCATTGTATTTTTATTTTTTTTCAGGCCTGATACTTCACTTTCAATTAGGTCCATGATAGTCTCACATTGGTTGGCGAAAGAGACTTTGGGTTCTATATATAGTGGGAGACAAATCTTCCTTTATGAGACGTCTTTTGAGGTGGAGTTAGGCCTTCTATGACAATAGACGTGCAGCCACACCATAACATTGGTATCAGAGCCTGCTTCGTCAAACCATGTGGGTCCCCTATTAATGCGAGCCCGAGAGCCTCTGACACAGTTCCGTGAAGGTGAGGCACCGTAAGTCCCAAAAGAGGCAGACAAGACCTGCCTTATACGAGGACGTGCAAGCTTGAAGGGGGAGTATTGATAGTCCCACATTGGTTGACAAAAGAGACTTTGGGTTCTATATATAGTGGGAGACAAACCTTCCCTTATGAGACGTCTTTTGAAATGGAGTTAGGCCTTCTATGACAATAGACGTGCAGCCACACCATAACAGTCCATCTTATCTATCTTCCATTGTCAAAAGGATAATCAGATTATAATTATCTCAGATGGACCAGGGGACCGATGAAACCTCGGATTCCAAACCCTATTGAATCTGCAAATCATTATCAGTATGTAAGAATTTATAGCATACGCGCGTAATTAAACAATATGCGTCGGCGTAATTAAACAATATGGGTTTAGTGCTAGCTGATTGCGTTCAAGCACTAAACCCATGCAGAAATTTTTCCTGCCATGGATTTAATAATCCAGCAAAAAAAAAAAAACACAAATAAGTTGAACATCCAGTTTTAAGATTATCATTCAATCGTCAGGGGGTGGTTATCATTATGTAAAAACTACTTGAGTTTATGTAATTATAATGAATTGAAAAATATTAATAAACGCATCAATTTTAGTATTATCATATACACCAAGTGACTCATAATTTCAGCTTCCTTGGTGAAAGATCCTTCAAGATAACGGATTTCAACCATAAATTGGTTTAGACTTTTTAAAGGCGAATAACAAGGGGGGAGGGTCTGCAAGTCATTTAATTTAGCAATTGATTGGCAATGCGTTTTCTTCTGTTGGAGGGAGTCACCCAAATGGCAATAGTGCCACAAAAACTGCAGCGACTGCTTTGTTTTCCCCAAACTGGAGAGGCTCACCAAATGTTCCGTCCAGCTCCGGCAGAATCGTTCACGGAAGTGGCTCTTTTTTGAACTTCCCTTTGAAAAATAAGATTACCAAATTTAATTTTTAAAACGAACACTTATTAATTAATTAAGTATCCTCGTTGGAAAAGAATCTGAAAATCAGATTATTGGGGTTGGTTATCCAAGTGAAAGGCAACGGCACAAACGATGCCCCTACCCAAATCATGATTTGATCCCTTGTCATTTTGACAGTGACGCCATGTCAGTTCAGTAATCCCCATAAAACAACATAGATCGTGGGTGCTATCTATTGGGGATTTATTGTGGTAGTCAGATTGCGTCCATAATGTGTCAATTCTTGATATAGTCAATGACGGTGGTAGAGGATTGCATTTCTACTTCGCGTTTTGCAGCTAATCTTGCTACATGCACAATCAAATGGGACTCAACTCTCGATAAATTGAATCTTCTTGGCCATATTTTGGGCGTTACGTTCCTTAATTGTATTTAGAGTGATAATATAATAATAATAATAATAATAATGTATTAAACTATTTTAAAAAAAAATTGTTAATAATATATTTAGAATAAAAACTTTATATAATAAATAAATAATTTACAAAATTCAAATTTAAACATAATTTTTCAACCTTAAAATTCAAACCTTAATTTTTAATTTTAAAATCATAAACTCTATATCTTTTTTTAAAAAAAAATTAGTAAAATTAATATATTACTAATAATTTTTTTTATAACAAATAATTTATAAATTTTAAATTTTAAATTGTAAATTCCAAATTCAAAATCTAAAAACTTAAACTTTATATTCTATATCTAAAAATTAAGTGTTTTTTTTTTAAGGAAAAGTATAAAATGAATATATTTCTAACAAAAAAATTTGTATAATAAATAAATAATTTAATAATATTAAATTTAAAATTTAAAATTTTAAAATTTATAGTTTAGAGTTTAAATTTTAGATTTAAAATTTAAAATTTACGAATTATTTATTTATTATAAAAAATTATATTGGTAATATATTAATTTTACAATTTTCTTTTAAAAAAAAGATATAGGATTTATGATTTAAGATATAAAATTTAAGTTTAAATTTTAGAATTTGAAATTTATAAATTATTTATTTATTATATAAAATTATTATTCTAAATATATTAATTACAATTTTTCTTATAGAAAGAGTTTAATAAATTATTACAAAAATATTTATTTATTATATTTATTTATTTATTATTAATATATTTCTATTTATTAATATTTATTTAAAAAAAAACTTTTTTGTTTGGTTTTTGCATCTCAAAACGCAGCGTTAAGCACAGCCTTCTTCGCCTTGGGTGATCCATGTCCCATTAGTTCCAGGGGTTTACCTTTCGAGCTATGAAGAAGCTTCAATGTATTATCAACCATGTCCGTTTCTTAATTAAATTTACTATCGGAAAACATTAATTAGAATGTAATTTTTCTTTCATATCTCGTTATGCCTGAAATAGTGGTGCTTTGATAATTCAATCATGACGAACCTACACTATTTTCAAAGAACTCGTCAAATCTGATGCTTTTCCTAACAACCATTCTCATTGATCATGTCCTCTACGACCATAAATATTTTAAAATGTAATAGTTGAAAATACAGAGCAAACACGAGATTTCTAGAGTATACGAAATCTCTTTAACTTTGTACCCAAAAAAAAAGAAATCTCTTAACTAAAATCCACCCATTAAAACACTGCTATCTACATACAACTAATTACTTAAAAAAAGGGCATTCAAGGAAACCAAACAAACCGCTTATTTCACCGGCCATCAGCAGAAGTAAAAGAATCTGCAAATCCAGTAGGCCTTGCGGGGATACTATCCTTACTGTCTTCTAGGTCCACATAGCTGAGGTCCTTTCCTTCTGCTTCCTGCCAGCCCTTCACCATCTGGTTAAGGGGAAGGCTATAATCAATGCCAGAATACTCCGCAGCATCATCATCGAATGGTTTCCATTTTTCAACGAGGGGGGCCAGAACATTCACAGCATGGCCCATATCTGGCCGTTGGTTTGGTTCTCTTGCAGTGCAGTGCCCAGCTAGCTCGGCAATGACACAAATGCTCTCGAACGTTTCTTCCTTTATGTCGAGAGCTGAGTCAATAGCAGCCCTTAGTTTCTCCTTATTAGATTTTATATGCCAGAACCACGCAGCCAGGTATTGACTTTCCTCAGGTCTGCCATCGTCAAGCGCCATCAATCCAGTCAACAGCTCCATTAGGACAACCCCAAAACTAAAAACATCTGCTTTGGTAGTGATTTTTCCTGTCACTGAGATTTTTAAACAGATCAAAGCCAGAATTAGTATAATCTATGAATTTATCATACAAATTAGAATTTAGGACTACAGAAGATGAAATCAGTGGTATTACACATACAATGCAGAAGCGCACAGTTTATCAAGGTAATTTATTTGCCATGTCCCAATTGTTTGAGAAAATTCTAATACTCCTATGTTTCACTTATCTTCAAGACTGTCATTCTGTATTCTAGTATTAATAAATAAACAAAATTGACTGACTTCTTCAGTAATTTCTCAAAGGGCAACCACATGATATCCTAGTATGTCTTTCAAGGACAATGCATATTCGTTTTTCTTTTTTGCTGAAAAGAAGAGAGCTCAAAACAAAAATACAGAGCAAGAGTACAATGCATATTCAACATTCTCTAAATGATGCATGAAAGTAAATTAAAGGTCATTCGGTTAAAATCTGTCCGTTTACTAACAACCTTAAATCCAATGCAGTAAAGCATTCAAACTGAAAAATATTGAGGTCAATGGCTTATCACTATTACTAGAGAGATCCACAAGGATATCTGCACCTTATAGAAAGCTAGGATTGCGTTTAAATACTATATACTGCTTTAGTTATTAAATAATGAAAATAATTAACCAAAAGTCCAAAACCAAATATTTATATATATATATATTCATAATCTAATAAGAGTTATCTGTAATCTTCAGAACTTGTAAAATATTGACCTGCATATTCTGGCGCCAAGTATCCAAATGTCCCAGCAAGCCGGGTCACTACAGATTTTTCGCCATCAGGAGCAAGTTTTACCAACCCAAAATCTGAGACTTTTGCCCTGAAATCATCCCCAAGCAAAATATTTGATGACTTAAGATCTCTATGAATGAAGCTTTGGTGAGCCAGACTATGAAGATACTCCATTCCTCTAGCAACATCCAAAGCAATATTGAGCCTCCTCTTCCAAGAGAGGGGCTCCAGTTTTAAGCTCTTCCAATGGAAAAGATGCTTACTGAGAGCCCCTTGTGGCATATACTCATAAATTAGAACCCTCTCATTACCTTCAATGCAGTAACCCAAAAGAGACACCAGATGGCGGTGTCGGACTTTCGATAAAACTGCAATTTCAGCCTGGAATTCGTTCAAGGCTTTGCTACTAATCACGCCAGCTTCCATTCGTTTTACTGCAATTTTAGTTCCATCATCCAGCTCTCCCTTATAAACGACCCCAAATCCACCACGACCAAGCTCATTCTCTGGGGCAAAATTCTTTGTCACATTTCGAAGAACTTGAACTGATATCACAAGATTTCCAGCTTCTATGACATGAGACGCTCCCATGCCACTGCTGTGTCTACTTCCAGACCCACTCTCTGTCATTGTGGAAATGCTTCCATTGGTATTGTTAGCAACAGCAATCTTAACCATATTATCTGAATCAGATGGATCTCTAGGATGAAGTACTAATGAATTTGAAGCCTGGAAGGCAGCTTTTCTTCTCTTGAAACAATATATGTACAGAGGAATGATCAGAAAAGCTGCAACCGCTACACCAGCAATGGGGGCTACAATTACAACCAAATTTTTCCTTTTGGATTGTTGTGGTTCAATAGTATTATTGGGTTTGGTACCTGAGTGTGCTGATGGTGACGATGCAGTATCAGGTGAAGGTTCAGCATCCCCAGATGATGAACCGTTCCTGGATGAAGGGGCTTCCGGGCTACCATTTAAGAGAGGATTCCCGTCAGTCACAAGTCTCAATTTGCTACTAAAATGTGGGAGCGGAGGGGAAATGTTATTGCCACTTATGTCCAACAAGGTCAGAGATGTCAAGCTACTCCAGTTACTGGGTATTAGACCGCTAAGATTATTACCCCCCAATCTGATTTCTACAAGAGAGCTCAAGTTTGCAACCGAAGGACTTAGAGTACCATTAAGATTAAACTTGGGCAAATTAATCATAGATACCTTTCCATTGCCATCGCACTTTATTCCCAACCATGGCCCGTCGCATGGGTTATTACCAGTCCACGAATCAACTAGATTTGAAGGATATTTCAACCCGGCAAGAAAATCCAGGAGTGCCATGACTTCAGAGGCGCAGGGCATCCCCGGTTTGGATTGACAAAAAGCATTCGAAGAATAAATGAATTTAGCTGCTGTGAAATTTGGGATTGGACCCATTAGGTGGTTATTGTTCAAATCTAGATTGTCCAATTTCATCTCACCTAAAGCATCTGGGACAAGGCCAACGAGCTGATTACCATTGAGATTGAGATCCTTCAGAAGAGTTAATCCCCCAATGCTCACCGGAATGGTCCCTGTGAACTGGTTCCCATGAAGCCACAGACTGGTAAGCGAAGTCATCGTTGCCACCACGTCAATAGGACCAGTGAGACCGCTGCCCAGCTGATTATTCAGCCATAGAACCTGCAAAATGGTGCCGTTAAAAGTTGTCGGGATTTCACCGGTCAAATTGTTGCCTGAAAGTTTCAAGATGGACAGAGAGGGCATCTTCCCCAGAAAACTCGGCAATGGACCGGCCAAGTTACAACTCATACAGGAAAGATTGGTTAACTGTGCTGAACCCTGCAACTGAGAAGGGAATTGCCATCCAGTACTAGCATTCAGATTATTGTAATCCAATGCCATAACTTCAAGACTCACAAGCCCATCAAAGAAATCGGCCGGAATCGAATCGAACTCATTGTAATCCAAATATGCATATTTCAACTTGGATAATCCACTGAAGGATGGCAACGGCCCGTTCAATTTATTGTTCTGAAGGCCTAAGTTTTCCAGCATGGAGAGCTGATTGAAATTGTGAGGGAGAGGGCCACTCAGGTTCAAGTTCTTGGCCTGAATCTGGGAAACTCTGTTGCCCTCGCAAAAGATATACTTCCAAGGGGGACTGCCACACGGGTCTCCGCCATTTTCAGGCCACGGCAACATCTCCGGGTTGTCCAAACCTTTTCTGAACTGATTGAGAATCTTAGCATCATTTGGGTCTGTGGCACTAAAAACCACTGCAGCAAG
Source organism: Gleditsia sinensis (assembly GCA_037074535.1). Taxonomy (NCBI): domain Eukaryota; kingdom Viridiplantae; phylum Streptophyta; class Magnoliopsida; order Fabales; family Fabaceae; genus Gleditsia; species Gleditsia sinensis. The sequence goes on from CM073473.1 coordinate 7,421,493, forward strand.
TGAGAGAATGAGTGCGGAAAGAAGCTTCAGACAACACTCCTCCATGGCGAGTGCTGCGAGTTTCATCTGAAACACTTAAACTCTTACCCAAGTGCCTGAAAAAAATTCTTCACTTAACCAACCCATCTCAAATCTGGCAAGGGGACAGTAGAATTGAGATACGAAGAACTGAACGAGGGGTCAAAAAGCAGAAAATGAGAAGAAAAAGATAACAGGGCGAGTAAGGATCTGGACATAGAAATGTTGAATGAACGCAAGAAAATCAGTGGAAATTAAAAGGGAAATTAAGGTAGGTGGAAGATAAATTAAGAAAGGATGCGGGAAATTTTTGGGATTCCGTTATACGCCTCATACATACATATTCTAGAAAGTGGTATGCCACGCCACCCCCACCCCCCCTTCTGACATAAGGATAGGGTTTAATAAATCTTTTTCTCCATTCGTGGTCGTGGACATACTCTCTCGTACAGAAGAAGCCAAATGCTACTGCTCTGTTTCGTTGCTGCTGACTTATAACTCGTTCACTGTAATCAGGGTGACTACAAAGGTTAGATTACCTTAGTATATAGATAACAATTAGATGAAACTGTTTAATAAATCAATTTATAAACAATTTTATACAAAATAAAAGGATTTAAATGTTGAAGAAATATATTACATTAAAAAAAAAAAGATAGGTTGAATTCGGATTGAGGTCCGTATAGTTTGTTATTTTTAAGACGATTTACATTTTGTACAATTAAATTATTGCGGTGGATCCAAGACATGTCATTTTTTTAAATACAATAGTTCAATCTCGCGTTTATTTTTGTCTTTAATTTCTACAAGAAAAATAAAATATTCTCCATTTCCACGTATTTTTATGCCCAAATTTCACACACATAATAATATGTATTTCAAAAATGATGTTTCCAAACAGTTTAATTTATCATATTATTTAACCATATTCTCGTGTGTCGAATTACATTTTTTTTAGCTCATATTTATAGACTTCAAGAAAAAAAGCAATCAGTTGAGGTCATAAAATTCCTCTAAACCAACCTTATATTCGCTGTAACTTTGGCTCATAATATTAATATACACACAAATTAGTGGATTGAGATTTTAAAGAGACTGTGACATTTATATGTTTTTTCCTCTCTTTTTAGAAAATGTATCCAATTAATTTTTTAAAAAATTTTAAATGATCCAAATTCCAAATTAATGACCTTTCTATGCCGTTGGGTTATAAATAAAGTACGTTAGTGGTCACCGGAGGCCACGGCCGTCGGCTGGAGAACGTAAAAGCATAGTTATATATAAATATAAATACTTTTGAATTTTTATAAGAATATCCAACATTATATGAATTGTAAGGGTCGAGGAGGCCCACTTTGTTTGGTATCCGTAGCTTTCCCAATAACGAATTTCACAGCAAAATAAAGAGGAAGATGAAGGAAGAGGGATGTGTGGAAGGCAGCCACTTCCTGTTGGGCGTTTGAGGACTAGCCTTCCTTTTTGAATCTATCTAGCCTGTTTAGAAATATAATTTTCAAACTTAACTTGGAAATTTTCCGAATCCAAATGAACGCTTCACATGAGAAATAGAATTTTAGGGGTAAAAGCAAGTCGTGGGTGAGAGTAATCGGGAGTTTTTGTCTCTCAACAGCGATAATTACTACAAGGACGCAGAAAGAGAAAGCAATTAAGGTCCCAAATTTACGGGGCACAGAAGCCTCCATTATTATACACGTCTGCCACTTCTTTTTAACGCGACTGACCTGAATTACCAATGTGACCTTCGCGTTTAATCTGACGATTTTGCTGCCGTCCACTTCGGGGGCCCTGTCCAAATCAATACGCCTACTTCGTGCCTTAGCTGCTGCCACGTCCCCGACAACCCGTTGCTTTCGTCCTCACACAAATTATAAAATAAAAAATATAACTTTACCAAAAAATAAAAATAAAAAATAAAATTTTTGCCCTTAACTAACCCTCGCAGCAATTATATTTAGTTCGTGTTTAATCAAAAAGCTATAGCTTAATTAACCCTTGCATCAATCATATTTACTTCGGCAGACGGTGACTTTTATTTTAGTTTTTGAATTATTTTTTTCACATTTCTTAGAATAATAAGAGTATCTGTTAAACAAAATATACGAATCCACAATAAATATTTAAATAAAATTTTTAGACGCGAACATCTATGAAATTAATACATTTCTTAAATATTTAATGTATTGAAGAATTCCTTAAACTGATTAGTGAAATTTTTGTAATTAATTATGGATTACTCAACTCGTTCATTATGTGGCACAAAATTAGATGTTTGCAAACATGAATTTTAGTGCAGGAAGGAAGACAAATTAAGCATTAATTACGCCATTGACATTTTTAACTCTGGATGTTCCTAAAGCTTACAGCTTTGTATAGTCTCGTGTGGAATAATTGAGGGATGCCATGAACCTTTAGTAGTTGACCTTTTTGTAGCATATTTGGAGAAACCAAATCAATCTCGCCGTCAATCCTGTTAGAGTCAATTTAAACGAATGGCTGGAAATGGATTAAGGGTACCACATAACGTGAAGGCCTCAAAATGGACTAAGGGTACCATAAAACGTGAAGGCTACCACTACATGTCTTTTTTGTTTTGAATAGAAACCGAATTATATTAAGAACCAAACGAATCAAAGTTCAGTGCAAATTTAATTTTAGAAATTAAACACTGTGTCCCACTTTCCTAATTAGAGGAATTTGGATTACTGATGCTACTTGGAATCATATTTATTGTGTCATAATATTGTCGTGAACAAGAACACCTTCATTCCTTAAGCTTTCCGAGTCTCAAAAAAATTAAAATCTTTTTTTGTCTTTTTAACCTTCTTATAAATCTGGCATTTGAGTTGATATATACAAGCAACAAACATAAACTGTTTGTCATGATGAAAAAGTCTAAATATATATAGATTGCGAAACAAAATGCGATGACCCCTTCTTTAAATTGCAAACTGTACACTACAGGTAATTAAAGTACATTCATGAGTGCTTCCACTTTCTCCACAAACCAAAATAGATTCATTTTATTTCTTTCTTTTCTTTTTGTTGTAACTTGTGAGTGAGTACCTGTCCTTGTGTTGCAACATGGAATTCAATAAACCAAGATCGCCATTCGTCGATGAGGCTGGTAAGGTAAATAATTAAGGGGACAGGCTAGTGATCTAGTTGTGCCTAATTCCACCGGCTCCTTTCGTTATGATTCATGGGAACAGTCGCAAGGGTGACAAGGAGATGGATAAAGTGAAGGGACGGGGGTATTCGAAATGAGGGTAAACCAATTATGTTCTTCGCTTTGAGTCCCGGACAATAATTTAGAGGACAAGAATTGTAAAGTAACTTTACCTGAAATGACTTAACTTACATATCGATCTGAGTGATGCTTGTATAATAATAATGATCACCACTAGGCTTAGAATTCCATGTGTGAAGATATGGCAAATATGCTGACTTTACTTTAAAGATACCAAATTGCCAAAGTAGATAGGGTGTTTTATACCCCTGTAATCTAAACACGAGAATAAGATCGGGTAAGAATATATGATGTTTAGAAAACATTAACATCGATCTCTATAAAGGAGGAAAATAGGGCAACGGGATGCAAAGGCGTTGATTGATTATATTTTAGTTTTTAAAAATTATTTTATGAAATAAAATATAAAAAAATTGTTAAATAAATTATTTTAAAAATATGCCATTTTTTTTAAGAAGTATTTTATAAACCGTTTATTCTTAAAAATTATATTTTTTAAAAAATATAATTAATAAAAATTATAATTTTTAAAAATATATAAAATATGTTTGTTTAATCTTTAAAATTATTAAAAATATTTTAATAATATTTTTTAAAATATTTTATTTTTTTGTTTGATTATTTTTAATTTTTTTTTAAATTTTTGTATATTTTTTAAAAAATATTTCTTATTTTTATGAGAGAGAAAATAAAAATAAATAAAAAGAATAAAAAAATATAAAAAATAATATGATTGAGAAATGAGAACGAAGAGAGAGGGTAATTTATTTTTATTATTATTATTATTATTATTATTATTATTATTATTATTATATCATTAATCAAATGTATAATTATTTTTAAACATCGTAAAAAAATTTTATATTTATAAAAAAAATTAAGATTCACACTTTTTCATAAAATTTTTATTGTAAAAAATTTAATAAAAAATTATTTTAAAAATTTTAGTTTCTTATAAATAAATTTTTTTAAATTTAGAACAAACATGATATTTTCAAAAAATAAAAAAGAAATTGTGTATTAAACGCTTTCTTAGTGTTTTAAAAATAAAAAAAAATAATTTTTTTTATTATTTTAAAGATAAATATTTTCAAAATAAAAATAAAAATAAATTCTTAAATATATATTTTTGTTTTAAAAAATTTTTTTTAAAAATATTTTAAAAGCAAGCCCAGAGATTGTGGATTGGTTGGGAAAAAGGGAAGGAACTAAATAGAAAATTGAAAGAATCTGTCTCTGTGGGAACTCTTCTTCGGTTGGGTATTTGAATGAAAGTTGGATACAGCAAAATGGATAAAGGTCGTAATCAGTAATTACTATAATAATTTAATTAGCGAAGCTCCTCGGTCGGTGGAGGATTCGGATTCGGCCTCACCACTTCCAATTCTGCTTGCTTGTATCAAAACTAGGATATTATTATTATTATTATTATTATTATTTTATTCAATTCATATACCGTTTAATTTCACTCCAAGATATCCTTACTTCAATTTTGGTAATGGTTACGCATGATGTATATTTGCGTGCATTATGAATGGGGTTTTGTACGAATTCATATTAATTAATACAAACTATTTATCAAGTTAACGTAATTAATGACTTTACAACAACAAAATGATAATTCTTTTAATCTTATTTTCAAAAATATCAATTTATGTATAATAATTCTTATATATATATATGTTAAATTCTATTTATATCTAGTAAATCGAAGGATATATAAGAGGCATCGTTAACCCTATCAATAAAACATAAATCTTATAAAAAATAAAAACAACATGATAACATACTTTTCATATTAACAATGTCTGCATTTAAAAAAAAACAAAAACAAAAGAATACTGACGTTGTACTATCTAAACAGGTCCTTGATGAAACTATTTTATTATTTTTCGATGACTGCGATGGGTTCAATTCTAGTATGCTCGAACACAAGCATTTCTTTCTTTCCAGATATACCATAGGACAACAAAACATTTTGCAGTAGCTTCCTTTAATTCTTCCTCACTTATCTGACCAAACTGTTCAATTTTCCTCCACAGCCAATCGCAAATATTATAGTTCCCCTGTATGTTAACAACTTGATTTATTTATTTGTGTTAGCTCCAAATCAAGTGGGTCTAGTCTAACTACATTCTAGAAAGATCTGCTTAGGGGTTTCCCTTCATTATTACAGATTGGGCAAAGAGGGTCCCGAACTAGTTGGGAATAGCATTGTGAAGAACTTTCCGAATAAAGTTCTTTATTTTAGGAGGGACAATAGATCCCCACACCAAAACCCACAGCTTTGGGTTAGTCGTGGTTGAGGACGAAGCTCTGTGGTTGTCCTCATACGAGTTTTGTTGTTTTGCAGAAATATACCCCTCCTTAACCCTGTACTGCCCATCTGCAGAGTATGGCCACATAAACTCATTTGAAATAACTTCTCTTAACTTGTGTCTAGGTAGTTTTTCCCTCAGAATTTCTAACTTCCAAGACTTTGTTGTGTGGTCAATTAGAGATGCTACCTTAGTAAGGCCGGTCCCTTGTCTAAGTTGGCTTTTTGTGTCCTACACTCCTAACGAGTACCTGTACTGTTTCACATTTTACTTCACCAACATTGGCGGCCGTTTGTCTCCCCTCGCGGCCCAACAGGGAAAGCGATGCAGGCCTACATTAATATTTTTCCACATTAATTTCTTACATATATAGTCATGCACTCGAAAGGATTTTAATACTTTTTTTGTGAAGAAAAGGACACCGAGAAGGACGCAGAAGTCTCTAAATCAAAAGAAGGAAATGATTATACACAGGAACGGAACTGTTGAGAAATCGGCAAAGTAAATGCATGGCTGCAGGTGTTGTCTAGGACAAATGGTGAGGAAAGGGATGAAGTTTAAACGTAGGGCGTCCAGAGTTTCGGAGAGCAGTAAAAGGGAATATAAGAGTGCTAGAGAATGAGTTCTCCAGCATCACGACGAAGTTCTCAGTTGTGACCCCTCAGGGCATCCATGCATTATCGAAGAGACAAGTTATATAATTGGTGTTGCGCATCTTTCATGCACATGGCAATGGTGGAAAGTGAGATACCCACAGTTCCTATCAGCAGAACTTCCGTGCCCCTTGCTCACTCACTCTCGGCATCATAGCCCAAAGGGAAAGGTCACTTTCTGAGGAATACTCCTGTCTGCCCCCACCGCCTGTCTTTTTTAAATGCAGGTAAATATGCCCAGGTGACAAATAACCCAGAAAATGATGGTTGTATAAATGCAGTTTTGCTTGTTTAAGGTTATAGCAAGGATTGATATATTAAGTTTACTTCAAATGTGTTTATGCAACCGCAATGGTCTTAGTTCGTGCCTCCTGCGAGACAGTTGTACCGTATCCGAAATCTTGTCCTAGATAATAGGGAGGCAATTTTGGTATCTGAGCAGAGTGCTGACTTTTTAACGATTTAAACCAAAAACTACTATACCAATTGCCATCAATCATAACCACCTAAACTTGCGTAGGTGGTGAGTGTAGCACTTGTTCCATACAGTTCTTTTTTTCAACTAGCGGATCCTATTATCTTATGATAGTACTATAGTAATTTAAGGTAACTTATGTCTGTAGAATAAGGGAGCTGCGGTAAAAAAATTCAAAATTGTCACCAGGTGAGCTACTATCATAAATTTAAGCGATTCATTCTCTAGAGGCAGAATTTTATGCTGTGCCTCTTGGTATATTAAAAGAATAAAGATATTATATCATCGAGTATCAAATTCGAATGACCTTCATTGGCAACTTAAAACTTGAACTTGTAAATATATGCCTCGCAAAGTCTCTGCGAAGTGTAAACGAGCCGACGATATTTCCTTTGAAAAAGGAAGATGTAGGTCACTGGATTAGCGATCAATAATTGATTCACATTTAAGTATTCTCCTTGTTTATGTTTTTAGTCAATGGCAATTCTATAACAAAAACGGACAAAAGTACGATTATACCTGAAACGTCCATCTCCTGCATAAGCAGAAATCAAAGGAAGAGCTAGAGAAAATTTAACAAAGTGCCTCACCGCAAACTCATGGTTCGAGGCATAGATAGAGCAGTATAAAAAATTATTTATGCAAATGGTTACATATTCAGATACATATAACAGGCGGGACTCCAGAAAACTCTTTTAAACAAGATATAAAACAGACAACGTTAATCATTGAGTGACAATGGGCGGGGACTGACGGCCAAGATCCACCGAAATTTGGGGTGAGGCCACCTGCAGCAAGCCAGTTGCCAACCTCCTTGTCAAGTCTTCCACTTCTAGCTTCACCACATCCCTCCTCATCCCAATGTCAGCAGCATACCTACTGGCACAGTAGACCCCAATGGCTGTTGCTGCCATTCCATAAAGGTTAGCGGTGACCAGACGCAGTGGTGTGGAAAGAACAGCAGCAAGAGGTCCACCGATAATGGAAACTGCTTGCCCGCTCTGCCCAATTGTTCCTCCATCAACAACAAGGAGACCAGTTTTGCAATAGATAGCGAAATCTTCACAGTTGTTCTTGAAAACATTGTAGCACCCAAAGCCATTTTCAAGCAGATACTTTGCTCGATGGACCACAACATCATCTTTGTCAGAGACTGCAAGCGTGCATGTTCCGCCCCTTGCTTTTGCAAGGAAGTGAGAAGGGCTGACCGCATACTCAAACCGGTACAAGACACCACCAGCCAAGAAGCAGTTCAGGCAAGAGTAGATAACCCCATGCGCCTCTTCTGGTTGTGTACAAGTTGGGCACTGTTCCCGAGTTCTGGCCGGTCCTGAACTAACGAGGAGAAGATCCAGCATTGTACCAGTTCCTACTTCTTGTCCACGTCTAGTAAAGTGAACGACTTTGTCATCACCAATATAAATGCCTGCGTTCCATTCCGACACAAAAAAAAATAAAAAAAATCTGTCAATAGTCGGATGATAATCCACAAATGAAGCAAAAATAAAAGCCAATCTTTCTTTAAGGGTAAAGATGATTCAATTGGTCTTGAATAGCCAAATGTACAAATAATTTAGAATAGAAAAACTGTAAGGTTCTATATGCTAATAAGGGCACAAGGACGGCGAGGCAAGGACATGTATGAACTGGGAGGATGCGGACAAGGATGATGTTATACCTTAATATTCAATGCCAAGAACTCCAACCACATATTACATAGACTTCTCTATCTACTAGTAACAAATCTACCACAAAAGAGGAAAAAAAAAGTTTCCACTTCATAAGACAAGGGGGAATTTAGAAAGACATATACAATGAACTGCGAGCACAAGAAACAACAATCTTGAAATCTGTTCCCAGTTACATGTATCAATCAACACCAAAAAGAATCATCTGTTATTCTGTTTCATGTTTCCTTTCCAATTTAATCCTGTCTGATGCTACCATCTTACCGATTCAATCTGATCATAATAAATATCATGATTTCAAAAGCTAGGTCATTAGTTCCATTGTCTAATCTTAGTATATCTCATATAAAACAGCTACTTAATCAGTAATTAAATCATCCTCAATCAATGAGCATTGAGACAGGGGATAGATATCTTAAATAAAAAATTTATCGATAACACAGCTATTGGTTAGACGACAGGACTTGAGTACAAGAAACTGAGAATGCTTCCTCAACAACAGGATTTTATTGATTTATTTTCACAGACAAAAAGCTTTTCTTTGCTCTTTTAAGGGTAACGGGACAATCTAATAGGGATACAATGCCAAAGCACAGTATCATTCAGATACTGCTCTTTTACGTTCCTTTTTTTTTTTTTCCATTTCCAAGGTTACCAAGTTAGAAAATCGAAGTGCCAATAGGTCCCAAGTCCTTTAGAATCGGGAGCAGAACAAGCAAACCCTCGCTTACTTGAAAATCGCAATTTCATACAGTCCAAAATCAAAACTTCATCGTTACCCAGGAACATAGAAAATCGAACGGAAATCCTAAAGGGCCATGACATATCCACGACAGAGATAAACCTCACCATTGGCAAGAATAGCATATCCTATTTTACTTTCTTTTACACCGTGAACTCGAGAAGGATGCACATCAGCGAGAGAGCAAGGATATAAACCCAATAAATTTGAAAAAAAAAATGAAGAGAAAAAGGGAAGAGGAGAGAGGTTGACAGTACCGTGATGGGCATAGATATACGCAGTCCTCCAAGAGTAGATGTGATCTCCTGGTTTCAGGCTCTCTCTAGTGACTCTGAGCGTCCGTTGTAATTCATCAATTGTTTTTGTTCATCACAAAAAAGAGAAAGAACAATAATCATAAATCATAATCCCACCCAGATTTTCATAAGAAGTTTCAGTAACCAAAGAGATTTCATTCTCTGCTCTAAAAAAAAAAAGAAAAAAGAAAAAGAAAGAAAGAGATGGTGATTCCTTTGTGCTGGGAAAAATTAAAATTAAGAATACCTATTGGACAGCAGCCCCATCTGTGTTCGGTTCTCAATTTTTCGACCAAGAACAGAATTTGATTCCTGTTGAAGGTATAAAAAGGTAAGGGAGAAACTGACGCAATAAAATGACGCTAGCACCCTTCAGAGAAACCTTCTGCCTTAAGGAAAGGGATGAATAGTTTCACGCGGCAGCAACACTCGATTTGTTTTTTTTTTTTTTTTGGACTGGCCACTTGATTTGTTTAGTGGAGAAAGCGGGAGGGGATAGAGAAGATGATGGGCCTGGCCTAATAAAAAAGAGGCACCGAAGCAGTTATAATGGACCTGGAAACAACCCAAAAACATTGGACTCAGGAGTTTTATCGGGATATGGAACATGCAGATACCTGGAGTTTTATCCATGCGAAGTTGAATGATGGAATTGGATCCTCTGCTGTGGAGCAAACACAGCACGGCGTGCTGTGCTCCAAAACGACGCCATTTGGCGTCCGAGTGGCCGCCCGAAGCCAGCGCGTCACGAGACGTGACAGCCACATGGCAGCCAGCACGCTAGTCGACTGGTAAAAATACCAGTCGACTGTCGAGACCATCAGTCGACTGGTCCAGCCGCTGATGGCCACTGGATCAGTTGAAAAAAAATTCTAGTCGACTGGAATTTATACCAATCGACTGGTAATGCGCAGGGGACCCCTTTGTTGGGGATTTGTCAGTCGACTGGTTAAAGAACCAGTCGACTGAGGAGTCTAAGTCGCCAAATACCAGTCGACTGTTCCAGCAGCTGTTAGCTACTGGAATATCACCCAAATTTAACCAGTCGACTGTAGGGCCCCATCAGTCGACTGAATATATATACAGTCGACTGATGTGACTGGGAAAAACTGACAATAAGTTGATCAATGCCAATTCAAATTGCATTTCTTCTTTATATTCATACATACACTTTTTTATATCCTTCAACAAATGTGAACCATTCCTTATCAAGTTGCCCAAGTGTTTAATAGCATTTTGCATCAAATGCCATGTACATAATCCATGAAAAGTTTCTGGCATCATTTCACGTAATGCTTTAGCCATTGCTTGGTCTTGATCGGTAAAAATTGTTTGAGGTTTTTTTTGCTTGTGAGCCTCTAAAAAAATTTCAAATAGCCATTTAAATGATTCCACCGTCTCATCATACATCAAAGCTGCTCCAAAAATCACTACTCCTCTAAAATGATTAAATCCACAAAATAAAGCAAGTGGTCGGTTTGCTTTATTAGTACTGTATGTTGTGTCTAGAGATACCACGTCACCAAAATAACTATAATCAATCAACATTTTTGCATCCGCCCAAAAGACATTAGTTATTTGCTCTTCGATATCCATTTGATAAGCATGAAAAAATGAAGGATTTTCTAACAATTGATGTTGAAAATATTGAAGTAGACATCCAGCTTCTCCATAAACCATACTTCTTTGTCTTCTAGATCGAATATAATTTTTAACATCTAATCGAGTATAGCCAAGATTAGTTCTCCCTCCTACTTGCATACTCATCAAATTAAAAGATGCCTTTTGTTGAAGTCCAGAATCTTCAGCCAACTCAATTTCATGACCCTGAACTTTAGATAATTTACGTTGTAAAGCTAACATATGTACCGTTTCAGGAAGATGAAATGGATGATTATGTTCTTCAACTAAATCATTGATTTTATATCTATCATTCTTAAAAGTAATTCCCATTCTTGCTTTACAATTTGTTCTTGTTTCAAGACGATGATTTATTGTCAAAATATCTCTTTTATCAGCCTTTCGAGAGCCCTCTTTACAACATACAAATTTATACGAAGTTATGATGTCATCTTTCTTATTTCGATTAAAGTAATGTTTTCTAACTCCAAATCCTAACTTTCCACCATATTCCACCCAAAACTTCCATGCAGATTCTATAGTATCAAATTCCATACCTAGTTTCGGCTTCACATCCACCTCCACAGACGAGTTCATTTATTGCTCTGCAAGAGAATCATTCGCCACCCCTATTATCTCTTGCTCTGCTACTTTATTCATCGAAAGCATTTCTCCACTTTGCTCTCCTTGTGCTTCTTTCAGCAACTGCATTGCTCTCTGCTCTTGTCCCACTTCCTCGTTCAGCAAATCCATTTTCCCCTTTCTTTGCTCAGCTTCATTCAACTCCATTGCCCTATCGTCTTCGCTCTATTCGTTCACCAACTCCGCATGGTTTTCCCGCCTTCGTGTCTTTAGCTTTTATGTTACGTTATGAGAAATATAAGAAATATATGAGAAAACGCTGCGTTTTGAAAAAGTTTTGAGAGAAGAGGGGAATTAAAATTGTAAATATTTTAAATAATAGATTTAAGGTGAATTTGAGAATAAATAATAGAGATTTGAGAATAAATAATAGAGATTGGATTTTGATTTTAATTTTTTAAAATATTTTGGCTATTTTTTTAAAAATAAAAAGTCTACTAATTTTATGTAAATTTCGAAATAACAAGCCAGTCGACTGGTCCATCCATACAGTCGACTGGTATTTGGCGACTTAGACTCCTCAGTCGATTGGTTTTTTAACCAGTCGACTGACAAATCCCCAACAAAGGGGTCCCCTGCGCATTACCAGTCGACTGAAATTTTTTTTCAACTGATCCAGTGGCCATCAGCGGCTGGACCAGTCGACTGATGGTCTCGACAGTCGACTGGTATTTTTACCAGTCGACTGGCGTGCTGGCTGCCATGTGGCTGCCACGTCTCATGACGCGCTGGCTTCGGACTGCCACTCGGACGCCAAACGACGTCGTTTTGGAGCACAGCACGCCGTGCTGTGTTTGCTCCACAGCAGAGGATCCAATTCCGTTGAATGATATCTTCCAAATGTGTTGTTAGAAAATGAAACGGTATTATTCAATCTTCAAGGCTTTTTTTTTTATGAAAAATAATTTAATTTATTATTAATGAATAATTTTTTTTATTAATAATATTCAAATTATAATAAATAATAAAAATAAGATTTTTTAAATTTTTTTATGTATTATAATTTAAATATTATTAATTATTTATCAATAATAAAATATTACTTTTTTTTTATAATGAAGGAAGGCATAGTCTAGCTGCCAACTGTCATACACATTTTGCTTCCACCCCAACCATCAATTGTACTTCAAATAACAGAACCAACCGTTCCTTTGCCTTTCTTTCATTTTTTTTATTTAAAAAATAATAATTAAACCACGTTTGCATATTTTATGGAGGAGATCTTTAAGATTTGCTTTCGCACTTCCTTCATTTTCATTGTAGATGATGATGAAATGGGTATAATAATAATGCTTTTGACAGAAAGACATCTAATCAGGAGAAAAGCGAGAGGCAACGTGTACGGACGTAGGCTACTCACGACTGGTGTTCGCCGCGTGGAGACCGGAGCACCGCCCCTTGCGCCATCCTAATTCTAACCCCCTTCAATCAAATGTCGCTATCTCATCGTTCTCCACGTCATCCCGTCGAATCTCGTCGACACTAAGATATCCTACGTGTCTATACACGTGTACAATCACGTTCCAGAAAATTTATAATAAAAAATAAAATAAATCCCACAATCCAAACCGTTAAAAATCTCTCAGCTTCCCACTTCTCGTTGGTTTCTCGCGCTCCTTCTTCGCAGCGAAGTTTCCGTCCGTTGCATTCTTAGATCACAACACTCAAGAATCCTCATCACCGGACCTCTTGCTTCACTTCCTCTTACTTCAATATTCAGATTCCACCATGGCCACTCAGAGTCAATCTCCCCCTTCTTCCAACGCCTTTTCGTTTATCTCCAAAGGTTGGCGGGAGGTTCGAGACTCGGCTGACGCGGATCTCCGTTTGATGCGAGACCGAGCCAACTCCTTCAAGAACCTTGCCACCTCCTTTGACCGTGAGCTCGAGAACTTCTTCCATTCCGCTCCCCCCGTTCCCTCCATCCGCTCTACCCCGCCGGCCGAGATCGAGTTTGTGAAGAAGTTGCAGCCCAAGTTATCTGAGATTCGACGAGCCTATTCTTCTCCCGATTTCAGTAAGAAGGTTTTGGACAAGTGGAGGCCCAGGTCGACGATTCGGATCGACTTATCGGCGATTAAGAATGCGATTGTGTCGGAGGTTGAGGATACGGATGGATTTGTCAATTTGCATGGGGTTAACAGAGGCAGGAGATTAAACTTTAGGGACTTCTGGGGTGAGTGGAAGGGAGACGGTGAAGCGGATGGTGAAGGGTCGTCCGCCAGCGATTGGGAGCCAATTCGTGTCTTGAAGACGAGGTTGAAAGAGTTCGAGAAACGGAGTTCGTCCGTTGAGATTTTTTATGGTTTTAAGAATAGTGAATTTGTGGAGAAAGTAAAGTCAAGCTTGGTATGTCCCTTCTTGCTTTCTTTTCCTGTATTTAGCCTTCCTCTGGCTACATATTTTGCATTATGTGGCTTTGTTGTAAAAGCAAGCGGTTTTTGGATTCGTCGATTTTTTTTTCTTTTTTTTAAATTCCACTGAACCTTCATGATTTACAAGGAATGAAGAAGATTCCTTATCACAAGATTTTTACTGAAGAACACTTAAACCTTTTAATTCCGTTTAGTTTATGCCCCTCTTTGAATTTTCTTGCAAATATATTTGCGGCGGATTTGCCAATTGCAGAATACCCAAAATTTTCAAAAACTTCCAAAAACACAGCATACTTTTTTTTTTGGGAAGATTTCTGAACTTCAATTTCTCTAAGACTTCTAAAATTTTCAATTCAGGCGCTCATATCTCTCTCATGAGGCTTCTAATTTTGCACTTCGAAGAGTATTCTGAGAAGTTTAAAAAAATTTCCCTGTAAAAAGGACTGTGAAGCTAAGCAGCGTATTTATTCATTATACATAGTTGGAGGGCCAGTGGACTACAAAAAATAGCTAAAGTGAAGCCTACGTCTGTTTTACGGTCATCTAGATAGGCAAAAAGTTTTCGCTATGGGAATGAGTATATTGGCATCTGTTTGACCAAGCCTAAAACTTTCAGTGAATTATAATTTAATACCTGTTTAATTCAATCCTTTCTGCTGTTTACAAGAGTAATAATAGTCAAAGCATGCAATAAGATCATAAGTCTTATAATATTGTCTGAACCAGTTTCAGGCTTCTACAACCCTACTTTGACTTCCACTGTGTTAAATATTATATAGTTACGTGGATGTATTCTTGTAATTCATCATAGTATAGTAAACCTGACAAAATTTCATGGAGACATATGTCTTCATGAAGGGGAATATTATATGATTGGTACATTCTTCTTTACTGATAGTGTACAGAGACTTAGTGTTTTGCACTGACAATATCACAATATATCAATTTAAACACATTATATTCGAAGAAATTTTACAAACAATTTATTTTTCTGAGGACTAGACATTGAGTTTTTAAGGTTGATATGCATTACCAAGTGTTTGTCTCTACAGTCTTGTTGGATGATTTGGAACATATTCAGTGGAAGGTAAGTGAAGCCAATCCATTTGTTGGTTGGGGAGACTATATGAATCTTATGCTTAGCAGGGGTTGGATGGGTACTTCATTTAGCTGAGAATTATGAAACTAATTACTCTCTCTCTTGTTTTGGATGGTGTTCTACATTCTTTTTGGGAAGTAGATGTTCAGTTTTAGTGTGACTCACTGCTACTACCTAAATGTTCCTGAAGAATAAACATGATCAGTAATCAGTAGCTCTTATTCTACCCCGGTCTTGTGATTGATATATACATTGTGCATCTAAGAATAAATTTGGTAACTACTTATATTCTAAATTTACGTTTTCATTTCTTGCAGAAATCACTGTGCAAGGAGCCTCAAGCATCAAAGGTTTGTATCTTATTTTTTCATTTTCTCTTGGCATTATGAATTTGCCTGATCAAGTACCATACACCTTTTTTTCTGAGTAAAGAAACAAAAAAAGAAAAAAAATGTATGTGACTGGAGGGCCCTAAGTTTCCTTAGGCCACTATGTATGTATATGGATGCTGCGTAGAGGGTACACCAGCCATTTTTCTCCAAATCCCATCTAGACTTAGAAGCCTACTATTCTTAAGATTTTATTTTAATATACATCTCAAAGTATATTGTTGTTGTTGTTGTATATATCTCAAAGTATCTGCTTTAGTTAGCAGGCATTTTTTTTATTTAATATATTATTTTTCAAGTTAGTGGAGTTATGTTTTAATTTAGACACAAAAAATTGGTGGAAGCTGATGGGATAATGTGTACCTTATGCTAAAGAAATGGGATCTAAGCGACTCAAGCATTATATGAAGGCTTTTCATTTTTTTATTTTTTTACTACAAGGAAGTCATTCTTCTACATGCTTATTGACGTTCATGTGAGCTGATTCAATATTTTCACTTTATCATCTGTTGCAGGAAGTGCCTCCTTTGGATATCGCTGAACTTTTGGCATATCTTGTCAGGCAATCTGAGCCATTTTTGGATCACCTTGGAGTTAGAAGAGGTACATAATCATACATAATTTATGTACGATCATAGTATACCTGGGATTTAATTGGCATGCTTAATCCTGCTTTATATATCTTCTCGGGAAGTTTATTGGTCAGTCATATTTTCTATCAGCATCCCTTGCAATAAGATTTTTTTCTGTTGCAATATTTGTCATCATTGATCACCAAGTTGGTCCCCTTATTTCTTTTAAATTTTTATGTGATGTAAATTTCTGTTCCTAGGTCAAAAAAAGGGAGCAAAGAAAATCTTGTGAAAAGTGTTTCATATTTGCAGTCAGCTCTTAGTGTAGAGTCTGTAGACATTCATCCATGTTAGCAGTTAAGTAGTTCATGGATTGGACCCACACATTGTGATTGCAAATTGTATTATGAATTCATTAATTTCTCTTATTCCTTCTTTTTTCTTTTCTTTTGAGGTTTAGTCTTGCTCTGGTATGTTACTTTGTTAATACGGTATGCTTCTTTCATACTGGTGGAACTTTGTGACAAGGTCATGGCCATGGTTGTTTATGGTGAGTAGATGGAGACTACTAAATAATGATCTTAAATGGTCTGTTTTTATTTTTTTTATTTGTCCCTTTTGAGGAAAATATACATTGAGGCTGATACTTCAGTTTCCAACTCGAACGAACTTGGCATGGAAATTCAAGATTTAAGAGTATTCTTCTCTTGTGCATAGAATGATTTTATTCAAGACTATGTTTGGTAACCATTTGAGTTTCATTGGATGTCAGCATGGGTTTTCATATCAGTCCATAGGGTTGAATGCTTGGTGCTTTTAATTTTAAATATTTAAGCTGACGGATCTGGATGTGCCGAAGTGAGAATTAAGCATACTTGTTCTTGGGGCATGATACCGAGATTTGACAACATGGCTTAATGTTTACCAGTCACATTCACAGTCTTAGCTTTTTAGTTTGGGAAAGATGTATCAGATGTATGAGCGAATAGTGTACAGTTCCCTTTATCTACTCTTAAATTTTGATTATTTTGTTGCAGACATATGTGACAAGATAGTGGAAAGCTTGTATAGCAAACGCAAGAACCAACTTCTTTTGCAGTCCCTTTCTGGGGGAGATCCTTCTGTTCTTGGGAACAGAAGCGTAAATGATGAATTGGATGTGCGAATAGCAAGTGTTCTTCAGAGCACAGGACACCACTACGATGGTGGACTCTGGACAGACCATGCAAAGCATGATCCATTAGACAACAAAAGGCATGTTGCAATAGTAACAACTGCTAGTCTTCCTTGGATGACAGGAACAGCTGTAAACCCATTATTTCGAGCTGCATATCTGTCACAATCTGCAAAGCAAAATGTCACTCTGCTAGTTCCATGGCTGTGTAAATCGGATCAAGAAATAGTTTATCCCAGCAGTGTCACTTTTCATTCACCAGCAGAGCAGGAAGTTTATATACGTAATTGGCTTGAGGAAAGGATTGGTTTTAAGACAGACTTCAAAATTTCCTTTTATCCTGGAAAGGTAACTCTTTGATGAAGTTAGTTATATGCTACCTTGTTTCATGTCAAATTACATTCAATTCTGACATCTTTGGCCTTCTTTGCTTAGTTTTCAAAAGATAGACGAAGTATAATACCTGCTGGAGATACTTCTCAATTTATACCATCCAGGGACGCTGACATTGCTATTTTGGAAGAACCAGAACATTTGAATTGGTATCATCATGGTAGGCGATGGACAGACAAATTCAACCATGTTGTTGGCATTGTCCACACAAATTACTTAGAATACATCAAGAGAGAGAGAAATGGGGCCCTCCAAGCTTTCTTTGTGAAACACATAAACAACTGGGTGACAAGAGCATATTGTCACAAGGTAGGTTATTTGTTGTCCTAGAACATAAGCTCTCATTAACTATGAGATGATTAAAAATTTTCTTGGAGTTAGATTATAGAAGAGAATAGGATGAGACAAAAGGAACTAAATTGTTTATTATTTTTATCCAGGTTCTTCGTCTCTCAGCTGCCACTCAGGATTTACCCAAGTCTGTAATTTGCAATGTTCATGGTGTGAATCCCAAGTTTTTAAAAATTGGAGAAAAGATTGCTGAAGAGAAGGAGTTTGGGCAGAAAGCCTTCACAAAAGGGGCATATTTCTTGGGCAAGATGGTATGGGCAAAGGGATATAAGGAGTTGATAGATTTATTAGCCAAGCATAAGATTGACCTTGGTGGCTTCAAGTTGGATGTTTTTGGAAATGGAGAGGATGCTCATGAAGTTCTGAGTGCAGCTACAAGGTTGGATTTAAATCTCAACTTTCAGAAAGGAAGAGACCATGCCGATGATTCTCTTCATGGGTAAGAATAATTTGAAAACTGAACTTCATTATTTAGATTTAAAATTTATTTACTGGAAAGCATCCCCACATCGTCATGAAACACAATAAAATAGGGAAAATAAGTTATTTAAGCTGCATCTATTGAATGAAATAGAGTTATCTTTTCCCTTTCCTGGTCTTCATGATACTGGCTCACACTCTGAGTACCCAGATACTAATACTGAACTTACTTTTATCAAATTTGGTTCATCTTTTGATATATTTTTTTCTTTTTTCATTTCTTGAAGGTACAAATTATTTATAAATCCTAGTGTTAGTGACGTGCTATGCACAGCTACAGCTGAGGCACTTGCCATGGGAAAATTTGTAGTTTGTGCAGATCATCCATCAAATGAATTCTTCAGGTCATTCCCCAACTGTTTGACTTACAAGACATCTGAAGACTTTGTGGTAAAAGTAAAAGAAGCATTAGCAAATGAGCCTCATCCTCTTACACCTGAGCAAAGATATCAACTTTCGTGGGAGGCTGCTACTCAAAGATTTATGGTATACTCTGATCTTGACAAAATATTGAACAAGGAAAAGGATGGTGCAAGATCAAGTAGAGATAATGGAAAGCTCATCGCAAGGTCAGTGTTAATGCCTAGTCTGACGGAACTAGTAGATGGAGGCCTTGCTTTTTCTCACTACTGTCTCACTGGGAATGAATTCCTGAGACTCTGTACTGGAGCAATACCTGGGACACGTGACTACGACAAGCAGCACTGTAAAGACCTTAATCTCTTGCCCCCACAAGTAGAAAATCCCATCTATGGATGGTGAATGGATTAACTAGTTTGAATTTGTAAAGGAGCAATATTTGGCACGCGTGACTTTAACTTGTAGAGACCTTCATCTCCTGCCCTCACTGGTAGAAGATTTTATCAATGGCTGGTGAGTAGATTTACAAGTTAGAGCTTAGAATGTGAAGTGCCTACTCTGTATAAAAGATTGGTAGTTATTGATCGCAAGTATGAGCCTGCCAGGCTTTCAGTCCAAATTTTTGTTTGGTTTTGTTTTTGTTTTCCTTTTTTTTATTTTTTAAGTGAACGCATATTTACAAGTCTAGAATCCAAATTATGTTCTCCCATGTAACGTTCTCTTTTTATCCTGTTAACATAAGAGACTAAAATGCCATGTGTGTGCATCAGTCCGACATGGGAAACACAGATCTTTCATTGTAAAAACTTATGATGACCAAGAGGATGGCAGGAAAGGTTGAAGGGGTTATGCTTCGCGCACTAGTGTCTTAATCATATCCTTTATTTCATGCTATTAACAGCTTGGGTTTAAGAGTTGGAAAGAAAATGGATCAACCAATGCATAGCTTGAAATTTTTTTATTTTTTTTATCAAAAATATCAAAACAAAGAAATTAAAATTTGGTTATTCAATTATATAAAATCATTAGAGCTATCAATTTTACTATTAAAGGACTCTGGTACACGCGTTTGAGCATGATTTTTCGACCCTTTTCCAATGAATCTTTTTCACCCTTCTATTGACGTTAGAATTAAAAAAGATTTTATTAACTTCTAGTAAGGAAGGAGAGACGATAAATTCTTAAGAGAACAAAAAATGGGACAACTGTCTAGGTTAAATAAGTTGTCTATATTTATATATTTTGTCTGTACAAGGGTTTTTTGAATTCGATATAAAAAGCTAATTATTATACTTAACGAAGCTAGCTGTAAGGATTTCGGGTAGTAATAAAGAGACTATCGAGAGCATGTCCATAGTTATTGTCGAAAGAAATATTACACAACAGTTCTTTTCTTCGAGGTTCAAGCCGTCAGGTATGCAAATTACCTTTTCAGCTGCAAAATACTTAATTATTTTGCAAATAAAATTTTGGCCAGCAATATATTCTATTTCTACGTCTTTTTTTAATCATTTGAGGCAAATTTTTGCGGATGCAGAAGTTGCAAGCCATACTGCCTGCGCGCGCGCTTTTGAGTTTCTATCCAACAGTGATGCGTGCAGTGCACGTGCGACGTAATTAAGTAGTAACCATTTTAACGTGCAAGTTATTATTAATTGTTACAGCAATAGCATGAGCATGTGATTCCCATTGAGCAGCCGCGGTAAGTGGTAACCCTCCGACTAAGTAATTAGGTTTCAGGAAGAAGATGGACAACAACTCTCACACTGCCAAGGTGCTGGAATCTTCCAGTTGCTGTTTTGGATTAATCTCAGTACAGTAAGCCCATACTTGCTTCTGTTACTCTACCTTTAAATATATATTATTCATCTTCTTAGTACCAAAATGCATGCACCACTTTTCTCTGAGATTAAGTTAGAGACCTGAGAGTAAGATAAAGGGACTCTGGCTAAGAAGCATGACTCTTACCCAGCACGCACGTTTCATCCACTTAAACAGCTGTTTGCTTGACAGTATATGTCCTAGCTGAAGAATTAAATGTGAAGGATTGGAATTATGAATTCAGCATGAGGTTGATATTGAAGATTTTTTCTCTCTCCCTTCTGTTTCCTTCCCTTCTTGGCAGGGTTTAGGCCTTTTTATATTGATAACGGGTTATGAATTTTATGGAAAAATTCTTACGTAGTTTCTAATCCAGAAGTATCTTGGTATTGATTATGAGCCTATTTCCATTTTGGGATGGTTGCAGCTAAAAGGCATACAGTATAAGGTCAAGCTAAGTCTAAA
Source organism: Gleditsia sinensis (assembly GCA_037074535.1). Taxonomy (NCBI): domain Eukaryota; kingdom Viridiplantae; phylum Streptophyta; class Magnoliopsida; order Fabales; family Fabaceae; genus Gleditsia; species Gleditsia sinensis. The sequence continues at coordinate 7,442,692 of CM073473.1, forward strand.
CGGTGAGCACATGTCCTTTTAGATTCTTCTATTAACCTCATGCATCTTATATAACCTGGTACTTAGTAATATTATATGGGTCGACATCATTTTTTAAGATCCAAGTGATTTGGTAGCAGTAGAATGTTCAGCTTTCTATATTGGGCTTTGAGCGATGGGATCGTAGCCACGCACTGCTTCTTTGTGGTATTGAAAAACCGAACCCAGAAGTGTACTGCATGCGACATTACTTTCTTATATAACTTTGTCTTATTATTCCTTTACTGAGCAGCAATAAGATATACGAGTTCAATGCACTAATAGCTAATGTTTAACTCTATTTGGCTTTCACTTTATTGGTTTCAGAAACCTCTCGCTCCTTGAACAATATTAAATCCTCATTCAAGTTCTTGATTTTACTTTAAATTTATTATATTGCTTACAGTTCAAGGAAAAAAAATTTAAGCGACAAAGTTTAGTGGTGCTTTTACTTCAAAATGGATTAAAAATCTTTAAAAGCGTGATAATACCATCTTCAGTTATAGGATGATAACCCTCTCCATTTTGAGCCATCGCGTGAATAATGTGCAACAATAAGAAAAGAAAGGACGTTACTATTTATCTACTGTTTAAAACGTAAGAATAAATTTAGAGAGTCCATGTTACTTGGTCACATGCTATAATGACTCCCTTTTTCTCTAGCTTTAAATTTTCCTCAAATTCCTTTACTTGTTGAGGATTAAAGCCGGGTTTTTAGAATGGCCATAAGCGCGTGCGGTAAAAACTATTTGTTTAATTCACCAAAAATGTATTTGTTTATTGAGCAGAGTGACAAGCGATTTACATTTTTAAAATGAGAATAAAAATTTAATTTTTAAATTAAACACTAGACAAAAAAGTCTCTAAAAAAATTCAATTTTATAATGTTAATAGTACGTAAAAATATCTGAAAAAAATGTATTTGTTTTGAGAAATATTTGGTGTTAAGCAGACAACGAGCATGTTGCAGGCGATTGTAGATGAATTCATATCCCGAAATTTGTCAAAAATGAAAATTTAATGCTCTTCTTTTGAGCAAGTAAATAAAAAGGAAAAGATGAAACTAGGGGGGAAACTCGGCGTTCTTAGTTGCAATAAGAAACCATTTTGTGATATCTAGCTAACAACAATTTATTTAGTTATATATATTTGTTGGATCCCATGTTGACCTTTCTGTATTAATTTAAATAATTATTTAAGTCTTCAGGTCGGCATTGGCACAAAACTAATCTTAACCGCAAGATGTTAATTAATATATAAAGTTCGTCCTCTGAAAGATCCTGTTCTTTATGGTGCAGTTCAAAGGTTAAAGTAATAAAATATTTGCAACCATATGTGCTGAAGAGAGTAATAACCCTGCCTTATTTTTGCATCTTTGGTCCCAGTTGAAGTTGAAATTTATTTGGATTTATAACTAAGGAAATAAAAGTTGCTATTTATAGTCCTCTCTAATTTAGCTAAGCATCGTGAGTGAGGAATTTCAAGCCACCAATATATATGAGTTCCTTTTACTTTCTTTTTTTGAATCTTTGTTATGTAATTTATGCTTTACCATCCGGCTACAGGTTTAAAATGCCACGTTCCAAGCATTTATGAGAAAACCCATAATAGCGATGCTGATGTTGTTTCAATTTTCTTGATTTGGTATGCTTTCTTTTTGTATTTTTATAATTGATGGTATCAAAAGCGGAAAACATATAGAGATGTGATCTGAAAGAAAAGCACCAAGTGTGGCTGAGAGCAGTTTCTGCAGCTTAGTAAATGACAGCTAGCTAGCAGAAATTGAGCGAATACACAGGGAAGGGAAGAATTTGAAAAAGCTTCTCCCCTTTGAGTATCCCAATTCCCGGAGTACGACACTTTTTACTCAACTATGGAGAAAAAAGTTGAGTGATAATTATTTTTAGTCTCAAGATAATAACAATTATGCACAGTTGCACTTACCCCCACTAGCTGCATTTTCTGGTGAGTCTGTATTTGTCTCTTGGATGCTAATTTCAACTTGATCGCCAGCACTGTCGCTCTCCACTACTGGTTTTATTATTCCACGATGAAGTAGGTGCGACTTCTCTGGCGAGAGCGAGACATTGGGTTTTTTTGCACTCCTGAAATGGGCTAAATGAGAAAGCTCAGAAACAGCTTCATGAATTTTCTCCACCGACATGGTGATATCTACCAGTATTGATGCAACTGTGGCAACTGGGACAATTGCTAGCAGGTTTTCATCTTCTAAGGAAGCGGTTTCAAGTGCAATTTTGAGCTCATTAATCGCAGTTTTAGAATTTTCTAGGTGTAGTTTTGCATCACATGGGTCTGTCATTGTTTTGATGGATGACGATAATGCTTTTAATGCTTTGCTGGACTCTGAACTCATCTTTGTGCATGCTTCGTGGACTTTACCTTTAAATTCCAAAGATGCCTGTGCCAACCCAAACACATATTTATGACCATCTAACTGATGATATCGAGCTTAAAAAGCTTTACTAGAGATATTAGCATGAAGAATAATGATGCATTACTTGGATTTCCGGGTTAAGGTAGCCATTGAGAGTTTCAATCTTGTAAGCACATTCCCTAGCAACTCCTCCAATCTTAAGGTATTGTTTCCAAGGATGACGAAGGCGAAAACGGCCATGTCCTGGTTCCCACCTTGCAAAATTTGCCTGTTGGTGGAGCGGAACAAGATCTTAATCAACCTCAAAAGTGAAAATGTTGAATATTATCTCAAAAAGAGAAAGACATTAATCAGTGCTCACCAAGGACTCTTCACTTGCTTTGGAATTTAAAACACTTTTATATCCTTGAAGAACTGACGTTTTAGGATTTTCTACCTTATCTTCTGAACTTCGAAAATATTCAACTTCAAATCCTGTGAATGACAACCAAAAATTTTAGGTAAAAGAACCAAAATAAAATTACAAAAAGTACGTAGTAATGGGGTCTCATCTGACTGTTGATATACCTTGGAGATAATTGGCTAGCTTTTCTAAGTTGGAAGCAATCAACTTGTGAAGGTCTTCGCCCGCCCAAACTGGAAAAACGAATAAGGCGATGACCATGCAGGTTGCTGCCCCTACTAAAATTGTTAAGAGTCTTTGATGTGCAAGCTCGAAGAGTTTCTCCACCCTGTGCCCCGATATAGCAACTAAACTGAATGTCAATATAAATATCACCATCCCATAATCATATCTTGCCTTGATTCTGGGAAAGAATCTAGAAAACGTACATCCTGTGGCTGCAAACAAGATAAATTATGTAACCATAGTATCATTAACTTCAGCTGTGGCTTCAAATTCATGCAGACAGATATAATAATATAGGTACCTAAAATGAAGACAAGGGTCCCAAGGACAATGGGTTTTCCATTTTCTCCAAAACCAGTAGCCAAGTGTTGACCTCCAACCCCTAAAGCACCAGCTACTAGTGTAGCAAATCCTCTATTCAAGCCTTTGCTAAGGGTAGCACCTGCACCAGAACAAAGCATATATATTCGTACTTTTCATTTAATAAGAAAGGCAATGGTTTTGGCGATGCCTGAACTTACCTACGGTGAATTCAAATACTACCACCACAGTGAGCACAGCCCACATTCCCGCAACTCCGAAGCCATCATAAAGAGGCCTAGCGTAGTATAACAAGGACACTAATGTGAGAGCTATTCCCACTTTTAGTGAGTGAGTTACTCGCCTGGGATCATCTTGTGCAATCTTCTTTATGTTCCTCGTGACACTTATAAACTTGGACTTGAAGTTCTCAAGTAAAGCCTTGAGGCAGCCCCACCAACGAGCTAAAAGCCCACCTTCCTTTGCTTGCGTTATCGATTCAATTTCCATGGCTTGCTAAAGATTGGAGATGCCGGAAAGGGAACAAATATGAGGTGGTGAGTAACTGGAGAGAAAGGAAGGTTGAGATGCCCGAGAGAATAAGGCCTTTAAATGCTGGTATTTATAGGAACAAAAGTTTGGTCATTTGATGCAGCTATGAATTTTTTTTGAATCACTATATTTGAGAAAAGAATTTACAATCGTGGCTGACTAAGCTTTTTTACTTTGCTCTGAGCTAGTTGATTATTATAAGTACAGAAGCCCATGACTCTAAAGTTTTGTGAATTCATCCCACTATCTGAATGATGTACTTACCAGAACACTAAAAACACCTTGAGCTGGGAAATAATAGTGCAGTTCTGCAAGAGCAGTCTTCACTAAGTTACAAGTATATACCAGTAGATTGCCTTTGAATTTCAGTAATTTAAGTGAACAGTTTTTCGTATCAAACTCTGATATAATCACATCATCTTGTGCATATTAATATTACATATGAAAATGATAGTGTTAGCGGCACTTGGTTATTCTGTTTCCGTTGTTTGGGGCCTTGCGGATCAATGGAGAAGGAGGGGAATAATTAAAATTGGCAAGAAACCTTATGGTATACCTAAATTTTTGTTCTTAATTAACTATACCCCGAAACCCTGCTTTTAAATTCGTACTAAATAACGTGCTTGAATTGTATGGTTCAGACATCAGAAAGTGGAAAAATGATGAAGCGAGAGTCAGAAATTTTACAATAAACAAATTGAAACTCCCTGCAAAGGATCTTTAGATAAAGAATATAATATATGTTTGAAGAAACGCTAAAGAAAACAAAGAAGTCAATATTTTTTTTTTTCTAATTCAAACTATGTTTCTAGTATTTTTTTTAACTTGTAGCGGCTACAAAGAGTTATGTGGGTCAATCAGGTACTTTATAAGCTGACCTATAAGTTCATCACTGACTTGATGTTAATGACCACACATCTTTATAAGAGCATCTATCACCGAAGAATCTCCTGAGTTACCTGGATATATGCATTTACAGAGCTAATATAGATAAGTAAATCTTATTACAATGAAAGTAGAAATTAAATGATATATATATAACAAATCCTTCCTTTTTTTTGTTGCCATTTTCAATAAACACTGTTAACTAAGTGTAAACCTGTAAATCATGAATACTGAACACCATTCACGATAGCAGTTGAAATTCGTAGTCGAAAGCTTCATATCCAATTTTGCAGATAACTCATTACCGGGTTGATGAAACCATGAAAAGAAAATATTTACAAGACTAAACGAAGCAACTTCTAATTAAAAATTATGTCTCACATCCAACAAGACTTAGTGAATGCTGTAAACAAAAAAGAAAGAAAAAGAAAGGGATCAGTCTGAACCAGGCTACTGCTTAGCGCACTTCCATGTCTTTAATATAAATCTAATTAAAAGTGAAAGTAACTACACTGCATTGGGTCATCGCGAGTTAAAAAAACAAAATATAAGTAGAAGGGATTAAAAAATTGGAAAAAGAAATGACAAATGGAATATAAGTAGAACAAGTTATTAAATAGTTGATAATGACCCCTACATTATCCCATTTCACTTGCGAACTTGAATTAACTTTAAAATAGCATCACCAAACAAGGAATAATTTTCCATATTTATTGACTTGGTTATGATCTGACCAAGCTGATCTACGCTGTTTATCCCTTGTATCGTCTCAGTTGCAGTGTCAGCAGTCACTATAGTGAGTAGGATCTGACTCAATTATATGCTTTCACTATATATATATATAAAAGGTCGACTAATTGAACGTGAAGACTGAAGACAGAAGAGTCTCTTCTTCATGAGTATAGAAAAGACAACTTTCATATTGATCATCCAATTTAACAAGCTAACAAGAATCCTTTTACCCCTTTCAACTCATTTAAAGTCACATTTTGCCAAAGTAGTGAAGTGGAACGAACAAACTTGCTGAGGGATGTTCTTCAGAATGGAAAGCAGCGAAGCTAGACAGCGATTGTACATATTATGGTGGTATCCCAAATTCAGCCTCATTTCGATCTTAGCCTTTCTTTTTAAAGATGTAGCTATATATGGAAATGACTGAATGGCCCGAAATGATACAGGTAGAAAATTGGAAATTTTTTATCTGTTCTCTTTCTTTTGATTTTGATTTATAAAACTATGATAGAACTTTTATTTACCATCAGCTAGCTGTCTATGGTTGGAATATATGGTCATTATGGTTCAAATTATTCACCTTTAGGAATCTTATACCATGCACTATAATGCTCACTCATTTTAGTATATGTCTCTGCTGTGGTTGAGATATAGAGGAACCTACTTTTAAACGGTTGATAGTAAAGTCACAACTCTGGTGATTCCTTAGATAAACGGTAGGTAGAGCACAGCTTTATTACCACGCCCAATATATACTTTCCAAGATTGGTAATTTTGTATTTAATTAAACAACGATTGATAATTAAATAGAAGATTTTGATCAAGGCATTAATCTCTTCCAATAACATGGCTTGCAAATTGTCATGGTGCTAATGGAGTTAGAATAATAATCTCAAAAGAAACGCCATAGAAACCAGATGACAAAGATAGATGCTGTGGACGAATTAAGTTTCTCTAGCTAGCTTACACTACACATTTGATAGTACAGAAAACAAATTTGAGTTCCATCAAGATAAAGATAATTATATCAAGCGACCAAATAATAAAAAAATAAAAAGCATTATCCAAGAATTTATTCGATTGCGACGTGCCTTTCAGATAGTACCTGAAAACCAGCTGCCCAAGAAGCCCATTTTCATCTTGGTAAGCCCAAATGCAACATATGACGTATATTGGACAGGAGGCCCATGAATCCATAGAATTTTTTTTTTGTCATTATCAATCCACAGGTGAAGTACCCTACTAAACAAGATCGATGGATTTAATTATGGCCTTATCAGCTCTTCTGTGCTACACAAAAAATCCAAATTAGGAATTTTATTTAAATTTTTTTATCCAATCCAAGGTGTTATTTTTTATTCTTGTCATCCAAGTCCGCGAAATAAGTATTTAAAACGAAGAAGAAGAAAAAGCCAGTTTGCTTAGTCAACTATAGGTGAATAGTTTTCCTCCAGGAAATCCTAGCAATTAAAGAGCAGAAAAAAGGAATCGCGCGCCTGCAGACTTTGATAGGATTAGGGCCGAGTTATGGATTTGCTCGTATCTACATCTGTCTGATTGATCAGCATGGAAGACGCAATGATTGTTTTGAAGAAATTGAGCATGATTGTTATAAAGTTCATGGTATCCCCCTACGCTGCTGCCAAAAGAAAAAGAACTGAGACTAGTGCTCTCTAATTGTAGGATAACTTTAAAACAGTTTTCGAGATAGAATATTTATGCCAATGTCTCTTTTTCAATAGAAGTTCTAAAAAAAAGAAGACTGTACGAATTTAATATGCTAATTCTAATAGACAAGAATCGATGATAAAAAATGAGAAGTTAATTGACATATATACGTGACTGCTCTCTTTTATTTTATCTTAGAACTTGAATCGATATTAGTAATGGATTGTCACAAAAGCTTAGTTCCCTCGGTTAAAGTTGAGTGAAGGAAATAGGAAAGCATTATAGGCGATTGAGCATGACCCCCGAGAGGGGAAGCGCCATAGAAGCAAGCATTACAATTAAACAGTGAAATCAATCATTATAGGTAGGTGTTATAAATATGAATAATGTGCGGTGAAGACGTTGGAGTACAGATTATAAATATTCTCAAGTTGGAAGTTTAGAGAAAAAGGGGAAACTGGGAAATGATGTTTTCAATGGGTTCTGGAAAAGCGTTGCGTGTGTGAGGACATGTAGGATACTGCGGCCCTAATATGTACATGGGAATCTCATCATTGAACGACAATAACACTGACAATAGTATACATCTAGCTAGGAGCAATAGAGGACCCATATCTCCTCTCCATTATTGTTTCAAAATTCACCAAGTTGACTCGTGGCCCAACCACACACTCACTATTTTCTTTGTCCTTTCCTCACTCTCCTTAGTTCCTTTAGACCTAAAAAAAAAAAAACTCTCCTTAATCAATTCATCTCATTTTATTGCCCTCCCTCCCTTATCAAAATCAAGAGACCATTAGTAAAAGGCTGAATATACATGTTGAAAGAACATACTTTCTTCAACAAGAATTCAATCCTCTGGATTGCAAATTTTATTAAATCTGATTAGATATTACTTTAGTAGTAAGAATATCAGCAAGTTTGAAGAGAAAACAAAAATGAACTTCAGAGAATGATAAGAAACCGCAGGAAAACGACCATCTATCATCAAAACGAAAAAGATGTAGCAAGTTACATTAGATAATCTTGTTAATGAAGTACATTTTACGTGGTGCTTAGAAAGGAATCAGAAAGGTAATATTACGTAGGACTAGGAATTGTTCATACTTTCCGGGGCACTAACCCTCAAAAACTTAGTTTATTCTACAATAAAGATGCTGCAGCCCCATGAATCAAATCAAACAGAAAAAAGCTAAGGAGCAACTTCAATTTTAATATTGGCAAATCTATGCCACAATTCTCCAACAAGGTAGCACATGTCCTTGTTGAGCCAATAGATCACAGCTTGAGTGAGCTTGAAAAGCCTTTCTGTTCATTAGTTTCGTAATGCTTGGAGATCTGTTTTCCATTATCAAAAGCCATAAAGTGTGTCACTCAAGTATCTTTCATGGACACTTCTTAATTACAGCCCTAATTAATTCATTATAATAGTAATATACCCTTAAAAATTGATGTTAGTGCCGTCTATCCTTTCATTAGAAAACATTTTTAATCTTTCCAAGTTCGATAAACATCTTCAGCGTCACCATCTACTGCTTTATAATTTGGCAATCTATGATACTTGCCTCTGTCTTTTATAACAATTGAATATTTGGGATAATGTGAAAACAAACCCGTAGCACAAATTAAAGTGGTTCAAATCTAGAATAGTTAGGCAAGTGCCTCCTTTTTCTTTTTATTGTTTTCTATCTTGAGCTAATGAAGTCCAACTTTGTATTAGTGTGTGGCTCCTTCATATTATGTGCTTGTGGGGTTCCTCGAAAAATGTCACTATTAACTGTTAATCCTAGAACAAGTTCTTATCTTATCTTAATAACAGCAAAATTCAAAAAAAGAAAAAAGAGGGGTCAAACAAAGACGGAGAGAGCCTAACTCGAGACCAGTTGTTGGTAATCCGTGGATACAAACAGGCCACGTTTAGCAGTTTCCAAACAAAGTGTCGATCGGAATATCTTAATCCAGTTTTTGGGTAAGGCTGTGTGGTCGGTACAGGGGAATACTAAGGAGTAAGAGGAACACAAAATTTAAATGGAATCTTTCAACCACTGTTCCAACGCGAAGCTAATATTATTGTTCAATTCGAAGCTATGATGTCATGTTTGTTGAAAGAATGAGAAATTTCAACAACCAAATTATAGCTTTTCATTTTAATAATAATTACGGAATTATTACCTCCCGGAAACCCAATTTTCGATAATTAATTACCATCTTCTTTTATTTTTTATTATTAATTAAATGATTATATTCAAAGTTGTGGTCGTTGGGTCTATTGTAGGAATCTAACCCCGAGGCCTTCCCCAAAGGTCAAAACAGTCTGATTATAATTTGACCCTTGCACTCTCGAAGGCACTCTAGAGTGTTAAGAAGTCATTTATCAATAATATATATGAATAGGTATGAGGTTTCATTGCCCTAACACTATACAACACCAAACATCATGTAAGTTGGAGATCATCAGATAACTGAATTTATGCTCTGATTTTATAAATCTTCTCTCACTCTCTCTCTCTCTGTATACATGTATATATGCACATTAGGGCATAACAGGTAGTTGTAACTGGCAGTGGTATATATCCAAGGGGTCCAGGTGTGAAAGGACCTTTGTAGGGTAGTATTAAATGGGAAGGTCCCCAAGGAAAGGAGCTAGGGCAAAACAAAAGGAGGGACCAAAACCGAAACACTGTTTGATTTTCTCTTGGTATTGGTATATATATATATGTTTTGGTGGGTGCCGCCCTCCAACATTAAAAATAATTATGGGGGTCCATGTACGGGAGTAGGGTGTCCTTTCCTTTTGTATATTGGCTGGTGATGTGTTTTCCTCTAAAATTAGGTTATGATGATGGGTTTGATGCATACTGTCACTCCCAAGTCCCTCCCCTCCCTTGGTGAGGAAAAAGACTATGTTTATTTATCGCACTCCCCGGTCCACATCATTCAGATCGTTTTATCCCAGACGGGAAAGTGAAAAAGATAGTGCCTTCGAACTCATGATTTGTCCTTCGCCTTCGCCTCCACCTCTTCCTTTGACTCACCTTGTTAACTCTTTCACTTCATTCACCTTTTCAACTCAATATTCATATAAAACTTCATCCTTAATGAATCAAATGTAGAGATAAATTTCAATTCTCAATCAATTGTTGTAATTGAACTTCAGAAAAGTGAAGTATATATATATATATATTAAAATATACTTAACCCTAATCAACTCACGATCATCGATCAATGTTTGTCTTTAATTATATGTGCCTCGTGATCGATATTGGCAAATATGGAAAGATTAACCAGTGCCATGTAAAAAATCATGTAATGTTTGTCTTTATTTATCCATACGTACTTTTAGCAAAGATAGTTTTACCGGGTGAAAAGGCACTTCGGCTGTGTTCGGTGAAACTGCACTGTTGCGATTGTAGCCTGTTTTGACCAACCCTACGTACATGACACGCGCACGACGTTCGCGTGAGCTCACCGCACGCCCCCTTATAATCCATCCATCCTCGCTTCTCCCAAGTTCAATTATTTTAGATTTTTGTCGTTTTGGGCACTGCGTAACTCTTACGTCACCATCCAATCCCATCCTTACACGCCATTCCTAAAAGGATCTCCTACGTGTCCGCGCATCAGTACCGCCCGATTAACCGACGCCACCTGACGATGATGATCAAATAGTTTCTGATCCAAGAGGATCTTGCCCCGGCGCTACATTTTCGCAAAAATTCCAATAAAGCTGACGTCTTCCCAGTGCTAAAAGGAATACCATAATTTCAAAAAGAAAATTATTAACAATAAATCAAAAAAAAAAAAAAAGGAAAAGGGGGCTGAACCGTCATCATGAAAAAAGAAAGAAAGGGGGGGCAGTTCGTCGGGAGCAATAGAAGACAGACACGTGGCAGCCGACAACGAGATACTCGTAGATATATCCGCATTTAAAGAAAAAGGCGGTTGCCTAGAGACCCAGCTCTCTTTTTGATTGGTTGCTTTCTTGACCTTGGTTCACACGCGGGACCCGTCTATTCGTCGCATTACACGCCTAAATTAAAAGGAGTGGGACCCTGAGGGGAGAAAAAAGAAAAAGTGAATAAAGAGGTCTGGGAAAGAGGCCTGTGAGATTGACGCGTGTACAGTATAGTGGGGCCCTTTTAGACCAGCATTCACAAACCCTCAAAGTGATGAAATGGGTAAAGGGTTGGCACGTGAGTTGAAAGACGTAGGGCCCCCCCCCCCTCTTTGCCTAACCCTTCCACTATGATGTGGCAGTGGCCCTGGCTCCCTCAACACTCTGATAATTATTATTTTTTCTTGTTAATATTCCCCACCATGCCATTTTGGTTCTAGTTCTTGAAGTGGAGACGGTGAAAAAGATAAATCGAGTGGCAACATGACAATGTGTTACGGAAAGGGCGAGATTAGTTGGTAATCAATTGGGATATATGTATATGAGGTGGCTTGGCATAATTCATGATTGTGAGAAAGCAAATATATATATATATATATATATATAGCTAGCTTGTCTTTGAATTTGCAAACCATATATATGCTTTGTAAGGTTAATCAGTAACTGCGACGTTAATTAGTTCGTTAAATAATAATTCCTTTGTAACTGATCACACTCATTTCGAATGATTACCCTTAACTTGTGTCGAGCTATTAATTACTTCGTTTCGAGTTAGGCTCCGACAACATTGCAAGAGCTAGCCTAGCCGCTTCGTTTTCAAATTTAAACTCATTATTCGTGTCATTGATATTTGTAATTTCATTCCGCTTATAATTTTCTTCAACTTCCTGTGAAAATTAATTATAATACATTTATATACCGTAGGAAGGTTGGAATATTATATTGTTCCAACATATATAATCGGTCCATCACCCGTAATAGCTAGCCTTCTCAAAACTTAAAATCAGAAATAAAATATTGTATAAAATTTAAAAAGATCAAATAATTTTTTTTCTTTTATTTAATTAGATGCCATAGAGACGATAAAAATTAAATTAAAGTGAAAAAATTGAACATTGCAAATTTAGTCAGTCATAACTTTTTTACTGTGTGTATTAAAATTCCGAAAGCTGATGTCTTAATTTTTTTATTTATATATTTTGAGAAATAAAGTCAAATATCAATCATCGGCGCTTATTTTTTATTTTTTATTCTTTTCGCGTTTCGCATTTAGACAGGCTCCAAAAGAAGTTGATATTAAAGATTAGTCATACCATACTCGTACATTGATCGTGTTTGCATCTTTTCTTCTGAATACGTGGAATTAGTTGACTTCGGAATTCAAAATAATTACTACAAATATGGAGTCAAATTAAATAATTTTTCATACCTTTCTTTTCTAGTTTGATACAATATTATTGCGTATGGAGTTAATTAATTGATATTTGTATGTGCGCACCCGTGCGTGAGTATATTGCAATTATTGCGTCAATTGCACAAGATTTTGACAAAAAGTTTCTTGTTGAATTAAATATTAAATTTTCTTTTTTATTTTTCATATATAACTTTATTTTTTAAAATTAAATTAATTCATCTCGATTTATACTTTTAATTATAATTTTTTTTAATTTAAAAAATATTATAATATCTTTCTCAATATATATATATATATATATTTCATTGCAAATATAATACTAATTTTATCTATATCAAATATTAAGTCTAATATTCAAAGAATCAAATATACTGTATGTAATTCTTGTAATATCCAATCAATTTTAAAAGTTGATTTTGCTCCTCCACCCCTTACTTATATTTTATTCTCAAATTAATTAGAGAGTATAAATAGATAAAATTAATAGTATAATAAATTTTTTTAGATTAATTAAATAATAAATATGTGACTTTTTTAACATGAAACTTAATGTTTAATTTTTTTAAAAAAAGTATTAATTATGAAAAAAATATATAAGTTAGGGGGCGCATTATAATTTTTTAGATCGAAAGAGAAGTTGTAATTATAAATATAAATTAAGAAAAATAAGTATTTTTTTTTTTTTTTAAAAAAAAGAGAGTCATGCACGTACAGGACCACGCGTGCCTTATTGAAAGCTATCTATTATATTCCAAAACAGAGTCACCCATGTCCCTGGCAAGCAGGACATGGCATGGCATGGCTAGGCTAGCTATGACTCTATTGGGGGTATGGAAAAAACAATTGATGCGGAGTCAGTTACACATTGCATGTTAGGACGGGTCATAACAAAAGCATATCACGTGCATACCATATATCCGTATATGAACCGCAACATTAGCGGGAGCTGTCCCATTCTCGTCTTCCTCCCAAGGGGGCTTCGGGGCTTGCTTACAATTAATAACTCGTTCAATTACTTCAATTTCAGGGGCTTTCGATTATTAATTATTATTTGTTAATTGCCTTTGTTCTTCTTGTTCCAATGTTTATGCTTATATCATAAGGTTCAAGATTTTGTACTTTTATTCTGCCGTCTTTTATCCCTATGTCAAAAGCCTTGCACTGATTCAATTCTCCTCTCAAAACTTGCAATGTAATTTCCCTATAACTAATTAATTAAGTCCAAATTAAGTTCATTTATGACCAAACACAATTAACAAATATAATACGACTTCATGCTTAATTTATTGATTTTTCTATCTCAAGATATGTTTACTCGATTAACCCCACTATTGGTATTCTTCATAGACAAACATATATATTTTCTGACAAAAAATATAATATATGATTAATTTGAAATGAACATGTATAGATATTTTGATTTATTGTGAGTATCTAAATTTATAAAAGTATATATATATATATATATATATATATATATATATATATATATATAGACACGTGTGTGTATGTATGAGTTGGTATTTGGTACACCGGCGATGAATAATTTTTTGTCCACCAGCGGTGTCCAAATCATGACAAAAATAATTTTAAAAATCATTATTTTTGTCATGTGTTACGATCTGGACATTGCTGGTGGACAAAAAATTATTCACCGTCGATGGATCAAATATTTTTTCATATATATATATATATATATATATATCAAGTTCTGTTTATCTTCAATTTTTTTCTATATATATAATTTTATGTCTGAATAAATTCAGAGAGAATACATGCATATTGTTCCCTTCTTTTGATTGTATTTTTTTTTTAAAAAAAAACTTTATTCCATGAAATGAAATTAAATGGATTGCATAAATCATGAAACGGAATTAATAATTTGAATTCACTGTAGACTATTTGATTGTCATGAAAGATATGTTCCATAAATTCTGACATTTCATCCTGTTTACTAATATAATATGAAAATTGAGAAATTCCTAATTAATTATGTTCTTCAAATTGATCAATAATCATTTTTTTTTTATATTTCAAAAGATGTGGCAGCATGAATTGGGGCGATGATATATGATATAACCTTTTCAATCAACAATATTAGCATCTAATCATTTTCTTTTTCTTTTTTTCACCCTAAAATGATGACATTGCACATGTATGCATAAATAGATGGAGTAAGCGCAATATTAGCAGAATCTAATCATTTTTTTTTCTTCAAAAGTATAATGGAATGTTCTGTTGCAGTGTTGCTTAACACTATGGTAGATTCCAATTCCATGAATGATGAGGTTTGATTAGTTTTATTTTTTGGTATCATTGATTATAGATAATTAGTTTCCCACAAACGTGCCTTGAAATTTTTAGCATGTTGTCATTTTTCTCTTGACAGCTTAAATTGGTTTTTCTTTTTCTTTTTCTTTTTCCCTTTGTCTTTCAAATAACATAAGCTTATTCACTTTAATTAATATATGATTTTTTTAATAAAAAAAATAACTACAAATTATACGTTAGAAGTGGTAGATGATATTAATCAATTCACTTAGACATTATCATGCATGTTGGAAACTGCGAAGGCACACATGCACATATTTAGTTAATGTGATTTTGAAATTGGGTAAGCAAGGACAAGGGATGGAGAAGGGACAAAAAAAAAGAAAACTGCAACGACAAGACAACGTATGTGTAATTCAATGAACTTGACATGTAAATACAAGCTTGGCAGAGGTTGGCGAGTGTCTGGGGGGCATGAAAAGGCGCCTTCTTTAGAATACACATGAACATCAACAATTCTAATTAATAAATAGGAGAACGGTCATATATATACAAGGCGAAATGTGTTTTTAGTGCGTATATATGGTTGTATACATGTGTCATGGGGCTGCAGCGGCAGGAGCGGGTTGAATGGGTACCTGGTGGCCCCATTACTTTTGTGGCAATATTAGGAGTTGTTTTGCTCTTTAATTTAACCAAAACCCAATAATATTAGTTTGCGTCTTCAGACGGGTATAATTCCATCCACCAAAGAAAAACAGAATTACAAATTACACTCCGTGGTGGCCAATTAAATAAGGCGTGGGTCCACCCCCGAAAAACACTTCATGAATAAAATTAAAGAGGGAGGAGAATTTGGGTGCAAATTAAATTCACTTGTTCTTTATAAATTTATATATTTTGGGGAGGGCTGGATCAACAGAAGTATTGATAAATTCCTCAATACGGCCGGCCACTTTAACCTTTGCAATCTTTTTCTTGGCGCGTACTAGCTACATGCAAATGATTCGAGCAGGGATTGTTAGTGTTGTGTTCTTTTCCAGTCATTTTCTTCACAAAAGAAATTGGAATAAGAAAAGAATGAGACAAGCATCTGTAAGCAAGAGAGTCCCATGATAGCAATATTGAAATAGATAGAGCACACAAAAGCGACCATACATACCCATTTACCAACTCCCCTTTTATAATATAGTCACTCCCACATAGAGGGGCACAGAGTGAATTCAGTACCGTATGGTGTCGCAGACCATTGGGGTTTTTATGATGTGATGTGAGCCACTTCTGGTTAGTTCAAAATCCATTTAGCTATGGGACACCAACCCCTGTACGGGCTTGTACAAGTTTTGCAGCTTATTAGCCTAAGCGCTTCCATTCTTATATTAATAACATTTGGGTTGATTAATTCAATATTCAAAGTCCTGATTATAACTTCAAATTAGGGAGATTCTGTTACCTGTTAAATAGTGTATCCGGTAGGAAACATCCAAAGTAATCGAATTCCGTGTCACCATCATGATGCTAATCTTCACCTTAGTTTCTAGGATTCCATAATGCTTCTCTTTTTGCCAAATCATATATATATATTTACTCAGGGTACGTATAAACACATGAGTCGCTAGCTGCTAAATAAAGGACATACAATTTGAAGTTTATTATAATATTTTTTGTATATTTCTCTCTCTCTCTCTCTCTCTCTCTTATATAATATTTGAAGTTTACATAATATTTTTCATATATATATATATATATATATATATATATATATATAGTGTAAAATGTAAGAGGAAATTCACTTTTCTTTAATTTGGACAAATGGCCGGTTTAGGATTAGCAACATGTTATTCAGATTAATTTAAAAAAAAAATTCCCTTTCGCTCTAGAAGTGAGGAAAAGGGTCAACTTCAGCAAATCTCCCGTGACAATTAAATAAGCCCCCTTTGCCGTTTGAGGAAAAAAGAAGCACCGGATTCACCACTCGGTGGTTTACTCATTCAGGTACACACTGATCGAGTAACTATCCTTCTGACATATGAATATTCACAACTAATAACTGAGGACAGCCTTTTTCTCAGTGTTTTACAAGTGTCCGTGGTAGATCCAATGTGCTTTTACTAGGCGTGAAAACCAGGTTGTTAATGTCTACCCGAGTGACAACAAAAAGCTTCGGCCAAGTCTTCTTGATAGAATCCAAGACAAGTGTATATGAAATAAATATACTATTGACATTGATCCCTGCGAGAATGACGGCTTCATTACAAAAAGGTCATTCATGGAAACTACCCCTTTATATAGTAGTATATTAAATAAATAGTGCCTGCTTTGCATTCTCCACATTCCAAAATGAACGAATGCCACCAAGTTCCTAAATTTAAGTCCTGGTAATTGCACCGGTACGTCAGCCATCCTAAAATGACAGTTAATACTTTCCTGATTTCTAACTCAAAATTGGCTTCTTTATTACTAATTTATTAGTATTTATTTTTATAAAAATATTTTAGATCCTTGGATATCATTAATTTTGTTATAAAATTATGATATTACTTTTAAAAATTGAAATAACAACAAAAGACAATATTCAAATTACAAGGAATTCTCTATTGTTTTCTACAATAGATATTTTATTGTTTCTTTACTTATAATATTATCATTGCAACATCATTTTTTTCTTACAAAAATTTCAAGTTTTCACATCTTCTAATTCATTTATATTCGTAATTCAAAACTTTCATTGCCTCGTTTTATAAGCAATCAGCGAGAAATAGAAATCCAAAATAAAATAGTTTTTTAAAACCAAATTAAGACAACTACTTAACTAATATATTTGGTTAATTACTTATACAGAATTTACCATCTGTGCCTAGAAATGCTTTTTATTATATATAATTACGACTTTGATTTTAGTATTTATTGTCCATCTTATGTGTCTTAAATTTATATTTGACAAAAAAGAAAAGTAAAGTAAAGTGATTTGTTGTATTAGCATATGGACTGATAGACAGATCGAAGATCCAGAAACACAAAAAAAAAAAAAAAACAATGTTTATAAATTAAACTCAAATTTAAACATTTTGAAAGGAGGCTACGTTGTTGCAATATGACATTTAATAAAACAACAAGAAGATCAAATATTATATGACATTATTGTTGTAATTCTTATCATTAAGAAGTTGACGATATTTAATGACGTTTCAAAGTAAGGAAAAGGCTATTATAATGTAATAATAATAATAAAATTATTAAAAATTTATATATATAGTCCTATTAACATCATGATGGCCTTAAATTTGTCAATGCTCATTCTTACTTAATGGTTACTGATGGTGATGGAGAACTTTTAAAGCCAGTGATGTAGAAAATAGCCGTTGTATTTAGTTCTGGATTTATTTAATTAATTAATAGTTATTATGTGTGTCTTTCCATGCAAATGATGGGAGATTACCTCACTCGCGCATTTGAAAGGTTAATTATCAATTATTTATTTGATCGTTCGCTTTTCTTTTTAATTACCCCACTTTTAAATAAAGAAAATAAATTATTGAACTACTCTGATTATCCCATTTGAATTTTGTGCATCTAAGTGATCCTTTGGGTGTCATCAAAGATTATTGACCAAAAAATTGAGAAGATTTTGAAATAAATGGCTTTTTTTTTTTTAAATTTTCGGCTAAAAAATAAGAAGAATATGTAGAACTCAAAGAAATAAGACGTATAAGCAAATTCTTGACCTACATATATATATAATTGTATTTCTTATAATTAATGACCTGCTGATGCCTGTTATTAGGTCGGAGTCTTAGCCAAGGTGGGACCACTTATTCAGGACCTTATGATTCATGGACACCTTAATACATAATACATGCACTCGATTGGGACCCGTTGCTTTTCTCTCTATTTCTTTTTTCCATTTGTACTATTAATATACTAAATTTATAAGTAAGGTTTGGGAGATATTTCTTGCCAAATATATGCATTTCTTAAAATTAATTTGGAAAATATATTTTCAGCTTTGAAAGCATTAAAGTTGGTGTTATGGTAGTTGGTTTCTTAGTAATTTAATTGCTTTATCTTCAAACTCAGGCATCCAACCACAAAAAATCCTTAAATAACATGAAAAGAAAAACATGGAAATTGTGAAAACGACAGGGAGATATTTAATGGAGAGATAAGCAATGAGATCCCTCCACCCCCTTCTGGTCCTTCATCATCTCCTTCCTTTTTTTTTTCTTAAAAAAAAAAAAAAAAATTGAGCTTTAACGTTTTCTCGTTTTTCAGCTGTTTGTATCTTCAGACATAACTTGATAGCGTTCTCGTTATTATTATTATTATTATTATTATTTTTATATATACTTTTCTAAGCACAGACCCATCTCTCTCTCTCTCTCTCTCCTCCCAAAAGTTCTTCGTTGCTCATCGAAGGTGTTTGGCTGCATCAAATGATTTGAAAAGAGAGGGTCAAATCGAAAGAAGTTCCCCCTGTTTTGATCTATTCGCAGGTACTTCTCCCAAAAAAGCCACAGAAATATAAGAGGCTAACATGTACATGTAAACTTCAGTCTTCAAACAGAGTTTTTTTTCCTTGCCCAGAATTTCAAAAATGAAAAAGTTAATTTGGATTTTTTTTTCTCCATGAAAATGGCCATAAATGGGTGGATAATGAGGTGAATAAAGACGGGTATCTTTTTCCCAGGTCTTTTTAGCCTCACCTCTCTCTTAACTCCTTTTTTTCCCCTTTTCAGTGGGGAGTGGAGTTGCAGAGATTTGAGTCTGACAGAGAGATTTCCCCTTTGTGAGTGAAGAGACTGCTAAATCCCAAAGATAGATAGATCATACAAACGTCGACAGGTTGGTTTGATGCATCTATATATGCTTTGATGTATCCTCCTTTCGCTGTATGTTAGCCATAACTGTATTGCTTTGTGGGTGAGTCTATGAGTGCGTGTGCTTGTTTGTCTATATCTCTCTATCTCTAAAATCCATTTCTCATAGGTTTCGGGTCATTGTAATTGAAATTCTTCTTTCCTTCGCAGTGCAGAGATGATCATGAAGCACGTGCGCACCCTAATTTCCATCACCCCAGGTACTACCATATCATTAACTCGTATAAATAATGAATTTCTCTCCTTTTTCTTTGTCTGTGTCGATCCCCATGCCTCTTTCTCTGTCCTCCTTGCCATATATCTTTATAAAAGCCACCATATTTCATATATAGCTCCCTTTCCGCCTCCTCTTTCAACTTCTTTCTCGGAGGGCACAACCATGCACAAATTAAAGCAGAACTCTTTATCTACAATTTTAATTAAAATGAGCGAGAATTTATTCATTTTACATCCTTAGAGACTGATGGGATTTGCGGAAAACCATATTCGATCCCGGTGTACCTTGCGGATTCATTGTTTCTTCTTCTTCACTGTTTATTTTCTCAGGATTCTTTTGAGAAGTGACAGTGAAATTAGCATCAATTCTCCACACCTCTTTGATGGGTTGATCTACAAAAGACCCAGATTCTCAAAGCTGAAGGTACAGTACATTAAAAGTCTAATTTATATGTTTGTGTCTGTGAGTGCAAAGGAGTCATGGGAGGTTTGAGAGCTTTTCTTTTTCTTTGTTGCGTTTGGATATGGGTGTGTTGTGTGGATGTGAAGTTTGAAAGGCAGGCCTAACTAACGTAGTCTCTTTTCAGTGAAGTCACAACTCACAACCAAAAGAATTAGTATTTCACCCAAAATCGATGGCGACGTACTTTCATGGTAATTCGGAGATCCAAGCACCCGATGGCCTCCAGACTCTTGTACTCATGAACCCGGGTTACCTCCAGTACTCCGACACGCCGCCTCCGCCGCCTCCGCACCCTAGCAACCTTGTCTTCCTTAACTCCATCGCTGCCAACAACTCGCTCACTCACGCAGCCTCTACCCTCCCTCACGCGCCACCCACTCACACCCAACAATTCGTGGGCATCCCACTCCCCACCACCGCCTCCCAAGACCCCAACCACCAGTCCATGCATGCCCATCACGACGTCTCTGCCTTGCATGGATTTGTGCCCCGCATGCAGTACAATCTCTGGAATACAATTGACCCCAACTCGGCGGCGCGTGAAGCTCCACGCGCTCAGCAGGGATTGTCACTGAGCCTTTCGTCGCAGCAAGCCGGAATTGGGTCTTTCCGTGATGTAGCGTCACAGTCTCAAGCGCCTGCTATGTCTGGAGATGATGTGCGTGTGTCTGGTGGATCATCATCTTCGGCTTCTGGGGTTACGAATGGCGTTTCAGGCATTCAGAGTGTGCTTCTGAGCTCCAGGTACTTGAAGGCAGCACAGGAACTTCTGGACGAGGCCGTCAATGTCAACAATGGGCTCAAGACTGAATTGGCAAAGAAGAGCGGTGGCCAGACTAAGATGATTGGAGGGTCGTCCGGCGGAGCGGCAAGTGGAGACGGTTCAGTTGGTGGTAGTGGGGAAGGAAGCGGTAAGCGTAGCTCTGAGCTATCAGCCGCCGAGAGACAAGAAATCCAGATGAAGAAGGCAAAGCTAATCAGCATGCTCGATGAGGTATGTTTGTGTCTTAATGACCGGTCTGAGGAAATTTCTGACTTTTGACTAATCGGTTCCATGTGGACCATTATTTGATACCCTACATTCATTAAATTAATGAAGCTTCAGTTCTACTAATTCCATCAAATCACATTGCAATGATATAAAATTAATGTGGTTTTTGTTTTGATGGTTGAAGGTTGAGCAAAGGTACAGACAGTACCGGCACCAGATGCAGATTGTGATATCCTCGTTTGAGCAAGCTGCGGGAATTGGGTCGGCGAAAACATACACTGCCCTTGCACTGCAAACGATCTCCAAGCAGTTTCGGTGCTTGAAAGATGCCATAACAGCCCAAATCCGAGCTGCGAATAAGACCTTAGGAGAAGAAGATTGCTTTGCAGCTAAAATTGAAGGTTCAAGGCTCAAATATGTAGACCATCATCTGCGCCAACAGCGAGCTCTCCAACAGTTGGGAATGATCCAGCACAATGCTTGGAGACCCCAGAGAGGATTGCCTGAAAGATCTGTTTCTGTTCTTCGTGCTTGGCTCTTTGAACACTTCCTCCATCCGTAATTGCACTCTCAATCTCAATTTTGTTTCAATCTTCAAAGATTCTTGCTTTTGTCAATTTTGTGCTGAAACTATCGATTTTTGTCCTAGTTATCCCAAGGATTCAGACAAACTCATGCTTGCAAAACAAACAGGGCTCACCAGGAGTCAGGTACCCACTATGTCGATCCTTTCTCTTAATTATGGCATTGATCATGTTAATAAGGTTTGGAATTAATGACACAGGTTTCAAATTGGTTCATAAATGCTCGAGTTCGGCTTTGGAAACCAATGGTGGAAGAAATGTACTTGGAGGAAAAAAAGCAAGACCAGAATGGGTCTGAAGAGAAATCAAGCAAGAGCAGTGAAGATCCTACAATTAACGCTGCAGCCCCACCGAAGAATGGTTCTGCCTCAGAAACTGAAGCTAAAAGCTTCAATTCCAAACAAGAAGCGTCTCCAAACCAGAACACTCCAACAGTTTCAGTTTCTAAACCATCAATGTCAGCAGCTAGGGGTAATGTCGGCAACCAGTTCGGATTCAGCTTCATTGGGTCATCAGAGCTGGAAGGGATCACACAAGGAAGTCCTAAGAAACCAAGGAACTATGAAATTCTACAATCCCCAACTTCAATGAACATGGATGTGAAGCCTAATGAGCAGCTCTCAATGAATTTTGGAGACGAGAGGCAGGGCAGAGATGGGTACTCTTTCATGGGAACTCAAACAAACTTTATTGGAGGTTTCGGACAATACCCAATAGAGGAAATTGGCAGGTTTGACGCAGAGCAGTTTACACCAAGGTTTTCAGGTAATGGAGTTTCCCTCACTCTTGGTCTTCCTCACTGTGACTCACTGTCAGGAACCCATCAAACATTTCTCCCAAACCAGAACATTCAGCTGGCAAGAAGACTGGAAATTGGGGAACCAAACGAATTTGGTGCCATAAACCCTTCCACTCCTCACACTTCAGCTGCATTTGAGAACATCAACATGCAGAACCCAAAGAGATTCGCTGCACAATTGCTGCCAGACTTTGTCACCTAAACCGGCCATCATGCTGGGGAATAAGGGATCATCAGCCGTGGTAGTGTAAAGAAAGAAGGAAATTTTAATTTAGTATAGGTTTATACCCTGCATAGAACCATTTGAATTCTTAGATAGCTTAGAATTTGAGAGTATATGGTTGAGGGTTGTATATTATTTTTGTAAGTTTTGCAGATGGGTTGATGTCATAAAATTTCATTTGGTAAAAATACCAATATATCTTTGATTGAAAATATGTGGTATGATCTTGCGTATCATCCATTGAGAATGCAGAAACAATTGCCTTTTCATGTTTGAACTTTTTAGTTGGAACCGTCAGCAAATAATGTAGAATTAGAAACATTATATATAATAATTGGGAATGCTAGAGTGGGTTGGATGAGAATGAGTAGACAACTAGACACGGACTCCACCCGGCCCACAGCAATAGGACCGAGAAGTTAGATTGGATATTGTAGGGGTAAAACCTGCCACTTCCACCCCCCCCCCCCCCCCCAAAAAAAAAAAGAGGGGGGGGGGGGGGGGCTACCTACTGCCACCAGCTTTCAGTTATTCTTAGGAACTTTTCCTAACTTATGGCCAAAACAAGCAAGATGTCATCTCCTAATTCATTCAAAGCTTTGGAGAGGTTAAGCTATTATGTCTGGAATAAAACACAGATTGAAATGTTCCTCCTGCTATGTATCAAAAAAGGAAAAAACAAAGGCTTTGGAGAGGCTACTCTATATTTAAGAATATTAAAATCTTGTCTCAATGAAGGTGACTGCGATGGGACACCGGATTCTTGGGTTAAGTTGTTCAATGTTGTGTTGGATAATCCCAGGGATCGGATCCCACTGGCATGAACGCAAAAGCGTTGTTAGGCTTCACTCGCACTCACAATCACAAACAACACAATGCTAGTTATGTCATGCATTTGATATTGCATTTTTAAATGATATAAAGAAGTTATTCTTTGCATCGTAGAATGTTTATTCGTTATTTTTTCTTTCTTTTAACGTTATTCAGGGTTGAGTCAAAGGTAATTTTTAGGCTTCATTCACAGCAAATACCTATATATTGACAGACATGTCTGAACGCAAATTTGCTAACGACACGATGTGATTTCTTCAAAATATGCACAATTTCTTGCTTATATTTCTTCTGAAAATCCAAAGATCCATCGCGATTCATTCTTTTCAATATAATATTTCATGTCTGCTGGATGCTTCTAGTCCAAAAAAATAAATGTCTGCTGGATGCTTCATGGTCTTAGCATAAAATAAATTAGTTTGTGTTTCCTAGGTTGAAATCAACTTTTGGGTTTTGGACCTTGGTACGCTGTGGACTGTACAAGGCGATTAAGAAATTTATTAGAATTCCCTTCAATAAAAACCTTAACTTTTAAATTCTATTATTCAATGTTTTTTTTTCTAATTCAACGTTGTCCATCCAATAAAAAGAATTTTAAAAAAGTTTATTACTAGCTTGACCATGAGAACAATTGGAGATCCAGTCCTCCTTAACACTATAAAAGGACTTAAGAATTCCCGTAATAAAATTTTCCCAACGCTCACCAGCATGAAAGAAACAGTCAACAAGTATGGAAAGAACAGACAAGAAAGTGCACAAAAATCAGTTAACTCATTCACTAGATAATGACTGATTAACTTTTGCTACCAAACACATTCGCTCAGCTTACTTCTAAGAGTAATGAAAGTTGCGCATCATTATACATCACGGTTATGCATACTTTGTCAAATCAGTCATTCAACAAGTTACACTCTATACAGTTAGAACCCCATTAAATGGTTTACAATCCCCTAAAATGCATTTTACTATTAATTTGATGACAAATGGAGATTAGGTGCCTCTAAAAGGGATAAGATTCCTCTTATAAATTGCCTTCACTAGAGAAGGGATCTTGGATCAGCAGCCTCAAATGGAGTTGGTCATACCATTCTCATCCCCTAGCAAAGATAGTCTTCTCTTAGCAACCTTGGACCTGTAACACCATACTTCAAAGGCTTCTGTTAGGTCCGGATACCGAATATAGTCATTGGCTAACCATTCCGTCAAAACCTCAGCCTGGTCCCCTGATGGCAATGCCAGAATGATGGAAACAAAAGTGGATTCGAGGGATTGCCACATTTCACCATCCATTTTGAGAGCTACAGCACTCTCACTATCCCTTGTGACAGAATCAATCATAGGTTTTGTAACCCTCACAAACGGAAGCCACACTTTCACAACCTCAAGGCGTTTAGCAGTTGGCAATGTTACAGTACCATACCCAATTGCCTCTAAGACCTTTGATGCCACCTCTATAGCTCGCAGCTTTATCTCAATTATTTCAGCTGTTGAACTTCCTTCCTCCAGCACCTTCACAATCCTTTCTGATGCATCAAACCAGCTCTCAACAAATTCCCTCATTATTTCCAACTTGCTCAATATCTGACAAGCCCATAACAAATCAGTCAGATAGGATTGAAACAACTGCATATTCCCTGCCTCAGAAAGTGATTGTGAGGAATCACATGACAAACCTATTAATGAGTTGTTAAACCTGGAAAATAGTCCCTTGACGCATTCTTTCACCTCAAATCTGATGTTGTCATCAGCTGTCAAGAGAGGGGCATCATCGTCTTCGGTTAGCATGTACTCGAGTTGCTCCTGAGCTGAAGATTTAAGATCATTCAATGGTGGAGGAGGGGATGATGTGGCAAAGTGAAGGGTTGAGATAAAGATGCTTATGATTGCTGAGTGGTTGACTGGTTGAAGTCTAGCTAGGATAGGCTCGGCCTGTAATCCCATTCGAGGTACAATTCTTAATATCTCGTCCTCCTCACCCTCTTCCCAAGCAACCGCTTCTAAGTAGTTCACACAAGCAGTGATAATTTGTGGGCATCCAAGGTCCACAGCCACCTGGAGAATGCCAAGAGCATTTCTAACGCCATGCCACAAGTCATCAACTGAACCATCTATCACTTTATACAGAAGGCGCAGAAGATTTACATGGTAGTCAAAATCTGACTCATGGCAGAAAACATCAACACAGCTGCGTGAATCAAGGATCTGACATGTTGGCCAATTCTCAGATAGCCGGTCAGCAAAATACTTGCATTTTGTAGTAAGAATTTCCGAGTGGCAGTAGAGCCAATCATCTCGACCATCCTGAGTGCGTAACCTCACAACAACATCACTTGTTGATCGATCACCAATGGTGCAGGCAATCTTTGCTTCTTTAACCTAAATGAAAGAGAAGAGCATCTGAAACCAGACACTTAGAGGCAATAGCTGAGAGTAGGACAAGACAAAATCTACTATTTTTTACGTTGAGGCATCCCAATTCAAGAATTGCCCAGTAGAATATGACAAATTTGAAGCCACTAAAAAAAAAAAAACTTAACAATACAGGAGTCCATTTAACCTTAAAATAACAGAACTTCGTAAACATAGACCACTGAAGCTTGATAATAGGGTAAACAAGGAGAGAGGGTAAAAGGGTGAAATAAAAACTTACAGTAGACTCCATTGGAGCCAAGAACACTATGTAGCAAATTCTTTACACATCATGGCACCTGCAATTATAAAACAATTAAAGGTTGATCCACAGGGAAGTAGCTCAAAATCACATCAGCAAGACTGAAAAGATCAATTGGATCTTGCAGTTATTAACTTATTATAAGTAATACATGCTCAGTTAACCACCAAAATGTCAGACGTAGCTTAACTAAGAACGTCAAATTGACCAAGGAAGAAGAACAACTTCTGACATAGTCTTGCCGCATGCTAGACACTATTTAGTAAGAGTCAAAACCCGTATTAGTTCCTAAAATTTCAAAGTTAATAAACAAGACACTGTTTTTAGGTAAGTAGTTGAGCAGGCGAAATTTATTGGATATTACATTAGACAACGAGGATTCAGAATAAAGGAAGAAAGGCTACCTCCACAGAGTGAGGAGGGTGAAGAACATAAGCGGAATGAGTGCAATTGGCACCAGTTCATTTTGCTAGCATTTCATATACTCTCAAGCAATTCCTGGAAAAACTGATGAAAGATCCGAAATTTAAAATTTGAAAAAAAAAAAAAATGGAACAAGGCTTCCCCGATAGAAGGGATTGATCGATTATTTAGATTGGAAGCCTAAAAATTTGAAGATTTGAACTATTATATTAGGTTTGAGACAGAAAAACTAGATACAAATGCTACAGTGATGTATAAGTTACCCAGAGGTAAGGGAGGAGTTATGAAGGAAAATAAAATGCGGAGGAGATTGAAGGGCCCACTTTTGAATCAAAGCATAGCTGGTAGGCGAAACATGGATTTCTCCAAAATGCAGGGACGACACACCTTAATCGAAGAAACAAACGGGGCTCCGAACCACTACGTTCTCATCATCTTGTTCCTCCGAAGGTAAGCCTTTTGCAACTACTCAACTGGCTCCGACAAGCACCATCGTCAACAACAATAACAACAACAGGGTAAAGCTGTCAGTGGCTCTCTCTGCGTCAAGTGGTTTTATGAATTTTTCAGTTGCATCAATCATTGTCTTTCTCGTACTTGGAGAAGGTGGGCTCTTGAAGTTCACTGGGTCAGGCTTTCTCTTATCTACCCCGGATCACAGGCCCAATAACCACGTTGGAGGCAGTTGGGCTGGTACGTTTCCATCATGGAGGCCCCATAACAAAATGTAATTATATATTAAAAATAGTTTACAACTCTCCTCTTCCTGATGGGAATTGACATGCACACAGCATTCCTTGTAAATTAACTTGTGTTTACTTTTTTCTTTTTCTCTTGTTTCTATTATAAGAGAATGGTCCTGATTGTTGAAAGGGAGGAAAGTTTGATATATTTGCAGACAAAATTTACTAAAGGCTGTCCCAATAATGTTGCCAAGACAAAGAAGGTGGGCATAGAATTTACTGGACAGTTCAATTATTATGGTGCAGAAATCATAAGAGGGACACATCCCATGAACCTGAAGCAAAACACCTTGAGACGTGCATTGACTGAAGATCTGAGAGGGAATATTTAATTTAATGTATAGTGGATACATTTTGTCCTCGGCTACCCTTTATTATATATATATATATATATATATATATATATATATATATATATATATATTCTACCAAACGAGAAAGAAACTTGTATCAAGAAATCATTATAGATGGAGACTGTTGTTATTTATTATTTAATGTTTTAATTTGGGAGAAAGAATGCAATTGTACATGTATTCTCGAAGTTTTCTCTTTTCAGTACACGGTTCTAGCTCTGTAAAACTATGGATGCAAGGTATTTTTATAATAATTAACACTCCAATATCTATATAAATATAAGAGTAAAACAAGGATATAAAGTAGTCAAAAAAGTCATAAATGAGAGAGGAGAACGTTATTTATAGAAAAAGAATAGGGATAAATATTTGATAATTTCTTCAGTAAAAGTATATCATCATGAGGCGCCATTTGATTGGCTTCGAATTTCTCGCTTATGATCCATATATATCCTTAATCATGTAGCATTCTGTTAACACGTTTCTCACAAATCAATTGTTAAGTATTCTCATCCGGTAAAAGTAATTAGGTGTACGTACGTAGTTGTATCCTCAATAGACATAAATCAAAAGTTATTCACAGATTGATTAAATCCAAACTTGACTCAATGATATCAAATTCCAAAAGAGCTATCATCACTTTCTTTGCACAAAATATACTCTATAACATTTTTTTTAATTAAAGTCTTTAACAGAAAAGAAAACTGAATATAAGAAAAATAAGTAAGAAAGTGTGATTATTTAAACTTTGTTATCAAAATAAAAATTTTTAAAATTTGAGAGTAAAATATACATATTAAACGGATATGATAATGGGAAAACTGGCTTAAGCCCAAGACCAAGTAAATAAAAAATTAAACAATAAATAAATTTTTAGAGGGCATTTAATATACCATAAAATTTTTTATTTTTAAAAATTATATTTTTTGAAAAATATGAATAATGAGAATAATAATTTTTAAAAATATATAAAATGTATTTGGTTGACTTTTAAAATTGTTGAAAATTTTTAAATAATATTTTCTAAATTTTTTTATTTATGTATATAATTTTTAAAAATATTTTATTTATTTATTTATTTATTTATTTTTATTTTTTTTAACAAAAAATATAATAAATTATTGTTAATAATTTATTAGGTTTATATTAATTTTAAAATTATTAAAAAAACATATTAACAATTAAATTTATTTTTATAAAAAAATTTACATAAAATATTCGAGGATAAAATTATATTTTATTTTTAATAAAGATTTCCACCTTCATGTGAATCACTAATTTCTACCTCCCTCCATAATAATATTTTCATGAGAATTTTTGTCTAAAAAATATTTTCAAGAATTAAAATTTTTTGAGAATTATGGTTTTTATTTTGAAATCAAATAAAAAAAATCTTTAATTCTCATATTAAAGTTTTTAGGAATCTAAAAATATTTCTTCTACCAAACACCCTCTTAAGATTGTTGAAAAGTCAAATTCCCATCTCCTTCCATAATTAAATTTATATTAATTTTAAAATTATTAAAAAAATATATTAACAATTAAATTTATTTTTATAAAAAAAATTTACATGAAATATTAGAGGATAAAATT
This sequence comes from Gleditsia sinensis, assembly GCA_037074535.1. Lineage (NCBI taxonomy): Eukaryota > Viridiplantae > Streptophyta > Magnoliopsida > Fabales > Fabaceae > Gleditsia > Gleditsia sinensis. Next base: position 7,472,217 of record CM073473.1, read on the forward strand.
ATATTAATAAAAATTTTCACTTCTATAAAAATCATCAATTTTGACCTCCGTCCATAATAATTTTTTTATGAGAATCTTTATTTAAAAAAATATTTTTAAAAATTAATTTTTTTTTAAATTATAATTTTTATTTTAAAAATAAATAAAAGAATCTTCAATTCTTATATTAAATTTTTTTTTTATGAAACACCGCCTTAGTTAAAAAGTCAAATTCCCAGCTCAGCACGTGCTTTTTCTATGTCCTGTAATCTGCGCTGTACTACAGTGGCAAGCTGGCTACATGGTTAAAATGCCCAAATTAAGGAGAAAAAAAAAAAATGGGGCCGGGATAACGCTTTTGAGGGGAGAACGTGTCCGGAAGTATGACTCATTTTCTTATGAATAGGATCTGAGACCAAAGAATTTTAAAAGTAAAGAGAATGTGTCCAGTAATTTGCGGTTAACAATCTGAACGCAATTACTGCAACAAAAAGAAATGATTTTTTGTGCCATCATGGTGAAACCTTTTGGAATGGTGCTTAAATTACCCCTATATATAATATGAAACTTGTTATTCTGTTCATCAATATTATTAACATAAATATGATCTTCTATATATGGCTGCAACTTGCATGGTACAGATTCAGAACGTAAGAATAAGTATTTATTAAAATCCTTTGGAAATGATCGATTCCCACAAAGGTTCTAAAGCATTCATTCACTCTCGTGCAGTGAAACGAGGCTTCTCCCTGCTTATCTTGCCATGGCACCGTTAATTAAGAATATATGACCTCAAAATTACTCTTTCTCCAGTTTCTCTCATTTGAACAGCAAATAATTTATACGATATAGGACGTATTCCTCCCTTAAACATCACATAACTACCCTACAATATCGTGTCCTATTAATTTGGCTCTCCTTTCTTCACCACTTTTTCTTCCTTTGACCGCCCAGTGGTCACTTTGAATATATAATTCTCTCCTACAAATTTATACCTTCCATTTAGACTCTTTCGTATGACCCATGACCAGCAACCCATTCTCTCACTCTCTCGTTTCGTCAATATTTTAGCCGCATTCTCTTACCACTCGACAAGGACTCCTCCTTCCTCCTTTCCCACTTTTCATTTCTATATCATATCAACCAGCTCCTCTTCTTGCATATTGTCTGTGATTGTTTGCGAGCTAGCTTGGTTTTGTTATCAATTTCATGGATAAAATTGAAGTTCCCGAGTATTTCATCTGCCCCATATCCCTCCAAATCATGAAAGATCCTGTAACTGTTATAACAGGCATCACATATGACCGAGATAGCATCGAACACTGGCTATTCACCAACCAAAACTTCACCTGCCCTGTCACCAAACAGCCTCTGCCAATAGACTCTGATTTGACCCCTAATCACACCCTCCGCCGCCTAATCCAAGCTTGGTGTACCCAGAACGCCTCCCTTGGCATTGATCGGATTCCCACCCCTCGGCCACCACTTCACAAGCTTCAAGTCCTCAAGCTCCTCAAAGACCTCGCCAACCCCCACTTGCAGCTTAAATCGCTCAGACAATTGGAATTGCTTGCAGCCCAGAATGAAAGGAATAGAAAGTGTTTGCTGGAGGCTGGTGTGCCAAAGGCCATGATCAAGTTCATAGTGGCTTGTTTTAATAAAGGCCAAATTGATGAGGGCCTTGAAGAAGCTCTGAGTTTACTGCAGTTTGTCAAAATTCCCGCAGAGGAAATAAAGCAGCTGCTTGCGGAAGATGATCAAATACTGGAATCTCTGACGTGGGTTTTAGGGTGTGAAATGGAAAATTCTATTGCTGTGAAATCCCATGCCGTTTATGTGCTCAAAAGAATCGTCAAGAAGGCTAAGTATAGTGTTTTGGAGAGACTCAAACCTGAATTCTTCGAAAGGATAGTGAAAATCTTACGAAATGGGATTACCCAACAAGGGACGAACGGTGCTTTGCAGGTCTTGTTAGGCGCTTGTCCTTGGGGAAGAAATCGAATCATGATGGTGGAAGCTGGCGTTGTTCGTGAAGTCATCGAGATAGAGTTGGGGGCACCAGAAAAGAGAACAACGGAGTTGACAATGGGGATATTATTTCATCTGTGCTGTTGTGCAGAAGGAACGGCTCAGTTTGTTAGTCACAGAGGAGGCATTGCAGTGTTGACGGAGCGAATGTTGAAGGTATCTCAGGGAGTAGATGACAGAGCCATATTTATTCTGTCCTTGATATCCAAGTTGTCTGAGACACAAACGGTGATTCAAGAGATGTTGAAGGTTGGAACTGTGTCAAAGCTTTGCATGTTGCTTCAGGCTGATCATCCCACATATCTCAAAGACAAAGCAAGGGAAATTTTGAAGTCTCATTCTGAGGTTTGGAAGAATTCGCCTTGCTTTCCTGGTCGTTCTTTTTATGCAAGCTTGCATATATAGGCGAAAACTGAAATGCAATCACCGCTTCATATATATACGTCAATGTCTTCAACTTCAAGTAAAGCAATTGAAAATAGCTTTCTTTTTAATTTTATTATTTTTTGTGGATACACACCATTGTTGAAAAAATAATTATAAGTTGTTGAAAATAATTTTTTTTTTTTTGAAATCCTTTAAAATTTGTTGAAAAAGTAAATATAAAAATAAGATGGTGTTATTTTTTTTTTTTTGCATTTTTTAATTTATTTTTAAAGTTTAATTTTTTAACCAATTATTTAAAAAAATATCTTCTATATTTTTCAACAAATTTTTTAATAAAAAATTATTTTTTATAAATTCTTATATTTTTAAATTATATTTTTTCTTTAATTTTTTTAAATAATTTATGAAATATTAAAATTTAAAAATATATTAAAAATAAAATTTAAAAATAAAACTCCCAAAACGCAGCCAAGGCTGCGTTTTGGGGGCATAGCACCCCCTGCTGTGCATTGACCACAGCAGGGGATCCTTGTCCTTTTGAATTATGCTATAAGCAAAATATTTGTATTTATAATTATGCACGATATCTCATACAACTGACTTCCTATTTAAATTTAATGAAAAATAATTAATTGAGGCTGTATATCTAATCCAATAGAACCACCCGAGGTTATATATAGTATTACGTATATGATGTGATCGAGCTTTTAATGCAACAATAATATTCCCGAAAAGCTTACCCTATAAATTTTTCAGTTATATATAAAACATTTCATCCATCTTGATCTAACTATGTTGAAGAATTAGTATTGCTACAATTCTCTATTAAGAATACATCTCCCTCAACATACAAGATATAGAAATTTAAATACAAAAACAAAAACAAAAATGAGATACTATTTAATATATGCGTCTGTACATAAAAGGAAAAAGCATCAGTGTCCGTTTTTGTATATTGCTTTTAAATAGGTTCTTCTACATGTATGATTTTAGAAGTAGGAATCAAGTATATTTTCTAAAAACATCCCTAACATGGTTTCAAAACTACTATTTTTTTGTTAAAAAAAAAAAAACTAATGGATTCAAAGCCACTCACAAAAGTGGACAACTTAATACTGAGACATATCTTTTAATAGGCTTACTTTGAGATATCTACCATGCTGATTGGAGGATTAATATAATAATATATATAGCCTAATTATTCCATTGACGGCAAACACATTTTTTAGATTTCTGTATTTTTCCCATGGATTTAATGAGCTTCCCGTGGGCCCAGTTTTCATTCTGGGTCATCATGGTCCAAAGCTAGTGAACTGGGATTTAATAGAGCATCCTGCTGGGGCCGCATGATGGGTTGTAAAAAGCCAGCCAAAGCTTTATATGGCGGGAGACAGAAGGAAGAAGGAGATTGCACCTAGTGAACTGGGATAAAATTAGTGAACCCAAGAACTCGGGGGGACTGAGAATATGCAAAATCAGGGAGATCAATGAAGCCTTCCTCATGATAATCTCTTCGGGAATTTTCAGAAAGCCGGATGCTCTTTGGGTGAAAGTTCTCATAGCTAAATACAACTGCAAGGGCAATATTTACTCCATCCTATAGGAAACCAATGCCAACCCTTCAAATCTTTGGAAAGGGGTTCGAAAGGTCTGGAAGGCAGGCACATGGCGTGAAATGGAACATAGGAAATGTCAGGACGATTAGCTTTTGGAGTGATGAATGGGTTCCAGAGACTGGCAAGTTGGCTTCCTTAGCAACTAGTCCTATTCCAGAGGATTTTTTTCCAATATATATATACAGTTGCAGAGATGGTAGACGCATCAGACCAATGGAACTGGGTCAGAATTTTTCCATTTCTGCTTGACGTTGCTCTGAACAGTATAGCATCCACAGCCCGTCCCAAAGAGAATCGAGGACAGGATATAGCTTAATGGAAGTACAACGTTGACAGTTAATTCACAGTTAAAATTGTATATGAAGAAAAAGTGAATAGATAGCAACAGCACAATCCAATTTGGAGATGGCCCCAAAAATTCACATGTTCTTGTGATTAGTGGGACAGAACTGCCTCCTTACCAAATAATTTGAGATTAATTTGAACGGCACCTCGATGATTCAGGTCTTTGTCGGATTTGTGGGAAGAACCCGAGACAAAAATGTACTGTCTTCGGGATTGCGAGCAAAGCAGAAGTCTCTGGTTGAGATTGGTAAATCCAAGGAAGTGGACTGGTTTTTTTAGCACTGATAATCGGAAATGGTTGTTGCTGAATCTTACCAACAATTTTGGAAAGGAGGAGAATGACAGCCTTGAATATATATCCTTTTCGGAATTACAGCATGGCGATTATGATTTTATAATAATTTCAATTTGATAATTTAAATTATGAAATCATAATTTATAAAATAATATCACTTTTTAATATATTTTAATTGTATTACTAGTTCTTTTTTATTTTATTTTGTTAAATGATATCAGTTTATTCTGTATTATTAGTTCTCACACTATTTGTACACAGATTTTGATATTAATGTGATTTTAAAAGTTTAAACTATTAAATTATGAGTAATCAAATCTTGAACTTTTAACATATATCAAAACTTTTGTATTCAAAAATGTCAAAAATTCAATTTTCACAGCTGAGTTGCTGGATTTTCCACTTGTTTTTCTTAATTAGTCAAAAATAAAGAAGAACCAAAAAGAAGAGAAAAAAGAAGAAGAAACAACTCAAATGGGTAAGACAAAATGTCGTTTGATAAGCAATTTGTTGTCAAATTATCTTCCAGGCAACTTCCTTCCCCGCAAACGACCTTTTCTTCAAGTGTTTAATAAGAACGAGGGACTGTATGCACTGGCTGAATTCATGTTCAAACCTTCGGCAGAGCCACGTATCTAAGGGAGATTTGCTGGATCCATCCCAGACTAGACGAACTGAAATTTAACGGTGACGGTTCTGTCATAAACTCTAACTGGGCTAGCAGCGGTGGTGCTCTGAGGAACGCTGCCGAGGGGTGGATTATGGTTTTTGCCAATAACTTGAGCTCTATTACTAAGGTTGAGTTATGGGGCATTCTGTTTGCTCCGAATTTAGCTTAGGACTCGGGTTGCAGTGATGTGGTTATGGAAGTGATATACGTGTAGAAAAGGCCGTAATAAGGAGGAGTACCTTTGTGCTGGGCTAATTTCTCACATCCAAAGATTCCTGAATAAGGAATTGCGTGTACATCTAGCACACTTACAGAAAAGGGAATAGAGTGACTAGTTGGTGAGAAAGACTCATTTGATGAGCCCAAAATTACATGTTTTTGAGAGACCACCTGATGGTCTTGGATGTTTGCTGGTAGACGATATCAGAGGGTTTGTCCCAAAAAAAAAAAAAAAAAGATATCAGAAAAAACAAGGAGTAACGTTTGTTTTAAACAATTGCCAATTTATTGCTGCTGACCCAAAAAAAAAAAAATTTCCATCATGGTTGACTTAGCTGACCAAAAAAAAAAAGATTCCATCGCTGACTTTGAACTTGAGGTTTCGACCAAACAGGAGTCAGAAGGAGTTTGCTAGATATTATTTTATTTTCAAAGCTATTCTTCTTCTCAAGTTTTTGTTAAGCAACGTGTTTCATTTCTATTTAAAATTTTAATTTTTACTCTTCTATTATGATGTTCCAAGCAATTGCTCAAATCTTTTATAAGCATGTGAAACCATCAAGTATTGCCTGTGACAATATTATAACTTCAATTTCAATACCTTCTGATATAAAATAATATTAACAAATGTATATCTAAGTATAAAGTCACATATACTGCTTCTATCTTGTCAAGATACATTTTTTTTTTGAAATAATACTGAAAGAAAATAATTTTGGATACCCAGTTTAATTAGGCACTAACCACACTATTTTTTTTTATTTTATAAAAAGAATTAGTATTACATGCATGCGACTTTACCTTGGTGGATGGATATGAATAAATTGCTCCCAATTTATTAATTAATTACCTCGTAGGTGTGAAAAACAAACACATATAAACTTGTAACAGTTGCATCTGATCGGTGTTCCTCCTCATCCGTAAAACAAAATCCACCATTTGAGAAATTTTGTAATTAATTTAGAATGGAAAGTATGCAATATTATAAAAAAAGAATGTAATTAATTGTATTAAATTGAAGGCGCCCACTTTTTGACATGGTATTGGAACAATTGGTGGGGGTCGTCGACATACATTTTGAAAAGTATGCAATAATTTTTTTCTCTAATATGGCAAATAAATTTAATTTTTTGAAAATTATTATTTCATGTGGAAATTAACAGAAATAAAAAGCTAAAAATTACTGGAAGCTGTATGCTAATATTAAAATGTGTTTTTTAGCCCCCAAAAAAATTGTTGCTTAATGAATCCATCTGGTTTATTGTGTTTCATATGTAATTTTTGAAAAGCGCTCTTTATTATGTCTAATCAAACAGCTAGCCCAAGTTGATTCTGCATAATCACATTTAAAGCAAGTTAGTTAACGCCAAATCTATATGTTAATGTTACCGTACCCCACGATAATCTTAATTCGCCACATGTTCTTAATGTTAATGACAAAAAGACGATTGACTTGGTAAGCGCTCTAGTTAGCGAGGCCTAATTAACGCCACCAATAAGCAGGATTAAGTATTTCATCAGGCCTCCACTTGTACTACAATAACTTTTAAACTTATATAATTTTTTAAAATAAAAACTATACATTATATGTTAAATTAATAATTTTTTTTAAATGTACTTTTTAGGTGCTTATTAAAAATTATTGATACTTTAAAACAAAAAACTTTTGAGATTCTTTTTAGGTTATACAGCAGATGCATTTAAAGATAAACTACATAAAAGTCTGCAAGTTTTTATAAAGCCCAATTATAATAATTTATATTATTCAAGATATTTTTTTCTGTAAATTTAATTTATGATAAATATGATTTAACTAATACTGTTATTAATTAAAAGTCATTTACGTCGAATTTTCATATATATTATTAATGAATATTTGAACTTTTACTAGGGCATGCATAGTAGGTTTTAAGAGAAGATTGTGAAATGGCAAAGCACGAGGGTTGCAAGGGTTGGGTAATGATGTGGCAGATATGCACGTTGGATGTTAGCCGCGGGATTGGGTTGCGGCTTTTTCATTATTTCAGCGTTACTGTCCACATGGATTAATATGATCCAAACGTGACGAAATTCCTGGCCGACAAAGAATTAACTTTACATTACTTTAATTCATCATCACCATCACCTTTTGTTTTTTTTTTTTCAATTAGCTTTTTTCCATCTCTTCTTTGTTTAGAACTCGTTTTGTACATGTTGCTTTATCTAATTGACCCAGAAATTGTGTATTTTGTGATATGAAAGCTATTAAAGGGAAAAGTAGAAAAGGTAGTGGTTACGTGAGAATGGCATAGATAAATGAACAAGTCCACAAAACATTACACCATATGCGTCAATCCAGTAGTTAAAGGGGTTAATGCTTTATATACGAAATAAAGCCACGAGAAGCTAGCTGTTGATCTTTTCCTGGAAAAATAATGCATGTTTTATTCATTACCTTTCTATATATAGTGGGAATATATATATATATATTTACCCTAAATCCACTTTGTTTAGCTGTGGGACCATATTTCTAATATTAGATAATTTAACTTATTAAACTGCGATATATGTTTGAGTTATAATCTCCCAAAGAAAGGGCAAGGGGCGTGATATATGGGATCTATGGCGCCTGTGGGTACAAATCATCCACTTTCTCTTTTTGTTCAATTTCACAATAGATATATCTTGTTCTCGATCGTTGTATAAGTTTATACATTTTATATACTGTGAAAATTACTTGTAAGAAAAAACCGTTCATTTACCTTTTCTATGTTCAATTTTTTTAATTTATTTCTTTCCAAGAATTCTTTGGCGGCTGCCAAAACACCATGATATTACTTGTTATATTATTTATAGTATAATTTTAAGACTAAAAGCAAAGAGAGAGAGAGAGAGAGAGAACTTTGTTTTTTAATAAGACACAGTGCATGGATTATTTTGATAATCTTTATATATATAATTCGCTTTATTATCTTTTTTTAAATGGTAACACAACGAGAAAATTATATAATACCTTCAGAAAATATTTGATTTTTAGTATCTATGATGTTTAATTAGCGGAACCTTCATTAATCCAAATTTTTTCATATTTGTTATTGCAATTAAAAATTAGGAAAAATTAAAACATGTAAACGTTAAAAATATCTAGTTTTTTTTTTAATGAATTCCTAATTTGGTAAGACATGCATGCAAGGCAAGTTTCCCCAAATTTCTCATTAAAATTGGCTAATGTTAGGTCAACGTAAGGGAGACATAGGCACGGGAGGGAAGTTGTAAGGATGAAATTCCAGATTTGGGATGAAGATGGACATTTTCTATCGGTCAGCGCAGTCAAAACCAACGTAAAGAAGCACGAGCTATATTAAGAAACCAAACAGGTAGCCAATTGGGGCTTCTAGAGAGAGAAAGTCAAAGGATTACATAAACATCTAATTATTAATTAAGCTGACGAATCCGCATTTTTTATTAATAGCTTAATGTCAAGACTAGGTAAAGTGGGACATTCTTGAGCCCTTCCATTCCATTAGGTTGGAAAAGTCATTTCCTCTAACCCTTTGCGTCTGGAGGCTTTTATTTTTCCGTGTTTCGACTTTCACACAGTTGAAACACGGTGTGCGTATAAATAACAAGACCTTCCCCTCTCGTCCTCTCAATTGCCTAACATCGAATTCCAACCATTACAACTTACAACTCCTCCTTAATCATCCGATCCAGATAAACCTCCTTTCAGGGCTTCAGCTTTCATTTGAGAAAGATATGGATCATGAGATTGATGTTCCTCCCTTCTTTCTCTGCCCCATTTCGTTAGATATCATGAAGGATCCAGTGACTCTGCCCACTGGCATTACTTACGACCGAGAGAGCATTGAGAAATGGTTGTTTTCTGGGAAAAATAAGACTTGCCCAGTCACCAAGGAACCACTCCCAAACGATGCTGATCTCACCCCCAACCACACCCTTCGCCGATTGATTCAGGCCTGGTGTACAATGAACGCTTCTCACGGCATTCAAAGGATTCCCACACCTAAGCCTCCCCTCGACAAAACCCAGATTGCCAAACTCCTCAAAGATGCTTCCCGATCACCTCTTCCATGTCTCCGAAGACTCAAATCCCTCGCTTCTGAGAGCGAAACAAATAGACGCTGCATGGAAGCTGCGGGTACTGTCGAGTTCTTAGCATCAGTTGTAGTGAGCAACCTCGATGATGATGAGTCTGACTCCAAAACCAGTTCAGCTGCTGAGGCATTGAATGTCCTCCACAGCCTCCACGTATCTGAAGCTAGCTTAAAGACTCTCATAGGCTTCAAAAATGGACAATTTATTGACTCCTTGACAAGAGTCATGCAGAGGGGTATCTATGAGTCACGAGCTTATGCAGTTTTATTGTTGAAATCTATGTTCGAATTGGCTGATCCTACGCTCTTGTTCAACGTAAGAGATGAATTGTTCCTTGAATTAGTGCAAGTCCTCAAAGACCAGATTTCCCAGCAGGCCTCAAATGCTACACTCCAAACGCTGATCCAACTGTGCCCTTGGCGGAGAAACAGAAACAAAGCAGTAAAAGCCGGGGCTGTTTCGGTTCTCATAGAACTTCTTCTCGACTGTAAGGACAGAAAGCCATGTGAAATGATGCTAGTGGTGTTGGAGATGCTGTGTGGGTGTGCTGAGGGACGAGCAGAGCTGTTGAGTCACGGAGCAGGGCTAGCCATCGTGACCAAAAAGATTCTAAGGGTTTCAACGATGGCAAACGATAGGGCTGTCAGAATTCTACTGCACATTTCCAAGTTCTCTGCAACTCCAAGTGTTGTACAGGAAATGGTGCAACTGGGTGTAGTGGGAAAGCTCTGTTTTGTGCTTCAAATGGACAATGGAAGCAAGACCAAGGAGAAAGCCAGCGAGATACTCAAGCTACATGCTCGAGCATGGAGGAATTCTCCATGCATACCGAGCACTTTACTTTCTTACACATCTTAAGCACAAAGGAGAGTTTTGACTTTCCTCTTAAGTCATTTTTTTTCTTCTTTCTGTTTTTTTAGCGTACATAATTGTTTGGAGATATTAGGAACAAACATACGTATGGGCATCAACTACATTTAGCCCATAAATCTTAGCTTCGGGGTGAAATTGGAATATTTCATTTTGTCTTTTCTGACAATTGAGTACAGCTATAATGGATTACCAACTCAAAAGGGTTAATCATTGTTGTTTCTGATTCATTCTCCTTCTTCAGCCTATATACATTTTTCTTTTGACCGGTTTTCAGCCTTTACGTATTCAGTTGCTTCTAATAATGCTACAGCTAGAAATAAATCGCGATAAATATCATCTCATACGGAAAATTTTTAGAAAATTTTAAAATAAGAAAGAGTTTTAACACGTAAGAACTCTTAAAATATGATTATTTCAAGGGCATGCTATATAGAGGAATTCTTGATAATATTATAGCATATGCAGATTGCAAAATTTAATTAGTGAATATATAAACATGTGAGATAAATAGCCCATGTATATATATATATAACAGGAAACTAGGGATAAAAAGAGCTAGCTAGAGCTTGACCAAATCATGAAGGGAATTTGTCCTACTAGTTTGATTACCTCCGACGGTGGACGGTTCCAATTTTCCACCTCCAACCAGGTTTATGTAGCCTCTTAATCGATTGTTTTAACTGTGGAGTTTCTTTTCCATGAATTTTTTTTGTTTAAAAACCTCAGCAATTAGTTACTCTGCATCTTGCCACAAAGTTCGTACGAATCATTCAAATTTTTTGGTTGAATTAAGGACAAAAGTTTTTACAAATCAACCATGAATCAGCCGTCAAATTATTATGTAGTATATGAGCTATGTATCTACATAAAACATACAGTTGCTTATTGCACATGCATGGTTATGCCACTACTTGAATCCCTCAAAGTTTTCCGTCCACGACCATTTGACGGCATGAATAGCGTCCTAGATGAGCAATCTCACGAGCTATAAATAATATTAAAGTAGTTGGGTGTAAAAATACAATAAGAGAGAATTATATAAATATTAATTTCCCTGGTTAGTCAAAGATACCATTTTTTTAATCTTGCATAAAAACTATACGTTTGTTGACTCGAAGTTAATGGTAGGGGCAGAGGATAGTTTCTGGGGTCATGGGCTGCACGCAGTTTAAGTCGGCGGTTGCTCTCTTTTTCAAGTCTCTAGTTTCAACTTGTCTAATCTTTCAAACTTTGAATAATTTCCCATTAACAAATTATAAATAATTTATAGGTCGCCTGATGAGCTTGGTCTCTAGGTGGCCAATTCGCTACTATGCGTGGTTCATGAATTAGGCTATGTTAACATCATTGACTGAGTTATTGTTCATACACGACAATGTTCAAACCCTTGCTATATTGACCTCACTGACCAGCTGCAACTTGAGAATGGTCCAACCAGGTTTTTTTATTTATTTATACGGCTGATTTGAAATTTCGGTGGTTATTCTTTATTAAGAGACGATTAATTATAAACTTATTAGGGCCTTACTACTCATCCTTATACTTGTCAAAGCCTTCCTGATTCAATGCCAGGTAATGAGTCCATGATACATACTCCAAAGCTCTATCAGGTAATTAATGTTTCCAAGGTCATATCAATGTTTCCAGAAACCAAATTCCAACTATATATTTTAAAAAAGAAAAAATTTAGCTTGAGAGCACGAAGAAAATTGTCGCCCAAAAAGCCATATTTGAATCCCAAGAAAGTGTAATACTGAACTGATGTACAGATATATTGAAACGTGTTCAAGAGCAAGTAGTAATTATTAGAATAGTGGTACTATATATTGCCCCGAGAGTGCATTTGTTCTCGTCTTCGAATTATTTAGCGTTCTATACGTAACTAAAAAAACCAGAACAAGGCAACAATGAAGAGAATCATATTCCAACAGGGCCTAGACAATGAAGCTTCCCTTGGCAAATCGAAATGGCTCCAATTAACAAGTCTGCAACATGTGCTTCGGGACAAGAAAGTTGGGGTTGGGTGGCGTGCAAGGCATGGTTTGTCATCATCATATCATGTAAGGCTGCCTCTTCATCTGGCAATGGTGGCAACTCAAAATTGATGTTATCATTATTAGGAGATAACCACTGTTAGCTTTTAGTTTTAGATTGTTGGTTTACTTAGCCTTCTTATAAGCAAGTGTATATGCCTATAGATGGGCTTTATATATATATATATATATATATATATATATATATATATATATAAAAACTTTCTGATGTAACTACAGTAATATAATATAATCATTTTATTCATATTCAATACAATACTCTATCTCTGCTTCTCCTAGATTTTGTTTCATGATATCAGAGTTGAAGGTACCACTCTGGATCATATACAACTTCAAAGACAGTTAGCATGGCACTCGTATAAATAAAATTTCTGAAGTCATGTGAGTTAGAAGGTTGCTAATGATCAATGCTGTAATCTTGATTATAGCGATGCTAACAATGACTGACAATGTTGTCAAATTTTCTACACACCTGACTTTGATGTTTGTCATCCTAAGAGAACTCACTGCCTCTTTGTCTTCCTTCGAAAGACCTTCCTTTGAAGTTATCTCCTCTGAAATTGCCATTAACACGATAACCTCCACTATTTCGAAAATCAAATGTGTCACATCTGTTGAATTTTGAATTATCACCAGTAGGCTTGTTAGTATATAACTATGAATAAGGAGGATATTCACTTCTCTTTGATGCATATATAAACTTTCTGATGTAACTACAGTGATATAGTATCAGATTTATTTTGTTCATATTTAATACAGTATTGTATCTCCACTTCTTCTGGGTTTCGTTCAATCATCACTATTACAGTATTGGTGATCAATTCTATCTTCTTGACTTATCTGCTCAGAGTTGAACCCGTGAAACTACATTTGGCTACCCTCACTGAGTTGGCATTCTGAGATTGTTTGTTCGGAATGATACAAACACCCAGTAAGACCAAGTTCTTCTTCTGGCAAAGTAACGCTTGGGCCAACTTGTGTGTTTGATACACTTGAAAGATAAAAAACCCCTGCTTCTGAATCTGGCTTTTGTTTGAGGAAATTTGCGTTAACTAGTGCAAGATCAATATTTGGAGCATCAGACACGAGGGAGGAGGTAGAAGATGAATTTTTTGGGGAAGGAAGGGCAGGAAAGGATTGTCTTCAGGAAATCTTATGGGGGCGTCTGTTTTTGCGGGAGCCACCACCGAGAGGGACATGGCGAAGGGAACCTCCTTTGGTCCAATACCTTCTGCAGGACTTGCAAAAGTAGCATGGTTGAGTTAAACTGTAGTTTGTCCCCAAAAAAAGAAAAAAGAAAAAAAGGGTTAAGCTGTAGTTATTGTAGTAGCAGAACTTTGTGTTGGAAGAGCCACAGCTGGGAAATTTTGGCCAACATTAGCATTCCACCCGCTTTCCATTAACAAGTGAAGAAGAGTTCTGAGTTATTTGGAATTATATTCAATAAATGTGACCTTATATGAATGAAATTGAAGCCATTCACATTTTCAGTTGAAGTTAATATATTTGGCATTTTAAAAATTGAAGTAAGTTATTTATCACATTAAAATTTTAAATGAGTTAATTGTCATAATTGAAATTACATAAAGTATTTGCCAAAATGTTACTGTATAAAATGAAATTACGTAGTATTTGGCATATTTGTTTCTCTGTTAAGCCTAAAGAAGTGCCACCTTCGCTTCACTTACGTTAGATAAAGAAATTATTGGTATGGCTCTCCTACCAGAAAGGAACATGGGAAGAGCAAGCAATTACTGAAAGAACGTCTCTCTCAAGTTGATAATAAACTTTACTCTTAAGATTCGTTTGATTTGTGAAACATTTTTTGTTATTATTTTTTATTTTTTATATTTTTAAAAATATATTTGTTGTATATTTTTATTATTATTTTTTTTTATTATATGATTTTATTTTTATTTTATTTTTATAATTATATAAATTATAAAATATTGTATATAAAATTTAAAATAATTAAAAAAAATACTATCATTATAATTTGTTATAATACTAAAAATTTAAAAACATTTTTGAACGTTTTTAAAATTTTTAAAAAATAATAACCAAATACATTTTGATGATTGTTTTTTATTTTTAATGAAAATAAAAACTAAAAATACTTAAACCAAATATATCCTTAATTCTTGAATCATAAGCCCCTCGGATCGCATAGCACGTACATTTTCATAAATATACCTTTGATGTTGCTATTATCATGCTCGAGGAAGCAAACGTCACATTATAAATACACTAGATTTTGTGTAAGGGGGAAAATTTAGACAAATTATATGGAGATTAATATCGAATGCCACAAAAGAAATAATAATAACTTGATTTTAAAAGGCCCCTCAAAGCAAGCAGCAGTTTTTTCCCCAATAAATTTCAATTTTTGAAATACGACCTACTGTTACAAATATGCCATACGTCAACACGGAATGTTTGGGCAAGAAATTAGTGAACGTGTGTACTTGTACATTCGATTGAAGGGTGAATTCATAATATTTGTACCAGGACTGACAAACAAAATGCCAGAACTCAACTCATACCAATACCCACTCAACTAAAGGAACCCGTACAGGAACCAGGTAAGCAATTGATCTCAGAGCAAAATGGAGATTATATTATGAAAGGAGAAATGAAATAATTATGTACAATAAAAAAACATATGAAGTGCATATTAACACAAAACTAAGTGCACTCTAATCATGCGGATAATGACTTGGTAAATTTACAAGTAAGAATTATGCACGTCATCCTTCTACTTGGCCATTTATGCCGCTACAGCTGGCCCAACCTTTCCTGTATCAAAACAAGAAGAAACGACTTCAACTAAGAGCATAGCACGAAATACTGTTTAATAATTAAAAAAAAAAAAGTGAATTTCTAAAGATTAAAGATGCCAAACTGTTGATTTCAGTAACCATTACATGAATCATGCTAAAAATTGAGAAATGCGTTACATCATGATAAAAAAATAAAAGAATAAAGAAAAGCACAGAACACATCATGAGGGAGAACGAGGATTCACATGCTAGCTACAAAATCAGAATGTGTTATCACTTCTAACACCAATTCCCCATAATCCATCGCCAAATCTCCAAACACAAGCAAAACTACACTGAGAAGAGTTGATGGACAAAGAAGAGAATTTGAACATTATTCATTAGGTGTAAAAACCATTCTAGCTCCTTCCTCAAGCAGATATTAGTACTTTGAAATAAATACCAACAACAACTACCTGAAGCATCTGCATTAATTTTGGATGCTGCTCCAAAAGCTGGCAAAGTTTGTCGCGGTCACTCAACAAAGACTGCCATATCAAAAGAGAAATAAAATTAAAAGAATAAAAACAAGGCCAATTTTAATATGTGAATCATTCTACATTATAAAAAATAGTGCATGACAAATACCTGAATTGCCTCTGGAGACTTGAAGTACTCATGTAAAGACATTCCTGAATCTTGTAACTGCAGTGATTGAGCATCCCCTGGCTGTTGAGTATATTCAACTTGCTTCTGATGTTGTGCGTGCGAGAACTCTTGCTGCTGGGTTTGGTAATAAGTCTGCAATGAAGAAACCTGCGGCTGCTGCAGCATCTGTAATGAATGAGCTTGAACCCCACTTTGCACAGCCATCCCTTGGTCCAACTGTTGTACAACTTGAACAGGTGGCCTAAGGTGCTGAGGTGGTTGTGGAGGGCGTGGGAGCTGGGGAGGCTGCAGTGGCTGCAACTGAGATACAGAATGCATTGACTGAAAGGAAGCTGGAGGGATGGAGATGCTCTGCAAGATGCATGGCTGGTTCTCACTCTGTTGCTGATTTGGGGTATTACCATAGAGAGTCAATGGGATGGAAGCTGGCCTACTGAACCCCATGGAAGGCATTAAGGGGTTTAGAGGGTAAGATGACAATCTGGCCCCTGATGCAGAATGACTGCCTAGCCAGGCATCATTTGGAGCTGCAATGGAGCCCTGGGGGAGTTCAGTTGTTCCAATACTCGTCTGGTTATATAGTGAAGGTTGTGAAGCAGAAGTTTTACCAGTTGGCAAATTATATGGACTAGAAGCAAAAGGAGGTGGTGTAGGAGGAAGTGGAGGAGGAGGCCTATTAGGTCCACCAGGAGAAGATAGAGATGTTCTGGAATACTTTGAATCTGGCATGGGAAGGGAAGATGCTAATGATGTTGCAGTTGAACCGTTGTTGAACGGAGATGAATAGTCTGTCTGAACCTGCAAATAAGGAAAAAAAAATTTTTAAAGTAGTAGGTGCTGACCAAGAAGGATAAGAAAAAGGGGGGTAGAAAACAATATTCAGATGACTGAAGCAAAGCCAGAAGAGAAATATATAAATATAGGACAAGAAGTTCCTTACTTGGAATGCCATTGGACGCTGTGTGTCTGCTGGAGAGTTAACAAATGGAGATGATTGGCTAGGAACTGAATCTGAAGCATGAACATGTGAGACTGTTGGTGGAGGAGGCATTGGGGGTAAAGGAGGTTGGTTAGGCAAAAATCTCAAGTCATACAATCCTTGAGAACCTGTAACAACTGCAACATTACTTCCATGTTTTGGGCTGTTCTTTAAATAGAAATTTTGGGAAGCCATCCTCGAATCAACTGGTAGTTGCATTGATGACGTGGATAGATTGTTGTAAAGCGATGCCGGAAACCCTGAACTATTCATTGCTACTGTAGAATCATATCCACCAGAAGTCCTAGCAGGAACAACATTCTTTGGGTCATCAGACTGTTCAACATACTTCCTGTCTGACGATACACTTGATTCACGGGCTAGTGGCATGTCAGGACGTGAAACCGACATCTTTGAGGAAAATTCACTTTGGGCGTTTTCATCAACGTTAGACCCTAATGGAGTACCCATATGAGAAAACTGACTACTCTCAACAACATCACTTTCTGTCTCTTCAACAATTGAGTGAGGAGAAATTTGCTCAATAATAACTGGGGCAGGCTGCTGCAAATTATCATCTGGCTGAGGGAAGGGCAACTTGTCATCAGGGTCAGACTCCTCTCCATCAAAAACTATATCAATTCCTTGAAGATCATCATCTAGATCTGTTTTCAATTGCTTAGATTTGTTTAACTTCTCCCTATCTGTAGGATGCGCAGGAGCTTTTTTTAAATGTCCCACTGCCTCCCCCACTACTGTTACAGCAGGATGCTGGCGTTCCCTTTGTCTTGCCATAAATTCATCAACATGAATTGATGGAGGTCTCCCACCAGTAGATCCTGCTCGAGGCACTGTTATTACATTAGTAACGCCTTCAACATTTCTTTCTCTAGCCACATAGTCATCCACATGCATAGATGGTGGTCTGCTGGTATTTGGCTTGCGCTGCCGGAAGGAATCCCTACGAGTAGGGCCAGAAGAAACAGTAGACTGTGCTAATCCCCGTGAAAAAGCATTTTGAGCAGAGATCTCAACCTGAGAACTTTCTCTAGTACGCCTAGCGTGCCCATCCATTGATGGCTGTTTCCTTCTGGCACCAAGACTCGTCTGTGTCAATCTATCAGGTAATGTTTCTGGGCATTCCCAAAGAAACTTATCCCCAAGTCCTCCAAGGTAAAGATGATCATCAATCTTTTCAACACCGTTTTCAAGCATTTGATGGGTCTTAGAAAAATCTAAAACATCATTTTGGGGTAAAACACCAACATCCACCTTCACTGAACCAACAGGCCCTTGCAATATCAAGGACAATGACTTAACAGACTTGGAAACCTTCAAATCCAGGACAACCAACACCAGGATAAACAACAGAAGTTACAAAACAATCCATGGAAATAACTTTGAAAGAGGAAACCGATTTAAAAAAATTATACCTGATATAATAGAATTTGCATGTCAGATGTAATCAAACAGTCATCCACAGTGATCTTTGAACTTAATATAGCAGATAACTCAAGTATGTAATTTATATTTTCTTCAGGAGAGCCAGCTGATCTTGCAGTATCATCAGAAAGCCCAAAAAGGCTCTTCAATACGACAACTCTGTCAGAATTCAGACTAACCAACAAGCAAAGTGTAAGTTCATTGTGCTAGGTAGTCCCATTAAATAGCAGTAGGAAACCAATAAACTACACAGAAATATTCTTCTATACCACAGCCTTCCTTTTTATACTAAAAAACTAAGTGATTTCAAGATATGAAATCAAAATTTTTCCAAATATGATATCTAGTAAGATTTGAGCCCTTCATTGGCAAAATTTTTCCATTTATACTCAACATCAGATATTTGGGATTGATACCCCAAATTTCCCAGAATTTCCATTTGCTTACATAAATATAGTCAATAGGAAGACTTAAATTTTTTGCATTGTTGCCTACCCTCATCCATTATATTTAGCTTCTGGCCTTTCAGATTAAGGGTTTTGTGTCTTCAGAGCGTCTTGGAATGATCACTTACAAAACATTTTTTGACTGGCAGATTTGGATTAGTATTCACACTAAATTTTTCTGGAAGGTTAAAACTTTTGCTAAAGTTAAGACTTTCATTTGGAATGTGGTGCTTCATAAGACTAGCACAAATAATAATTTTACGGCTGCAGTGGCCAGATAAGATTTTTCTTTTGGTGTAAGAGGCCAGATGAGGATACTTCTCAGCCCATAGATCTACTTTGGGAAAAATCACTTTTTACAACCTCACCTTGCTGTCTGGCCCATGATCTCTTCAAGGGTGCAGGTGCCTCCTTAAAAGATTCAAAGGGATTGAAAGCCTTTACTGTTTTCACGTCTAGGCTTCTATTTTTACTGTTTCTTCTATGTGACTTTGCTAAGTATTATATCTTATCCTCCTTTTTTTTTTTGTAACCTCTCTTCCTATTCTCTAATAACATTTTTTTATCCAAAATAATAATAATAATTTGTAAAGATTTAAGAATCTTTTATAAACCTTTATACATGCACATAAAGTTAATTAAATGCATCAATCCAGAAACTTACCTCTCCCCATCCATGCAAAACCAGAGAGATCCCACTGACAGTGCATAGATAGCTTCAATAACACAAGTTGACAAGCCTTCTTGTGTATCAATTGATCTCAACAACTTCATCCAACAGCTGAGTAATGGAGGGCATTTTCTCCATTCTGATTCACCGTGAATGTTATAATTGACATCCCTATCATCTTTTCGAGATTCAAGTATAGCTCCAAAAGCAATTTGACCATCACTACAGGAAGCTAATTCTTTGAAAGCTGTAAGAGAAGCAACTAACTCTTTTCCGACAGGAAGGACCTTGAAATAATAGAATCCTTAATTATCATCAAAGCAACTAAAAGAAGCACTTTAAATTATAAACTGACATTTGGAAAAACCAATAAATTTTGACACTCGTGTTTCCCAAAGATAAGTGCTGTTTACATGCATAAAAAGAGCATCTCAAGACCAGCACTAATATTCTAGATAGATCTAAAAGTATATATGGACAGGATCAGAGAGCCACCTGACAACTTTTCAAGATACAACCTAGTATCAGTGCACAATCTTCAGCACTCACTTTTTCAAAAGTTTCCCTAACAAACAACCAGAGAGATCATCACTTAGCTGTTGAGTGTAAGTAAAACATAACAGTAACAAGAGAATAAAATCCACTGACTTGTCATGTATCCTGGGGAAATGCCGAGAAGTTTCAGAATGAAAAAGAAGGGTGATAAACTTGAATATTGGTAGACACCAACTAAACAAACTAAAGTTACACTTTTCAGAACTTCTGTCTGGAGTCTGCTTTCCATCTACATCATCAAAAACAAAACATCTCTCCAGTACTTTTGTTAACATCTGAAGAGCACCCTCCCTTAACAATAGGCCCTGACATAGAGAAAATTGGCATTGCTGTATTATATAAAATATTATTGTCATCATTATGATAATAATCACTAAGAAGCATGGATATTGATATGGATATGGGATACATGGTACAAGTACCGCAACACAAAATATTTAGCATTTACATGTAATTTGAAGTATCATATTATATCCGATATGGGTGTCTGACACGTATTGGACACGATATGTTTCTGTCTTTTAAGTCTTGGTGCTTTATAGCTCACTAATAATAATGATGATAAGAAACAGGAGTAAACAGAAAGAGCCAGAAATAAGTTTACCTTGCCAAGTGGATGCTCCAACAAGCTGACAAGAAAATCAAGGTGCCTGCAAACCTGAAAGTAAAGGAGAAATATACATTATGGCATCAAACTAGATAAACAACAATCTCCAAATTTTGGGGTTGAAAAGGAATTTCACCTTGTATGCATCTGTGTCTGATGGGGAAGATAAGTCAGAAAGATGATGAATAATTGATGACAATACTGGTTGTATTAGCCTAGACGCGTAATCAGTTTTTTGGCAAGCAATGCGAATTATGAAAACACGTAGTAGATCTTGAATGACCACTAATGCCTGCTCAGGTAATCAGAATGACCAAGATAACATATAAGCCACATCAACAACCCTTAATCCCCATTAGAACAAGTAAAAGAAACCCAAATTCACCATGTAAGCAGAAATCACATACAGAAATGGCATAATGCTGTATAATCTGGCCAATTTTGTCAAGGTGTGGTGCCAACTGGCAAAGCAGCTTCTGTCTGTGTCCAGATTCTAGATACCAGTTAGCATGTCTCTCCTTCTGAGGCCCTATTATCGTCCCAACAGCCAACATTCTGCGGGCACTTAGCAAAGGCATTCCACTGGTCCAAAGCCATATATCTTCCTCAGGAAATAAATCACTCTTGCAAGAGAAAAGTGATAAGAGCAAAAGAATTGATCATATATACAGCCCAAGAATCTTATTAAACAAAGCTCAAATAATAAAGATGTAATAATTTAGTTTGAAAAATAGTACAAGCATTAAATTATATAAATATTTAAAGAAATAACACCACCAGCACCATCGTCCCAAAATTTTGCAGAGTACATTAGTTATGCATACCAAAAGATACAGCAAACTGCACGTTTCTTTTGGACCTAAAGCCAACATTGAAGTAGCCTGAACGCTAGCAAGAAGGGTATGAAAAAGACCAGGACTCCAGCCATGTACTGGCCAAAAAGCAAGGGCTGACACAATGAGATGACAGACAGCTCCAAAACCAACAGCATAATCAGGATATGGTGAGTATACGTCTGCTACACATGCAGCCAGCTTGGGGCTGCAATTACCAGAATTTGATCAATTTAAAGCAGAAACATGATTCTCAAGCCAAATATAAACCAAAACGATAAACAAATACCTTATCTCTCTGTGTAATCGTAGAAGGGCATTCATTAATTTTGTATTTCGGTGCTGCTCCTTTGCTTCCTATAAAATTGCAACCAAACAAACTCAATCAAGAATAGAAATCCTTGATAATTTATGTTGCACAAGGTTCAGTAACTGCAACAGATAGATCCCTTTCAGATTTTACCAACTCTTTTTACAACGATCCCAGTCACTGATACACGTGTTCTCATTTCAAATATTAGTTATTCCAACCAAGAATATCTACCACATAAAAGTGCCATGGGGAGAAGAGACAGGACAGGACTCTCTCAGACACACCTGTAATTTCTGCAAAAGTGTAATCAGTAGCACCAGAGAAGGTACCAAAAGATCAACTATGCTTTGCTCACGATTACGTTCCAAAAGTAAATCTGATGTAGTATTGCATTCTGTGCCCTCATCTACAAGATAATCTGTTCAAGAGAATAGACAGTTGCGTTAGGTAAATTTTAGAAAGACAACATCAACTTGTCATGATGGAACATTAATCTTTGGAACCATAGAATATAAAACATTGCAAACTTTTCATAGCATGAATTAATTAATCTGATAAGTATTGTTAAAACAATATCATGAGGGGATGGATTAAGGTGCTAAGTAACATCCCAGCACATAATCATATAACCAGCCTATTACAATAAGAACTCAAATTAGCTCACCATAATTGTTTGATGACCGCTCAAGCATGAATCTGCAGTTAACTAAAACAGCATAGATAACTATTACAGCACCTTCATCATACAGAGTAGCAGCAATAGTCTGCATTGATTTCAAACTGTAATAAGAAAGGATTTACGATTGTCAATGAAAGAATTCAAAATAGAATAGTATAGCATACTGGGTTTTCAGAAATGAATGCCAGAATTCGAAATGCTGTTGTCAACTGTGCCAGAGACGAATCTCGAAGAGCTACACCATCAAAAGACTTTTCAGATATGAACTTTCCAAGATTCTCCATAACATTAATATCAGAGCCAGTAGACGATTCTCCAACAATATTCTCAACATCAGTCAGATCTGACACTAGGATACTAGTTGAAGTTAACTGGACATCTCCTCCAGAAGCCAATACAGCAGCATAACGTAGCAGACCAATACCCCCATGTTTGTGGTAAACTACACTAGCATCTATCCATTCCAGCAGCCGCGAGGGAGCATCTTTTCTATTGGACCCTGGAGAGGAGATATGCAAGGCCCTATGAAGTTCCAGGGCATGTCCAATCCAGGAACCCAGAGATGATGCTGTGGAATCTGTAACAATGACTTCAATAATCTCAGCAGCCGAGTGAAATATGGTAAGATTAACTGGTGAAGATCCTGAATGCAACAGAGTAAGCACAAGCATTTTAGACCTCGAAACAAGAAATCTTGTCAATACCGTATAAAAGAGAGGGAATGAAGTGACTTAAATACCACTATTTTTCCCAACAAATTCAGATTCCTTGACAGAATTTTAGACCTCTAAATAAGAAATCTTGTCAATACTGTATAAAAGAGAAGGAATGAAGTTACTTAAATACCACTATTTTTCCCAACAAATTCAGATTCCTTGACAGAACTTAATGCTTCAATCAGTATGGAAACAGCCTACAAAAAAGGAAGGAGTCATATTATACAATTAAAGTACTTTAACATAGCAAAATTTCAGATAGTACAATATCTAACATAAAAAAACTCTATTTATGTGAGTCTATAACATTTTTCCTTGTTTTCCAATGACTGAAAATCAGAAGAGTATAAAGGAATCTTTTTTTTTTTGGGAGAAAGTTTATCATGGAAGCTTTTACAACAAGCTGAAGATAGCTTGCTTCAGAAAGAGTTCCACCACAATACCACAATTGTATATTGAAATAACATTGGCCCATACTTCTCTCTCACATAATGCTCCCCTTACCCTTCACCATTAACCCACGGCCTTCTGGCAAGTTTATTTTATTTCTTAAATAATAAATAATTTAGTTAATCAATCCATCTATGTTAGAATACAATTTTATAGGAAGAGATTTTCATGCATAAAAAATCCATAACTTTTAATTAACATATAAATTTTAGATTTTTACTCCGAAATAAGTTACATATTATTTTGGTAATTACAAAAATTAAAATATGTCTAAATTAATTTATATTAAGAAAACAAGTCTGTTTTCAGACAAGACACCAATATGAGAATATATAGATATGCTATATTTGTATAACCAAGAATGTAAATTTATTTTTGAATCTTTATATATATATATATATATATATATATATATATATATATATATATCATAACTTCTTAAATGAAAACAAAAAGTTTTTCTATGGCGCACAAAACAAGGAAAAATGTTTTCCATTATATTGTCCTAACAACAGGATCAATTCTTTCTTCCAGACAGTGTGTTCTCTCACAGAAATATAATCCACAGAAGAACACTTTCAGCCAAAACAAATAGAGCCTAATAACAAAATTAGAAAGTTGGCACCTACTTTATGTTATTCTTCATCATCCTCACAGAAGATGCCAGCTAAAAGGGGGACAAATAACAACATCTATGCTCTAGATAGTAAACATATTCATTGGTGAAATTTTATAGTTCATCACTTCAAATCCAGTGTGGTGCCTAATGGTTATCTACTCAAATAGCATACACTTTCCAACACTGAATTACATGGCTTATAATAGCAAATTTTTGTCCATACCTCAGGAAAATAACCTAAAGCCAACAAAGCTTGGCGTCCGCAATTAGATCTGCAAATTATTGGCAAATTCAGTTAAAAAGTCCAACTATTAGGATACTTAAGATTCAATTCAGACAACAATGAGGCAATGTCCACCTCAAGAGACTGCAGAGTTCCCACAAAACCCATAAAAACTCTTCTGAGTGTGGATTTGATGAAAGCAAACGATCAATATCATTAACCTAGGCCAAGAAAAAGAATCACCACAATTAGATGCAAAACATTTAAAAATAAATAAAAGCTACAGAAAGAGAAGTCGGAAGTCAGAGAGATGGGGAGAAAGATAATTTTTTGGAGTGGAACTAACCATCCTTAAATGTACAGCAACTATCATCCCTATTTCCAGTGGACTACATAAGAAACCCTTTGATATCAAAACAGATGCATATCGAAGAGGAATGCAATCTTCCCTGTTGACAACATGACCACCCTTAAGGGCATGGATTAAAGTAGTTGAAAGTTCGGGATCTTGTAGCAGGAATATCAAGCCTAAAAAGGGTGAGAACAAAAGAATATAAATACTCAATTATATTATTTGCTTCTTCTAGTAATAAATCCAACCACAAGTATGCGTGAGTATTCATGCATGTGTATATAGGTATTAATACCAATTTGTAGCCAACCTGAACGACAGAAAAGAAATGAAAGAATCACGGCCTCAATGGATGATGTAACATCCATAAATATTTCCATGGCATGTCCCTTTTCCACACGCAATATAGGTGATGACAACAATGCAGCTGACAAGGAAAGAAATCCCCGCTCCTGCCTCCAAGATAACATGGAGTATAGATAAATATAAGCATAAGCACAAAAGTTATAGAACAGAAATTAATCCCTAGATTCGAGTTGACTAATGAACGGACAAGAATGCATAAATATAGCATTGTCCACATTCACATATTAGGACAAACGTGACAGATCACAGAGCAAGAGACAAGTTAGAGAATGTAAAGAAGCTGCATCCCAAACTGATAAGCAGGTAGAATTTCATAGAACTTAGCAAATGAGTTGTCCTGACCAAATAATATACCTTCAAAAGTCCTAGTAAATGTGAGTCAATATCACAATCTGAAAAGCAACAACTTGAGGAGCTAATCAAGCCAGAAGTTGTTTTATATGACAACAATCCATCGGCTTGACCAGTAATCAGTGATCTGCTTGCACAAGCCATGGGAGAAGGATCTTCAATTGGACCCCGTGAATTTATCAATTTCTGCATTAGTACTAGTCAACAAACATTAACTAGAAATTTTAAAGTAGCAAATTCATGCTTAAAAGAAACAAAATTATCTAAGTTGCAAAAAGAACACAAGAAAAGAAAAGAAAAGAAAAATAAAAACCTTCATATGACACGTTTTAATCAAAATCAATTAAATTAAAACTGACCAGGAGATTTTTTAGTTGAATTTCAGCAGCAGTGAGCATGTTCAAGGTAACATTTGTAACCCTGCCAGCAGTGCTGATGCTTCCAAACACAGACAGAACTGCAGACTGGCAAAGAATAAATTACCACAAGATAAAGATGAAGTTCTGAAATGCAAAGCGACATTTATATCAGGTACACTTGTTGAAAGTAATACCTCATATCTTGCAGCAACTTCATAAAATCGTAGACGACGAAGCAAATAGGTTGCAAGAGAAGCAACATCATGGCGAGGTTTTGCCAATACCAACTTTAACAATTGGCTATAACCTTCACTTGTACCAGAAGGGATATTTTGCTCTTCACGTGGCCACCAACCTAAAAAGCCTTCACAGCCAACTGAATACCTAGTAGCCCGCTCCACAACACCAAGAAGTAGGAGAATAATAGTAGTTGAAGTTTGCACTTCTTTGGAAAAATACAAAACAAGCTGCTCCATTCCCCCACCATTAACGAACTGAGAGCAGCTCTCTCTACCAGAACACATTAGAAGAGCCATGCTCAATCCTAGAAGAACATTCTCACTCTGCATTAAAGTATATGGTATGAATGACATACAGAAACATAAGTAGGGAAAAAGATAAATAAGAGAAGAGCCAAGCAAACGAGCAAAGTTTAAGAAAAACACATTTTTCTGGTTCTGACTTTCTCAATTAAAAAGGAGATATTTGTAGAGCACAAGAGATGAAAATAACAGATTACCCGCGAAAGAAAGCGATCTCCTACATATGTAGATCTCCTTTTAAAATGAAAGTACTGGTTGAACATATCCACAAACTCTTTGGAATCCAACATATCAGCCTCCAATTCAAAGTAACTGTCATCTGATGACCATTCAGAAGATGCACTTCCTGTTTTGTATCTAAGTACTTTATAAACTTCAAGAAGGTCTTTTCTTGCCTCAATAAGAACAATGTGCAACTCTTCAAACTTCTCAGTTCTCTTTGACATCTGATATCTTCCACTGATTGATTTACATATTTCACTGGAAATGTAAGAAGAGACTGCTGATACTACAGTACTTACAACTTTATGGCCAGCATCCCCAAGCTCTGAAAACTCCAAAATCTTCAACATTATCTGTAGAAACTGCTTGACTTCAACAGAAATATCTGCTGCAGGAACTGGAATAGACAATACTTTCAAAGAAGAAATTGAGTCTTCAATTGTCAAATTAGAAGAATTTAATGCACGAGGCAGGTCTTCAAGCTTCCCCTCAGAAGAATCAACAAGATCAGTCAATGCACTGTCATCAAATTCGATGTTAAACTGGCCCAGATCCTCTGCTGTGTTGCCATATACAACCAAGCTCAAACTCCGATAGCTTCCCCTTACGACTAGATGACTAGTTACAACAGCCTGGGAAAAAAAATCAGTGAGCCACTAATTAAGGTACAAGTGAACAAGTTTAGTGGACAATTCACCCACCAAACGGTGATTACTATGTATAAAGTATATTCATATACATAACTTTAATATTACAAGCATATACTTTAAATTTTTGTAGTTTGCACAAGTTAACCATATTTTCTCGTGCTCTAAAAAGTAGTCATATTTCAATTAATAATATCAATAATCAGTAATTTTTCAATCAACTTTACCAAAGGGATATTTTATGTATATCTGATAAATTCATAATTACCAAATTTTGAAAGTACTAATTACTTAACTTTTCTTTAACAACAACATCTTTTTTATTAGGTAGGGTCAACTACACAGATCAAACAATGCCGTAGTGATCTATTATAAATAAAATTTATAGAGATATTATTAATTATTAAAAAAAATTAATAATTTCACCTATTATTTTTTTTGCCCTCTCTCTACCTCTAACTATCGATCTGCTCTCCATCTAATTTGCTTTTCTCTAGGGCTTCTTCGGTCCGAAGACTTGTTGATCTAAGAGAGATTGAACTTATGCCTATGGAGAATCTCAGTAGTCTACCTAGAATGCCTCCTCACTGCCTTATTGAGCGTCATACCTAAACTCATGTCTAAAGAGTACTTGTTGAATCACTTATGCCTATGCAAGGAGAGAGCATTGCTAAGGAAAGTGAAATCGAATGCCCAATTACTTTTAAGCGAAATTTCACCATCTTCTCAATGATAAGTGTTAACCCAACTTTCTCTTCTGATACATTCATTCTTAATTATATCTATTCTAATGTGTCCACACATCAAACACAGCATTCTCATATGTGTGACATTGAATATATATTCATTTTGTCTTTTAACCATTCAAACTTTCAATACCATACAATATTGCAGGTCTTATAACTGCACAGTAGAATTTCTTTTTAACTTTGAGCGACACTTTTTTAATCACAAATGACACTCAAAACATTTCTCTGTTTCATCCATCCTGCTTGAATCTTATGGTATATTTTTCTTTACTTCACCGTCATTTTATATAATAAATTCAAAATATTTAAAACTTGTGACTTGTTTTAATATAAGATCTACAAATTTTACTTCTAAATTCGTATTTATTCATCTTTTACTAAAAATATATTATATATATTCTATTTTATTTCTACTTATACGAAAACCATGTGTTTTCAAAGTTTTAAACTCTATGACTCTAATTTCATATTTATTTTCTCGTCGATTCACCAATTAAGACTATATTATCTGCAAAAATATACATCGAGATCCCAAATCTTGGATATGTTCAGTAACTATATATAAAATTAAGTTAAAAAGATATGAACTCAGAGAAGACCTTTGATGTAGTCTCACAGTTATGAAAAAATATTTGTGTCCTTATTTTGTATTCTCACACAAGTCGTGATTCTATAATACATATATTTGATTGCTCAAATATAAACAATATGTACTCTCTTTTTTCTCTAAAGTATTCTATAAAACTTCTCTTAACATTATCATATGTCTTTTCTAAATCGATAAAAATCATATGTAAATCTTTTTACTTCCTTTGATATCTCTACGTCAATCTCCGCAATAAATAAATTGTTTTTATAGTTGACATTTCTAATATAAAATCAAATTAATTCTATGTGACTTGAATCTTTTGTCTTAATATCTATTCAATGACCTTCTCCCATAATTTCATAGCATAACTCACGAGTTTAATATAATTAACACAATTATATATGTCCTCCTTATTTTTATAAATAGAGATTAATGTACTTCTCCTCCATTCAGTCGACAATTTCTTAGATCTCATTATCATATTAAATAA
The DNA here is from genome assembly GCA_037074535.1 of Gleditsia sinensis. Lineage (NCBI taxonomy): Eukaryota > Viridiplantae > Streptophyta > Magnoliopsida > Fabales > Fabaceae > Gleditsia > Gleditsia sinensis. The sequence goes on from CM073473.1 coordinate 7,501,406, forward strand.
TTTAGTGAGCCAACTTATGCATTTTTTGCCTAAACTTTTTCGTACCTCAATAGGTATATTATCAGATTCTATTGTTTTACCATTATTTATTCTCTTCAAATCCTTCTCTACTTCAAACTTTTGAATTCTACAATAACAAGTATAATTTCGATCTCCTCTACAATATTTAATTATCAAAATAACAGACCAACTCGTGTTTTTCATTAACAAACAATTAAAAGTAACTCTTCTATCGTGTTTAGATATCTTACTCCCTTACCAAGACATTACCCTCTTCATATTTAATACATTTCACTTCGTCTAAATCTTTTATCTTTTTTTCCCTACCGTTTACAAACTTAAAAATTATTCTTTCTCCATCTTTAGTTCCTAAGAATTGATAGTTCTAAATCTCACTTCACTTGCAGCCTTCTTAGTAATTTTATATTTTTTTTCTAATTTTCATTATTCTTACATAAGTGTCACGCTTTGTAACACTGCCTTTTAACCTTAATATTATCTTGTACCTTTACATCCCACCACCAAAATTCCTTACCCTTTGGTCCAACACCTCTTGATTCTCGAAACGTCTCTCTTACTATTTTTCTAATCCCTTTAACCACCTCATCCCACATATCGTATTTTCTTGTACCTCCCAAAACTCTTCTTTCACCCTTATTTGAAAAATCATTTCTCGTTTATTCTTCAAATGCTACCACATAATTCTCGGAACATTTTTCTTACTTTTTTGTTCAACTCTTCTCTTAACTCGCACGTCCATAACTAAAATTCTGTGTTGAATAGCCAAACTCTCTCCGGCTATGACTTTGCAATCTATGCAAAACTTTTTATTATCATTACATAAGTGTCACACTTTATAACACTACCTTTTAACCTTAATATTATCTTTTACTTTTGCATCCCACCACCAAGATTCTTTACCTTTTGGTCCAACATCTCTTGATTCTCGAAGCGTCTCTCTTGCTATTTTTCTAATTCCTTTAGCCACCTCATTCCACATATCGTATTTTCTTGTACCTCCCAAAAGTCTTCCTTCACCCTTCTTTGAAAAATCATTTGTCGTTTATTCTTCAAATGCCACCATATAATTCTCAAAACATTTTTTTTACTTTTTTGTTCAGCTCTTCTCTTAACTCGCACGTCCATAACTAAAATTCTGTATTGAATAGTCAAACTCTCTCCGGCTATGACTTTACAATCTATGCAAAACTTTTTATTAAATTTTCTTACCAAAAATAAATCTATTTGATAGCTTACTCCTCCACTCTTGTACATGATAAGATGTTTTACCCACTTCCTAAAACAAATGTTTGCTATTATAAAATTAAAAGTTAAAGAAAAATTTAAAATATTTTACTCTCTTCATTTACTATCCCTGACCCAAAATCTCCATGTATATTCTCGTATCCTTTGAATTCACTCCCTACGTACCCATTTAGATCCCCTCCTAGAAAAAAAATTTCTTCCAAAAGTATTTCCTGAGCCAAACCTTCTAAATCCTTCAAAAAAAATTTCTTGTAATGCTCCTCTGACCCAACTTGTAGTGCATATACACTAATCACGTTAAGAGTGTCATACTCAACTACAAATTTTAAAGCTATATTCTATCTCCTAATCCTTTCACATATATCACATTATTCCTCCACTCCTTATCGACTATTATACCCACCCTATTGTTAATTTTTGTCTTACCAGTGTACCAAAATTTAAAACTCAAAAAATCTAATACCTTTATCTTTTCTCCTATCTACTTAGTTTTTTATAGACACATGATGTTGATCCTTCTCCTAATCATAGTATTAACTATTTACATTTATTTTTCTATAAACGTGCATACATTTCAAGTTTCAAAACAAATCCTATCCTTATGAACTAACTTATTTAGTTACACCCGATCACTAAAGTGTGGAACAGTTGTATAATTTTTACTACATCCAGCTATCGATGTAGTAACTCTTACTCTTTTGACACTGTACTTGAGATATACAACACACTTCTTCTAGGCAACGACCTAACCATAACACTTTTCTTTAACAAAACAAAAATTATTCTAGAATTTCAATTTTGTCAAGCGGATAAAAATTACTTTACGTTAATTCATTTTTCATATATTTATTTTATTTGTTTAGTCTGAACTTCAAGAACAGCATATGACCCATAATTATAAATGATCTGACAGAGAAATTTAAGAACACATTTACTTCCGCACAAATTCGATAAAAATAGTTAGCATAATTAAATATCCAAATTAATGGAGAAACATTAAATCAAATATGGTTTATACTGCCAGAATACACGATGACGTAAATGCAGTGAATATACCTCTACTTCTAGTACATTTGATGATGAGTGAGAATAGAGAAAAGGATGACAGAGTCTCCTAAACCTCGTCTCTCCCTCACAATGAACAAATACCTCTACAGCAAACGATGGAGGTGAAGTCGCCCTGTAAAAGTTGCAAGAAATTAATATAATCGATTAAGAAGTCTTCAACATTTATCCACGCAATTTAAACACAAAACAATCCTATGGGCCAACAAAAGCATTCTTGCAATGCGTGACGGAATAAAAAATCAAATGTAACCCCAAAATACATTTAATCTCAAAACAAGAATCAAAGTTTAGACAACCCAAATGCACACGGAAACAAAGAATACATACCCAACAAGAGTTACTGCTTGGGCAACCGATGATGCACTCTGTTCCAGGAACTCACAGGCAGTGATGACGATGGGTTCTGAAAAAATCACCTACAATAAAAAAAATTTGGGGCAGGGGGAAGGTGTCACCGTGATGGCCAACTAAAATCTAACAAGACCAATAATAATACCAACCCATGATGAGTAGCATCTAATCTTTGCAGTAAGCATTATAATTGAATGGCGCTTCAGCTTGGATATAAAGCTCAAGATATATGAAAAGTTAGCAGAATGAATGCGGAGTTACCTCGTCGACATACTCATCCAGATAGGGGTGAACGAGAGTCTGAGCAAACAGGACGCATGGTTCAGGTCGACCCATCTGGTACTCTCAATCTTTGAATTTGGGATCCTCAAGGAACATGCGCCTCAATCTCCTGTATTCGTATTCTAGGGTTTTTGGTGAGGTTTGGAACGCTTCTGGAAATTTGTCACTTTCAGGCTCGTCGCCGATCTACCTTTATGTCCTTTCAGCCGTTAAGTAATACACCTAGAGGCATATCCTAACATTATTATATTGTATACGAAATTAAGAATTAAAAATTAAAAATTAAATTTATTAAAAGCATAAAAAAAAAATAATGATATAAGTTTTAAATTTTTTCCAACTGAATTAATAGACTACTAATTATAATTGCTATAGGTCTCAAAATTGCAACATGTAAATATTATTAGGTTTTTTAGTTTCATCACTTTTCTGTAAAGATATATGATATATATTATATAAATAACAAAGAATAATGTAAATTATATAATTATTAATAAAAATTTCTAAAATGACAAATCAAAAAAGAGATATTAATATATTAAGTTTCTCAAATTATTAATGAATAAATAAAAATATAAATTATCATATTGTTAATAAGAAGGTAAATAAATCTAAAGAGGTTAAATTTTTCAACTGTGAAATATTGAATTGAATTGTTAACGAGAAGACAAATAAAAATTGTTTAATTGTCTCATCTTCTATACTAGTATGGTTTTAGAAGTTTTTGATCTCTTTTGGTCCAAGTGTTTAAAGGAAAATAGGAATACAAATAATGAATAGTTATTATTAGTAATTATTTATAGCTATGGTTATTTAGTAGATAATGAATAATTATTTCAATAAAAATAATGAATAATTTGAAAAAATTAAGTTGGTTATTTATATATTCAAAAAATAATTTTCTTAATTTTTAAACAAAATAAAAAAAATATGAATTGATATTTTTTAAGTTTTTTATTTTATTTTTTATTTATACTATTTTTTTATCATGAAATTATACAGAATTTTTTTAATATATAAAAAAGGCATCACAACTTAATAAAAAAAAATATAAATATTATTTATAAAAAATAAGATATTACTCATTCAATATTTTTTGTATTTCAATATTATTTAATAGCAATAATTCATTTTTTATTATTTTACAAACTAAAAATATCTAAAAAAAATTATAAAATTATTTATTTATTTATTTATTTATTTCGTATGCACTCAATTACATGTCAATTTATTTTATTTATTTATTTCATATTTATTAAAAAATTATATTAATAAATATAAATAAAATTATTATTTTTAAAATTATTACTATTAAAAGTTATTTATTACTTATAAAATAATTATGTCATGGTTAATGATAGTTATTGATTTATTAAAAAAATAAAAAAAAAATTATTATATATATATATATATATATATATATATATATATATATATGATGAATCGATTATGGACTAATAGGAAAATAAAAGAATAAGAACAGCCCAATCCTTAGTTGATACCGTGCGTTTAGGTATTACAACGCCCCCAAATTTATTCTGCGCTAAACCCTACTGCAGAACGGCAAACAATCGTGTCCGGGTAATATTTGATTGTGTTGGTAAGGTTTCTATCTTTTCCGTGACTCTTAAAAATTTGTTTTTGAAATCTTCTGTTGCTCCTCATTGCAGTTTCAGTCCTCATCGTAAAATCCTCCATTGTTTGTTCTGCGATTGCTCGAGCAGTAGCTTCTTCCAATCTGGTCTGCTTCTTCTAATCGACATGAGGACTAGATTTTCTAATCTTCATTTATCTTTAACAAACTTGTTATACACAAACATTTTGTTTATGTTTTGAAAATTAACATTTGTTATTGCTCTTTTGAACAGTTGTTGACGACAAAAGGTAGTAGTAGTCAACACACCCGTCTCTCCTAAATATGAACTCCATTGCCCGGCATGTACCAAGCCTATTCAGACAGCCACGTAGGACCATTCAACTTATGAATAATGGGTTTCAGCAATGCAGAGGCATACGAGTGAAGGTTGAAAATGGGAACTTGGAATATGCACTCACACTGATGCAGCGTAAGATGCAATCAAGTGGGATTGAACGAATGATAAAGCAGGTGCAGACGCACCACATCAAGAACTCTGAGAAGCGGGTTTTGGCACGAAAGAAATTGGAGCAGAAGATTCGATCAGAGGACTTCGCTCGCAAACTTAAGGCCATTATGCTAAAAAAAGTCAGGTATTTAAATAACATTATGGCAGAATATATGCACTTTGACTCCTTCATTGCCCTTTTCTTTTTTCGCTTTGATAATCCAGTTGAATTTAATCACATATGCTGCATAGGTTCAAAAGATTTTGTGTGATGTTACATCGTTCACTACTGCAAAATATTTTTCCCCTGATATAAAATATTAACTATAGAATTCCCTAGGAGTATCAGGTTTCTCTGCTTATCCTCGCTGTTATTTTTCCTGATATATTTAAGTTTTTTTGGGGATTTCACAGAGAGGTAATAGGATTGAGATAACAGATATGCTCATCATGTTGCTTCATTTTCTCCATCTGGCCTGTAATCTTTTGAGCAAAGAGATAAGTAGCATTGTTGGCCGAAATTGAGAAATAATTTTGCCTCAGATTATGATCCTCTGGAGATTTTATTCTTGGATTTGTTGCTCTGTGAACTAGTCAATTATGGGTTTGGAAGTAATGGTAATCATATGCGAAGACTTGCACCGCATGTGTAAGATAATTCGTGAATAGGAACCTTTCAAACTGTTTGTTTCTTTTAAATTGACGAGTTTTAGGAAAACTTAAGGATTGAAGGGTAAGCTTTCGGCCCCTTTTCTTAATCCATACTTATTTATTATTTTAAGGCATTTTTGGTCAATAACAGTCAGTAATAGGGAACTAGTAGTTTCTTCTACGGTTTTAAATTGGAGTTGTCATCTTGGAAAATGTCTAACAGTTATTTCTTGGATTTCATATATTATTGGATACTTGAAGATTTGAATTTGATGATTTCTTGTGAGCTAGGAACTATTAGTCCTGCTTGTTTGCCCCCACTTTTAATTTGCCAGGTTGTTATTCCTTAAATACCTAAGTATGTGAATTAGGATAACGTTAATGGCCAAACAGGGTCTAATGCCTATCATACCAAGGCAGTGGCCTTTTGCATATCCTGTTTTCTTTTCATTCCTTTTGTTTAATAGTTTTCTCCACTGATCTTTGTGATGTTAACTTTTAATAAGTTTGTATTCTGCTTCTATCTATACTTTTATACTCTTATTTTCTATTGGAATGTGGCAGGGGTGGGTGAGAAAGGTGTATGGTTATTGCGCCAAAAATGGCTACTGTAAGTTGCAGTCAGTTTTTTAGATGGGCCTTTCCCTTTTTCCCCTTTCCTGTTTTCAGTCTTTTGTTACTCTGGTTATGTAGTGCTTGGCCTCTCGTGTTTGATTGGCACTTTTCACTGTCAAGGCAATGATACAGCAAAATAAAAGTTCAGTGATTTTTATGTACTTTGACACTTGATATCTTAGGCAATAGATGCATAACTGATGAGTTTAATATGATTAACTATGATCATTTTACGGTGAGGTAAAGCAGTGGTATTTTTGTTTTAGTCAAGGCCTGCAATTTGTTGGAGATATATGTTAAGGAAAATGTGTTCATCAAATGACCCTTAAATTCTGGTGCTGTGTCACTTTTGGTTGTTGAAGTAGCTTTTAATCAACAAAAAGAGAATACTTTATAATCAGATTTTTTTATTGGAAGCAATACCTGACAGACATATTTATTATAAATATTCTTTAACTTGATTAAAGCATACCTCTTGATATTGAATATTTATGTTTATATAATGCTTATTTCTGATATTTTTTCCTTCTTGGGGAAATAAACAGGGGTTGATAGTATTTCTACATTCTAATGCCTGCATTAGATATTTCCTTGTTTTAGCAAAAATCAAAGTTAGATATAACAAATATGGTTAAGTCTGCGGCTCACTGGTAACCCACTGGGTAGTGCATGACATGCAAGTCAACGAGTCAGTTGTGTCCTTGCCTGGCCAGTGCAGAAAATTTGTATCCTTCTATGGTGGATAATTTTTGGTTGGGTCGTGGTCATGCTCCATTAGTCTGTAACCTATGTACTTGACCTAGGCTGAATTGCCTCATCCTATCGAAATGTGTTCTGCGTTGGGATTTTCTGCGATTTGATAATGAATAAATCATGTAGTAATAATATTTCTTTGATCATTTTCATTTGCTTTGGACTAGCATTTCTGCGACTGTAGAGTGTGTCCAAAGTGTTCTCACCTTTTAGGATCACCTTAACACCAATAGAAACCTCGAATCATGAAAAAGCTGAGGGGGAATTAAATTACAAAACGAGAAACATTGTTTTCTTCCATGAAATAATGATAATGGTTAGAATAAAGTTGTTATGTGCATGGACTTTCCAGTAAGAACTTGTTTTAAAGTTTTTTTTTTTAACGGAAGAAATAGTGTAAGAATGAGAGAATTTCCATATGTTTGAAAATTTAATAAAAACAAAGTATTTTGGAAGTTAGAATGTGATCAATGAAGTGAGATGAATTTGAATGGTGAAATTTTTAATATTTTTTAATAAGAAATGAAAAGAAAAAATGAAAAAAGAAGATGAAACATAAATCATCTCATTAATTTTAATATTTAAAAAATGATTTGTGCTTTAAGGTTATGCCTTGGTTTTCCTTCCTGTAATTGGTTTAAAACTAACCATCAAAAGAAGTAACCTGAGTTTAAAGGACCCATCTTCGGGGATATCTTGTGAATCCATTTTAAACTTGCTTTGTGCTTTAAGCAAAATCCGATATATCTAGAAAAGAGGCCCGGGAGTAACAAATTGGATGAATCATTATTAAATTCACACGCGTTTTCCTTGTCTCCCCAGTCTCTGCCTATAAAATCCACAGTCGGCCACCCACGGTATCTTCCCCTTCTGAGATACTTCGTATTTCCTTCGTGTTGTGATCCATTCGTCCGCGTCATCGTCCATGTTGTCCCTTACCCTTCTCTCTCCCCCCCCCCCCCCCCCCAAAAAAACAAATTGACCTGTGAGCAATCTTTCTCTACTCTCTCCCTCTCTTAAATCCTTTTGACAAGTCTCGTCATCAGCTCTTATTCCCCCATTCATCACAAATTATTTTCATCTAAGTTGTTTGTTCCTAATCCCATCTCATTCTATCCCCAAAGGTTGTTTCTGTGAGGATGAATGACTTGTTCTCGGGCTCCTTCTCTCGCCTCCGTAGCGACCAGGCGTCGCCCCACCATCATGTCATCGAGATGAGTGCCGCGGCGTCGACGGCTTCCACCGGCGGCGTCAACCTCGACAAGTTCTTCGAGGACGTGGAGTCAATCAAGGACGAGCTCAAGGAGCTTGATCGCCTTAACCACAACCTCCAGAGTTCTCACGAGCAGAGTAAGACTCTTCATAATGCTAAGGCCGTCAAGGACCTCCGCTCTCGCATGGACGGCGATGTCTCTCTTGCTCTGAAGAAAGCCAAGCTCATCAAGGTCAAGTTGGAAGCCCTGGAGCGATCCAACGCTGCCAACCGAAGCTTGCCCGGGTGCGGGCCAGGATCGTCCTCCGACCGGACTCGCACCTCTGTGGTCAACGGGTTGAAGAAGAAGCTGAAGGACTCCATGGAGAGCTTCAATAACCTGAGGCAGCAGATCTCATCCGAATACCGAGATACCGTACAACGCAGGTATTTCACGGTCACCGGCGAGAACCCCGATGAGAAGACCATTGACCTCTTGATCTCAACAGGTGACAATAGCTGTATTTTTTTATTTTTTATTTTTACTTGTAATGATATTATTCATATTATAGTTTGCGAATAATGCTCTGGCCTCCGGGACAGATTTGGGGATGGCAATCTCGAGAATATATATAGGGTATATAATGAAATTCAATTAAAATAAATATCCGATATTCCATATGTAAATTTTTATTTAAGACTGTAAAAATGTAATTGGGAAACAGTTTTTTTTTTTCTTTTTTTGGGTGAGTATAAAAGGAAGCTGCCTTGGAAACGTATTCTTTTGTCTAGAGAAGTTGTTTACCGAACCAATTAAATAAAGATTGAATTTTGTGCGATCGCTACATTAAAGATAGCAAGTGGGTTGAATATTACCTCAAAAGATGGGGTATTTGGGAATGAGTAAAATGCAAAGTCTCAATCCACGTACATTTAAGGTCAGATCCATTTGTCCTAATATGATTTTACGCAGGTGAGAGTGAGACTTTCCTTCAGAAAGCCATTCAAGAACAAGGTAGAGGAAGAATTCTGGATACTATCAATGAAATTCAAGAGAGGCATGATGCTGTGAAAGAGATAGAGAGGAATCTCCAGGAGTTGCATCAAGTGTTCCTTGACATGGCAGTGTTGGTGGAATCTCAAGGTGAACAATTGGATGACATTGAGGGCCATGTGGCGAGAGCTAGCTCATTTGTGAGGACAGGAGCTCAGGAATTGCAGACTGCAAGGAAGCACCAGAAAAACACCAGGAAATGGACCTGTTTTGCTATTATAATTCTCCTAGTGATCATCTTGTTTGTGGTGCTCTTCACTGTTAAACCATGGAAAGGTAATGGTGGTAGTCCGCCGACTTCGCCTCAAACACCTGCGTCGCCTCCTCCTCCTCCTCCTCCTACCCCTCCTGCAGCTTAATTTATTGGTTTCGTATATTTTTGTTTGAAACTTGAGCTATTGTAATTTTGGATCGGGCAAGGGGTGAGACAAGCATGGACCAGCACGTGGATGATATAGATGACCTTCAACATTTTTTGTGCCAATTCTATGGGAAGGTCGATGGTTCTGTTGAGGAAGACTCTAGAAAATTTTTAATTTGGGCATCGAATTCTTTTTCTGTAAGTATCTTATCAGTGGATCATTTGCATTCTTGGTTGGTGTTTTTAATGTATTCTTTATGGGAATTTTCCCCTGTGATAATCTTCTTCTTCCTTTTTATTTTTATTTTTTTTAATCATATGCATCTTTTCTTTTCTTTTTTTTCTTTTTATGTAAATAATTGTGAGTCTCCATTGAATTTGAATGTGCTAAGTGGGAGGCAGGGCACAGCTGCGCCCACTTTTGAAAGTGTTTCTGCCGTTAAAAAATTTAAATCTCACTTCAGTTTAAACTGAAATAGAATTCACAAGTTTACCTTTTTCCTTCCTTCCTTCCAATTGTAGTTGCAATACAGATTTGTAGGGATTGTTATGTGCCTATATCTAAATCATGAATTTTCGGATAAGCTCCTTTCCAAGAAAACTTTAAAAGTACCATTCTATATTTCAAGGACGTGCCTTATTATCTTGTTAAAACATGTTAGTTATATTGTGTAAATTATTTTTTATATATAGAAAAAAAATTATCTCATTAGCAAGAGATTCTTGTCTCTCAGTTTATATAATTTTTTTTTTGGTTACATATAAGTTTGTGTTGATAGTGTAATTGTGTGACATGTGTTTAAGTCAATAAAAATTAAAGCAAAATTATATTTTTTTTCTCAAAATTTTAATTTGATATTCAATTATATCTCTAAAGGATTATTTCGTAGGGGTGTTCAACGGTTCGATTCGGTTGATTTTATAGTCTGAACTAAACCGAATCGTTGGCATAATTTTCTAGAAAATGTGGACCTTATCAATTTTGTTATGGTCCATTCAACCGAATCAAACCGAACCTATAAGTATTGGTTCGATTTGGTTCAATTTTTCGATTTTTTTTAAGGCTTACAAAATAGAAATGCTAGTCCCTAAACGTCCAGCGTGCTTTTAGATAGTGCAAATTATCAATAAAATAAATGTTTCAAATTTCAAAATGGTCAAATTTATTAACACATTAACTTTTAGTAAATTCTTATTAATTTATGGCACAATAACCTGAGTCTCAGTCTTATGTATAGTAAAAGAGATAGCTATAATTACAGAGAAAAAGTACAAATAAAAGCTACAAAGTATAAACAATGTTTTTTAACAAAGAAAAAAAATTACAGCTTTTGAGCTTTGCCACTATATGATAAAATTACATTTAAATACATTCTAAGGCTAACTCATCAACTAGATGTTTTGAATACCTTGGAAGGTGATCAGCAATACTAAAAATCTGGAATTTTTCTTGTCCCATTTGTTCTCTAATTTGAATAATTTGACAACAATGCTTTTGATGGAAAAAATTTCTGGTGTAGGAAGTTGAGAGATTAGTACTCATTCCAAGCTAAGGCGATTTGAAAGCTTCACCAGCATATTGCACACTTCCAAGTTCCTCTTCAATGTGAAGAAGCTACAAGGAAATTCAACACATTAATAAAAAGAAAATGTAGAATAGATCACTATATCATAATGCAAATCATTTGTTATGTATTCAGCTACTGAGAATATACAAAAGCAGTCCAGAAAATACTTATTAGAGATAGTGTTAAATCTGTTTGAACAAATTTGAAACTAAGTTGTGTTAAACATAGAAATCAGATTCAAAGTTATGGATAATTTTGAGACAGTAGTTTAATATGGTTCTGACTTCTCAGAATTATCAATATTAATACTTCAATTTCTTTGTTCTGCAATCAGCATGTACATCTCTTATTTTACCAAGTCAGCTTTAAGCCCAAGTGACCAAGTCAAGTTATGCAACAACAAAAATGTAGCCACAATTTTATAAATAGGAATCCAATAATGGTCATAAAGATTTACGTGTCTGGTAGCATATCCATTTTTATTTTTTTTGTCAACAATCATGCCCTAGACTGTCTCAAATCCTAAAGTAGAGAGGAGGAAAAAATAACACATTATTCCAATTACCTAATTATACTTTTCCAACCGCTCACTTCTGCAAGGAGCTCCAGTTTTAATCTGGAAGACAAAAAGTGGATAATCAATACAAAAGCAATAACATTATGGAACACTTTACAGCAAAATTTAAAGGTTAACAATAAACAACCTGTCCACTAGCCAAGCCAACAGAGAGATCAGCTACGAAATTATCCTCAGTTTCCCCACTCCGGTGACTAACCATGACACCCCAACCAACTGCCTTTGAGTCAAGTGCAGCCTGAATGGATTCAGTCACTGTGCCAATCTGGTTAACCTGCAGACAATGGATATAAAAGAAAAATAAGCAAATTGAAGCACTAAAAGGCATGTGTCCCACAAATTCCGTCTCATGGAACTTATATAGGATCAGTTAGGAATTTTAGACAATGGATAAAGGAAACTAATCTAAGATCACAATTAAATATAAATTCAATTGCTCAACCCAGCAAATTAACAAATAAAATGATATTACAATTAAATCAAAAAAATAAATCCAATAGCTCAACTCTCTTTTTTTCACTCATAAAGTAGCTTTGTTACTTAAATCCAGTAGATTACCAAATAAAATCATATCATAATCAAATCAGAAATATAAATCCAATAGCTCATAATCTTATGTGAAACACATAATTGTCATACTGTCCTAGCTTGTGAGGCACAAGATGGTCCTCAAAATCTCCATGTCCTAGCTGGCTATATTTCATATTTGCTCTATCCATATGTATATAATCCACCAGAAGAAGAAACAGATATTGTATGCCGCCAGCCACAAGCAACCATGACCATCTTGTCACCCTACAACTTTTGAATAAACAAGCAATGAACAATTAAGGGGAAAATTAATACAACTGTGTAGAGTGGTATTTTTCATCCATTAGTGTGCAATTGCATGCATACTAAAACTAAATCAAGTTATCAACCTGAAATGATGCTGCTTCTTTTTTAAGTATCAAGTGAACCTTTCTCGGGAATCAAGAAATGGATAAAATCATCTATCATTCAAGTTATGGCTAAGATCATCACAGTATAATCTGGAAAGATATGATACCAGTTTAAGAAGTATGAACTATGTCAAGCAGTTATTTGGCCAATCCGAAAGTAATACAAGAATATGATCAACTGTCATTTTACAAAAAGAAAAAGTCAGATAAGACTTACCTTTGTGCTTAATGTTGTTCTTGCTACTATCTTGAGGATATCTTTGTCAGGCTCATCACCCATCACAATAGGAGTCTTAAACTTCTCAAGGAATTGTAAAGTTGCTCTTTTCGCAATATCAAAACCATCAACCAACACATGTGGATGCATACTTGGATTATATGTATGTATTAGGAACATAGGTTGGAAAGAAAGTATGAGTAAAACATGGAATTTAGAATATGTGAAAAAACTCAACTTTCTTCTTCATCATCCTTAAAAAAGGGGATAACCTTTCAAGATATGTCACCCCAACTAGTTGGAATTAACCAACCATAAATTTCAATTTAACAGAAAAGGAAAGGCATAAAACAATAAGATAAGAGAAATAATGTGTTATATTCAAGTAGTACAACTTCTATCTAAAATATACAATACAGAGTCCAATAGTCCATTAAAATACATAACTTCATAAAATAAAACACATAAATCTAGAAATAGACAATTCTCAAAATAGATAAAATTTTCCATAGTGAAGTGGCACAACAACACGACCTGTTAAAATGTAGCAATAATTAGAACATAATTAGTAAAATTTAAAATGTATTGATCAAAAATGCATAAATAATTTCTTATTAAACCATGCTCATACCACTTAGAAGAACATATTCGTTTACAATTCTAACTTTGATCTTGATCCAGCCAACGGTCCAGCTTCATCTAATAAGTGAATTTACATATTAAGTCAAAAAAGAAAAGAACAATTACAAACAATTTATTATAAAAAAATGCAATTGAAGCATCCAAATATTACCTATCTCAGCTTTATCAATGTCATCTGCCAGCTCTTCTATGTCAAGAGATAAAGGGGTAGACCGAAACCAATTTTGTGCACAAATAAGAGCCTCTATTGTTCTTGGAGATAAAGAATTTCTATATTGATCAAGAACTCGGCCCCCTGTACTAAAAGCTGATTCAGAAGCAACAGTTGACATTGGTATAGCTAGTACATCCCTAGCAATCTGAGCAATAGTGGAAAATTTAGTACAATTCACCTTCTACCAACTAAGAATATCAAACTTTGATGACATTTTTTTTCGACCATCCATTAAATATGTTTCCAACTCAGATTTGTTATATGAAGCATTATCCTTACTCATATCCATATCAAATTCCATAAGGAAAGAGTTTTTTGCATCCATTGAAATTTCTAATCTCTACTTTAAGTTGAATGGGAAGATGGACCAACATCTTGTGATTTTCTAATACCATAAAAAGACTTAAATTTATCATGCATATCATTAAGGACTTCTTTTACCTTTCCAACCATAAAACTAGCCAAGTCTTCATCAAAGAGTTTTGAAAGACTCCACTCAACAAATTTCAACTTATATATTGGATCAAGAACTACAGCAATGAAAATAAACATGTTCATATTTTTCAAGCAATCAAAAAAAATCTTCAAAATTTTTACAAAATGTCTTGCATTAAGCCAATCCTCTATATTTGGGGGACCAAGTGGAGAATTCAAAACAAATTGAGCATCCCATTCTTCCAACTTAAGAAATGTCTTTTGAAATTTCAAGACACTCTCAAGCATAAGGTATGTAGAGTTCCACCTTGTTGGAATATTCAATTGAACCATGCTCTTATCTTGTATTTTTGCAAGCTCTATACATTTTTTAAATTTTTGCATACGTGCGGGTGAAGCACGCACATATTTGCAAGCATATCTAATTTTAGTTATTGAATCATGCATTTCTTTCAAGCCATCACTAACAACAAAATTCAATATATGAGCACAACATCTAACATGCATGTATTCTCCATTCATCACATTTCCATTCCACTCATTTACTTGCCTCTGCAAGTATGTAATGGCAACATCATTTGAGCTAACATTATCAACCAGTTCCACACCAATTACATGAAGCTCTAGGCTAATTTGGATCACGACTCTTAATATCAGTAAAATGTTTCCATACCCAAGATTCAAGTCTAATAGGTTTTCTCTTAGCTTCTCGATTGTCAACTTCCTCATTTTTCTTCTCTTGTACTTTTTTCTTTCTTTTAGAAGGCATTGAAGCACTCTCTTGAACATTGGAAATTAGAGTTGGAGATCTTGATACATCAACAACATCCTCAAGAATTTTTTGATTTATTTCTTCTGATTCATTCATTTTGTCCTTCACTTTCTACCAAAGAAATAAAAAAAAGCATGATATAGAACCCAAACCCAAAAATTGATGCGTATGACTTTGATAATTCACTATATCTATACTCACATAACTCACTATTAACATATAAGAAACTTTTATGTTCATCATGTTTCATACATTTTCATTAAAAAATAAATTAAAATAAATCTGTTTTTTAAATGGCATATCATCCAACATAAACTCAACCCTATTACAATTTACAAAACATAATAGTAACACAGCTTGTAATAATACAAAATGCAAGCTTAATTTAAATCTAATGATTAAATTTTGATATGTTTATGATAAGACAAATAAAAACAGCAAGATTAGATATTAAGCATTTGATTGAAAAGAAATTTGAACATATTAGACAAAAATATAGTGATGGAGCAAGAATAGTGTATGTGTGGGCATGTGGCTTAATTGAGAAAAGAGGAAATTGCAAGTTGGTATCATTAGCCAAATCATTTTATTTTATATACCACCATGTATTATAGCAAGACAAAATGATAGCATGCATGCATGGCTCAGCACTCAGCAAGTCAGCAGAACTTAGTCAACTTATTGAATACAGGGGGAAGAACAGCTGATGAGCTGAACAGGCTTCGAGACTCGAGTGATGGATATGTGGACCTGGCCAAGCTGAAAAAAAAACCTCAGCCAAGCATGCAGATGCAGAAGAGAAAGTTACAGGCTGCAGAGAGCACTCGTGAGACTCAACAACTTACAAAAGAAGAGCTGGAGACTGGAGAGGTCACGTGAGACAACAATGGGAGACTGCTTGGCGCTTGCTTCAGACTTCAGAGCTTCGGATAACACCTTTAGGGCATGATGGGCTTGTCGTCTTGCCGAGGAATGAGGATGAGTGGTCGAGTGGGTGAGTGGATCTGTGGCTCTGTGCTTCGTTGAAGGAGAGAGACGCACTATGGAGTTAGCTTCACGGGGCGTCCAGTCGTGCCAGCTGTGGTGGAAGGTGATCGGCTGGTCACTGGTAACCACTAACCAGCTCACAGAGGCCGGAGGGAGAAGCCACGAGTCACTTTAGTCCGGTGCCGGCGAGGTCGCGAGGAGAAGAGTCTGAAGAGGAGATTGGGGAGTTGGAAAGGAAGTGAGAAACAGTAACACACCGGCTTACCCAAACCCAATACCCACTGACTGTAAAGACTGAAGAGACGTGTTTCAGTGTTTGGCTGTTTGCGTGCTGGGCGCAGCCTGTAGGCAGCAGGGTGCTGACGTGCTGGGTGGCGGGTGCAGGGTGCAACGTGAAAAACTGATGACAAGTACAAAAACATTAAGTAAAAATTTAAAAATAAAATTCATATATTATTAAAAGTAATAAAATATAAAAAATATAATATTTTATATAGATAAACCGGTCGGTTCGGTCCGGCTCGGTTAGAATTTTTATTCAACCAAAAACTCAACCGAACCGCTCGATTTTTTGTTTCTGAAAACTGATCTAAACTGTCTAGTTTCGGTTTTTTTCGGTTTTGAATTGGTTTGATCCGGTTCGGTCGGTTTTCTTCGATTTTGTTCACCCCTATTATTTCGTTCAATTTTATTTTTATTTTTCAAAAAAATTTAATATTATCGTTTGATCTAATTCTATTAACCAATTTAACAGAATTTTTTTATATAGCTGCTAAAACAAATATTATTTGTGGACGATGACGTTGAGATGATAATACCCTAAAATGCTATAATATAGGGGTTGAAATTTAATATTCAAAATGTTTTTAATGATGTTAAGTTGGTATTACAGTTCTATACCATAGTGTTTTAGTGTGTTGTGGTATAATATCATCTTAACATTATGGTTGTCAAGTAATACACACATTGGCAATCACTTGAGAAAGTACTTTTAAGTGGGTTAATGATATTAAGATAAAATTAAATAGTTTTTAAAAGAATAGAGATAAAATTGAATTGAAAAAGATATTTTTGTCAAAATTTAATGTTTTTAAAACCAAACGTTATTGATATATAGAAGAGGCAAATGTTTCCCGGAACTATACTTAAATGGTGATTGAATCAATATTTGATGTTATATATATAATTTATTAAAAATATAATACTAATTTATCAAAAAATAATACAAATAAAAAATAATAACTTTACATATCTTTACATGATATTAAATATTAATATATATATATATATATATATATATATATATAATATTTTATTAACAAAATGATATAATTTCAATGTAATAATTTATTATAAATTTAATTATTATTTATGATTCAATATTCATATATTATTTAAGATTTAATAATGATTATATATAAAAATTTACATAATATATAATAAGCTCTGCCATTAAACTGCCTTGCTTGGTTTGAATGTCACCATGTGCATTTTTTTTTTCCAATAATTGGTCAATTCAACTTTGAATCGGCTGATTGTAAGGGTAGATCGAATTGAAGAGCTAACTATTTTTTTTTTTAATCAAATTAACTAATTCAGTCTGATTTTTATCATACAAATAAAAAAAAACTTTTTTTTTGGTACAATATTGGGAGTCGAACCCAACTCACTGCCCCACACCCCGGATATGGATCCTCCAAAACGTGGCTTTTGCCGCGTTTTGGTTTATTTATTTATTTATTTTAATTTAATTAAATCATTAAAATTATTTATTTATTTAAAAAATTATTTTTAAATTTATTTTAATAAATTATTTTAAAAAATATTATTTAAAGAATTATTTTTCTTTAAAAATATTTTAATTTTAATTTTATCAATAAAAATTTAATAAATTTGTTTAAAACAATTTACCTAAATTATATTTTTATTTTAATTATATAAATTTTTAATTATAATAAATGAGAAAATGTATTAAACACAAGTTGTTTGTCATTATTTTTAATTTATTTTAATAACAATAAATTTATTTCAATTTAAATAAATAATTAAAATTAAATTAAACTATATTTATACTAATTAAAATAATTATTTAATTAAACTATATCTCTAAATTATATAGTTATAACAGATAAAAAATATATTAAATATTTATTAATAAAATAAATTTAAAAATATTTTTTTAAATAAATTAATATTTAAAAAATTAAATTGATAAAAGTAAAATTTTGAAAATTAAATTAAAATCTTTAAGAAATCAAAAGAAGTATTTACTGTAAAACAAAAAAAAATCATTATTATTTTAACTAAAATATTTAAAAAATTGAAATTTAAAACAATTAAATTAAAACACATATTTTTTAAATATAAAAATAAAAATTGGTTCTTTTAATTTTAAATTTTAAAAAAATTTGATAATTTAATTAAATTAAATTAAAATAAATATATTATTATTAAAATAAATTAAAAAAAAAGATAAAAAAAATTAAAACACGGTTAAATAGTCGCGTTTTGGCTGCACAGTATTTTCTGCTGCGCCAAAGACGCAGCAGAGGATCCATATCCCCCACACCCCACCCCCCTTACCACCTGAGCTAGCCTCAGGTGGCTAAATAAAAGAAAACTTTTGAGACGACAGGTAATTGGATCCACGCATCAGATAATAACTCGCCGTAAGATACTTTAAATCGAGAAATTTTAATGAATATAAAATTTTGTTACAGGTAATAGAATTTATTGACACGAAACGTAACTAAAAATTTCTTCTCTAGATTCTCTCTCCAGATCAACAGGGTATTGGTTGATTGGGGGGCCGGAGTGACCAGACTCTGTCGTTCATGGGTTTAGGTGGTTGTTCTTCTTTTATGTTTCTGGCGTCTGTACCTTCTGTCGTTTCGGTTTAAGTTTAATTTTGTGTACAGAATGTATAAGAGAAAAAAAAAAAAAAAAAACTCTTCACACACTGGGCATGGAATTTGGCTATAAATAGGTCATTCTAGCAGTAATCCTGAAATCTGATCGGTATCTTCAAAGTTTTTAAACAATTTTATAAGATAAAGTCACAAATTATAAAATTACATCTAAATCGAATTTGATCTTGTGAAAAACTGTATCTGAATCAAACTTTATTTTATGAAGCAATTTAGAGTATCCCAATCCATGAATACGAGGAGTGTGCATTTTGTAATTTTCTTGACCCCCGGCGTCCGGACTAGTTCTTACATTCTAGATTTCTAGCGTGCGTTTTATTCCACGCGTATCGCGGAGAATACTTGAATAGATAATTTTAGCTGTCTCTGTAAGAAAACCAATCCCCACTGACAAGTTAATCTTTAGAACTTTCAACTCTTCTTTGTGGACAAAATAGATCTATCGCAATTCGCATTATTTCATTCCCAAACGAGATGCTAGTTATCTTCCTTCTTCAAGTTTACGTGCCCGAGACTGAGGTGCTTCGTCTTTTCCCAGAGGAGAATGGAAGGAAAGTTCCCACGAACCATTTGTCCAGTCTCCGTTCTCCCTGCCTCTTTGACCTGTTACCAAGTCTTCCTTCTTCTAGTTAGAGCCCCTGTCTGCTACAACCATTTGACCAGTCTCAACTACCTCCACCCAAAAATAAATTAAATAATCAAAAGCAGCCTTTAAACACGATGTCCTCACGTCATTTGCTCATTTTTATGCTTCATTCAGATTCATTTCATTCAAAACTCTTCATTTTTTCTGTCCTCTCTTTCGGGTGAAACGCGAAAATGAACGACTTGTTCTCCAGCTCCTTCTCCCCGTCCCCCAACGAGCAAGCCTTGCCCGACAACCACCACCATGTCATCCAGATGACCTCCACAACGACGTCTACGGACGGTGTCAACCTCGACAAGTTCTTCGAGGAAGTGGAGTCGGTTAAGAATGAGCTCAAGGAGTTGGAGCGGCTCAACCAGAGCCTCCGTAGCTCTCACGAACAGAGCAAGACCCTTCACAACGCTAGGGCCGTGAAGGACCTTCGGTCTCGTATGGACGCCGACGTGACTCTGGCGCTGAAGAAAGCCAAGCTCATCAAGGTCCGACTAGAGGCACTGGACCGCTCCAACGAAGCTAGCCGTAGCTTGCCCGGTTGCGGACCCGGTACGTCTTCGGACCGTACTCGGACCTCCGTAGTCAGCGGATTGATAAAGAAGCTGAAAGACTCCATGGACAGCTTCAACAAGCTGAGGCAACAAATATCCTCGGAGTACAGGGAGACCGTACAACGTAGGTACTACACTGTCACCGGCGAGAATCCCGACGACAAAACTACTGACCTCCTCATCTCTACTGGTGAGCAAAATAAAGATGCTTCTTTTTCCTTTAGTTTTCTTTTTTAAATAAAAAATAAAAAATTGGAGTTTGACAGTCCTTTCCCCTGTGGTACCGTAAACGTGACGCCAAATATTGTTGAGCAGGTGAAAGTGAAAATTTCTTACAGAAAGCCATCCAACAGCAAGGGAGAGCTAACGTTTTGGACACTATCCATGAGATTCAAGAGAGGCATGACGCAGTGAAAGAGATAGAAAGAAATCTGAATGAGCTGCACCAGGTGTTCTTGGACATGGCAGTGTTGGTCCAATCCCAGGGTGAACAGTTGGACGATATAGAGAGCCACGTGGCTAGAGCTGATTCCTACGTTAGAGGTGGGACGCAGCAGTTGCAGGTTGCGAGGAAGCACCAGAAAAACACTCGGAAATGGACCTGTATTGCCATTATACTGCTGCTCATTATCATCTTGATTATAGTTCTCCCTATTGTTTTAAAAAATTGAGATATTGACGAATGGCTTGGCGGCTATGAATTAGTCAACTGGGAATACAAAATATCTTTCTTTTGTAATTATTATTTTTTTGGTCGCATGTAGCTATATATATTAATTATCTGTTTCAAGTTTGAACTTTGAAGATTGAAGAGTTTGGTTTCTAGAATCTGATGGGGCCTTGGGTGTTACTCCCACGAACCTACCTACCCAAAAGCCCTCTGATCTGATCTCGTTTCGGGAAAAGGCGAAAGAGAGGGGAGAGAAAGGCTAAGGCGAGGTCGTATGTTGGCCTGATCTTCGGTGTTCCAGATACGTTTTTTTTTTTGGGTACATTTCTAGGGTCTGAAATTTTCAATAGCTTTAATAATGATATGGGGTGAATTTTCGCACTTTATTCTTTTCCATTTCAATTCTTTGACGATTCTTGCAGTCCTCTGTACAAAAATTTGGAGTCTTCCCTATGTATTTTATTTATGTTTTCCTTTACAATAATAAATAGCTATGTCAGAGTATATTGGAGTTTTTGCATTCCAGCATGATTTCCATTTTGTTACGCACTCGACGATCCTTTCCAAATTGCTAAAAGCCTACGACTAAGTCTTCGCTTTTATTTTGTTTTTAATTTGCCCACATTTTGACCAATATGCTTTTAGTTCATCGTGAGATTGTCATAAATTTCGTACGACGGGTAGTCAGATTCGGCGGCTGCCACAATTAACTGAAAAACTGTCACGCGTTTGGATGAGCTTATAGCTTTTTTGTTGTGCGTCCAATGTCGAACTTTTGAACGAAAACACGTACACTTAAGCCGCAATATAACTCGGAAGACATTAGAGTTTCAGAGATTTCTCATTCGAAAAAAACAAATTAAATAAAGTCGTTTAAATGCTTGTTATAAAATTTTATAATAATGAAAAAATAAATTAAGAGAGTTAATTACCTAATACTAAATTGTAAAAAATAGTCATAACCCCCCCCCCCTTTGACCCGACCTCCATCTTTTATTTTTTATTTTTTCAGCTTTCTTCTTCAACCTTAAGTCATATCATGATCAACTTATGTCTCACTCTCAACCCCGTTACTCATTACCCCTGCTGATGGGATTGCTATTCGTACGTCCTTGCGATTTTGCCATTGCTCGAAAGGAGAAATACAGACCACTGCTTTATTTTGTTAAGAAAAAGATCTGAAGCCGAAGTTCTATTATACATCGCTCCAAAGTCAGAAATTCAGAATAAAACAAGCCTAGACATAATTAAAAGCACACATTCAACTAGAATTTCACGCTATTATTACACATTATGGTATACTGGATCAGGATATCAAGTCAATAGCACGTCTAACCATGCCAAGACGGGCCTGTGCAGAAAGACAGACAGTACTATAGATATAAAGAGCCAAGGATGAGTTGCCTAATGAGCCAAGGATGAGTTGCCTAATTAGCCAAGGATGATCTGCCTAATGAGCCAAGGATGATTTGCCTTCAAACCAGACGGTGAGGTTTGTCACAGTAAACACAAAACCAGAAGAGTTTCTTCGTCTGGTCACAGCAAGGATGGGGTTTGGTACAACATTGCACCAAGCCCACTTATTTCCTTGCCAACTTAACTTAAAGTTTGCAGCAGTTACCTGCTGCTGCAACCCATTTCATGGGCATGACAATACCGTGCCCACTGTTTATCCTGTCTGCCAGAGAGTGGACAGTGGATCCAAGATGAGTGACAGCAAAACTATCAAGACTTCCCTGCGAATACATGCTAGTCACCTCTGACCCTGAAACATTTGGACTGCTGCCATTGGTTTCCTTTGATGAATTTAAAACTCCACCCTCGGATTGCAGAACTTCAGAACTCTGAGAGCCAGTGGACAGCACTATTCCATCACCAGTTTTATTCACTGTGCTTCCATTTCCATTATTCAATTTTCTCGTGTTCAAGAAGCGACCACCGCATCCTCTTGGTCGCCTCATTGCATGGAGATGGCGTGATTCATGCATATAGGACTGTAAGACAAACACAACCTGAGTAAGCCAAAAAAGGGCATAGAAAAACAAAAAATTCAAGAGTAGTCAAAGGTTGTCATAAGAAGCGATTTTCTGACTAAAAAAAGGAACACGTTGACGTATAACATTAGCAATATGCTTGGGTTATCTTCTCACTTAAGCTTGGATTCTTCGTTATGAAGTGCACCATCAATAAAAGTAATTTTATTTAAATTACTATTCAACTTATAGTAGATGCACTTTATCTCATTCTCAAACACACAATAATGATAGAGCATTACTACAGCATACAGCTAACTAAGTGCTCCTCCCCATGTGTCTCGTCATGGATATAGAAGCACATGTTGCTTTGCACCCTGACGGTGATAATGTATCACTTTGCATGTAAATTTCATCAGGTCATCCTATCACAGCAACTCTGTTCTGAAATAACATTATATGCAGTTGTTTGAAAGCAACAAAAGTTTGTGTTACCATATAAATCATACCTTGCAACGTTTTTTCAATTTATTCTCGAGTACAGCCTTTGCACGGGACTGCCGACGTCTGATGATTCCATGGTACTGCTTAGCATTTACGTAAATTGGTCCATCATCAGATGTCAAGTTAAGTGGCAGCATTATACGCCCCTAATTTATTACAGATCGATATGTATATGAATCAGGATAGTGGAATATTTAGAGCAGGTCACTAAATGATAACTAAAAGCAAAATGATAATGCTACGCAGACAGTATTTTATAATTGAATGTCGAGGCTATAGATAAGTGCATTCCTATTTTCTTCTTATTTGTGTATTAATATTTCACTTTTCATTTTCGTAATTTTAATGTTATTTCATTATTTGTCTTATACTTCAGTTATACAGCCTTCTGTTTATATATGTAGAAGTTACCCAAAATCAATGTTGCTCACCTATGCATTGGCATCAGAGCATAACATGGAATTGCTTTTGGCTTTAATCGTAGGTAACTTAAAATCAACCTGATTAAAATTGGTAGCTATAATATATTGAAAGAAAAAGAAAAAGAAAACCCACTACCAGAACTTGAACATGGGAACAGCGTAAAACATGCAGCATATTGTCTAAGACACAGAAAATTATTCATTTTCTGATCATAGGGCCAAAGTCATACAATTCCTTCAGAAATTTACCTAAGGTTTAAATTTATACCATTTCTTTCTTACGTATTTTATTGGATTCTTTTCCTCTATCAATCAAATTACTCATCTTACCATATGTTTCAAATTTATTATCTGAATCTTATTGGCCTCTATGTGCCTGTGCAAAATGCACAGCCACATGAACATGTAAAGCAGCAGTAATATCATATTTTACAACCAACTTATTATATATTACAGGCTATTATGAGATTCATAAAAAAAATTGGCAGGATAGTTCTATGTTGTTTTTTTGGCTTTCTCATCTATGTGTACTTCATACATAAATAAAACATGTTTTCCAGGTAATTATGTTGAAAGCATTGCATGGTTTATATAGATTAAGAAGGTGGCTGAAGTAAAGACAAACCGAAATTTGTGGTCCATAAGTTGAGATGAGCCCATAAAATTGATCCATATAAGGATACTTTGAACAGATCTACAAAGAAACAGATAACAAGCATAAAGAAAGTGGGACCAAAAATAAAATAACGAAGCATCAAAGGGGTCATCGGTGAGAAAGTTTACCATAGGTTGCTGACTAAATTTTAGCTCAAAATAACCACGAGGATCAGGAAGTGATGATTGAAGTGATATGGCTGACTGATGCTTTTGTGCATCATCTGATAATTCACAATCATCTGAAGAATAAATGTAAGATACCAATGTACTAAATGACTCCAAAATGTGAATGGTTAGCCAAAAGAAAGTTGAAATGTCAAGCACTGAAATAACTGTGACTTAAAAACTTCAAAAAAAGAAAAAAAGAAAAAAGGTTTTATCTTACGTAATAATTTAAAGCAATCATAATTCTACTGAAGCATAATATTAGATTCAGACCACATGCCAAAAATCATTGGGAAAGATTGAATTTCAATTATTTACGTAGGCAGCAGATGATATAAGGGATAATCTCATTTCAACTGCTGGATGAGAGCCAATGGATAGAACATTAGATAAATTTATAACCAACACCTTGTAAGACAATCTAGTCGTAACAGGAACTTTGGAAATCAGTAAGAAAGAGAGAGAAAGAGGGGATTCATTCTTCATTCGGCACTGGCTTAATTCAAAATGACATGATCTGAAGATATAAGTTCAATTTTCTTCTCTTTCCCTCTCTCTTTTCAATGCAGTGTATATAAAAGTCTGAGTGAATGTATCTTATTGATGAAGTTTCCCTCCTCAAGGTTGTCAATTGTCTGCATGTTCAGCCCATCTGTAACTAATAGAGATACACTACCATTGTACATCAAATGAATTCACCTAATGCTCTGCCAATATGTTAAACTGTATTTGATTGGCCTTCAAAAAAATTTCCTTAAGGTTAGACAAGGTTTTTCTAAATATTACCTTCCCCACTCTTGACTATCACTTGACTTGCTCCCAAACTAAATTAGCTATTGAACCTCAATATGACAAAATGAAAGTCCCTCATGAGGACCTATGGAAGTTGGTGTCCTCAAATCCTAAAATATAAAGCCTCTTTTAATATTGTAATTTCTGCAGTGACATAATTTTGACTGTGTGTCAACAGAAATAATATAGTCTACTTTACTCCAATTTCTTTAATGGATTACTTTCTCAGATATTCTCAATAAGGAAAGTGCAAGAAGAGTCAAGCTGAGATCAGTGATGGAGTTTGAGGTTTTCTAAGTCAACTGAAACCAGGAAATGAAATAGCCAAATGAGTATCATACAACAAAACATATTTTTATTGAGAAAGTTGTATTAATAAAAAATGAAGGTTGAACACGAGTTATTAAGAGGAGATATTTGAAAAGAACTCTGGAGGTAAGAACCCATAATTTATTTTATTGCAAGCTAAACTTCACTAATCAAAGTAGGCAAGGGAGACCGTATATATTGAGAAAACTATTCAAGCTAAGAGAAAAAGCTCCAATATGAAGTACAGAAGGGGGAAAATTTTAATTCAGAAAAAGACCCATGAATGACATCTCAGAAGAAAAGAAAAATGAAAGAGACACTAAATAAAACACGACTATTTATTGAGTAGTATGCATGCAAGAATCTCTCACAATGTTTGGAAGCAGTGCAGAGTAGTCTAAAAGAATATCGCTTTCTAGAATGTTAAAATCATCATTAATAGAAGCATCTTCTCTATCCTGTTTCTCATCTCCAACCATTTTACATCTAGTTGCAGTTAAGAAACATTTGCAATTTTTTTCATTGCCCACATCTTTACAATGGTATTTGTATCCCAGACTAGTGATTCAATGATTTATCAGCCGCCGATTCTATTCTAGATTTAGTCAAACTAGTGTATTAACCTTGCTCTATTCCACACAAAAGTTAAAAGTTAGTTAAGGTTAGCAGAAGGGCACACAAAGAATTTTGTAATAAATAATATACAGGGTGTAATACTCATTGCTATACATTTTATCTTATTTATTCATTCAGAGACAACTACTACCTTGCTAAACTCTGAACCCATATGTAGAAGATCATTAAATGATTACTGAAATAAGACCATAAGCTCATTAGACATCCTGATATCACTCCATAAATCATATGCTACCCTGGAGACTTGCTAGTAATTTTGGTGCTACCAGGATACAAACAGAAAATAATAAAATAAATATATACAACATAGAAGTCAATTTGGGGCTCCAATTCCCCATGTTATCCTAGTAGTCTCTTTGTTTTTTGGGCCTTTGGTCCCCCCCTTTTACCAAAAAAAAAGAAAGATGGAAGTCAATTTATAGAAGGGGATTTTATTCAAATAATAATTAAAAAAAAAAAACAAGGCCATCCATCTGCAGCTTCCTTCCATTTAAGTTCTCTCAGACACATGCCATGAATCATTTACATGTTTCCATATCATAGGCCACCTCACATGATATCCATCTCCAAAATATTTTTGGCAAAGAGATGGGGAGCTTGTTTTTGTGATATCTTTGAGCTGTAGTCACAATGCTCAAGCGTTTATATATAGGAATAAACATAAGTAATGAAACTATACAACTCTAGCAGAGAGATGCATCTAACGCCAGATCAAAAGAAGAAGATGACCTGGAAAGATAGTGAACTCAGTTGTATGTCCTTTATCCAACACTTGTTGAGCTCCTCTTCCTGGTTGCTTTGGGGCAGCAAGTTGGTCAACATAGTTGGGAAGTTCCAATGAAAAAGGTCTCATTTTGCTACTTGATTCCCCATGAACTGATTGAGATCCAAAGGCACTCCACCAGGGGGCTGAAGTTACAGATGACAATTGCCCAACGGAATTGTGGACAATTCCTTTATTTTCTTTGAAATAAACAGTTTGCATGGCCATATGCACCCTCTAAAATGGTCCAAACAATAGTTTGAGTTAATCTTGTTTGTCAGGATTACTTCCTTTAAACAAAGATTGTGAAATAATTAATATTAGTACATGCATTCATCTTATAACACAAGTAATTAAAAGAAAAAAGCCGATGGTGAAAATAATTTTTTTTCTTAAAATAAAAAAGAAAAAATAGGGGAGAACATGCATAAATCAAAACTCTGTTCTACTACCTCGGATTCTGTTTGGTCTTGAACACAAGCGTCAGTAAAGAGAAGCTGAATTGAAAAAATACATTAGAACAGAAACTCAATTTCCGTAGCTAATTAAAAAACGATAATGATAGTTCTAGAAAGCCCGACCAAAAAGAATTTAAAACGGAACGTAAAGTGAAAATAAGAGCCAAAAGTAGGTTAAGAAATAGAATAAAAAAAGACAAAACCCAACATTTTTATCAGAAAAATACGAACAGTTCATCAGAAATTACCATGAAATGCAAAACCCAGATACCTAAACCAAGCACCCAGTCAGCAGAGACGAGAAATTAAAGCCATAAAAATATGAAAAAGCTTAAAAAAAAAAATAGAAACACACACAAGTCAAGCTCAATAGGTTAAGTTGATAAGACCCGTTAATTCTAAGAAGAAGATGCTAACAAGGCGAGAACTCTCACATCTCAGTGGTGGAATTAGAAGAAGGAGGAGCAAGCATCAAATCTCATGCAGCACAGAAACATTAGATTGGAGCCATGTCGGTACAATTTGGAGCAACACACTCAAGGAAGAGAAAAAGAGTAAGGAAGAGGGCGATGAATGCGTATTAGAGTAATGGATCAACAAGGCAAATCACCAATGAGCATTGGCTTTCATGCAAGGACCCCTCTAGTCCTATGTTCCCCTATTTATTCATAAATTATTAATCACTAACGCCACTCACACTCTCCCTTAAATTTTTTAATTGTCCAGAATTTGGCGCTTGATGTTTTTATTAATTCATCAAATTAACTATTTAATTTTTGAATATATAAAAATTTATTTAAATTTAATTTTTTAAATTATCACATTAATTGTTTTATTAAATTTTAAAAAATATTATATTAATTACATATTAATGTTTAAATAAATTAATAGACAACAAGTATAATATTTTTTAAAAATAAATTTATATATTTAAAAGTTAAATTATTAGCTTAATCTTAATTAATATATCCAATTCCTTCCTCTTTTTGCTAGCTTCCAAAACTATGTATAGGAAAATGTTTTGGAAGGTGGCCACGCCAAGGCAATTTTTTATCAGCAGCCTCCCATCTATTTGTGGTAATGTATCTCAACTGTTTTCTTACAATAATTTTTGCAAAAGAAGGTGGTCCTGCGTTTGTGTACTTTGCTTTAGGATGAGTTGGCTTAGCCCATCCAAAACTCATAAAAGGTGGGTTAGGATTCCCCTTATTTTATTATCTTGCTATTACAGTGCTTCATGATCCCTTTTTTTTTTTCCTTTAAAAAATTTGATTCATGAAACTACTAGATATGATTTAATGCTTAAGAGATTAGGATAATTAACCAGAAATTATAAATTTAAACCTTTACTACATGATGTATCAAAAAATTTGATTCATTAGACAATCTCTCTCGGTGCTTTGCTATGAAAAAAATTGTTTCCAACCATTCATGCCCTTTGAAAATTAAATTGACAAAACCAATTAAGTTAGCTATCATGAAAAAAAATTAACGAATGCAGATTGCTATAGCAGTAATATATATATATACACACGCGCGCGCGCGCACATATTCATCGAGTTTTGTTAATATATTCATATTTAAGTTGAACTCACAGAACTCTCTTTCATTGAAAGTTGCATTGGTCGGAAAATTTGAAATATAGCAACCAAAAAAGGCTGATGCTATATTTACCTAGTAAAAAAAAGGTACAATTTTGACAGGGATTTATAACTTGAGCCACCCAGAAAATAAATAATCATCAAATTAAGTACCATAACTTAGTACCCTTTTGAGTATATATATAGTTTAAAGTTTAAATCCTACTATAATTGCATTATAGTGCTGTCTAGATAGTTTAACTAGTTATGTTACATTCATAGAATCACTCTAATAGTTGGTGCAGTAATGTAATTAAATAATATGAGCATTTCAAAATCTTTAGCCCTTGGGAATATATATAATAATTAAAACATGCATGTGTAAAATTGCCTTCACGCTTCGAGTTTGGGTTGTTTTTGAAGCCGGCCATGAGCCTAATGTGTTTGTTTGAATGTAGTAAAACATAATTATATATTGGTTCGTGGGACTTTATGAGCCGTCGAGATTTATTTAGAGTGAATAATAATACATCGTACACCGTACACGTTGTGCAGCCTCTGCCTTTATTTTCCTTTTGGGGAAGGAAACCGGATTCCAGAATTAACGTTAATAATGATACAACGTACACGTGAACCGCCAGTTTTATTGTCCTACGCTGATGTGAAAGGGAACAACCAGGTGGGCAGGACATGGAGGGTAATTATTTTAGGTCTCCTTACTGTTTAAGTTTATTAATAAGTCAATGATTTAGTTGAGGAAACTTTGACCAAATAAATTAAGAGCAACGAATATGAACTTGATTCCTGATAATGTTCACAAGACACGCTAGATTTGATTGAGAAAGACTGGTTTCATTGTCCCTTTACTAGAAACTCTTTACACCCTTTTTTTCTTCTTGTACATCCATCCTTCCCGTGGCTGTTTACAAACGTTAAAATCTACTTTGATGGCGACAACCCCTGTCTAAAGTAAATAAATATTGAATAATGTCTTAAAATTGATAATTAGATACACATACAAAGCCCGGCCTTGGAAAAGTCATTTAGATTTCCTCTTTCGGGTATAGATTGCTTTAAAGGGTATATTCTTTTTTGAGAGTTCTGGAAGGTAAAATGATGACGCTTTTTCCTTTCTTTGCTCTATATATAGTCAATGTTTTCCAATAAAGTTGTACCAAACATGCATTATCCATGAAGGTAGATAAATACTAGAGTATTAATTAATTAATTTGCCTGTGAAAAAGAGACAATACCTGCAGGTAGAAGAACCAAATCATGACTAGGGAAATATTCATCACTTCAATTGGAAAAGGAAGTTTTCAACTCTACTGATAAACAACACGAACTCCATTCATGACCATTCTCACGCAATGTTTCCTACTCAAGCCTCAACAAACTGCTTGCTTATAACATAAATTGGTCATTCTTTTTTTCTTAGCAGTTTCTAAAAATAGTACGTGATTTGGTATGAATGAATCAAAGGGACCCAATATATATAAAACACAAAGGACTCCCTCTTCTTTAAGGAACCCCAGAGCAGCTGCGGAAGACTAATATCTGAAGTCATCTTTCCTTTCTTTCACTTTAGGCTTATAACTTAATTTTAATAAGGGTAAATAAAATGTTTCTTCCCTAAAACGCAAGATTCATGAATCCAAGTGAAAATCTAGGGAAAAAAAATGAAAGAGGGTGTGGTTGTACGATTTATTGGAATTATTCTGAGTACATAATAAGTTCAACAATTTTTTTTTTGCTGACTAGCCAAGTCAACACACGGGGATTTGACATTCGGGAAATGTTTAGATAGTTAAATGCTTTATTGTATAAAAGCTTATAATAGTTTAACATTTTGTACTTGAACATTTATTTGATAATCATATCAAGTTTATGGAGTTTTTCTCTCCTCTAAATCTCAAAATGGTATCAGCGTTTTTCTCAGCGTTTCTAGGAAAGCAAACACGTTTTCGGTGAAGTTGAAATCTCAACCAAAGTTTACTAATGATGTCGTATTTAGAGGCCTTGAACAATCAGAGACAATAGAATCCTTCTACTTCCAGATATGAAGGTTTAATACTTGACGCGATGAATAATTAAAGGTAGTCAGTTCCAGTAAATTCCATACTAGAAGATAATTATTCGAATCTGTATTATCAACATCCAAACAAAAATCTTTCTTTGGTACTTGTTTCACCAATTTTATCTGACCCTAACTATCATTCTTTAAGTTGATCGATGAGGATGACACTACTATTTAAGAACAAATTGAAATTCGTGAATGTTACTATACAATCTCCAGATAAAGAATATCCTCTCTATTCGGCTTAGGAAAGGTGTAATACCATGGTTGACTCCTAGCTTGTAAGATCTCTTTCTCCATCAATTGCGAAAAGCAATCTTTGGCTAGATAGTGCAATGGATGTATGGAATGATTTACGCAAGAGATTTTCTCAAGGTGACTCGGTAAGAATATCTGATTTACAAGAGGAAATTTACAGTTTTAAACAGAATAATTTGTCAATTGTTGAATATTTTAATCAACTGAAGGTTCTCTACGACGAATTTTTGAATTTGAAGTCTATTCCTGTCTGTTCTTGCAATCCACAATGTCAATGTGGTGTTTTAAAATAGTCAAGAAGTATCAAAAAAATAATTATACTATCAGATTTTTGAAGGGACTTAATGAAAGTTTTGCCACAATCTGTTCACAGATTCTATTAATGGAGCATTTTCCAAATATCAACATACTTTTTTTTAGTAACACAGCATGAATGACAATTTACATTCAGTTTTAAGAAGCCAGGAGAACCATATGTTTTTGCATGTCAAGATACTAATATTAGTATTCAGAATGAACATAATAGAAAGTTTAACAATAATTTTTTTTTTCTATTGGATCTTAAGGATTCGGAAGAGGTAATTCATCACAATTTAGTATACATCGAAAATATCTTGATTTTAGCAAGAGGCTAATTTGTAGTTTCTGTAACAATGTGAGACATACTATAGATACATGTTATAAAAAATATGGATACCCGATTGACTATCGAAACAGGAATAGATTTCATGGAGTACAAGCTAACCAGATAAATTTTAATGAATTTGGTAAAGATTCTTATAATAATGATAAGTTAATGTCATTCTCAATGGATCAGAATATCTCCACTAATCTGTCGATTAAAAAAATGAATAGTCCTTTAAGAAACTCACCAGTTGATGAAAACTCGAGTCATCCACCAATTACTCAAGATCAATATAAAGTGTTGACCAATTTGTTGCAGCAAGTTAAGATAATTGGAGATACTTCCAATGTCCAAGTAAATCAATTAACTTCATATTTTTCTTCTCCATATAATAATCAAGGTAGCCTCAATATTTCTACATTGATGATTATATGCCTCAAAATGTAATTTGGATCATTGATACTGGTGTAACTGATCATATTATTTATCACCTTTTTGCTTTTTCATCTTACGAATCTGTTTCAAATATGTTTGTTAACCTTCCAAATAATCATAGAGTTGTAGTTACCCACATTGGTAATGTTGTCCTAACTCTACACTTAATTTTACATCATGTGCTCTATGTTCCACAATTTTCTTTTAATCTTCTTTCAGCCAGTAAGTTAACTTCTGCTTATCCTTATTGCCTCATTTTTTGACAAAATGTTTGTCTCATTCAGGATATTCAACTTTTGAAGATGATTGGATTAGCTAGATGAGTTCATAATCTTTACCAGCTCATTCCATCAAATTTTGGTTCATCTCATAGTAATGTAGCCTCTACTTTCATTTGTACTCGCAACAGAGATAGCTTCCATAATATTTAGCATTATAGAATGGGTCATTCGTCAACCCCAAGGTTAAAATTGTTGAAACAAGTTGATAATTCAATATCCATACCTATATTTGATCATTGTAATGTTTGTCATCTAACTAAACAGCGCAAACTTCCTTTTCTTCATAATAAATCTGTATTTGCATCATGTTTTGAATTAATACATGTGGACATATAGAGACCATCTAGTGTCATGTCTTTGTATGGTCACAAGTATTTTCTTACCACTATAGATAATAAGTCACGGTACACTCCAAAATTTTTGTTTCTATGTGGAAACAATTTTCTCTTAAAATTAAGTGTGTTTGTTGTGATAATGGTGCAAAATTTAATATGCATTTTTCCATGCCTTAAGGGTATTATCCATAAAACCACTTACATTTACACTCTTCAACAAAATTTCATTGTTGAAAGAAAGTATCAGCATATTTTAAATGTTATTAGATCTCTTAAAGTTCATGCTAATCTGCCTACTTTCTTTTGGTCTGATTGTGTGGATCATGCAGTTTATTTGATTAACCAGACGCCTTCTCCCATCATTTCTAATAATACACCCTTTCAAATCCTATTTGGAACTCCACCTAAGCTATCTCATATCAAAGTTTTTGGCTATTTGTGTTATGCATTGACTCATTTTCATACCTGCACCAAGTTTGACAATCAAGTTCAAGCATGCATTTTTCTTAACTTTTCTTCTTCCACCAAAGGTTATAGAGTCTATAGTCTCCAAACTTCCAAAAAAAATTTATCCAGTTCAAGCATGCATTTTTCTTACCTTCATCCATGTCCATAGATTTTGTTTTTCCAACACCTATCTCCATTCCTTGCCATCTTCCTCATATTTTTCTTCTTCACCTATTTCTTCTTTCTCCCATGAGTTCTCTACTACTGCACCTATACATTCATCTTCCACTGGTTTTCGTAGATCTACTCGGTCTCACCATACCCCTCCTCATTTGCATGATTATCATTATTCTTTACCTCATTTGCATTTTAGTTCAGATTCTGCATGTTCTACCCCTTATCCCATCTCTCATTATAATTATTATCATAAACTTGGCCATTCTCACCTCACTTTTGTCAGCCAAGTAACACAGATTAGAGAGACAGCTTCTTATTCTAAGGCCATCACTCATTAATGTTGGAAAGATGCCATGGCCCAGGAGATTGAGGCTCTTCAACAAAATAACACATGGATTGTTATTGATTTGCCTCCTAATAAGACTCCAATCGGCTGCAAGTGGGTTTATAAAGTTAAATATAAAGCTGATGGTTCTGTTGAATAGTTCAAGTCCCGTTTAGTAGCTAAAGACTACACTCAACAATCTAGTTTGGATTATTTACAAACTTTTTCTCCTGTTGCTAAAATTACTACCATCTACACCTTGCTTACTCTTGCTGTTATTCATCATTGGCATTTGCAGCAGTTAAACATTAATAATACTTTTTTACATGGTGATTTGGCTGAAGAAGTTTACATAACTATGCCTCATGGTTTTTCTTATTAGGATCTTACCAAAATATGCAAGCTGATTAAGAGTTTGTATGGTTTGAAACAGACTAGCCGTCAATGAAATGTTAAACTTACAGAAGCATTAATTTCTCAAGGTTTTTTTTCTGTAGCTTCTAATCCTTCATTGTTTATCAAGTTACATGGGTCTTCTTTCATATGACTCCTAGTCTATATGGATGATGTTATCCTGACTAGCAGCGATCTTCATCTCATTAATACTATCAAAGACTTTTTTCATGTCTCTTTTCGCATCAAGGATTTAGGCTTTTTGAAGTATTTCGTTAGTTTTGAAATTGCTAGGACCAAAGAGGGTATTAATTTCAGTCAAAGGAAGTATGCTCTGGACTTGCTTGCAGACATTGGTTTTACTGATTGTAAACCAATTTCAACTCCCATAGTTGTTGCTAAACAGTCTCCCTCTGATTCTTCTGTTCTTCAAAATATTACATCCTATCGAAAGCTTATTGGCAGGCTTTTATACCTCTACAATACTAGACTCGATCTTAATTTTGTTGTGCAACAACTTTTCTAGCATTTGGACTCTCCTACTATCTTATCTCCAAGCTCTCCATCGTGTTCTCTAATATCTTAAGGGCACTCTGGGGCAAGGTTTATTTTTTCCAACTAATACTTCCTTACAGCTTTCTACTTTTTCTGATTTTGATTGGGCAACTTGTTCCACAACTCGTTGCTCTGTTATTGGTTTTTGCATCTTTCTTGGATCCAATTTGATTTTCTGGAAGTCTAAGAAGCAAACTACAGTAGCACGATCATCCCCTGAGGCAGAGTATCGCGCTTTAACATCTGTAGTATGTCAAGTTCAATGGGTCCTGTACCTTTTTCGTGACCTATGCATTCTTCATACCCAACCAGTCACTGTCTATTGTGACAATCAGTTTGTTTTGCATATTGCCCGAAATCCTGTTTTCCATAAACGTACAAAACACATTGAGTTAGATTGCCACTTTGTCTGAGAGAAGCTTCAATCCAAGTTAATTCACTTGTTGTCAGTTGCTTCTCTTTATCAGCTTGCAGATTGTCTTACAAAACCCCTTGCACATTCTCTGTTTCATCATTCTATAGTCAAGTTAGGCATTCAAAACATTTATGCATGCTCCAACTTGAGGAGGGGCTATTGGAGTTATTATGAATATGTAATAAGTTTAGCATTTTTTGGTTGTTGACTAGGCAAGTCAACACATGATAACTTGGCACTCGGACAGTGTTTAGATAGTTAATGTTTTACTGTATAAAAGCTGATAATAGTTCAGCATTTTGTAATTGAACATTTATTTGATAATGAAATAAAGTTTCTGAAATTTTCTTCTCCTCTGAATCTCAAAAAGATTTGCAATCCACAACTTAACTTTTGCTCCTGTTAATTAAAGTTTAGCAGACGCTACAACCATTGAGTTCATGTGGATATATCAAGACAAGCTTTTTCTTCTTTTCTTTTTTTTGTATTTTTAAAAAAAGGGACAAAAGCAGCCGGTTGTGCCGGTGGAGAAAGAGACCTCCATTCCTAAAAGATCGCTTGCATCACCCTGTGGGTTCCATTTTTTGTACCTAGCTACACCAGGGATTTGAAGTTGTGTGTTAGCAATAAAATCACCTCATGCTACTCGGTGAAAGTGGTGTCCTAATTGACTTTAATGCGAAGTTAATCAAATTAAAAGTCTAAAAGACAGATGTTGGCCAAGTTATTTTCTCTTCTCCTGTTTGTGCAGGGGTAATTAAATTCATCACGAGTTCAAATGCTAATCTTTATACATTTTTCCATAAAAAATTATATACCATAATATTGATATTTATGATAATATGAATATTAAAGCTCCTTATAATAAAGAGTAACCAAATAATTAAAAAAATGTTATTTAACTATAAATATATGTATTTATTGGGTCAATCAAAGCAAAAGCGATGAAGGTGACAAGCATACGAGTGATCTCAGAATTTGAGTTTGGAGAGTGAAGAGGGATTAGCAGTTCTGTGACTTGGACCATTCTAAAAGCTAAATACTCTTTTGTAGACAAATATGCGTATAACACAATAAGTCTCATTTACTTATCTAAGTAAAACAACTATTTTTTTTTAATATTTAAATTTAGTTTTGAGGGTGCATTGTGGACATTTTGTATATTACACTTTCGTATTATATATACTTGCACACAGCTTGAAATGAAAATTTTGAAAGAAGGGTCTAAAACTTAACACGTAGTAGTTGAGTCAGAAATTAGGTAACCTCCCCTTTTTCTTCGTCGGAAAATTGGAATTGAACCTAAAATTGTTATTATAATACCATATAGACCCATTTCTTAATTCTCACTTCATCCTTTGTAACCCCTCGCATGCACTCTCTCCTTTCTAAAGTTGTTACCCATTTTCTTAATTACTTTGTTAACCTCCCCCTACTTTAGGTCGGTTTATTAGTTAATTAGCAAAAGAGCTATATAATTCAAACTTCAAGAATAACAATAACCTTTCAGTATGGCACAATTAATTGAATGTTTGCGAAACGAAAAGGCACCCTAAAATTTTCTCGGACCTCAAGAATTATTCATTAAGCAGTCTAGGGTTTGCAAGAATAGCTAGTTGTAGAGAATAGTTGCTCAATGATATATACGTACATTCACGTATATATTTGTTTTTTTCTTCAATGTGTATATATAAACTATGTTAAAATGGCACAATTTCTGACAATTAATTAAAGTACTAATTATGTTTGTTGGTGAAGAGATATTTGCTTAAATATTTTGTTAGTCACCGTAGAACAATTGATAACAAGAAAGCATGATGGGATTATCACTAAGCTTTAAGCAAGTGGATATGCGTTTCTTAATTATTCATTAATATTAATGTCATTCCCACCTAGCTAGCTAGGGCTGATTAGATCTTATACATTCTGATTGTTAAGTTATAATAAAGAATTCTAGATAGAATCTTCTTCCGGGTTTTAAAAGTGAAAAATCTACCTTATAATCCTCTTCCACTATATATTGTATGTTCTTCGCGATAGAGGCACCAACGAAGCACAAGTGGTGAGATGTGTATCACTGTCGACTTCCGCACCTATATATAATTAACATTATAATTCATAGACTATTTATAATAAGTAATATTAATTCTACCTTTATCTTTGGGTTAGGCAAACTATATGACTTTTCATGTTAGTGGACATCGTTTTTCTTGTATTAAAATGAAAATAAAATAATATTTTCAAGTGGCAAGCATTTGGGCCAAAATAGTACTAGGGCGGCCTCAACAATGAAGCAAGGTATTCCTCTCACGTTCACACCCAATAAACGAGATTCTTATGAATTATCACAATCAAATAGAAAATCCCAATGTTTATCTCTCTCGACAAAAAGGAAATCCAAATACTGAAAAACATCTTCTTAATCTGCTTACAAGAGTAAAGCTCGTTGTAGTATATGTTTAAAACTCTTTAGGGTAGGCTTTTGCCGTTCATTTGGTTAAAACTGTTCGAGCAAATGTCGTTTGTTTCTCTCTCGTAAATACTTCGGGTTCTGGCTGACAGGCTGTTCAATTCCCAAACTAACAAAAGACCAATTGTGTTTATTTGGGTTGGGCTATGTAGGAATTGATTGAAGAAACCCATTTTGTGTGTCGAATAATTAACCCAATTATGTTTATCTCGTTACTCGACAGAAAAATTGGAAGAACAAAAAAAAAAAAATTAAACCGCAAATTAAATAGAATAGAACCATCCAAATTGGGAAACATTAAGAAAAATATATCTGATAAAAATTTAAAACCTTAGATCTTAGATGAATAATATAAATACGTATATATCCTGTGACTATACAATTTTTGTTAAATTGTTGAATTCAAATTCGTTTTATTTAGGTGAATGGATCTAATACTTTTTTCACAATTTATATATTACAAATGAGCTTGCCGAAACACGAAGTTTAATAGTTAGCAAGTTCTTTTGTACCTAATATACAATATAAAGATTATGGATTAGCAATTTTGTTTAATCTCAAGTGGGGTTGGATGTAAGTTGACTTTCGTAAACATGCAGACAAATATCACAGTACTGAATTGAAAAAACAATTGCAAGATTATAAGGTCCATCTGGATGAGAATGAGTTAAGACAATATAATAAAGCAATTTCATTTAAGCTGTAAAGGTTGAATCTATGAGCCTACTAATTAAAAGGCCGAAAAATAATAAAAAGCTAGATCAACTTTTTTGTTGGTAATGCGCGGAACGTGGGTAACCATTGACTTACAACCAGGTTACATGAGATAATTAAGATCTATACGGTAATGCTCTTCGAAAGAAACACGTCACTCAAATCTAAACACTAAGGTAATAAATTAAACTTACAAATTAAAGCACGTTGACCTGGTAACCCTAGTTTAACGTTGAGAAAGCAGAAAGCGTTCACATTCAATGACTCAATATTGTCTTGTTTTATACTAAATCCCAGATGCATTTTCCCTTGATTTAAGTTTAATTTGCTTCCACAGCGCGCTTAGCTACTTACCCCTTTCTCTCTCTCTCTCTCTCTCTCTCTCATGATACCGTTGACTTTGACATAAATCTTCCTGCACCCAAATAGCCAGTTTTCCAGATTGGTTCGTTGGCTTTTCTAACATGGCTGATGATGACCAAACCCTTTCTATAACGTGCTTGATCGCAAACGCAGCAGCTGCTACTACTGTTTCATCAATTCAAGATGAGCAACGCAACTGATTCCTCAGGATTCTTTGGATCCAACAACATCAGTGGGTTTGGTTATGGCATAGGAATTTCAAGTGGTATTCTCCTGCTCATCACAACCATCACCCTCACTTCCTACTTCTGCACCAGAACGTCACAGGCATCGGCTGCTACTCCCTCTATTCGGAGAGATAGTAATGCCCCCACTTTCCTGGAACCTCAGCATTCGGTAGTGGAAGTAGGGTTAGATGAAGCCACAATTCTGAGTTACCCAAAGCTGCTGTATAGTGAGGCGAAGGCGCAGAAGTCAGATTGGGCGGCTGCTACGTGCTGCTCCATATGCCTGGCAGATTACAAGGGTAGGGATATGGTTCGGGTGCTACCGGATTGTGGGCATCTGTTCCACATCAGGTGCATTGACCCATGGTTGAGAATGCATCCAACATGTCCACTCTGCAGAACATCTCCGGTCCCAACACCACTCTCAACACCTCTCGCCGAAGTGGTTCCATTGGCCACCTTACGAGTTTCCTAATCCAGAATCACAATTCTGAAATGCTTTTGCATCATACCACTACTGCGTTGTAAATTTATTATGATTGCTTATTATGAAATTAAGAAGCATATATTCATAAAAATTCTTATTTCGAATGTAAATTCTTTCCCTGTACCCCCTTTTCTTTTTTGTATCAAAGAAATTTGTTCTATTTGTTAGATATTGACCTATCACAAATAGAAACTGTTGGAATGTGTCAGTTTCTCCTTTTATATATTCTGAGGGGATCTCATCCATATGTGTACATTAATTGAAATATTGAATCATCATTGCAATCTAGCCCCTCTGCTGTGTACCAATATGGAGGAGATAACTTGGCATAGAAATCTGAAAAACCAATCTAAAACCAAGAGTTGACAGACGAAAGAAAAGTCACAAGATCATGATTAAGATTATGTAGTTATACCCAAAGATACTACACCGCAACTTGCTACAAAAAGAAAAAATAGAGTTCAGAAAAAAAAAAATGAACTGGAGGATGTCAAATGTCAAATTAAAGACTATAACCAAATTAAAAGAAGTATGACTGTATGACTGAGATGGCGAGGAGTCCAATGCCACGGACATACAAATAACGATGTTGATTCCAGAACAATAACTCCAAACGCATTCTAAGTTAAAACTAAACGATACAAGTGTTTTCGCGGATGTTTAATTTTGTATAAATATATTTTTATTATTTTTTAAAGATGAAAAGCCTTTTCATTTAAAGATAAGCCAAAAAAAGTTATAATAAATTTAATTTCTTTCCTATAGATAGGAGCATTTTTGTCTACAGATTTGCCATGCCTGGGTTGACGAACTTGGGCTTTGAGTTCAATGTCCAAAAAATTGGAAAGAACCTTGCTTATTTATATCCGTGGGCGGACGAACCTTATTAATGATTATTTTGAGAATTTAGAGTGACGCTAAATTGAAGTCTGAATGGAGTATTAATTCAATGGCCTAACTCAAATAAATTAATTTATAATTTATAATTTATTTAATTAATTTATAAATTTATTTAATTAAATTAAAAATATTTAATAAATAAACTTATTTAAATAATTTATAATTTTTTATTATACACTATTTTAAATAAAATATAATTTTTAACTGATAATTTTTATAATTTTTATAATTTTTTTATTAATATTATTTTATTCAAATTTCAACATTATTTTATTCACAAAATGACAATATTTTTATTATGTTCGAGTAACATCTAAATTACATATTTTATAATAAATTTTTAAATATTATTAATAGTAACATATGAAATAAAAATTTAGAGACATATATTAATATGAAAGAGATTCGCAATAATATTATTAATTTATTGTGAGACTCTAAATAATATATATATATATATATATATATATATATATATATATATATATATATATATATATATATATATATATATATATATATATATATATATTAGAATTATATAATAAAATATAATTACTAATAAAAAATAATAAATTTTATATAAATATATCATTTTATATTTATTAGTTAATTTAAAAGTTAATTTTACTAAATACTTCTAATTTAATAAAACTATGTTTAGCAAAAATAACTGATAAATTAATTGAAAACTTAAAAGTTAATTGAAAGTTAAAAAACTAATTTTTAACTGAAAGTTATTAAACTAATTTATTAAATTAAAAGTGTTTGGTAAAATTAGTTATTGAATTAGCTGATAAATGTAAAATGACATAAAATGATATACTTATATAAAATTTATTATTTTTTTGTTAGTAATTACATTTCATTATATAATATCAAAAAATAAAA
This sequence comes from Gleditsia sinensis, assembly GCA_037074535.1. Taxonomy (NCBI): domain Eukaryota; kingdom Viridiplantae; phylum Streptophyta; class Magnoliopsida; order Fabales; family Fabaceae; genus Gleditsia; species Gleditsia sinensis. The sequence continues at coordinate 7,542,858 of CM073473.1, forward strand.
AATAAACATATCATCTAGAATTTCATAATAAATTAGCAATATTATTGCGAATCTTTTTCATATCAATAGATGCTTCTAAATTTTTATTTCTTGTGTCACTATCAATAATATCTGAAAGTTCATCATGGATATATAATTTAGATGTTACTCGAATATAGTAAAAATAATATCATATTGTGAATATGATAGTGTTAGAATTTGAATAAAATAATAAAAATAAAAAAAGAATAAAATTATAAAAACTATCAGTTAAAATATATGCACTACTTAAAATAGTATATGATAAAAAATTATAAGCTACTCAAATAAATTTATTTATCAAATATCTTTAATTTAAGTAAACAAACTTATAAATTAATCAAATAAACTATAAATTAACTTATTTGATCTGTCAAACATACTCTAAATTAATTTAATATTTTTTAATTTTCAGTTAACAGCTATCACCTAAAAATTAATTTTTCAATTTTTTTTAATTTTTAAAATTTTAATTTAATTTATTAATTATTTTTACTAAATATAATTTAACTATAAAACAAAACAACCCTCCCCCCTCCCCCTCGCCTCAACCCAATTTTCAAGGTCCAAAACCCAAATGGGGTTGGCCTCTCTTTTTCTCTAATCGAAGTATTTACAATGTTTTCCTGGGTATAAATCATTTGCTAGTTATGTCTTCCTTTTTTTTTTTCTTTCTTTCTGAATATATAAAGTTACCATTTGTTATTTTTATTTGTTTGAACAAATAAAAAAATATATGATAAAAAATAAATTAGACACTAAATTTAACAAATAAAAAATAAAGACAGAATAAATAAATTTTATAACTTTTAAAAATATAAAAAATACAAAAATTAAATATTATAAACTATCAATTATTCTATTTTAATATTTTAGATACATAATTAATATAATATAAAAAAAACTTATCATTGAAGAAACAACATTGTCACAATTATAGTATTATAAATTTAATTTTTTTTATTTAAATTTAAATTTAAAATTATAGATCTGAATTGAATATTATACATTTAAATAAAAGATATGTAGAATTTTGAAGTTTCAAAATTTTCTCTAAAAAAATGAGAGAAAAAATCTTTTAAATAAAGTAGAAAAATCTTAAAAAAATAAATTAAAAAAATATATAAAAAAAGAATATAAAAAAAGAGCCAGGGACATGGCAACCCCGCCAAAAACTTGGGCAGCGTTCTTCTACTCTGGTCTGTTGCTGCTTGACGCTCTCTTCTGAGGTTTTTTCACGAGAGGTTGGTTGCTCACCATTTATTACGATTTGTCTTTACGTTCCGTTTGGTACTCAGATTTAAATCGATGGAATAAGAATCTAAATTCTCATTCCATCGATTTAAATGTTTGGTTGACAAAATATATATGCCTTAAAATACGGATTAGGGAAAGTATACTACCTCTGAAAAGTGATGAAAACGGTAGAAGAGAGTGGAATAAGCTGTGGAAGACTGAAATACGTTTGGCCTTATTTTTTTATTTTATCTCCCCCATTTGTAGCAAGTCCTTCCTCTGCATTTTTCTTTGTACACATATTATCATTTCTGCAAGTCCCCTGATATGGATAATCTGTATGGAATACGCGGAATTTGAGTTATGCATTTGTTTAATTTTATTTATTTTATTTTTAATTTATATTATTTTAAAATAAATAATATAAATTATTTATTGATAAATAAAATAAAATAAATAATGTTTAAATTACTTTTTAAAATCATTAATATTTTTAATAAATTTTTTTATATTATTAATTATTTTTTATTTATATTATTTTAAAATAAATTTTTAAATTAAAATAATATTATTTTATTAATTTTATAGTTTAAAAATATTTTTATCTTTTTATCAATTTTTCATTTTATTCTTTTTTATAATGTACCAAACATAATTTTTTTTATAATATTTTATTTCATTTCATTTTATTTCATTACATTCTCAATTCTCATTTTCATTCCTTTCTTTACTACCTACCAAACAATACCTTATATTCCATCTTATAGAAAAGATAATGAGGTTATACGTATTAACAAGTTGACAAGTCATAATGAATAAAAAATCACAAGAATTTGCTACCTGCAATTGGATTCTACTTCAGTTTCCCTTGCCTTGGGCATTAAATCATCAATTTTATATTTATCATTCAAATTACTCACTTCGCCCCTAAAACTGAACCCAGAAGATTACACTCGAAAACTTTTCATTTTGTTTGCTTTCTGTTGATAGCAGGAGCATTGATCTCAACAGTCATCTCATTTTGATTTTACCCCCATCTCACCCACCGTGAAAGATGCATTATAAAAGTATATAAGATGAGATAACCAAAACTAGTCTTTCAAATAACAGAGAGGACAACTGTAAAGAAAGCCAAAATCTAGAATCTGCCTGACAGCAAGTCACAGAAAATTAGAATCTTAAAATCAGAGTGCGCTCGTAAGAGTCTGCAAAAAGCTATACAAGCCATTCACGATTAGAATATTTCGATAATGACAGGTTAGATGCCAAACGTTTGCGCTCACTTGAATTGGAAATTACAGAGCCATTTACAGGACACTCTTCCCAATAAAGATTATGCAAAACAAGGCGAGCAACGCGCAAAATTACGCGGCCACAGACTAAGCTCACTAATAGCATCAAAAAGCTCAAAATGGGCTTTCCTTCAGTTAACTTCACGTCTAATCAGAAAACACCCATAATTCTAGACAAATCAGAGTGGGCGCATTTTATCAATTTACAGTAAGATTTATGTGGGAATCTCAGTTACTGCAAGAGCAAGAGTCTCGGGTGCAGCCATGGATGCTTCGGTCAGTGGAGCTACAATATGTGACTGTAACAACTGGGTGAAGTGGAACTCAATTTGAAGTCTATGATGAAGCGGTGTTGATGATATTAAACCTTTCTTGACATCTGCTTGCAATTCCCTAATAGGGATTGCAGCCAAAAAGCTTTTAATATACTCCTTGCAAGCTTCCTTCCCACGGCACACAAGCTCCTCCTCCTGCTCACTCTTCAACTGCTCTTCTGGCTCCAAAACAGAATCTACCTCCTTACAATTGACTTGCTGGAGCTGCTTGTTATTGTGCTCTAATACTGGTGCTCCAGATTGCTTATCACTAGTCGTTTTTTCATCTGATGATTGAGCAACATTGTTCATTTTGTAAATTACCGTGTTGCTGTCAAATTTTAAAATATACGCCTGATTGCATCCCTCGTACAACCTTTCCCCCAAAGTGTCAATGATGTAATAAGCATCTGCTTCAACTTTGAGGATGAAAAAATGGTCATTCCAACTAACGATATAAACCTGAGGTTCAGCATTGCTAGGGCACTCTTGTCCAGCCTGACTAATCTCCTCCCAAATGTTATCAAAAGACATGGCACCATGCAGAAAGTCAAATCTTCCCTCATCCATTCCTTCTGGATGGAAAAAACCAACGAAGGACTTCCTAGGAACCACAGAAAGAGAACGTACTTTGGCTTGAATGACTGTTTCCAGATCAAAATGCTTGTCAGGAAATCGCTCCCTATAGGTCTCGTGTTCACATAGGTTCCTCCATTCTAATGAACCTTCTCGAATTAGACTATCAAACTGGGACTTTATGGGCATAAGATCACGATTGTTTTGAAACCAATCAGCAATTACAGCAACAAGGGCCGTACATGCACTCTCACCTGCTGCACGTTCACTGCGCTGATCAATTGAGGCAAAGAAGGCATGTGTCAGAAGCTTCATGTGACCATCACGGCTTGTTACGTCTTTCTGCTCCCAACTCCCTATGGCAAAATTGTCATCCCCAAATTCAGAGACAGATGATCGATTTGCACATGAATCATCCTCCGTCTTGTACAACTGGCAGATAGTGCAAAACATTAGTACTGATAAGCTAAACAACTGTGTGCGACAAAAGTTCAAGGTTCAAAAGTCTATGCTGTTAGACCAATGAGGGCTAGGCTATTGATTTTCCAAAGTTTAAGACAACCAGAAAGAGTTGCAGGTGAAACTCCGTTAATTTTCCAATGATGTCCATAACTTAAGCATGCACCAAGTCTACAAGCGTGAGATTGTGAGTCACTAAGTGATCAAAAAGATCTCAGCATCATGTTTCAAAATACCCAGCAAGCAATTCTTTTATGGTAGAAACATAAACATCATGAAACAATGGCAAGGAAAAAATTAGGAAGCAGATTCTTACGCCAAGAGCAAGGGATTCATCAGAGCTAAGTTGCCGACGATCAAAATCTATGTCATCGCCACCTTCTTCTCCATAGGCCTTCTTTAACAAGGGTTCTCCCTTAGCTTTGGGTGATCTGAAACTCAACTTCCTCTTCCTCCAAGGCAGTATGCTACGTTTCGAACTTTGTAACAGAGAAGGGTCAGATGATGACACTGTTAAATCCTCCATCGGCAAACACCCAACATCTGATTTGCGATTGCTGTAGTAAACCCAGTCCTCATCATCACTATTTACCCTCATGGTGGAATAAAATGACCCTCCAGCATTTGCATAGGCCAGTTTTCCATAACTGAATGACTTTCTAACACTGGAATCCTCCTTTCCCTCATCCGAATCTCCTCCTTCAAAATCATCCAGAGAGTCAGAGTCAAAAGGATAACTGTACTCACCATCCTCACTCCTGGCAGAGCACCTGCCTTCACTGCCCTCTTCCTCACGGCATGCCTTTTTTGCTTTCCTGGTGGATACATACTCTTTCAAAATCTTTACTTTTCTAAGTCCAGCTTTGATTGCAGAAAATTCATCTTTTTCTGCCAAGGTAGGTTCTCTTGTCTGGGCCGGTGATGGGCTAGGGACTATACTTCTCTGAAATAGCTCAATGCTTTCCTGAGCAGCTCTTAGTTCCACTAAGCTAACTGATATCTGCAAGATCAAGAGATGTTATGAATGGTATGAAAATAATATAGGAAGCGCGAGTCAGAAAACAGCTATGACTGTTAATCGCACCAGCTTATATGCAAAGATGACAGAGTTGTGCGGCACGAATGGTAGAACAATCTTAAAAAAAAAAAAATATTAAAAGGTTAAGAGGGGCATACACAAATCGAAGGACAAGGGTCAACAGAACCTCCAGGGAGTTTGAGTGGGATGTTTAAATCCAAATCTTTCTGATCAGCTGCTGATGCAAATTCAGAAAGATTCAGTGATGCCGTTCCGACGACAGGAACCTTGTTCTTTGGCCTTTGATTTAATCCCTGCATTACATAATGCATTCAAATTCTATTAGATAAATAGGAACGATAAAAAGCCTTTGCAATTGTCAAAAATCAGAAGAAAAAAAACTAGTTCATTATCTAATTACAACAGATTTAAAAATAAAAACTCATTGGGACCAAAGAGCGAACTACTAGACGTAACTACAGTAACAAAAAGTATTTTCAAGAAAATCATGAAACCTCCAATCTTCAGTCAGTTATCATAATCAATATTACACGCATACAGTTTGACATGCCCCTGTTCAATATTAGACCACAATTTTGTCAGTAGAAATGATTTTTACTGGGGAAAGATAAAAATTTGAGAAAAAAATTCCATTTAAGGAAGATAGAAACGTGCATACCCAGCAAAATATATATATTTAAAAAAAGTGAAACTCGGATCGATATGAAGTTATGAACTTTCATCTGAGTGCTTAAATATTAAAAACCGATAATTTATTTGAAGAATTAAACATTTAATAACTCCGAATCAATTTTATCATAATTTCTAGCAAGTAGAATTGTAGAAATGGGGAATGGAGAAAAGAGTGGGTGAACGGAAAGACAGAGCGACTGACATTAAAGACAGTGAAAGCGATCTCCCAAGGGGGAAACACATTGTCCTTGTAGGCCGAGAGAGTGCATAAACTTTGAAACTCCTCGTCCCATTCAACGACGCCGTTGTGGGTGTCACCGTACACCTCCACTTCCCTTGTGAAGTTCCTGACCAGCGGCCGCCGCAACGAGCTCAAGGTTAACTTGGGACCCTTCCACCTGATTTCGACCGTCAATCTAGTTTCACTAGTCCCCTTCTCTGCGCACTCCCGCAGCAGATCGCAACCCTCCAGCCTCCTCACGATAAGCCTCACCTCGTACTTCCTCGACACGAGAGGCGGCCATGGCCGCCACTTCATCATCTTCACGACCATAAGGACAGACAGAAGTCCCAACAGAAAACTTTAACGTTCGTGTTGAAGGATAAGGAAAAAGCAAACAACGGGAGGAGTTTGGAGGAATCTCCGAATTAGAAGGGATAAGACACCTATGAATCTTGGGAAATCTTGCTATAATAGTTTAAGAAAATGCAAAGAGGGAATTGGTATAGAAAATTTTCCCAGAAAATCTCCGCATGGAAGGAGGAGAGAGGGAGAGATGGGAGAGAATATGCCGTTATTTTGGGTTAAAAAGAGGGAGAGAAAAAAGGGTCCCCATCAATCACACTCTGCGTTCGGAAACCAAACCAGGGTTAAAAACCGAGTGGGGGTTAAAGACTAGGGTTAAGTTGGGGTTTGAGTTTCGGGTTTTTATGGGTATCCCAGGCGAAGTAACGGCGCACTAACGAGGTAGTTGACTCCACCCCCGGTTTGTCCGTTCCTTCTCCTCTATATTTCAAGGGGGGGAAAAAAACACCCTTCCCGTGAGAGGAGAGATGCCAATTTCATGATTATCCAATTTTCAAGTATATCCATTCCATCGATCTGCGAGAATCTTGAAATGAATTTAATTTGAACATTTAAAAAAAAGTAACAAATTATGCAAATGACATCAACCGTCTCCATCTCATAAAAAAAAAAAAAAGGGTAATTTCTTTGAAACATTGCGTCAGGAATCACCACTTACCGATGAAATTTAAATAATTATGAAACAAACTTATTTTTCATGTAATTGAAATCATTTTACCTCCCGATTATTAAATAGGTGAGAAATAATAATTAAATCATTCAATAAATAGTTACACACACACACACACACACAAAGAAAATGCAACCAAATCAAGTGGGGATGATTAATTTGCTTGTAAGATAGATAACAATATAACATCGCAACAAGCCAACTTGCCTGAGTTAATTCAACTCTTTATATTCATATCCTTTTGTTTCGAGAACTTTCGATACTTATTAAAGCTTTTTTTTTTTTTTTGTTGAAGTTTGTCTTTTAAGCATTATGTCATAAGAAATCAAACCCACGCGCTTCAAAGAGTGTCCTTAAACAGTGATTAAGATTCACCTCTCAATTCACAATTTCATTAAGGCTTGAGGAGACGGAGTAAAATTGAGATATTTATAATCGTTTGAATATTTGTAAAGTAAATAAACAAAAAGCTTAGACGTTATTCCTCATATTTAATTTGCATGAATAGAATTAGGAGAATGAAATTGTTCGTGTTTTGTTTTCAACCCTATTATAAAAATATATAATGGCCCATCTATGCTTATATACAGTTTGTTTAACCATGTTTCATTATATCTTGGGGGTCCACTCTCTGTGGGAAGCCAACCTCAGCCATGAATTCCTGGCTAAAACAAATAATCATGTCAATTAATCCTCAAGGATTGCATTTTTTATTTCCACCTTGCGTGGTGCCAGCAGCAGCAATGCCTTCCCATTAAATATTTTGGATCTATAAATTCACCATGATTATAATTCAACTCTTGAGATGATAATAGCATAAATGCACAGGGACTCCATTTGTCTTCATGTGCAGCACATGTTCACTCAAGGCATGTGTTTTGTTTTGTTCTTTTTTTCCCCTTCGGAAGTTGGATTTGGGATAATCCCCGTACGTAAGACAGTTTATGCCAATATAGCTCATATCCCCTTTTTGTAAAGACAACAACCGGGGGAGTCTTCGTGGGGTGTGGGACAATTTAGGTGTAGTGCTTTACAGGTTGGCTTCCGGGATCAACTTTTCCCCACCAGTTTTTAAAAAGTCTCGTACTGAAACAACCCTATTTAATTTCACTCCATTTTCCATGCAAAATATTTAATTATTTCGTTTTCTTTTTTATTCCATCGTTAAAACTTGGTCGTCAATAAAAATTTATATATTTTTTTATTAGAAAAACAAATTACACTTCATAATTAGCATGACTATATTAATTTCATTGACAATTTTGACTCCACCTTTTATTCAATGAAGTATATAAATTAAAATCTGTTTCAAAACCGTGGCACAGGGATCAAAACTCGCTGATTTATAGCGTTGGGTCCATATATATAATTGGTTACAACTTACAAATAAAAGTATACGTTTGCCCCCACCAGTTAGCGAATCATTAAAACTCGTGAGTTGAGGGGTTTTGAATTTGATTTAAGCCAAACCCAACAACAAGACGGGTTTCATTATTAGCTTCCATTAGTAGGTGGCCTCCCTCAACATATCACACACTGCAAAATCCGAGTTAAGTTTAGCAGAAAGCGCCCGTTTGATAAAGTCGGGGAGATGTTTAAGGTTTTTTCTTTTTAATGATGCCATTTGATTGTGCACTTTAATTTGCAATGCTTAGGAAACAGGCTGAGTATTTTTCACGCAAGAAAAAAGAAGAAGCGTCAAACGGTAAAAGTTAGATTAATTTAATATAACTTTTTTTATTTTTCTGCAAGTTAAAATGTTTTATTATTATACATACTTTAAAATTTTTATTTTAACTTTTAAATTGGTAAAATTTAATTGCTTAAAAAATATAAAACTTTGTTAGTTGGTTTGTTTTCAATTAGAATTGGAAACTCCGATCTTCGCCGATGTTGATGAGAGCATTTGCATGGTTTCGGGTCGTGAAACTTTTGAGTGTAGCGTAGTGTGAACAAATTAAACACTTTCTTAGAAGCCTGCACCTTTTAGGGTTTGTTTCGTTTTAAAATATTCTTCCAATGAACGAACAATCCCCGTTGACTACGGAGATTGCAAGATCTCAACTACTTTGTGGACTTGGCTGGCTCATACCTTCTTCAACCACAAAGGCAAACTTGTTTCAAATCATTAATTATTTTGATGGATTTGCCAAAGCATTTCAATTAAATTGCAAACTACTTCCCCCCTCCCCCCTTTTTTTTTTCTCTCTCTCTATCTCTTTTGGTGGGTAGGAACAAGAAGAGTTTTCTGTTTTGACGAAGAAGATTAAATAATTACCCATTATTGTGTTGCAATGATGCAACGATAAGGAAAAAAAAAGGGAACATCCATTATTTCGATTTAATTATGCTTATTTTATTTTATTGAAATTCTAATGTGCGTCACTACATTGGCTTTTTTTTTTGTTCTTCCATAATTTTATCATTCATTAATTTGACAACAGATTTTGAATTGTTCAGCTGGTCAAATCTATTTTTTGAATTATAAATTAAGAACAGGTGATTAAATCTCAATTTCACGTATAAAAATAGATATATTTATTTTCTTTTTGTTACACACAGAGAGTCAGCGAATTTTCTAGAGTCCTATCGCATTTTTTTTTTTGAACAGTTCCTCTCCGGTACATAAGAATTTTTCTTTCCTTATTATTATTATTATTATTATTATTTTATTCTTATGTAGGAAACAAACAATGTTTATAAAGCACGATATAAGTTTCCTCATCGATGATTTTTCAAAATAAATATTATTAATATTATAAGCGACGACAACTTGTAGGAAGGTGGTGATGGAAGGAAAGCAGAGTTTAACTGGAACCATTTCCAAATGACGATGTCAGGTAGCTTGCTTTGTTTGACGAGAACTGGTCGATGTAAACAATCACTACAACAATAGGATTACCCAAATTAATTAGTGGGACTGCAAACAAAAACAAAAAGCGTTGAAGCCTTGATTGAAAGTAACGCGTGAAAAGTTAGCCACAAATCAAAGAAAAAGGAATACTGGGCCCCACCGAAAGGTACACTATGACAACCACACACGACTATTTCACAATCGCTTGCCTTTTGATTCTTTTGAATACCGCTCGCTCCCCACCATTTCCCAAACACCCCCAAAAAAAAAAGGTGAAAACAGGAAGCCAATAGGTTATAGCCACCTGTGCGGTACAATTGTGGATGTATCTTTCTGCTACATGCTAGTGAAAGTCATCTGCTATAAATCAGAACTTGTATTCCTAAAACTGTTTATTTAGTATTATAAATAATTTTATACTATTTTTAAAAAGTTTAGGAGTTGATTTTATATTAAAATATATTTTTGAGCTGATTAGATAGTAGAGCTTAGCAATTGATTTCCCAAATAACTGTAGTTTGCTTGGGGGAAACTGTGTCAATATTCATTCATAAAAGTAAAAAAAGCTATTAATGTAGGTATATTCCAAACGGACATGTCAGCTCGAAACAAATGGAGACATTCTACGTCTGAGTTACAGATAATTTAATTTTAAAAGTCAATGAAAATTATTAACAAAATAATATAACATTATGGTGTCCGGGGAGCATTGTAGATTATACTAATACAACAATGCTGCTCGGTTGGCTCCACCCAAAAGACAGCGAGGAACAGCTAACTGGGCAGGCCATGCCTCAGAAGGCTTATCTCCTGAAATTGGAACTATCCCATCAGAGTGTCTCCACCAAGGTCCTTTTATTGACTCAGTTTTAATCTTAAATAAATGAAACACATTTAGCTTCGACGATTGGCTGCTTTGCTAATCTCCATAATCTGTTCCTCTATAGCCAATGGGTCCATATTTCCATATTTGATGTTTTCTTTAAAATTAAGTTACTTATTTACTTTTACGGCAGGGAGGGATTTAAAAGAACTCCTTCAATTTCTCCCACATGATTTTTTTTTCTTTTTTTTGGGGGCTCAACCGCAGAAACAATCCATGATCCATAATTAGGCTCGGGTTACTTTGGACAGAAGGAATTTAAAAAATGTGACAGACATGGAAAGCAACGCTCACAAACAAGAACTTGAAGCACCGAACAGTTCAAAACCCAATAAGCCAAGAAAGGGACAAAACTGAAGGGCAACCAAAAAACAAAAGAAAAAAAACCATAATCATTACGCATAGCAAGACAAACCAATTCTGCAAATGGATATTCTATTCTGCCAAAGGCTATCAAGCATCATTCCTATTGATATTTGATCAAATTCATCCCACTCAATTCATCACCTTAAGACAAAAAAATTCACTGTTGTTATATAAATATTGCATCAGCGCTCAGATTGGTCCCTAACAATTTGTATGCATTTGCTGAACAATGAAATCATCAAGTTTGCTCTGTAAACTGTAATTCCTTGATATGTAGTGATTTTGTATCAGTAAGTACTTGCTTTTTACCTAACGGTTTTCCTTCATACAATCTTCCATGTTCTTGAGAAAAGTGCTCAATTTTATATTAGAAAAGCAAGCAAAACAATATCAAGGAACGAATCGAATTTAGAAAAATATGTTAGGCATGGTGGGAAGCCAGTAGTAATATTAGAATAGTGGCCTTAACCTCGACAAGAAAATTATCCTTCACACTTTGCGTGGTAAAATTATTAAATATATTTCTTCTTTAATAGCTTGAATTTAGTATAGGTTGATTCTTGACACACGAACAAAAGAAAGTTAATTATCGAACACTAAAAACCATGTGGTATATATCTGCTGATCCATCACTTTCTAATAAAGAATTATTAATAATTTGTATAAGTAACATTATCTGAGAAGACACACACACACACATATATATATTCGAAGACGAAGTCACTATAATTGGGATAACATCTCGTTTTGTCTCAACCTTGAAAAGCTAGCCTTGAAGCATTGATCTTATATAACATGCATGAATATATACTTTGATGAAATAGAGAGGCACCATTATTCGGCACCTCATGAAAATCCCCAATAGAACCAAACGGAACTTGCCAACTTCGAAGGCTCATAATTTCAACCGAGTGCCAAACTCAGTGGGAGAATAAACGCATTTAGACAAAATTTGTGGCTGCAGATGGGCCACCCCCCAACAAGGATGCTATTTTCACTTTTCATACATTCCATAAACTTTCGATTTCCATCTTTCATTTTGGTTGCCATATCTTTTTACGTGTAATCCAATCGTTCACAAATAACTCTATTTTACTTTCTCTGATTTTTTTTAAAGAAGAAAGAGAGAGAGAGAGAGGAGAGAACTTTAAAATGGTTGGATTATTTTGACCTTGAAACGCAGGCATGATGATAGTCGATTAGTGGGATGGAAGATGGGAATGCATTGATAGGTCCACATGTTCCATTCTGATTTTCTTCCTGAGGAGTTTGCCAAGGAATCCCAGAAATTATGCCTTCCCATTCAAAGGTAAACTCCTTTCCCTGCTTATATGGTCACCATTTTGCCCCACCCATCATGTGTGGGAATATTGTTATACTTTCGAGCTTTTCACTGCATCAGGAAAAGCAAATGAGAATATATATTTTGTAAAAAAATTTAATCCCAAAAAAATTAAATTCAAGGGCACCTATGTATATTTGTCACTTTCCGGGAATTGGACAAGAGAAGAAAATAGAATTTCGTTTAATTTGGCATTGGCAGAGAGAAGGGAAATAGGGTTGTGAAATTTTAAATTTGAAAGATGGAGGAATCTATAAAGAATCTGTGAATAATGATTTCATGTGAAAGCAAACATTCTGAGTTGAAAGGACAGATCGAGCTTGCTGGGTATATCCACCACAGGAAGTGTCATGATGGGTAATGGAGAAGTTGAAGAATGCATTCGATGAAGTGGGATGCCACTGTGCATAGGGGGTGCTTCATGCTACACGCAGTAGGGAATCTTATCTCTGAAGAAACTCGAACTTCTGCCGATCAACTTTCACATCGCCCAGTCATATATATAGGTCTCAACAATCATCATCAGATAATTTTATCCGAGGAACTAACTGGCACACTGTATATAATGGGTCAAGACATGCGTACATGTAAAGGATGAAGTTTCACATAAGCTACTCCAAAGGTTTGGCGTGAGGAAGACGAACAAATACTATATATGTACTTAAGATGGAGGAGTTGAGCAAAGCTTATTTCATCTGAATTATTCTTCATATGTATAAGAGGGTGATCTTTGGCTTGCTGTCTTGTGACTTGAAAGTTAGAAATAACTTTTTCGTTTCTGGAATTAAGACTGTACATTTTTTCTTTTTAGACTCTATTAAATGAGAACTTCTGAGATTAAACCATCATTTATTTATTATTATTATTCATATGTACGTACCATATATCACCGTTTTTAACTTACTTAGCCAGACAAAAGGAAACAAAAAAAAAAAAGAAATTTCTCTTTACCTCCCTAGCTACTGAATTCATGTATATGTTGAGAGACTGGAGACAATGGGGAACTTTTGTTGTTGTCAGACATAATTCCAGCCTCTATCATATTGGATTTTAGAACACGTCTTTTCGTTTTTACGCTACAAATATGAGGTAAAAAATTCTTAAGGAATGAATGACGATGTCTATCACCCTCAAAAAGAGGATGTTGCAGGAAAAAAAAATATTGATTTGAGCCAACATTTTAGCGGAGTCGGCCGATCTGTATTGACAACTCAGGATAATGTGTTTGTAAAGATTCTGTTTTTAAATATTTTCGGACGGCCTTGATGGAATAAAAAGTAATAATCTTTTTTTTTTGGGACAACTGAATAAAAAGCAATAATCAAATGTCGACTGTATATGGGTAGTGGGCAGAATTGGGCCTCAGCAGCCCTCATCCCAACTAGAGATTTAAAAAAAAAAAGAGTAAATAAAAGACACGGACCCTCTACCGTGCCCAAGTCACAGTAGGCGGTGCTTGCCCACAAATCGTAGCCATTTGACTGTGTTTTGTTTTGTTTTTTATTTTTTAATTTATTTTTGAAATTTAATTTTTGTAATAAATTATTTAAAAATATAAAAAACTTTTTAGTTTTTTAATATATTTTTAAATTTTAATTTTTTCATCAGATTATTTAAAATTTTATTTTAAAAAAATTAAAGAGAAAATAAACTTTAAAAAATAAGAGTTTGTTGAAAATTATTTTGTTAAAAAAATTTTAAAATTTATTGAAAAATCAAATGTAAATTGTTGAAAATAATTTTTTTTTTGTCAAAAAACCTTATAATTTTGATGAAAAATCAAATCTTCTTTGTATTTTTTTATTTTAAAATTTATTTTTAATATTTAATTTTTTCAATGAATTACTTTTTTTAAAAAAAATTCCTTTAAAAGTATTCTTATATTTTGGTTAGTTAAGCTAAGGTCATAACAATAACAATGGCACATAGAGAACAAAAAATTTAAGCTAGAGTTATTTAAAAGTAAAAAATTTAAATTTTCAATAAATTTTTATATTTTATTTTTTTATTAATTTTTAAAAAGAAAATAATTTTTTAAATAATTTATTGAAAAAAATTAAACTTTGAAAATGTATTAAAATAATTAAATTATATTTTTAAAATTTATTTTTTCTTTAATGTTTTAAATAATTTATTAAAAAAATTAAATTTTAAAATAAATAAAAATTTCAAAACGCAGCCAAAAGGCTGCGTTGTGAATCACAGAGGATCCATATCCGTATAGAAGCAGCTCCGACCGACGGCACTGCACATCCCCATAAAAAGAATCATCCACTTATCGGCTAAATCATCAACCGTAAGCACCTCTCTCTGCTCTCTTAAGACAAACTACGCTATACCCAGGTCTTACCTCTTCACTTCAATCTCTTCTCTGTATTTATACTTTGTTTCTGTTTTTGATAACCTTCGATACTCGTAGGAAACTGATCCTGTCAGTACAATAATTCTTTATGTCTCTTTATTATCAACTTTCCAATTCTTTGCGGATGCCCCGTTAATTTTTGCTGATTGTCGTTTTGCACTTGCTGCATCGGTCATTCATTCCTTTCTTCGGGTGGAGTTTACGGACAATATTGAATCATCACAATCAATTAATAGAGCACGCTAGTTATTGGGCTTCTATTTCTGGTGTAAACTAGTTCCGCAACCACAATTGCATTTGTATACTTTCATACCTTGACTCCTCTTGAATTATCATCCATAGCAGCATCTGTCTTTACCGTAATGCTAAGCACGTCTAACTTCTTAACTTGATATCTTGGAATGTCCATTCTCAAGCTTTTGTTGCTGTGTCACATTTACAATTACATAGTGTGTTTTAACTGCCATATTAGACCTTCTTTTGTCAAAAACAAAACAAACGAACCCTTATTGATTATTGAATAAAATTAGGAATTTAGGATTAGGTGGTATATTGTTCAGGTTTCTTTTCAAGTGTGGATAACTTAGGTCAATCAAATGGGAAATTGTTTTGTGAAAACTAAATTCACAATTTTAAGTTACATGGCATCCCAGAGCATGCTCAATGCCACTTCTTTTCCTGTTTCTCTGACTCTGTTTACATTTTGCGAGAAGACACTGTGAGGACTATATTTCTTGGGAGGAGGAAGGATGAATTATCATTGGGTCAGTGAGCGTTGTTTATTTGATTTTGTTAGCAGAGCATCTTCAATGTCAGTGAAGGTTGATACTAGGTTGTCCCATTTTGGCCTCTTGTAGAGGACATGCCATTTTACCTCCAGCTTTGAAGAGTCAAGACGATAATGATATATAGATTGATGACCATGTCATACCTGAGTACCTTTAATTTTATGCTTAGAGTAAGCATTCTATTCTTAGAACTTATGCTAATAATAGTTATTCTCATGTCAGCAATAATGGATGGTAATGCTCTGGTGAAGGGAGACAAACTCATACTGAGGGGATTGACATTCCATGGTTTTCATGGAGTCAAACCAGAAGAAAGGAAGCTGGGTCAGAAATTTTTGGTAGATGTAGATGCTTGGATGGATCTCAGAGCAGCTGGTAAATCTGATCTCTTGTCAGATTCAGTTAGTTACACAAATATATATCGGTGAGCACAAAGTTAAGCGCTTCGCTTATATTTTCCATAAAATGACCAATCATGTTCTAGTAGTAGTGCTGCAATTCTAATATCTTGATTCTGATTTTCATCATTTTATCTTCGTCTGGGGGAAAATTTTCAAAGTAAGTTTGAATGTACAAAGTAATTGTTGTTTAATTGATATGTGACTGCTTTTAACAAGAAGAATTGGTGAGTACAGTATAGTTAAAGAAGTTGTGGAAGGGTCACCTCACAATCTTCTGGAGTCAGTGGCCGAACAAATTGCAACCACAACTCTGACAAAGCACCACCAGATATCTGCTGTTTGTGTGAAAGTTGGGAAGCCTCATGTGGCAGTTCAAGGTCCAGTTGATTACTTAGGCGTTGAGATTCTTAGACACAGAAGCCATGTGCCTAACTAAAACTTTAGTTAACTGCTTGAGGTTTTGTATGTCTCGAAATTCCATGTGAAACAGGAATTAATCTTTAACTCCAACTCTTTTTCAACTCTTGTCAATCTTCTCTCGTAATTATATGCATCCTCAGTGCCATAATCTTGAAAGCCTGGTTTGAAATGTTATTTTCTTTTTCTTCTTTCTAAACCGATAGCCTTGAAAGCCTTCATGGATAACTTTTGTTGCTTTGTTGTCATTAGACACTAGTAATTTATATCCTTTTAGTTTAACCTCCAATCTCATTTATATCAACAACGATAAACACAGCATTACTACAGCTTTTAATATGGTGAGGTTTCAAATGTCAAAATGGCATGCTACGTGAAGTTTAACCCAATTTAAGAAACTTGACAACAGATAGACAAGCCAGAGGTTCATCAATTACAATGTCTGCTATAGCCTGAAGCACGTTGATAACATTATATACAGGAAAAAGTATCCTCTTTCTGTGTTTTCCTGGTCAGTGATGTAACCGCAACTGTCCACATGCTTCGGAGCATCTGCCACGCACTCCTCATTATAATTTCTTGCCTTCTCAGACTCGTTCAAGTTTTGAAGCATGTCAGGTTGATGCCTATTTGGTGACCAGAAACATTCTCTTCACCACCTAAATGCAATGCCCGTGCATTTGGGGGTTCTTGCCCACAGAAGAGATTTCATTTCAAGATTTGACTCGCAACACGCAGTCCTTTTTCTGCCAGGGACCAATTGTGCAGCTAATTGCCTACATTAAATTTTCAGCAAAATTAAAATTAAACCATAAATTAAATGGCTTATATTTTGAATAGAATATTTACGGACATTTTTTTTTTATTTCTTCTAGAATTTTCCTTCATAAGTTTACCCGAGAAAATTTTAGTGGTTTCTGCGCCAATGCCGATGATAGCGAACCACAGCCAAGAAGAAAAGATTTTGGTAAGAAAAAGAGAACACAACTCTTGTTATTAATTAGATTATTATTGAGAGTGATTTTTCAGTATTTAAAATGTATTAGACTATTATCAACCATCTGATGAATTTAGACGTTTTAATATAATAATTAATATTACTGTCGGTGAGGCAAAATATCTGTGTATTATATGGACAGAATTTGGTTTTATTATTACTATTATATATTAGACTAGATAGAATAAGTGTGTTTGACTAAATTTTTCTTTAGCTGCTTGGTATTTATTTTATTTACAATTCAATGACAGAAAAATTCAATTCATATAGTAGCTGCAGTTGACAAGTCAAGGGGTTCATTGAATGGCATTTAGTCTTGTTTAGGTGTATAATATACTTACATGAATAATAACAAAAAGTAAAAATCAAAAGAAAAGTGATTAATTTTACTAATAAGTTTCATGATGGTAGATGCTTTGCCAAATATTTTAAATATCTTTACGATTTCATGTCAAATCTTGTAATGCACTGGTAATTCTCAAGATGTTCTTATCAGAAGCTATAACAAACTTTATTGTTTTACATTAATTTAAAGTTAAGCTATAAAATACTTATTTTAATTTCGACTCGTGTAGCTGATTATCGTATCAGTTAATTTCTTTTTTAAGAAAAAAGTAGTTTTTTTTTTGTCTTAAAACTTTAAAGAATGGAATGGCCCATGCAGAATAATCTGG
Organism: Gleditsia sinensis; assembly: GCA_037074535.1. Classification (NCBI taxonomy): domain Eukaryota; kingdom Viridiplantae; phylum Streptophyta; class Magnoliopsida; order Fabales; family Fabaceae; genus Gleditsia; species Gleditsia sinensis. The sequence continues at coordinate 7,560,804 of CM073473.1, forward strand.
CAACATCGTTTTGCTTCAGCGGCACGCTAGTAGCAGTGTACAGTATGTTGCCGATGAATTTTGGTACACTATCACCTTATTCTTACACTTCGATCGTTCAGACACGTGCATTGTTCCTTTCCTTCTGAAACAGCCAGAAAGAGATGGCCTTTCTTTCTTCTTCGATCTTCCAGTATTTCACAACTAACCTTTCTCACCATTACTCTTTGAGGTGATTCCTGGGGTGGCCTACCTTTTTATGCTTCTTTGCTGCTTTTCTGCCGCCTAGCTATGTGCTTACGTCTGTGTGGTCCCCCCGAACAAAGCTCTGACCCGTCCAACTTAATTTGTTTTTCCATCCTATGAGCCACGTTCTATGTCCGTCTGGGTGCTCTCACATTAGGTGACTCTGTCTCCTCCTACTGGTTTGAGATCTTCATTTAGCTCGTGGAAATTTCAGTTTTCTGACTCGGGATTCCGTCCAGAATACTTAAAAGACAACTGCGGGAAGTTTCACGTAAGTGGGATTTTGATAAATTTACATATAAGTCGCGTCTTGGGTCTTTGATATCTCAATTTTTCTGTATAGCTATGAATTGAATATCAAAGAGCTCCTTTATCATCTGCTTGTCATGGAAGTGATATAGTATACTGAATCAGAGCCTAAAATGTGGTTTTGATTTTAGTTAGTAAATTTAAATGGAAAGTTCTTGTGGTACTCTTCGAACCTTATGTTAATTCTTTGGGTCTGGGGTCCTCCCCCGTCAAAATTCTGTCAGCAAGTGGCCTTTAATTTTAAACTTCATTGGTATGCTGTCATTACTAAAACGTAAAAATGGCTTTTGTTGACTGCATGCTAAATTAAAACGTAGAGATGAAGAACCAAGAACTGTCATTACTTGGGCTAATGGAGAGAGGCCATTCATCTGATGAAACATCCTATTTCTGCGTCCATTTTTACACTGACGATATATGACGTGTTATTAATCATGCATGATGAGATGTAATATTTTTACCCAAATGAATGTTCTTATTTACCCACAGTGAACTTCAGTGATTGTACATTTATGACATGCTTCCAAACCTAATAACTGGTTATTGCCCAATTTTCAGACAAGACTTCCTGACAGAAGACTCTTTCTACTTTCCTTACTGATGCGAAGATGGAAAAGAAACCAAAAATTGTGCAGTATAGGGAAAGGCTGGATAAGACCCTTTCCTCCCCTGATCTAGCAAATGAGGAGATACTTAAAACCCTTGTCAAAAAGCAGCTCTTTCGTTCTTTGCAACATGAAATAGAAGGTAATAACATTTCTTAACTTCCTTTGAATTCATTTAGGAAGAAAGGATACTAAGTGCAGCTATTATGTTAGTTCATTGAATTTGTCTTCACTTTTTGATTCTATATTTGTTGCGTGCAGGATATAAGGAGAAAGTAGTAGAAACCAGAACTGCGGAAGTATCTAAATTTCTTGATATGTTGAGGAGTGCTTCTGTAGATGATAGCAAGAGATCTAACACTTCACACACTGATTGGAAAGTATGCTATGAGTCTGCATGATTTTCTCAATGTTAGGTTTCCTTGATCAAAACTTTTCCACATTGCCAAAATCATCTTTCTTTCCTTTAGATCCTGAATTTTTTGAAGTATTTATTTTATATTTTTCACATTTGTATTCTGAATCTTGACTATCCTTTGGTCAGTAGATAAATGACTTTCTCAATTAAATTCTTGACACAAATTTTTGATAATCCTACTTCTTCCATCAGTTGAAACAAGATAATGAAGAGTTTCGTGTCATGTATCGTGAAGGACCAAAGGGAACTCCATTTCATACATTGCTAGCTGAAGGCTATGTAGATGGGCCAGTAGATGTTTGTGAGTTATGCCGGGACGGCCAAAATTTTTTTTTAGCATCATCCTTTTATTTAAAGGTGTTATTGATTTCTGCGTATGTAATTTAATTACTTCCATTCTTCATTTCAGGTTTGCGTATCTCGTGGGAGACAACCCTTTACAAGAAATGGTGAGAATTGGATTCACCGTCATTTTATAAACGCTGATGAATTTCTGTACACGATTGGAAGTTATACCAGTTCACGAAAAGAACTGCTTCCTTTTGGAATGTCTTGGGGTGCTGGAAAAGTTATAGTTGCAAGATATGTTTGCCTCATCTGTTTAATTTAGTATTTTTATTATGAGGTGGTCTTAGAAGTTGCTGTATAATTTAAAAATGCTTTGAATCTAAGTAATTTTTTTTTAGTTAAAAATTAAGTACCTCCTACCACTATGAAAAAATTCACTGATACTTCTAATTGAGTTCATTATTAACTGACAAGATTGAGGTTTGGCACTTGCGCATTTATGATTTCATTTTCTTTCTCTTCTTTTTGTGCTTGAAGGAGAAAAAGGGGGGGGGGGGGGAGTGGTAAGTTAAGGTGAAAACAAGCAAAAGGCATATATATGTTACACGGTTACCATTGAATGTATATACCATTAACTTCTGCTCGACCAGGGGTGAATCACATTCTTCATTTCACAGGTGGCCTCAGTTTACTGTTCCCACTTTCAAAATTATACAATCTGACTGTTTGCAGAAAGTTCAGATTGGGGAACAAATATCTCTAGTGAGGTTTGTCCTGCCAACAGCAGCATAAAAATTTCACTTTTTCCCCCTTTAACATTCTAAAATTCTTCCCCTTTTGAATGCTTGTTTTGATCCAAATTTTGGAAGAAAGGGCGAAAGTTTCATGGCCGCTGTCCACAAGGGAGGCTGTCATGCACTATTATCTGATTGAGTACTTTCAGGATGACTTAATTGTTGTTCTTATAAATTCGGTAATCACCTGGACCTCTTTTTATATATAATTTTTTAAGTTAATTTTACACATGATCTAAACTTCATGATCTTTGTGATAAATTTGCTTTCAGGTCCCTGAGTCAAAGAGCATTAATGGGACCTTGAATGGTTTTACGATTGAGGAAATTCCTGAAGCAAAAGATGCAGTGAGAATTGATTTGGTGGGAGGCTTTGCATTGCAAAAGGTGACATCAGAAAGAAGTTACTTTCGGTGAGTTTAATGCGGCTGTTATACTTGAATGGATTAATGGAATATAATGGGAAAACAGTCACCAATCACAGACCATTATCAGGGCCATGTAGACTCCATATACGATTTGCTTGATGTAAAGAAGATGCCAAATAACTGAAATAATTTTTCTGTATATAGCTGGATTCAATTTACATGGTTTTTTTTTTTTTTTAAATTAAACCCATGTGAAGCCGGTGATTTTGCCCAAATTTTGCAAATGGACTGTGTAACCTTTAACAAATGTTCTTGGACTGTGACAGAAATATGATGAGTACTAAATTGTTTTTATGATAGTGAGGATATTTCTATGTTAAACTATACATTAAAGAGATGCAACTCCAATGCTTTTTGAACTGTCAATAACAAATTTGTGATGCAACATACGCAGAGCTACAGTCTTCATTTACTGTTGCAACTCGTTTGCTAGTATCTGTAGAAATATCTGAATTTGCTTTTTGATTTTCTCCGGGATTTGGGTATTTGGCTTTAGAGACTTATAATTATAAATTGTAACTGTAAGAAGATTTTGATTATGATAGGCTTGGGTTTGGGGATGAACAGGAAAATAAACTGTAATTATTTGGTCATTTGTTTTGATTTCTCTTTCGTACAGACTTGGCATTTCAGGTGTTTCTGTGAATGTTTGTCTGTGGTTTGATTGTCTAAGTGAGACTACTGGTTCCCGTTGTTTAATAGTCTTCCATGTCTCCATTATAAGTTACTTTTACATTGATTACTAGTTTCTAAAAGAAATAAGTGATCAAACTTTATGCGCAATGTAACTAGACTAGTTCTTTGGCTTAGCTTTCAGGTACATTGTGGGAAAAATGAGAAGGTACTAGAAGGACAGAAATTTTAATTAGCAACCTGATTCCGTTACTTAAATTCTATTAAATTTTGTAGGACAATAGCAAACATGGATATTAAGCTGGATTTTGTACCTCCATCCCTTATAAACTTCATCTCAAGGCAGCTCATCGGCAATGGTTTCAGACTTTATCAGAAGGTTGTAGATTCTTACACTTCTTCTATTAGGCATAGGACGAAGATTTTACGTTTTTGTTTCTTCGCGGCTAACCAATGTACTCAACCCATTATTTAATTAAGAAAGAAATTATATATGTGAGGATGCATCATGTTCGAACCAAATCTTCAACCCCATGAATTGTTTAATTATATTTTAACTTGTAAAGTAGGATTTTTCATGGCATTTTGAGCTCATAGCCTTAACCTGAGAGGATTTTGAATGCAATGGTTAGTCTTCAGACTGAATTCAGCTGATTTTCTATTTTCTGTTTGCTCATGTTAATAGAATATCCTAGCATTATCTTTATGCATATTTTCCTATTATCGTCACACATTACCCAATTCTAGATTTTGTTGTAGGCAGTAGCTTCTATGATGAGCCAAGATAAAGAATGTAGCAAGACCTTGGGGGATCCAATGTATGCTAGAATTCGTGAAGCTCTGTATGACAATATTGGATCGAAGAGGGCTATGGTTGGGGAAGAGCTTAAGCAGAGAGAAAACATTGTCCTAGGTGAAGAGCTTATTGGAAGTAAGCAAGATGAGGATAAGTCAAAAGTTGTATCTCTGGAAGATAAAATCAATCAATATGGTGATAAGTCCACGCCAATGAATGTAGTTGCAGTGAACAAAGGATTTACAGAGATAGAGGAAGCAGATAGTGGAGAAGTACACTTTGAGGAGGATGGCATGGAAGAAAATGATACTCAAATCGAGGAACTTGATACAAAGAGTCTACTAAAGGAAAAAAGGAATGTATATATCAGTTCAGAGGTAGAACAGGCTCTAGAAACATTAGAGAAGGCCGTTTCAGTGGTTCGGAAATACAGACTTCATTACAACAGGTCGTCTTCTAGCTTCACCAACGAAGAGTCTCCACGCATGGAAAAAGGTAATACTGCTGATTCCTATTCCCCAAAACCTAGGCTACTATGTTCAAAAAGTGAGGTTGGTATTGCGGTATCAAACAAAGATATACTGGAGGGACGTTCACAAGAAGCACCTGGGACTACCTTTGACATACATAACTTAAGGTGATTATAATACCGTTTCTCTCGTCAGTGGAATGAATCAGAGTTTCCTTCCATGTGGTACAGGATGATGATGTTCATTATGAATAATTAATGTGTGATTCCTTTTTTTTTTTGGGGTTCCTTCAGGCAGACAAGAACAAATCCTATCATAAAGGAAGTACACTACAACAAAGTAGTACCAGCTTCAGCAGAGCAGAATGTTTTGAAAAATGGGGCAACAGATATCCCAAGTAACCAAACAATATGCAGTAACAAGGAATCAAACAGTGTTGCAATCCAAGATATATCTTCAAATGAACCGAAAAAGTCAAGCAGGTGGAGAATGTATAAATACTGTTGTTTTCTGCCACAATTGAAAAGGAAAAGTCAAGCGACCAAGAGCAGAAGATGAGGAGAAAATGGGTCTTTAGAGGCTCCTTGTCAAGTTGCAAACCAAGATTTATAGTTTTTGTTAACATATTTGATATATGGCGGCGAAATTTTTCCTTACTTTTTTTTTTTTTTTTTTTGAAATCTCTTCTCTTTAAATTTCCAGCAGCCATATATGTGGGAACATTAGTCTATCCTCACAAGGTTCTGGGACGATGCTTATCATAATACTAAATGTGGAATTTGGTCGCCATGAAATTCTGCATGAGTTATTTCGTTAATATTTATTTATTTTTTCTTTAGTTTGATGCGTGTGATTTGAGGCCCCCTTTTTTTTTTTCTCATTTTTCTTCTCTTTTCACGATTATGTATTCCAAGTTTAATTATATTTTTTTATAAATATATAATAAAATAAGTTATTCATGGATTTAGTAGATATTTTATTTTTCATTTATATGTGAAACAAGTTATTCATGGTCCCTATTCGTGTTTTTAAAGTTGTGTAATTTTTATTTTCTATTTTTTAAAATAAAATGTAATCAAAGTTTTTTTTTTGTTAAAGATAAAAATTTTATTTCACAATAAAAGTAGAATTACTCCAAATACGAAAAAAATAACATCGTTATGTTTAAAAATATATTTATTAATAATTAAAAATTAAGTGTATTCACGATATACTAAATACCTTAGTGTAAGCTAATTATTTTCTAGTATGGCATTATGACTTTTCAATATATTCTATATTGAATAATCGTTAAATTTTAATATAATACTTAAGTTATAAGATTTTTTCACTCAACAGATTAATCTTTTAAAATATTTTTTTTTATGATTTAAATAATATTAATTAATACTTTTATTGAGAGTCGACTAATAATATGAAATATGTAACTTTAGAAGGAGTGACATAGAAAATGCCTACTTATAAGCTGGATTAAGATGCAGCACTCTATTGAGAATCAATACTAATTGATGAGTGAAGTTACACCAAAAAAAAAAAAGAAAAAAAAAAAGGCTACCACTGAGTCAATGTCAGTAGAGTAAAAGCCACCCAGTGTATGTTACTAAATTAGGCCTTTTGAAAGGATATACGGTGATACTTTAAGTCATGAAGTTCTTTCTCCCAAGAGACACATGTGCTTTCTTCATGACTTAAAGTCGTATTAAATACTAAGCCTATTCAAAAAGTTAGAAAAAGAAGACAAACCAGTAAATGAGATAAGAGTGTTTTGGTTCTTTCAATATGTTAGTAGGAGACAATGGGACTTCATGTATCGGGTAATTCTTTCTCATTACTTATGGACGGTTATGTTTATGTAACTGGGCCAAGATATACTCATTTATACTAAATACTCTATTTTTTAAAATTTTTATCATTCATGTTTTTGCATAAAAATCATAAGATATAGCACGTAAGTTTTGTCTTCTTTTGTGTGCAACACTATTTCATATGATTTTGTACTCAAAATCCATTAAGTCGCTCTTTCGCCAAGCTTCTTTTGCATGGACGTACTTTATCAACAAGTGACGGAGTGATTTTATTCTATAATCACACATTGGGCAATCTCCAGAGTATGATGCATTTTTTTTTTTGTAAATTCTATTTTTGAATATATATTTTTTTTTTTTTACTTATAAGTTCCAAATCTTTTTGCCGCACTTTCTAATTTCGTCTTCGACTATATTTTTAATTAAAGAATAGAGTTCTTTTATTACAATTTCATACCTAAACTTAATCGTATAAGTGCCATTTTTATTTTTATACCATATCAATCTATCATCTTCACCACCTGGTTGCTAATATTTCTTGAGCTAATTCATCATCATCTAATTCATTTAGGATAGCAATTTCGCGTTATTGACCTATAATTAGGTCTACATAGCGTGTGTTTGGAATGACGGAAGTCAAATGTAATTTTATAAGAAATAACACTTAATTAATTTTAATTAAACGAATGTTTTATAATAAAAAAATGAACTTTTATATAATTTTACTGTCAATTCAAATATACGCATAATTTCTTAACATCTCCTCTTCTTCGTAAATATTAAGCAAACAATAAAACTTTCGTGAATCAATCATGACTAAGTATCTATAGAACTTAATTATTTATATTTTATTATTTATCTTCTTACTAAGATATTTCTCCATCCCTAAAATGGGTTGAAGATGAGAGGACTCTTCCTGAGATTGCTCCTGTTCCTATACTAATCCTCCCAAACAGAACTGCTTCTCGTGTATTGGGTTTGTGCTATTTTGCGATGTCGACGAAGAAGCTCTTCACGCCCCTCTCCACCTTTATGAGACGACGCCTAACTTCGATAACCGCTTGTTCCGCATTAAATTCTTCTCCTCAACTCAAATGTTCCGCTAATATCTCACCGTTACCACAGTCGATTGTACCATTTGATCGTCTTTTACATTACCCCTCGTACTATTTTCTTGGGAATCTCAGATTTGCTTCCAAAACTTTATGTTCCAAATCTCTCCAGAAACTCGAAAGTAGGTGCTGGAATTGTCATTCTATACCCGAATCAGCACCGTTTCTGTTTTGTGAGTCCTGTAGGACCGTTCAACCCGTTGAAGAGTCCGTCGACTATTTTGAAATCTTCGGATTGTAAGTCTCTGGGCTTTTATTGTTCTGGATGCTAAATTTTTCTGACGAAGTTTTAATTTTTTATTTTAACATTTATGATTATGAAAAGGAAGATTGGAAGTAATACATGTTCACATAGACTGGTTGGCAGACAAAGAAAAGAAATTGATAATTTGGCTAGTGAGGTGATACAATAGTTGTGCGGAATTTGCTGTTTTTAATTCATTCCATATGTTAGTTTGCTTAATTTTCAGTATTGTAAATTATAGTCGTATATGCTGCCTCTCATCAAACAAAGAGAAAATTATATGCCACTGTGTTTCATAACCATCTAAAGTCGGGACTTCGTACTCAATTAATGTATTATGCATACTTGACTGCTAGTTGTAAAACAATGGTTTTCATTTTAGGAGAATGATGTGATTTTTACAAGAAAAAAAAGGACTTAGGAATCATTAGCGTGGTTAATCCTGTTTTATAATGGTTGATGTTACTCCATAAAATCTAATTAACCACAGTTGTGGTTAATAGACCCTTTTTTGAAGAATGAATCATGGGGTTGGTCCTTGCTTATAATTTTCTTTTTTAGATTCACGATTTTAATAGATAAGTTGATAAATATAAAGGTAAATTTTCTTTCTCCCAATTTTCTACAGGGACAAGAAATATGATGTAGAGGGTAAGAATTTGGATGGCAAGTACAAAGAGTGGCAAAAGAAACTGCACCCTGATTTAGTACATTCGAAATCTGAGGTTGATCTAATGGATCTCCTTTCTTTTTCATTTTCCTCTTCTTCATTATTTTGTCTTCTGCATGTTATTTATTTATTTCTTGTGAGATCGGTGTGAAGCTGAATATGTTATCAGAGAAATCATTTTTTTTAACATTTTCTTTTGGGTTAGAAAGAAAGAGATTTTGCTGCTGAACAATCTGCTAAGGTGATTGATGCATTTCGTACGCTTACCAGGCCTCTGTCAAGATGTATATACATGGTAAGCATATATTCATCCTTGGATTCCAAAAATGATCATTCTTCATTGCATTGTCAGATGTCTCTGTATAACATGAAAAGCTAAAATGGTACTGACTCAATAGTGATAGTATACTTGTGATGAAGAAAATTCAATATTTGATGGTAGAAATACATGAATCTGATGTGTTATGTGTGTACCTCAGAATTTCAATATATTTATGTATATAGTGGGATAAAGGCTATCATATGAAAGTATGAAACGTCATCAATAGTCTCTCTGTCAAAACCTGTAGCTATTTATTATTCAATTCTTCCTCCCACCAGGTTATTAAGTAATACTGTGCCATTTGTTTTTCAGTTGAAGCTTGAGGGAGTAGAAGTTGATGAGGAACAGACAGTTTCCGATCCAGAACTACTAGCTGAGGTAATTAAATAGAACCTCATTTGTATTAATGTAAAATTTTTTTAAATTTAATTTCTAGAATAAATTAATAATCAATAACAATAGAGATGACCCATTCCTGCATTTGATGAATTTGTAAAATGAGGAAAAATTTTGTTTTCTTCAATTCAAATTATTAATTTATTGAAAACATGATGGAATATGTATTTCTTTTAGCTTCTGAAAAATCATTTCATCTAGGATTGAAATCTATGAAGTTTTCTGAACACTGACTTACCTGCTATCAAAGAAAGTTAATTTATGGATTTCGTATGACAAATGTGTATGTGGAATGGAGATGACAGTATCAGTAGTGGAGAAGGAATCAGAAGTGGGATTGTTTTCTAGCAGAAATTTTTTTTTTCTCTTCTCCCCCCTTGCTCCCTTCCTCCATGTTTCTATCTCTTATGCACATCATGCCCTCTTTTACAACAGGAAAACGTGACTTTCAATTCAGGTTGTTGCTAAATTTTACTGCAGATTTTGGAAATCAGGGAAGCAGTTGAAGAAGCTACTGACACTGAGGCTTTGAATCACATTCTCTCTCAGGTATTTCTCTGGATGCTCTAATTTGCTAAGTAGAAAGATTGCATCTTCCATTTCGTTATTGGTTATCAATATGGATTATGATTATTTCTGCTTATCACCCCGAATGTCGAACCATTCATTTCATCCAGATGCAGGGGAAACTAAAACATTGGTCTGATGCCTTTGCTAATGCATTTCATAGCCAGAATTTCGAAGAAGCTAAATCTTGTATTCAGAGAATGACATACTATGAGCGTGTAATTGATGAAGTAGTAAAGAAGCTTTGATATAGGTAATGTCATCTTTTTCTGTTGGTTTCCTCCTTAGACTATTCTTAAATGTGTCCACAAGCACATGTCTTACTGGCCCTCACCTGCCGTTGTCATTTTCAAGTGATTTTATAAGCTGATGTATGAGCTTATAGGAGTTCCGATTATTTACAAGGACAAAATCAAAGATGTAGAATTTGTGGGATAATTTCTCGTCCAAAATTGTACCATATAAATTGAAATATCTCTTGCTTCCTTGTGCTGTATTTATGATCTAGATATGGCTTAACCTTTATAACTTCTGACATTGTCATTAATAATTTTCCAGGATTTCATTGCTCTTGTAATCATTCTGCCGGTTGTGCTGCACTGCTACTAAATTAAAATGTATCTTTCAATCACCAACTGATGGCACTACAGTAATATATATATTTTTCTTTATTTATTACTTTGGAAATGTGATAGATAGCTTTTTCTTAATTTCTTCCTCTGATTCCGAATTTTTTATATCATTGTAGTGTAGGTTCCAAAGACAGAGCTGTTGCTCTTGTCGTACATGATGGATCAGTCTGAAGAATTCGAATGGTTGGCGCTGTCAGTTTATGACCAATTGATTTGATGATATGTATCGAAGGACCTTGGTGCCGCAGAGGAAGAGTAGTTACAAATATTTCGTCATGGCATCATGATGCACCCTAAGCACTAGTGGCCTGTAGAATTCCCGCATCTGGCTATCTGAAACAGCTGTAAATCTTGTTATCTTTTTGTCCCTCGTCCATGGTCATGCAATTTCTCCTACGGTTCTTACTTTCTGACATATAAATTAATAATTTGACTTTTAAATTCACGTACTCGTATAATTTTAAATCATTATTTTTTTTGAATTTATAAATTAATTAAAAATATCACATTTGTTTCATTTTAATTATTGAGCATTTGATAGAAAAGTTAACGTATAACTTTAATATTTTTAAAAATTAATTTGTGCCCTCAATCCAATTTGGAAGTTAAGTTTTGGATATTTATTTCAAGAAGAACACGCTGAAAGGAGGAGAAACTTCAAAACGGTAAACTCGGGAATTCTTAAAAGGTAATGAAAGAAACTAAACTGTCAACTTGCGCTTTCTTATAAGTTCTGACTTTTGTTGCAATACAAGACGGGCTAAATCTAGCTTGCCTTCTCTGTTTAACCCATAAAAGACAGTTCGAAAGTTAATAGTACTGGGAACAATCCCTCTGTCTGGCATTTCAGAGATTAGCTGCAAGGCTTCTTCAGATCTACCAACCTTACAGAGGCAAGTAAGGAACATAGAGTAGGTTTTAAAATCTGGAAAGGGTCCTTTTAATTTCATACGGTAGAAGATATTCCAAGCATCAGGAACCTTCCCCACGTTCATGTACCCGCGAATGAGTGCAGAATATGTAACAATTGTTGGTTCATAACCTGACCGTTGCATTTCCTCAAAAATTTCAATAGCTTTTCCTATCTGCTTCTCTTTAAAAAAATGAATTATCAGAGATGTATAAACATGGATGGTAGGTGTTATGCCTGCCTGTTTCATGGAATCCACCTTGGCTAGTGCCTCTTCTAATCTTCCGCTGCGTAATAGACCATGGACAATGCTTCCACAAGTTAACTGATCAACAGTAGATTTCTCTGCTCCAACCTCGTCAACTATTTTCAAAGCTTCTTCCATTATCCCAGCTCGACAAAGGGCCCTAGTAAACAAGGAATAGCTAAGAGGAACTGTATAGCCAAATTTCTTGAGAGAATCTGTGCATCTTCGAGCATCCAACATATTACCACTTTCACATAAACAACCAAGATAAGTTTCAATCAATTCTTTGTCAGCAACATATCCTGCAGAAATCATCTCCTCGTAGATTTTGATTGCTTCATCTACCTTCCTACCTTTCCTACCGCAAAGGGCAATAATCAAATACTTGTATGTACTCCTACTTGGGCTATAACCATCAGCTTTCATCTCTTTGAAACAATTCATAGCCATCTGTGTCAGACCTGTTCGACCATAAAGCATTATCATGATCGTCCATGTATCTGATGTTATCGGATGAGAGTTTCTTCTCATTCCAAAGAATAGCTTGCGCATGTGCTTAAAATCTTTTCCACATCCTGCAATTTTGATTGCCATGTTGTAAGTTTCTTTAGTATGTCTATAACCAGCTTTCTTTCCCACCCATGAGAAAAATTTTAGCACGATGTTACCATGCATATTGCAATTCTGCAATATCTTCAAAACAAGTTCTGGGGTGAATTTAATGGTGCTTTTCTCCAATTTTTCTTCGATCGAGGACCAAACCCTGGAGGCTGAAAGAATCCCACAAACTCCATGAACATCTTGCTCGCTATAAGTCTTAACTTGTGGGTGTACTAAGGAGCAATCCACTTTTTCCGCCCTTGATTGGTGAAATATCAAATCCTCATCGACTTTGGTTCTCACAGAAACTTGTTTTCCAGATTTCTTACATATTTCAGTATCAAGTTTAGATGCTGTATACATCTGCTGGACTTTCTCTTTGACATCTAACTCCCCTTTATTCTTCAAATAAGTTATAACCCAATGGAATATTTCATCTCCAATTACAATCTTTGATGCCTGCATTTCATTTAATAATTTGACAATGTCATCTGTCCTCGACGCCTTGCAAAGCTCCTTAATAAATACTGAATATGACTTCCAAGTGGGCTTGATACGATGGTCTTTCATACTGCTGAAAAGTTTCCATGCTTCAGATATATGATTTCGTGAAACATGACCTGCAACCATAGCTGTGATTGCCACACTATCGAACTTGATTCCTTTTCCCAGCATCTCATCATACAGCTTGCAAGCTTCTTCATACTTATTCAACCGGAATAGATGCTGCATCAGCTCTGTATATGTGGAAATTGCAGGCACCTGGCCGGCTTCTTTCATACTTTGAAATACATCAAGTGCCTTGTGAACCTCATTTCTCCGCAAATACCCATTTATGATGATACCATGAACCTTTTCATCAACATTATGTTTTCTCTTCATAATTTCAACCATTTCTAAAGCATCAGTAATTCTGTCAGCCTTACACAGTCCTCTCACCAAGGTCTGGAAATATTCACGTTCAAGGACAAAATCCTTATTTTTGTGGTCACGGATCAATTCCAAAGCTTCTTTAATTCTCCCAGAATTGCAAAAGCTCCTTAACACACAACCATAAATACGGTGCTCTGGAAGTAGGGATAACCTTATCATGTCATTTCCAACTGAACTAACAGCGGCAATATCTCCTGATCTTGCCAAACAGTTCATTAGTATCTCACATAATCTTATATCAAGCACCATATCCTTCTGTATCATGTCCTTATAGAACTCCAAGGCAATTTCGCCTTTCCCTGCAGTACAAAGTGAACTTATTATCGCTTTATAGGCAACTGCATCTGGTTCACAACCAGATTTTTTCATATTTTCAAAGGCCAACAATGCTTCGCTAATTTGCTTCGCCTTTCCATATTGGGATATGAGAATGGTCCACGTATTAACATTCTTCTTAAGCGAATACTTATCCATTTCCTGGACCAACTTTTTAACCAATTCAAATGCTTTTGCTTCTCCAGCAATGTACAACACGGTATTATAAGTCTCAGTTGTGTGAGTAAAGCCATCCTTGAGCTTCACCCAGTCAAAAAATTTTATAGCCAACTGCGGTAATTTGAAGCACCTTTTCAACACTTTCTCGACAATCTCGGGTTTCCAATACTTAAAATTATCTAACCGCTCTTCCAGGGAAGTCAAATCATTTTCCGCTCGAACAATTTCTGTAATCTCACCGACTACTCGGCTTACATCATCTTCCCCTAAATTTCCCAAATGGGAATCTCCCAGAATCATAATATTCTTCTCTTTCTCCTGCAACGTATTCTCCCTGGCATTTCTACAAACATTCGGGGCACAATTCGATTGTACCTCAGAACCCCCTTCATTGTCACGGGTTTCCCCGGATTTAATTATCCCAGATGAGGTATCAGCTGAGATCAAGTTATTCCCACCTAAAATCTCGGTAATCTCATTCAAAAGTGCATCGAAGCTAGCAGTGTCTGGCTGCTTGCTCAAAATTTCTTGGGCTCTCTGAGGCCGTCGAAGCTTTGATGACTTGGAGACGTTAGAAAGATATAAAATCTGTAATTGTGAAACTCGATAGTTGAAATTTAGAGGCAGAGATCGGAGCTTGCTTATTCCTCTCATGGTCAACTTCCTTTCCTGTTCTAGTTTGCACCTTCAAATTCAAACGAAGAAGCGTAGCCATTTTGCGTGTGAATACTTGGATTAGATTGAGATCGTACTTAATTTAATAAAATAAAAAATGTAGCGCCTGTGGGTTCGAGTCCCACTCCCACCAGGCGTGAATATTTTCCGTTTCTTCTAATTATATAATTAAAATTCATAAGAAATTACTTTTAAAAAATGAAAACCTTTACCCCGTACATGAATTAAATAGTAAATAAATTTCATAGATATTTTTATAATGTCAAAAATTAAAATTCATAAAAATGGAAAAAAACCTTTGCCCATTAATTCAAATAATAGAATTTTTATAATTTCAAGAATTAGAGTCCATAAAAAAGTATTCGTAAAAAAAATACAATCTTAGCACCAAATTACACCTATATTTAAAACATATAAAATATATTTATGTTAAAAATAATTATAAATTTATCTACTTTCTTTAAATATTTTAAAAATTATTCTTACATTTCTTTGAATTTTAATTTTATATAAAAATATGTATTTCAATCACAATATTATCAATACAATTTATATTTTATATTTTTTTTTATAAAAATATATAATTAATCATAAATAATCTATTTTTATAAAATATAAATAGCATATTTTAATATAATATAAATTATAAAAAAAAAGAATAAAAATTTTTATTTTATTTTAAAATTAAATGATGTATAAGCGTAATGTTTTTAATAAATTTAATTTATTAAAAAAAAAAAAAAAAAAAAACCCCTTCCCGACTTGGGCACTCGCGCCGCTTCCAGAACACAGAAGATCGAGCAACGTGCCAGAAGCAGGAGAAAGTAAACTGCCCCACTGTATAAATGCATTAACGAAATCCTCCGCTGCAGACCAAATTCCTGGGAGAGTTGTTCTGACATTTATTATTTGTGGGCGGGCGAAGAAGCATGGGTTGGGTTTGGAGGGACGACGAAGATGACCAACTCCATACATCATCTCCAAACAATAGCGAATTCGGGAGCTCTAACCCTCGATCTGGGGAACGATGCTCCACCAGAAAGGTCGTGAAATCACAATGCAGAACGGAAGAGGTCGAGTCTGGAAAGTTCGTCAGGAAGTGCGAGAAAACTCAAGAGATTCTCAGGGAATGCATCGGAAAGTTAGTATTTATGTTTCCTCACTGTCTCTATTTTGTTATTTGGATTTGCTCCTACAAATTAGGTATTTTTTTTTTTTGGTGTTGTCCCTGGTCCAAACTCTTGTTTTGCCCTTGGTTCACTTTGTATTACTGTTAGTTTTTGTTTCTTTTCTGGGTTTCTTCTTTCTCGGCTGGTTATGACTAGAAAAATAAGATTTTGTTCACCACATTTATTTCTTTACTTTATATTTTACTGATGTTATTATGCATTTGGATGTGTAAGTTGTCTGCTCGGTGTTGCCTTTTATTTTCACATGTATTTCTGCAGTTTGTCAACTCTGATTATCCGTAAAGTTATGTGAAGAGCGAGGGACAATTTTACGTGAGCTACACAAATTTGCTTAAAAAGATGTCAGGATTCGGCTATGTAATTTTGTAGAAATTTAAGAATGGTTAGTTATTAGAGAGGTGGGGGCTAAGATATAGTTACTTTTATTTTATGTTGTTTCTAGGATACAGGGTGCATATACTAATTTGACGACATTTTTTATATAAAAGGAAAATGGAAATCTAGAATCCCAGAATTAGACTGGGAAGGATAAAGATGTCTACTGACGCCTTCTATCCATTGAAAACAAGGGCTTGCGTTAAAGGAAATTTCCCTTTGCTCTCTAACTGAGAAAATGGAACTCTTCTTTGTTGTGAAGTATATAGTTATCACCTGAGACTAACTATAATCTATTTGACTTTAAATTTAGATGTAAGTCTTTCTTTATCAAATTGGTGCATAGGCCATATATGATGATGGCTCAGAATTGAGCTTTCGTCCAAACTAGTTGTAAGATATATTTTAAGCTCCAGGAGTGCGAATCTAAATCATTTTGTGTTGTATAGCACTGACGAGTCTTGAACTTGGGCAATTTTTGGTGGTTTGGTCTAGAGGTGATATATGTAAGGGCATGTTTGGTTTGAAGGAATGGAAAGGGAAAGGGAGTTAGAATCAGCTTTTCCATCGTTTGGTTCAATAGAAAGTTGATTCTACAGAACTGAGGATTCCATTGTTTAATGAAATATGCATTCCTCCGTGTATACGATGGAATGCAGCATTCCATCGGGCTAAAGACCCCGATACCCTTGCGTGTCTCCTTTTCTCGTGCTCCTTCTGCATCCTCTTCTCTTTTCAATGCTTCTGCTTCGTGTGCTCGCATCGATATCTTCTGCTAGCTTCCATCTCAGCTCTGTAGCTTCCATCACAGGTTCCATCGCAGCTCGCATTTCGCAGCTCGTCTACATCGCAGCCCAAGAATCGTCTTAAAGGTAAACTTCGTCCTTCTTCTTCGTTTTACAGATCTGATTTTGGGTCTTGATTGTGTTCACCCTTCTTCGTGGGTCTTGAATGTGTTCATCTCCTTTGCATTGTCGCTCCATGGTTTATTCCAAGTGCATCATCGCAGCTCAGATAGATTATTGACCGAATAAATAGATATTAAATTATTCATATTCCAACGACAAGTTCTTGTATGAATAGATTATTGTCGCTCCATGAGTTCACGAATTTGAATGGTCGTTTGGCTTCCCGTTTTCAAATTGAATCCTTACCCAATCCCTATTGCTGCTGTATGAATCTGTTTCCTTGTTTATATATTCAAAGACTGCAACTTCCACTCCCAAAATCATTCCTTTCTTTTTTGCCCAAATGAAAAACCCAGAAGAGAATGAGATGGATAATAAAAAGAGAAAGAACAACCCAGAAGAGAATGATGTGGATAGAAATAGAAAGGACAACCCAGAAGATGATAGTGATTTTCTTGCACTTTCACTTTCTTGCTGTCCCATTAGACCCAACACTCTCCTCCTGAAGACCAACACCAACTCATCCCAACAATTTCACCACAAATCCCAGAGTACCCAAACTATGCACTATCAAAGCAAACGCTATGGTTTAAGAACCCACCTCAAATACCACTTCGACTTCCACCCAATCACCCTCTCTACATTCAATCTTTCGTGCCTTCCCCTCCACCATCAACCCCCAACCACTGACCTTTCCCTCCAACATCAAGCAAAACTTCAAATAGTTGGAATCAAGCTTTTTCACTACCCTTGTATCCCAAATATTCAACATAACTCCCAACACTCCAACAGAAGCATCCCCAATCCTTGCGTCTACAGTCCCACACAGATCTCACCAAAGTGTCATCTACACTTGTTTCTTGTAATATAATTATGTCAGGCTGACTATTTTAGAGATAATCTTTTTAATACCCACCATTTTCATTGAGTTACACAGCTCTCTAACATTCCAACTAATAAGAATCTTCACGGGTAACCGTCATCACTTACTTACCTTTTCCTCCATCATAATTGACTTTTGAGGCTAAGTTCATCAACTCTCTCTCCATACCCCTAATTCTCTTCCTCTGACTAGGACTGTTCACAGGTATCATAACAAATAATTTTGCTTGCTCCATGTTTACCAAATTCAGGCCCAAAGACGTCATCAAAACATGTGGGTCATTGCTTTCATGGCCATGACCTACATAGTACAAGGGTTGTCATTAAGATGAGGAGAACAAGAGACTCTCCCCATTATTGCTAAATCATGTTTCTGGCATTTCTGGTTACCCATAGGATTAAAACTAACTTCTTAACGGCTAGAAGACCCCTCTCCAATCTTATTCAGCTGTAAAACACCCTCCTCTTGGAATAACTGTTTTAACCCATTCCAATTTTCCTTGGCCCCACCAAAACTTCCTTACCCAATTGAATGGGTGGCAACAACTGTTGTAAACTTTCAAGAAGCATATCGTTATCATCCTCAAAAATCGAATCAAACTCATCCTCCTCTCCCTTTATATCAGATTCCACCTCCTCATTAGTCTCCATAAAACCCTGCCTCTTACTATTAATCATTTCTTGAACATCAGGTTTAGAAAAAGCATTCTCAACAGCATGATCTATAGAGACCAAACCCTCTGAAATTACCAACATGTGCTTGTAAGAAGATTTTGGATTCCCTGTGACATCACCCAAGCCTTTATCCCCTTCCAACCAGCACCTTCGACCAGAATGATCATTTGAGACCCTCAAACCATTCTCATTGTCTCTTGCTGTGAGTCCTGGGCCAGCCAAAGCCAACTTTTAACAACACTGGGCATTGAGCGTGAGGCAAGCAAGTACCCCCTGTTTAACATCCTGCCCTGATTTAGCTCCTTACAAACCATATCAGCATATGAAAATTGACTCATGACAGCTGCCCTATGATTCACAAAATTCTTTATCCCCCCATCCAACTTTGATTGGTAAGATGAAGAGGACACAGATACGAGCTTATCCATGACCTTCCCAAAATGCCACCGCCCTTCCCCAAAAGGGCCTCCTGCAACATAGATAAAGCAGCATCTACATCCTTCAAAAAACTCATTCACTGGCAAGATAAAACCTCTCAAATTGTGACACTTCTCTGCAGTGAATATCTTTTCTGTTTCACTACATCTCGAAAAAGACTTACTGATGAAATTGGAATCACCTAAACTTTGCAACATAAAAAGAAACCATCAAGAAGCTTCAATTCCCATGAAAACAGAGCTAATAACTCCTCTTCAACATTCCACAATAGTCAAATGGAAACAAGTGCCTCCTTCCTCTAAAAAAACAAACAGAGCTAGTGTGAAATGCAAGTGTTAGGCATAGATTTAAAAAAAAGTTAGGTAGCTTTGTCTAAATTCCACAGCATAGATATAAAACGAATAAACCCAGCATTATTACCTTTCTCCTGTTCATGGTTTGCTCCAATTATTTTTGTTGGCTGGGGTTATTGACCTTCGTTTCTCATATAGGATTTAAATTGTAATTTGACAATGTTTGTGGGGGATGTATTGTTCATGGATTATTTTAAGTAGTTGTTATTTTGTCTATTGTTATTTATTTTTCACCACACTAAGTTATAATCTCTCGTGTTTTGAAAGGTATCTTTTCTTCCTTCTGAAATGGGCCAAACAACTGCGAAAATTCTGTATGCTGTATTATACTGGTGGTTAAATATGGCAAACACATTGTGTAAATTGCGCATTATGATCAGTGTGGTTCTTGCCCTTCATCGTCATAGGTTATTGAGTAGACCAACCATCAGATACAAGATAGATTTCCACCAAAAGAGGATCCACCTTAGAAATATGGTTTACTCTACTGACAATATGTGTTATAACCAACTTAGGATGTATAGGTCAACGTTTGATCATCTATGTTCCATGCTTGATAATATTGGAGAATTAAAACCTTCAAAAAACATGTTGGTTGATGAGCAAGTAGCAATGTTCCTTCACATTCTCGCTCATGATGTTAAGAATAGAGTCATACAGTATGAGTTTGGAAGGTCCAGGGAAATAATTAGTAGGTATTTTAACCTAGTTCTGAAAGTTATGATGCGGTTGCATGGAGAGTTCTTTAAAATCGCAGAGCTAGTTAGTCAGAATTCAACAAATAATAGATGGAAATGGTTCAAGGTGTGTATAAAATCTACAATTAATTTGATCAAATTTCTTAAATGATTATTCTTTGATATTTTCACTTTTATTTATGAACATTACAATTTTGGATGTTTAGAATTGTCTTGGTGCCCTTGATGGAACTCACATACCAATCAAAGTGCTAATGGAACACAAAGCAAAATATCGTAATAGAAAAGAGGTGATATCCACGAACGTACTAGGAGTTTGCTCGCAAGATGGAGAGTTCATTTATGTCTTCCCTGGATGGGAAGGATCTGCAGCGGATGGCTGAGTTTTACGCGACGCAATTAGCAGAGTCAATGGTGGCCTAAAAGTTCCACATGGTGCGTATGCTGACACCTTTTTTTTTTTAACTGAAAAATTATCATTGAACTAAAATAGCTAACTATATGATTTTACACACATGTCTAACATAGGTTTTTACTACTTGGTTGATGCTGGTTATACAAATTGTGAGGGATTTTTAGCACCATACCGAGGTCAAAGATATCATTTGAATGAGTGGAGAGAAGGGCGCCAACCGAATACCGCAGAAGAGCATTTAAATATGAAACACTCATCAGCCAGAAATATCATTGAACGGTGTTTCGGCATGTTGAAAAATCGTTGGGCTATACTTAGGCACCCATCGTTTTATCCCGTGAGAACTCATAATCGTGTCATCATGGCATGCTGTATGCTATATAATTTGTGTAAGAGATACAATGGATATGATCCCATACAAGATATGGAGTCTGAGAATGAGAATGAGAACCAAATTGAAGACGACAACCAAATATTATCCATGGAGACATCTGACGCTTGGAGCAACTGGCGTGATCTTTTAGCCAATGAAATGTTTAATGAATTTAGGGAAATTTAGGACGTTTGTTATCTGTTTTAGTGTTGCCTTAATATATATTTTGTTAATGTACTTTGACATTATATTTTATCTGGGAGTTTGTATGAATCTATGTTTTTTTTAATATAATTTGATAGTACATTATATCTGTGGTTGTACCATGGCATTGTCAGGTGGATGTTTGAAGCAATCTTTGTGATTGATATTTGTAATGTTTATCCTCTATTTTATTACTGCTTGATATTTATATTATCTGACTGGTGTAGTGTTTGTTTGTTGTAGTGCCTTAATGGAGGACGTTGGTTCTAGTCAAGGAAGCAAGCATATATGGACTGTCGAGAAAGATAACTTACTTGTACAGTGTCTTGTACAAATGAAGACCGATGGAAAGTATACGGTGGACAATGGATTTCGGCCAGGCTACTTGACCTATATTGAAGGGTACATAAATGAGAGAGTTCCTGGGTGTGGGATAAAAGGAATACCTCATATACAATCGAGGCTGAAAACACTGAAGACAACTTGGAAAGTTGTCTATGACATGATCCATGGACCAAATACTAGTGGATTTGATTGGAATCCTGACACCAATACTGTAACGGCTCCGAATGCAGTGTGGGATGAATACCTGAAGGTTAGAGTTATAATGCTTCGTCAGATAATTATTATTATTAATTTTTTAAGTGTGATTTATATTGTCATTAATATTCATTTTTTTTCCATGCAGTCGCACAAGAAAGCAGCTCCTTTTAGATTTAAGGCATTTCCTCATTTCGAAAATCTGTGCATTGTCTGGGCAAAGGACAGGGCTTCCGGGAGGGATGCGGAGACCATAGCTGATATTCTGAATACTGATGCGAGTCCATATGCTGCTGAAGAGGCTGATGTCATCGAGGAAATAAATATAAACCAAGATGATGATCAGAATGGTGTATTTTCTGAGCAACCATCAACTCCAGGTACTGAAGTGACTTCGAGCTCGCACAAAAGACGTAGAAACGAAGGTGATGTCATTATGGATTCTATGTGCAATAGTTTAGACTTGATAGACAAAGGATTCAGGGAATCCGCAAAGGAGATTGGGGCCCATCTTAGTCGTATTGCACACAAGGCAAACCTAGCTGAGAAGAGAGAAAAATTGTGGGAAGAGTTGACTAAGGTGCCAGGTTTCACAAAACAGGAGATGGCGAAGGCGGCTAAAATGATTAGTCAAGATGAATCAATGTTGACTATGTTCTCCACCCTCCCACTGGACGTTAAAGAAATCTACATACGTGATTACATCAGTTGATTGTATTGTATTAAAATGAATCAATTATAGTAGACTTTGAGTTTTGAACCTTGTTGTATCTATTGCTGAGTGGATGGTATATTTTGGTCACTGTGTTCAGTTGTATTGTATTAAGATTTGGATTTAATCACTTGTTTTAGCCTATGTGTTGAGTGACTGCTAATTCTGACCCATGATTGACAAGCAAGCTTAATCAATGTACTCCAGTGTGCTTGCTAATTTAGAAGTTTTCAGATCTACATTCAAGTTTTATGTTACTGATGCAGGTGTTATGGAGATATCCTTCTTAAAGATGCTAGTTAATGGCATATCTTCATTTTTTCATTTATCATTTTCTGGAAACTTGAACTCAGAACTTGTCTCAAAGTGTTACCAAAAGGCAGAGGAGACACTTAAGTTGTTGAAGCCGATAGTTGATGCTGTTGTTAATTCTGAATTAGCATCTGATGAAGTGCTTAGTAAGGCTTCTCATCAATGTCTTCCCGATGAACTTGAGTTCTGTACATGTTGAGGTAATATATGCCATTAATCAAATAGTTGCTTTGAGATTCCCCTTTTAATTGGGTTTATATGTTCTTTTCTGAGAAGTAACTGAAGTAGGATGTCTAATATCAACATATAACTGCAGAACTTTGTTCAGAAACTTAAGCTTTTGGGACATGAGGAAACATCGTCAGTCATCAAAGAACTGGGTGTGAATGTGATAAATGAAGAGCAGTGGGGTAAGTAATCTCAAACTCATTTCTTAAGCTTGCTTCATCAGCAACAAGGTATTATCTTTTGAATTGTAAATTACACTTTATATATTTTCTGTCGCCTTATTCGGTCCCTTTTTGGACCTTCAGTTCAGAATTGTATGTGGTTAAAATTAAGTTGTTTTTATAATAGGTTGGTGGTTTGGGGGATGTTGTCACTGCTCTTGGTAAAGCTTTACAGAAGAAAGGACACCTTGTTGAAATTGTTCTTCCCAAATATGATTGCATACGATATGGCCGCATCCTTGGCTTAAGGGTATGCTAGACCATTGAGAAATGATTAAACATATTGAAAAAATCTCAGTATCATGAACCATGCGTGATAACTTGATTACTTTTGCAGGCTTTAGATGTGATCATAGAGTCATACTTTGATGGTAATCAGTTTGAAAATAAAATCTGGGTTGGCACTGTTGAAGGTCAACAATTAAACACTTCTGTTTACAATGAATAGCTTTACCTTGTGTAGGAACTTAACTTTGATTATGCAGGTCTTCCTGTTTATTTCATTGAGCATCAAGGGACTGCCCCTGCTTCAGAATTGGCATCATGTGGTCTTGATTTCCACTGGCTAAACAGACCAGATAGATTGCAGGACATTAGATTTGAGACTGAGGGGTCATGATAGAGAAGGTTATGGTTTATGTTGGAGCCCCTTTACGGAGGGCCGCCTTTTAAGTGGTTCCCATGACCATAAGATTTGCTCGTGGGATGTATCAGCTGCATCTCAAGAGAAAGTGCTTGATGCAGTTCACACTTATGAGGTAATGCTGAGACTCAATGTTGATTCATTGATACGCAACATTGGTCATCTTTCCATATTGGCTGAAACTTTAATAATGGATTTGGACTTGTGAATGTCACTTCAGGCCCATGAAAGTGTGGTTGAAGACGTATCATGGCATATGAAAAATGAGAATTTATTTGGGTCGGTTGGGGATGACTGTAAGCTGATAATTTGGGACTTCCGGACAAACCAAGCCCAGCAGTCGGTCAAAGCACATGAAAGGGAGGTAATGCAGTTAATTCAACATGCTTATAGGGTCTCTTATTCATTAAGCATTTAAAATAGGTTTATAGTGTAACTCTCAATATTGAATCCGTTGCCCAGGGTAACAGTAGTTGTGATTGTGTAATGAATGAGATGTTTGGGCATAAAACTCGATTTGATTCAAAATACAGGATGCTATTCTGGTTAGTTTTTGTTTCTTTGTTCTAAGAGGAGGAATTAGCTGAAAATTTTATATGAAAAATTATGCCTTTTGAGTTCTTTTCGTGTGCCAAAGGGTCCTGAAAAGAAGAAAGGGGAAGGTGTTTATCCTGATAGCGTGATGCATTTTCCTTCCATCATCAAGAAACAGCACGTGCTGCCATGGGTTTTGTGATTTGTATTTACTAATATTGGGAGTTGCAATTTTCTGTAGCCTACTAAGCTCTTTTCCTATTATACTTATTATACTTTATTTCATCAGCAAATACTACTAATATTTTTACATTCCAATCGCCAGGGTGTTGTTTTCTCTAATATTGTGACAACTGTGTCACCTACCTATGCCCAAGAGGTGCAAACAGAGGAGGTATGGTCTTTTTCTTATTCTGATATTAGGAACTTTCTGCTTTGCCAACATATGGTTCTTTTTAAATCCCAAGAACAAGGAGAGAACATGTTGGCAAAAGTATGACTAGAGGAGGTTGAGCTATAGTTGGAAGAATGAGAAAGATAAATAAAAATAGCATTTAAATAATAAAGGAGTCTTGCATAATCATCCTCAATGTATTTTAAGTTTAAACAAGCGCATAAGCAGTCCTATTAACATTTCAACCATGCAGGGAGGACTTGGTCTTCATTCAACACTTACTTGGCATTCCAACAAGTTCATTGGTATTCTAAATGGTATTGACACTGATGCATGGAATCCTGCCACTGACACAAATCTCAAAATTCAGTACAATGCAAATGATGTTCAAGGAAAAATTGATGCCGTTTATTTGGCAATTGCTAACTAATAAAATAATCAACTTGAGAGGTTGCTTTACCGTGCCTTTTGCTGCTTGTTCGATAAGCGTCAGTCCTACACATAAAAAATTGATGCTGTTTATCTGGTACTAATTTTTCATTCACAACTTATTATGAGAACTGAATATGGTTTAATATTTGGATATTCTGGGGGTAAAAATTTTGCAATTTTTCCATCTCCGTTTAACTGAATTTACTCTCAACAAAAGTAAATTGGAGCTTGATTACCTTTTGGTTTCTCATATTCTTGTTATTCACCAGCTATTTATTCGCTTAACAAGACAGTTCTTTTATTTTTTGCATGTATACATTTGTTGACAAATATTGTATTTCTTAGTTGTACGACTTCGTGCGCCAAGATATTTGTATGGAAGTTTCCTTATTCGCCAAATTTGTCATCGTGCCAGACTGCCATTATTGAGTTGACTGAGAAGTTTTACTGAATTTGCAGGATGGAGCTTTAAAGTGGCTAAAAGATAATCTCTAGTTCCATTGTTTTATAAGGTGGTCCGGAGTCTCCAGGATGCATTTTATCTAGTTGAGCTAGATTTTTATGATTCCAAAAGCAACTATACAGAATCACTTGCTCAAGGATTCAAATTGTATTCACCATATTCTTTTATTTGTTTGATTGTACTTGTAAATTTTGATATGAGGCGGCTTATACAGAATCACTTGCTCAAGAATTCAAATTGTATTTCATTTGCACGTAGGAAAAGATTGTGTATATTTGATAGGAAGTTTAAGCTCTATTGAATCAATGAAAACTAACTAGCATTAATTAATTGCTTATGGTTAATTGTGAAAATTTAGCTTTCTAAGTTCTTTTTATCAATGCTATTAAAATTGAATTGGACTGATCACTGAAAAATTGGTCAACCATAAGTATTAACTATATTTGTATTAATTTAAAACATCATTTAAAAATTATAATATATATATATATATATATATATATATATATATATATATATATATATATATATATAAATTTTTAAATAATTTAATACTATGTTAAGGTATTCAAAGTTATTATTTTTATTAATATTTTTAATAGATATTATTATATTTTTAGTAAATTATATATATAATATGGGAGGATAAATGTTTACAAGATACATTGATAACTTTTTGTATTATTAAACTCAAAATTTAATTATGTCATTCATCCAAAATTCTACTACAATAACCAACAAAACACACAATGACGCAAGACGAATGAATCTCCATGAGTTCTCTGCATTTCTACTATTTCGATTTATCCTTTCTCGACTTGATCTCGGTAAATTTCGTAGCTGCCTCAATTTGTCTAGTACACGTCTTCCATGTTCACACATAGGAGGATCTATCCATCTGTAAAAGTTACATCGCCCAATTGACCGATAATTTGCACGGGTTAAAAATTTCCTTCCGAAGTTGTTATCTATGAAAGACGTAAGTTGATAAGCTCGTTGTCCACAAAAACACATAACCGGGTTGCTCTAAAAATTCTCAGAACTCTGGTGACTTGAAGCTTGTGACATAATTCAGTAGTCAAACCTGGAAAAGAATAATGTTGTTACATCTAGAAATGCAGGGAAACAAGACTTAATAATTCTAGTTAAGAAACCTAACACTTTTATAAGCGTAATCTGATCAAATGAACTCATTTACCAAAAAGAAGAAAAGTTGTAACTTGTAACACAATAGGCTCAAAAGAACAACTAAATGTATTCTGTTCAGCAACCCAATTTTGATGTCTAAAATAATGCCAGATATTGACCTTGCTCAACCTCTTTTTACATTTTCTGATCACCTTAATTCTTATTTAATTGTTTAAATAGTTTAATCAAGATAAAAGTTACCTGATTAAAATCTCTCCTAAATTTCTAGTATACTATCCCTCAATGTACTTTTCAGTGTTGGCTAGCTACAGATAAGTTTAGACATTTAAAATTACATTAGCAACTACAATCTTACATCCATGCATTGAAGTTAAACACAAAATCAATCAAAATAAAAATTCACCACTAAAGGTGGAATGAATAGATGCAACTATTTCAAGATGACTGAAATTTTTTTTGCTGAATCTGTTATTTGGATGGACAACTTAATACTTCCTATAAAAGTATTATTCAGAATTGCTAGTTCTCTATTACATCCCATGGAGAAAAGACACTTGGTAATAAACCATTGATTCCAAGAAGTAACCATCAAAAACCAATTAATATATACAAGTTTACGGACCATACAGAAGAA
The DNA here is from genome assembly GCA_037074535.1 of Gleditsia sinensis. Classification (NCBI taxonomy): domain Eukaryota; kingdom Viridiplantae; phylum Streptophyta; class Magnoliopsida; order Fabales; family Fabaceae; genus Gleditsia; species Gleditsia sinensis. The sequence continues at coordinate 7,588,150 of CM073473.1, forward strand.
AATTTTATGATTAAGTAAAAGGACAAAATTAACATATAGTAAGTCAAGAGGTCCACAATTATGCAAATGCCATATATTTAAAATCATAAACTAGCGCTACAGATTAAAAAAATTCACCAATGCAGTCATTTTATGATAAGCAGACTTATAATGTGATCATTTGAACAAATGCAGCTTCTAAACAATGCTATGAAAAAGAAGTCTTCCAATCAATTGTCAATTACTATTTCAATGGGCCCTCAGAATGAAGAGGCTTTCAGCTGCAAGTACAAATTCAAAAATAACAGGGGGGCCACCAAAACTAAATACATTCAACTATAGCTTAATATGATAAACTTCAATTAAAAAAAACCCATCACCAATACCTGACATATGGAAACTATTCGACCCATGTTTCAATCAGAAATCAATCATTAATTCAAATATGTCTCTGCCAACAAGTCCTATGTGTAATAATGTTTAAATGAGCATCCAAATCTTGTAAGTTGTAAGTTTAAATGAGCATCCAAAGCTAGCCTCTTCCCTCCCTCAGACACATATATTATCTCTCTCAAAACCCAAAAAAAAGTAGTGAATATGACTGTTCTTTCTAAATAAAAGTCTCTTTCCATTCACTTCATTCCCATGATGCATTAAAAATAAAGACTCCGTATGATATTTAATTGTTCTATTCATGTACTTGCCACAAAATATATCATATCCTCTTCTATGTTCACAGAATCCACAAGTGTAGTATGATGAATGGGTGGCAAAAGAATGATCAATCAAGTGACTCACAGAATACTCTAATACCCCAATCCTCTCATATTTCTAGTATTTCTAATAAAACTAACAAGAGATACATATGCCACCACACATATGCTAATGAGATGTACTACATCAATACCATCCAAACATCAATAGAATATATCCTAAATCACTATCGTAAAACAAATAAAATCACCAGGAGATATTCTTTTACTTGACGCAAGCTTGGCTAGTTCAGCAACAGCCTCCTTTTGTTCAGACAATTTATAATACACTAAAAAAAACCAAAGACAAGTAAGCCAAATTCAAAGTTCTTAACAAAAATAAAAATTTATTGAGATTAATATGTCCAATGTAAGAGAGGGTGGAGAACACTAACCACTCCTTCCAAAAATCCAGACTTCTCCAAAGGAGTCAATATATCAGCAGGATCTACAAGTTCATATTCATCTATTTCTTAAGGAGTTAACAATTAAAACGTTTGAAGGAAAAGTACAGGTATATCAGTGCCTCAGTAAACACGCAAAGCATGTTTCAAAAAAAGCAAATTCCAGTGTCCAAGTTCAATTTCATACCATCAATCCCAGATTCTTCAGAGGGGCCAGGACCCACAACCTCAGACACAGTTTCCTCTTCAGGTTCCTTGTCTTGCTCAGATCTAAAATACAGGGGAAATTTTTATTTTTACACGATGGCATCACTTCAAGAGATATGCTATATACATCAATGTATCATGCTGAATAGATGCCCCATCAGTTGCATTCACTATAGAAGGTTGCTCAGAAAAAGAAAAAAAATATTCATCCCAATTTGGAGCCACAATAATTTGAGTTTTGGCTTGAAATAAGTGACCGTATTTCCAACAGCAAGGAGAAATCATTGCTCGATGCCAATGTTCCATAGAAAGAGGAATACCTGGGGTTGTATGCTCGGTGCCTCTTTCGATGGCTCACAAAATCGTCGCCGGTGGGTCAAAGAGGAACTTGTGGGCGAAAACGCTGCAAAAAAATCGTGACCGAAGAGGGCTTCTGGGTTCCTATGCCGACCACGGCACGACTCTGCTGGTGGAGGGATCGCTTGTGGCTGGTGGGGGTGCTCCTTCGAAGAACGTTTTGCTGCTGGTGGGGGGACTCCTTCGAAGCAGGCGCGTTTTGATTTTTAATCCACAATCTGGAATTTTAAAATGAGGGTAAATATGTCTTTTTATTAATTATTTTTTCATTCCATCCATTTTTTCCATTACATACCAAACAAAGTAAAAAAAATTTATTCCCTCATTTATTCCCTTATCCATTCCTTTTTCCATTCCACTAAAATTCATTCTATCCAACCAAACGGGCCCTAATATGATGGTTGATCTTAAAGAGATTGAATTTCCTGGCTTAGCTGGGTTTAGACCGTTGACATGATTTATTCCTATAACGACACGAATACGGATATAAAACACCATATAACACAGATATAAATACATAACACGTAAATTTAAAAAAATATAAGACACTATATGTTAGAAATATATAAATTAAAAAATAAAAATTATATATATAACTAAATAATAATAATATTTATAATTTATTTTATAATTTAATCTTAAAAAAATTATCATAAATTTATAATATAATTAATATTTATTTTTTTAATATATTTTTTATCATTGTTATTTTTTTTATTTGTAAAAAAAAAATTTTAATTTTGAATTATACAAAGATAAATTTATAATCGATAAAATTTTAACATTAACAATAACAAAAAATAATAAAATATAAATTATGTACATATACAGTAATAACAAAAAATAAAAATAAAAGAGTAATTTTAAAAAAAATTATATATACATTATTATAATTTAACTTTCTCACTATAAACAAAATTTATTTCAATTCTTTGTTACTATATTTATGTAAGATATTAAGAGATAACACAAAAATTAAAAAAATTTAACTTTCTTGTTTTTCATAAAAAAATTTGAATCTCAAAAATAAACTTTTAAATAGGTATATATATTTGTATAAAAATAAACTTTGAAGATTTATTGAAAATGAATATATATATATGGCCACACACAAAAGCAAATTCAATAAAAAAAAAATTGTCAATGTTCAGTGAAAATAAATAATAGAGATGTGATGACTGAAATATAAATTACAATAAATAATAAAAACTCAATTTTAATTAAAAACATGTTGCTATGATTAAAATACAAACTATTAATGTTGTGTTTGAACTTTAAATAAAAATTTAAAAGAGATAAATAATTTATATTTAAAATATTTGAAATAAATATTGAATACCTTTAAAAATATATTTGATATAAGTGACAGGAGCCTTTTTTTTTATATGTATTTTTTTTTAAAGTTAAACATGAGACACGTGTTCAACACATGTTTCAAATATTTTAAAAGTATTGATTTTCGTAAAGTGTTCAACACATTGACACATTTTAAATCGAAATGTTCGTCTTTTATAAATAATAAGTTTATTTTTGTTTTTTAAATTTGAAATCCGTCTTTCGTAAATTTATTCTTGTTTTTTGGATTTTAAGTCCGTTTTTCGTAAGTTTATTTTTGTTTTTTGGATTTTAAGTTTTATCTTTTACTGTCTCTCTATATCTCTCATTTTTTCTTTCTTTGTTGGGTTATATGAAATACCCCGCCCTAACTGGGCGTACTTTTTCCATCTCCTTTTCTCAGGCCTGTGGAAGTTGTGCAATCCACCAGAGAGTACACTGAAGATGATGTCACAGACGAGATAATTAAAAGAGAGCCTTTCCCGTTTGTTTCGTCAAATGATGGGGAGTTTGACTTCCCTGGGTTACGAAGTGACTTGGAAGCAATGGAAGGGAACTTGATGGGTGGTCGCAGTCGATTTTTTGAAGCTGCTGAAGAAATGAAGAATGGCTTCTTCGATGTTTTTGCAAAGGCCTCACACATATTTGATGGGGAGCCATCATCTTCAACCTCTATGAGGCGAGGGATACCTATTGATCCTGGGAGATGATTGTTCTTTTGTTTTGAAAGGTATTCTTGTACTGAATATTGGTTTTATAATTGGGATTTGACGAGGCTGTAGAATCGCCAAAACTTGGTGCGGCACCATTTATTCTCCTAATAAAATCCTCCATTTTGAAGAGACTTTTCTACTGACCTCCGAACAAATTTATTAAATGTGTAAAGTGTTGATATTCTGACAGTCTCGGAGGTGCATGTACGATAGTTACCGGGCGAATAGCGCTGTAAAGTTGAGCAGCTCAAACAAATGAGAAGACGACAAATGGCATTTTCTGGTTTTTTTCAAACGTAGACACAGACAGAAATAAGGGTGTACAAAAATCAACATATGATAAAATCGAATTAAATTAATTAAAATAAATTTAAATTAAAAAAAAAAAATCAGTTTGATTCAATTTTTAATTAAGATAAAAATCAATTCAAATTTAACCAATTGAATTATTTTAAATATATTAAATTTATATTATATTTTAAAAATATTTTATATTTTTTTTAAATTTGATCATCTTTATTAAAAATGAATACAAAAATTAAAAATTGATCTTTGAATTTAAATAAAAATTTAAAATAGATATAAAAATTAAAAAAATGAGTAAAAAAATTTAAATAAACCAAAAAAAATTCAAAAAATTAAAAAATTAAATCAAATCAAATCGCTATTTAAATTATTCAGTTTGATTCATTTTAATAAATATAAATCAAATTGATTAGATCTAATTTTTATTATATTTTAATAGTTCAATTCAATTTAATTTAACTTCAAAATTAACCCGAATCTAATTTGTATACAGACTTAGACTTAGACAGAAACATGAATTTTCGTGTTGACCGATCGAAAGATAACCAAGGCCATTCCAGTAAACCATAGCTCAAGCGTATACCTGCTCGAAGGCTGAAAATGGAAGTAATTATTGTAGCCAAAATGGATATTGAACCTCAACATCAGTGTCATTTATGACAAAGGAAAATTTGTACCAATAATTAAATTAAACATATCAAATCTTCAATCCTCAATATATACTGAATTGTATTTTAAATTTTTGCTTTGTTATGTTGTTATTAACTATTAAATGAATTTAGATGTTCTCCTTAAATAATTAATGTGATTCTTAATATCAATTAAATAGAATATCAGTTTAATAATTGTTTTCAAATAAAGAATTGCTGCCAGGATGAATTAGTTCATATAAGAATTTCAATCTAGCATATTGAAGTTGTTTAAGTAACACAATTAGAGGGCCACCATGGACATAAATGTGTTTTATATAAGTGTATATTGTTATCCTAAGGATTCTTGTGTGTCGTAACTAACTTCTGTTACTAATATAATAAAATTAATAATAACAATAATAATGAACCGCCGTGGGGGGCTGCAGGGGCATGGCGCATCCCAGCGATTCAAACCCTCCCCATATGACTAACCCTAATTTAAGGAGCAGCATCGCAGCAGTCAAGAACATTGTAAAACTACGAATCATAAGTTTAACGAAAAATCTGGACCGTCCAGTCAAACTCGCCTATCTTTCACAAACAGCTCATGTCTTCGTACGCGTTTTCTTCTAAATTTTGAAACATTCTTTGTAACAGAAAAACCGGTAACTCCCTATCTGTCTCTCTATCTTTCCCTCCTCTTTCCTCCTTAATTTTCTTACCTAATTCGTGCCTTCCTACAATCAAGAGATTCCCCGCGACTTTTCCTCACAGTTTTTTTTTTTTTGGTTAACAATAGTATCCTCATCACAAGGGTCAATTTCCTATTGCAATTCTCAGTTTCAATCATCTGAAAGTTTTTTCCTTTACGTCTTCAAAATCCTGCATTTACACGCGTTTTTCTCCTTCTAATTGTATTCCATAATGGGGTTCGTCGACTTTCTTCTTGTGAGAAAATCTTAATGGATACATGAGGCATTTTTGCCGGTTATTTCGTGTTTCCCTGATCTTCTGCTTGATCATTCTATAAAAATGCATCACTGTGCGTGGGAAAATATATTTGAAGTGTTCATCAATTGCCAAATGAGGAAATAAGGAAAATAAAGATTCATTTCCCTTCTCTTCACTTAAAATAGCACACTCTTTTGATGAGATTCCTTTTGGGGTATTTGAATTCATTATGTTCTTCCTCATTAGATGAGTAGAACACCGACGAAGTAGCGTCAGATGGGAAATAACTGCGTTGGATCGAGAACTTCGAAGAATGAACATACTTCCTCTGTTCCCAGTTCATTTTGGTTGTCACGAATAACAAAGGGTGTGGTTTTCAATACCCGCAAAGCAATTCCCGGTGCAGCACCATCTGCAAGTAAAAATTCAAATGCTAGAGAGACTGTTCAAAACAGGCCTCCAGAGGTAGTGAAACTTGATAAGGAGCAGATTAAACCAGTGCAACCCACAACCTCTGAACAGGGGATGAAGCCACCTCAACCCAAAGAGACTAAATCCTCAGAACCAATAAGAACAGCACCAACAACGATAAAAAAGGAAGAGATAAGACCAGCAGAGCCAACCAAACCAAAGAAGCCTCACAACGTGAAGAGGCTAGCAGCTGCTGGGCTTCAAGCAGAGTCGGTGTTGCAAACAAAAACTGGTCATGTTAAAGAGTACTACAATTTGGGACGAAAGCTTGGAAATGGGCAGTTCGGAACCACTTTCCATTGTTTGGAGAAAGACACTGGCAAAGAGTACGCTTGCAAGTCCATTGCAAAAAGAAAATTGCTGACAGATGATGATGTGGAGGATGTGAGGAGGGAGATTCAGATAATGCATCACTTGGCAGGGAGTCCTAATGTGATCTCAATCAAAGGGTCTTATGAGGATGCAGTTGCAGTTCATGTTGTCATGGAGTTGTGTGTAGGAGGGGAACTCTTTGATAGGATTGTGGAAAGAGGGCATTACACAGAAAGAAAAGCAGCCCAAATAGCGAGAACTATTGTTAGTGTCATAGAAGCTTGCCACTCCCTTGGAGTAATGCACCGTGACCTTAAGCCCGAGAATTTTCTGTTCGTTAATGAACAGGAAGACTCACCCCTTAAGGCGATAGATTTTGGCTTGTCTGCATTCTTCAAACCAGGTTTGGATAAAACTGTTCTTTTTCTTCCCCTCTCTGATTTTTTGCCTTCCATGCTGTTGTTTTTGGGATTTTCAGTTCTTTTAGGGACCATTTATGGATTTATATATCCATCTGATCTAACTTGTATTATGGAACTTCTTAGGCCTCTTTGACTGGATGATTGGCCTTTCTTACTGTAATTATTGTCAGTGAGGCAATCTTTCTGTTTTTGTAGACAATAGTTTGAATCATATTTGTTATGATAAGATGTAATTGATCTGCCCTCATGTAGAAACGAAATAGTCAGATAGGTTTATATGAGAATTGGATGTTTCTCATGAACAACTGACTTTGAACATGCAAAACTTATTGTTTTTTGCCCTTTTTCCAGGAGAATCAAATTCTTTTGGGAAATTGTATGAAGGATGTAGTATCTTAAGTTTTGATATCTACCTCAGCCACGTTAGTCATAAACGAATCCCTGTACAGGATTCTCATAAAACCAGCACTAGTTGTAGAATTTAGATGCTGGGGACCAACTTCCAAACTTGGATCAATTTCTCACCCACCATGAACCATGAAATATAGTAAATTCTGAGTGAAATTGATGCTAATTTTGGGCTAGAAATTATGTACTTGTCTGCGTATTGGTTGAGATTCTTTGTTGATTACGCTAAAGCACCCTGCCATCTACATTCTCTCAAAAAAATTTGCCTCATTCTACTTTTGACATTGCTGTGATCGTTTGCTCCTAACACTTTGAAATACAGGAGACATTTTCAACGACGTGGTAGGAAGCCCTTATTACGTTGCACCAGAAGTTCTACGCAAGCGTTATGGTCCAGAAGCTGATGTCTGGAGCGCTGGCGTCATCATATTCATTCTCTTAAGTGGGGTGCCTCCATTTTGGGCTGGTAAGAGTTCAGAAGATTTCTAGTACATGATCATCCAATCATTTTTGCTTGTTTCAATTCTCTTACACATGTTTTCATGGCAATTAATAGAAACGGAGCAAGAGATATTTAAGGCGGTTTTGCATGGTGAACTCAATTTCTCGTCAGATCCCTGGCCTAATATCTCTGAAAGTGCAAAGGACTTGGTCAGGAAGATGCTTGTTAGAGATCCTAGCAAAAGGATAACAGCCCATGAAGTTCTTTGTAAGTTTGTATAGTTTTATCCATTGATATATGAATAATTAGAAGATATTGTGAGAAGCAATTATCATCATTTCAAGGCTTGTCACCATCTTCTTGGTTAATGATCATGCTCCATCTGATTTTATGCAGGTCACCCTTGGATTCAGGTTGATGGAGAAGCTCCGGACAAGCCTCTTGACTCTGCAGTTCTGACTCGCCTGAAGCAGTTTTCTGCAATGAACAAGCTCAAAAAAATGGCTCTTAGAGTAAGTTATTTTTCTACCTCATAACTCAGTCCCGCAAGAGTACTTTTCTTCCCCTCGTCTGTAGTGATAACTAGTAAAGTAATTTAAGTTTGTAAAATTTCTGCATGAGATTGTGCTCATTGAATTTTCCATATTGTTGCTGCAGGTTATTGCACAGAACCTGTCTGAAGAAGAAATTGCCGGGTTGAAAGAAATGTTTAAGATGATAGATACAGACAACAGTGGTCAAATTACTTTTGAAGAACTCAAGGATGGACTGAAAAGATTTGGTGCTAATCTCAGTGAGTCTGAAATTCACGATCTTATGCAAGCTGTAAGTATCAGTTGAAACTAGTCTTCACTGTATCTTCCTTTAACTTCACCAAATAAACTTACATTTTTTGGTTGCTTCTTCTCTATTTCACAATAAAATGAATGTCCGGTTGAACATGAGAAAGCTTACTAAGATAGATAAGATGGGTTGAAAAAAAAGTGAAAAACAACGAAGACAGAAATTTGTTTTCTTTGTTGATCGGCGCAACTTCCAAGAGGGTATTGGCCAACGATAATGTGCATAGTGTTAATAACTTTAATATGAGCTTGGCGTACTTGGGTTGGATCCTAATTATTCCTAGCAATATATGATATTACAGGCGGATGTTGATAACAGTGGCACAATTGAGTATGGAGAATTCATAGCTGCAACATTGCATTTAAACAAAGTGGAGAGGGAAGATCATTTAGTTGCTGCTTTCTCATATTTTGATAAAGACGGAAGTGGCTACATCACTCAAGATGAGCTTCAACAAGCTTGCGAAGAATTTGGCATTGAAGATGTCCGCTTGGAAGAAATGATCCTAGAAGCTGATCAAGATAATGTCAGTATATTTTATTGATTCAGAAACCCCTGATGCTGACTGAATACGAACTAAACTTCCAAAAATAACGTTTATAATGTTTTACCGTTTCAGGATGGCCGAATAGACTACAACGAATTCGTGGCTATGATGCAGAGAGGCAATGCAGATTTGGGTAAGAAGGGTGTAAAAAAGGGAGACAATAGTTTTAGCATTGGATTTAGGGAGGCATTATCCGTATGTTAAGAGATAGTGGATAAGTTTCTTTTATTTTGGTTAATTTTAGCAATTTATTCCATGGTTTTGCGTATTTAGTTTCGCATAAAAGGTCTGTAAAATTGTTTATAGGTATAAAATGTAAGTTATGAAGGGAAACATTATTTTGGCAATGATAGAGGGATTATTGTTTGGAAGCTTTGAGTCACATGCTAGCTAGGTAGCATTTATTTGAGAGTATTGAATGCACGATAATAGAGTAGGATAATTCAATTCAAGTATAGCCTGAAAGAGTGACTTGACAATGGAGTTGGTAGGGAGAGCTTTTCAAATGGTATCTGTCATGCTTCTCACTTAGGGTTCAATTGGACTATAATGGCTTCCCTATTGTAAAAAACATCACTATCTGGATTATTTCAGGGAACCTAAGTTATAATGCCCACTCCATTCTGAACTTGAGTATATTTCAATGGATATATATGTGAGAGATAGCTAGCTAATAATTAGATCAATGTTTATGTACTTTGGACTTATTTTTGAAGTCTAATTCTTTTGCAATAAAATATTTTTATATTTATATTTAAAAGCAAGTTTAGATTCTTTACGCTACAAAAAGAGGAGCTACTCTATTCTTAAATTCACTTATTTGAACATGAACAAATTCTCTTACACAACCGTTCATTGTTTTGCCGTGGTATCATTTAATAGAATTTATATTCACATTGATTACGAAGAGCACACAACAAAACAAAAGGGGGGAAAATAGAATCATAATATACACCTAACAGGTTAACTTCGATATATATATATATGGCCATTACATGATGGGGAGTTATTGGCTCCATGCACATTCTACTTTTTCTGGAGAGACATGTTATGCTTTGTCTTTTACTCTTATTTTAACATTCTTCAATTATTTATAAAGCCATATGATGTGGACAATGACAGAAAACACAGTACTCTGTGTCGGTGTCTTCCATTTGGCAACTCATTATGTGAATATCCATGCAGCTCTTTCTCTTTGTTATTCCCCCAAATTTCCTTAATAACACTTTGCTCAATCATTCTCTTCAATACGCTTTGCCTTTTGTTTCTCTTCATATTTTGTCTCTAACCTTTTTTTCTGCCACGGGATGAGTGAGAGTATATTTGGAAACAGATCAAGTGGTTATGTTTTCCCACATAAAAATCTGTCATGAGATAGATGAGAATATGCACAGAAAAATTTTAAAGGAAGGGGTGGCACATCTTCTTGTTAATTTGAGTTAAATTTTTTTTATTAAGCATTCTGAATTGAAATTTAAAATACAATATATTGTAAAAATGCATCCTATAAATTGTGAGGAAGAAATTTCATCTCACTTAACTACGAGAAAAGAAAAGAAAAAATCAAATAGTGGTGCTTTCCGAATATACGAAAACGTAGAGGAAGTACCGCGAAAGAAAGCCTATCAAAACTATGATGCCTACACGAAATTGAATGATAATGCATATCTCCTTTTGTTTATGAGCAGCGGTTGGGGTTGGGTCCACTTGTTAATGGGGTCTTTACTTTGGGTACCTAATTAATTAACAGGGATTTGGTTGTTCAATTAATTAAGTTATTCTTAAATTAATTGGGCATATCCAATCTTTAAGTTGGGATCATTAGAGGTTGTTTTTTTTTAATGTACAAATTAGGCTGTAATTAAGTTTTGTCTTTGAAAATTTTAAAGGGTTTGGTGACTAATATCTATCGCTTGGTCAAATTCCAGCTTCATAGTTCAATCAAATTAAGGACAATGCTATCATTGCAAGTTGCAAATTATTATTAGCTAAAAAGTTAAACTTACCTAATTAATTAGTTTATCTTTCTAAGTAACGTTGGATGTCCCAGAAGTCGCATCAAAGAATATATATCTTAAATGACGCGGTAATCCTCAATCACATTGAAATAAAATTGTGAGAAGGAAAGAAAATTTATCGTAAATTAATCCATCCTTAAATATTTATAACGATTCCTTTCCTTTGGTAATTGTGGTTGTAGTGGTTATCTTTCAATATATCATTTTGAAATGCACATTTAAACCTTCTCATATTATCATCTTAATTTTTCTAATTAGTCTTTTGTTTTACTCATTATTCAATATGTTTAGAGAAGTTTCACATACAAGTTAAAGAATTGAAAGGGTTATTCTACCCTTTGAAGCAACCTTCGAGTATGGATCAACCTAGGAAAATTACTGCAAAGCCACAACTTGATGTTTCAAATGAACATCGTAGGTCAAATAAAGTTGTCTTTGCTGTGACTTGCCACTTTCAGAAAACAAAATTCACCACTAAATGGATAACGCAAAGTTAATTAATATGCTATATAACCTCCAATCTTCGTCCAAACAGCGCCCTTCATCTTTAATTTCATTTTCCATTGCTACTTTTAGGATGTCACCTACACAACCACCTTAGTTTGTATGAACTATATATAGATAACATCATACGCACACCTTGCTCCACTTTTTTTTTTAATTAAAATTTGATTCTCTGATGTCTTAAAAGGACTACCCAAAAAGTTTTACAAATGAAGAAGGAAAGTGATGCAGCATTATTTATGCAATTATATATATATATTGGTAACTCTGTCAATAGGTTTTTGATGTAGGACTCGCATATAGTAGACAAAGTTAAGAGTTTTCTTTATGTAAGAATTAATCAAGTTTTTAATTTGAATTTTCTGGTTTATAATCAAGTTTTATAACATTTAAAATTAGAATATAAAAAAAAAAAAACAAATTTGTACGAAAATGTCTGTAATAATATCCTCGTTTTTTATATTATTATACTCGAAACTTTCGGTAATATAATGTTAGACGAATCCGATACAATAGCGTCGTATGGCCTTGGAAAGGAATCCGAGGAAGGAGATCCATTTATGATGAATGCTGAGGCATGTAATTGCAAACCATGTTTGCGCGTGGAACACACGGTATGAGCGTCCATATGAATGGAGTCTTGGCGTTGAATGCAGCGTACCACCCACAAAATCCCAACCCATGCACACTTCATTCTCGAAACGTGGACACTGATTCGGACTCTACACCCCGAAATGGACGGCTTTGATTTCCAACCCGCTCTCAGCGAACCGTGGGATCATTGAAACCCCGCACGTTCTGACAGCTCACGCGCAGTTGGTGGAGGGCGGGTACATGTCAAGGTTGGCCTAACGTGCGACCAATCATGTTGCCGGGTCGTGCCACATCATTCAAAGACAGACATGGCATTCAACCCCGGAACCCTTGCTGTGTGTGGCTCCTTACATTGCCATGTTCTCCCACAGTGCCTTGTGTTGCCTCTTCAATCATTGCCAATTTCATCATCCTCCCCCTTCTTCCTCCATTATTAAGCAAGGAAGAACCCCGCCGAATCATAAATGGATGCACAAGCAAATTATATAAATCCTCATTTAACCTTTGTTGAGAAAAAAGTTGAGCGAATCACAAACTTAGATAAAACCAAAGCTATGTTCCCCCAAACAAAAATAAATTAAACAAAAAAAAAAAAAACCACAGCAAAGCAAGGAGTCAGCAATGTGTGAGTCTATAATTTAATCTATTCTAAAGGGTATACAATTATCTGTTCATAATCGCATGAGTCCATTAAAATTAATATTGTGACTTGTCATACAATAGTTATAACAGATGCAGCCAAAAATAATTCAATATGAGGAGGAGGAGGAGGACAAATCTCTCTTCTTTAATCTTTACTCCTAAGAAACAAACACGGTCGCACCTTGGTCCGCATTTTCTAGAAAATCATCTTTCTCCTCCATACCAAAATTTACAATAATTTTGCTGCCTTCCTTTTTCGGCAAGTCGGTTTCAGAGCCACAAATCATTCAACGTCATATGAATGTAATGATTGATTAATTAACTTTTTTTTTGTTAATGAATAATTGATGAATTTCTTAAAAGAATATTTATTCAGAAAGTTTTAATTAATTCTTTGATCGATAATGAGGCAAAGACTAGTAATCAACAGTCATTAATTACGGAAACAGAGAAATTATGAAAGACAGAAAGAGGGTAAATGTCGCCTTCTGCTTTTCACTTTTGATTCTATCTATGCAATTTCACCTCAAGATGCTTGTAGTGACGGTTAAACCAAAGAGAACACATTTATTATTAATAAAAAAAAAAAACTACTTGCAATGACAGTTACGGAGATGGGGAGTGGCAGAAAAGTAATTGTGGCAGTTCCTATTAATCTGTCTATTCCAGTTCATTGAAAGCTCGTCCCACTTTGAGCTTCCCTTCCACAAATCTCTCTCGCGCATATCTCCAACGAAAACCTCAGTGTCACCAACTCCGGCTTTCCATCTTCAAGTTTCAGCTATCGTCAATTAGCACTTAAAACCCCAGCGCTAGTGCTTCTAATCCAAACCACCATCCATCGTCAGTTATCACATTCAACTCTCTTCTCTATCCGTTCAATATTCACCATAATTTAGTCTTTGAATTCTTTAAGTTACGCCTTCATCTCCATTTCTGTGTGTCTCCAAGTGAGTCCTATTAATAAATCAAGCCCGGTACTCGAGAACCCAAGTTTCAGAGCTATCATAGAGAGTATGTTTTCATTTATTATTTCCTACCTTTGTTTTCCAGATGTATTTTGTCTTTCTGCTGTTGTGATTTGAATTCTGCAGCCCTTCTATTATTACATGTCGTATTTTATTTTAATAAAAATCATGCTCACCTCATCTGGGTCTGCGTTAAGCTTTTCAAAAGTTTCAATGAGATGGAGATTCACTGTGATTCTTCTTTCTTTGTTTTATTACTGAGGAAATGCAGCATTGAAATCTGAGGGATGAATTGCAGGAAGTAGAGAGTAGAACAATATGTAAGAGCATAAGCATTTCAAATGTCTTCTTTTTAAATGTTTTCATTCCGAGAGCTAAAATATTCCGAACACGGCAGATTTCGTATTGTGAGATAGAACTATAACTTTGTCTGGTTCTTGTCCTTCTGAGCTATTGTTGAATTGCAATGGGTATGGGTATGTTCCTTGAATCATAATTCTTTGTCTGGCAATCATTTATTGCCTAATTCTCCAATCGAATTTTGTGTTTATGTCTGGGCCCTTGATCCGCATCAGTGAAGCAATTTGATATAAAATGAGCACCAAGTTAGCATGTAATTCTAACTAAACAAGTACGGTAGATTGTAGTCTGTCATTGGCCGAAACTACTAATAAATGTACCTATTCTACTTCATCTATTTATTCAAGATCAAATGATTAAATTATTTGTTTCGGAGACTCATTTCAATATCTCGCTATTCTTTTCCAGCTGATGGAATCTGAAAACGGGGTTACCGTGGAGGAAGAGAATCGTGTTATTGAGGTAACAAGTAAGGAGAATCTTAACAAAGAAGACCACAACGATTGTAATGCTACAGAAATTCAGACCGAGAATGAAGTATCTAAATCCATCTTAGAAACTGAAGGCCCCAATTCTGCTGGTGCCAGAGTTGGAGTTGAAGCCTCAGTAACTACTTCTGCAAGTAAAAACTCAAAACGTGCTAAGGTACAGCCCACGATGTATCAGAATTTTTTATCCCCTAGTATTACTGTAATGATCATTTACAGTTACAGGAGATGATACATGACGGCGCATCTTTACTAATTCAAATTGGTATGCTTAGGAAACTGGTGGCTCAGCTGGTGTTGCTTCAAAGAACAATAAATCTGCCAAAGATAAACCCAATTTGAAAGCCGCAGCTTCATTGTCTCAAAAACAGAGGCCAACCCTTTCTCAGAGCCTTTCTTTCCCAGCTAAATCAGCTGGTGGAGATGGTATGAAGAAAAATATGGATGGGTATTTCGTGAAGACCTCTGCAAACTCTGAAGTGAACTCAAAGGAAGCCAAGGCAAACCCTGCAAGTGTTATCCAGAGACCTTCTTTGAGATCCACGCCTAGCATTAAACGCTCAGTGGTAGAGATTTCTCTTCCTCAGTGCCTTTGTTTGTGTAGTTTGCATGTTCTTGACACTTGTCTTGTCTACCAGTTCGGAAGGACTACTCAATTGAATGCAGTTGCTAAAAGCCAAACATCTGAGGCACCCACGTAAGTCGCAAGACAATCTTAAGGGAGATCTGTGATGAAAAATGTATTTTCAGGGGAGTGCACTTCGTATATCTGCTGAATGGATTATCACCTTATGATTTTTTTGATATTATTGCAGATCCGTTGATCAGATTTCAAACCCAGCAAAAACTGCAAAGCCAAATAAAGAGGATGATGATGCTTATTCCACAACTTCGTATGATTTATAACATATTAGTCCCAGAAAATTATGTCATCCTCGCTCGTCCTGTTTCTCCTTAGCATTTGAATTCTCTTCCTTTCTTGTTTTTCTTTGGCTGCAATTTTTCAATTTTTGTTTTGTTTTGTTTGTTTGTATGCTATCAGAAGCGCTACTCCTGGACGGAAGAGCAGTGGTTCTGGATTTTCCTTCAGATTGGAAGAACGCGCTGAAAAGAGGAAGGAGGTTGTTGCTGAAACATTACACCCTATTGATGTTATTATTACAAATTACAAATTTCAGATACTAATCATATCCTCCCCTTTCGTTTATCAGTTTTTCTCTAAGTTGGAAGAGAAAATTCAGGCAAAGGAAGCAGAGATAACTAATTTGCAAGCGAAATCAAAGGCATCGCTACTAACAACTTAATGAACCTTGAGAAGATTTTGTGTTTCATGGTTTGGTTTTCCACTAGCAGCTTGGCTGCTGCCTCTAGCTTATTCTCTGCTGTTTCTTGTTTTGAATTTCTGGCAGGAAAACCAGGAGGCGGAGATCAAGCAATTGAGGAAGAGCATGGCATTCAAGGCCGCTCCAATGCCAAGTTTCTATAAGGAGCCCCCTCCAAAAGTTGAACTGAAGAAGGTGACCCATCTATTACTTGTTGTTCCACCGGATACTACTTTCCAACAATTTCAGAAATAAATTCCTTTTTTAAAGTAATAGATGC
Organism: Gleditsia sinensis; assembly: GCA_037074535.1. Lineage (NCBI taxonomy): Eukaryota > Viridiplantae > Streptophyta > Magnoliopsida > Fabales > Fabaceae > Gleditsia > Gleditsia sinensis. Next base: position 7,604,407 of record CM073473.1, read on the forward strand.
TCGTACTTGTTTTTACTCTCATGAGCCTTACTTTGATCCATTTTTGTAATTTTTCAATAAGACCCTCTGCAATGGTGCCATTTAAGAAAACTCACATTTTTATGCTGAAGAAATTATGTTTCTCCTTCAAGGGGCTTGCTCTTTTGACATCAATTCTTTCTTAGATGCATTTACGAAATCTATTATTCGATATCAGATTCCAACAACCCGCGCAAAATCTCCGAAGCTTGGACGGAACAAAGCTTCTGCTGTGAACAACAACTCAGAAGATAAATCTTGTTCTAGCCCCCATGGGAAACAGCAGCAGAATCATTCAAGCAGGGTGAGGATAAAGTGTGACAAAGATGTTAATCCAAAGAAATCAATAGGAAAAACTCAAGCTAAGATGCAGTGTCAGGAAAATGGAAGCAGTAAAACTGAAGGGGACAGTGAGAAGTATATTATGAAAAAGGTCAAAAAAATGAGCCAAGCATGCAGTAGAGGCCAAGATCCAACAGTTAACAACTATGAATGCAAAAATGATGAAGAGCTAGAATCTGAAGAAAATATTGCCCCCAATAGTGCACAGGTCTTGAAGTCACCAACACCTGAGGTTGCAGCATATGAGGTTACTGTTGGAGTGTAAATTCGTATCACTCACTTATATTTTTCGTAAATTTAGGATTCCCTGTTTCCAATTATTTTGTCTCATTATTATTGTAGATATAAAGATTGCTTGTTGCATTGCAATTCCTTTATTAGACATGGCAAAATTGGTTGAATATATATATATATATAACAAAAAAAAAAAAGCGTTGTCATGTGAGTTTCTTCTGGGCCAAAGTGCCATTACGAGAAAACCAAATCAAAGACAACGGGGTATGGGCACCCCAGAAGCATCAGAAAGCAGCGTGGGATAAAGACGAGAAGGTGGGTTATACCAAACATGTAAGTCTAGCTCCATCTTCAAACTCTTACTGGCAATCCAGCCAGCGCAAGAATTAGTCTCCCTCACATTGTGCCTTAGCTTGACATCCAAGAATGATCAAAGAGCTGCACAAGTTAATCTTCTCTTAACATTAAAAATACTCTTTTAGTATCTGTGCTCAGTAACATAAGAATTCCTGTGTTTCTGCATACAAACAGTCTTCTTCCTCTGCTCCAATTGTTCTGTCATCCAAAAGCAAGAGTATTAGTCATACACACAACATAACTCTGCATAAAAGGAGGTAGCAACCCCTAAATTCCGACCATAACCACCAATCCATCGCCTATTCTCATACCCCCACAGCCAACCCTGTGATTTTTATCGTTAAAAAAGTAAGGACAACAAGATTTCTTTAACTAAAACTCACAAGTTAAATTATTTTTCCAAACAAATTAAAAGGGAGGAAAAATACAGTTAAACCAGATTCATATTTAGCAAGGTGTTAATGGATGTTAATTGTTAACGTACCTTTAGGAAGATAATTTTAGAAAACGTCTTCTCGACATTTTATAACCTGCAAGCAGAAAATCATCAAAATATCCAAGAAAAAGCAGCCATTTTTTTTTCCAAGAATTGGCTCTTCATCTTTTTCCATACGACAATTTAGAATATTGTAAATTTGAATTTAAAAAATGTGCCATTGAATTATTTGCTCAATAAATTAAATTAAGGGTATGTTTGGTTATTGTTCTTGAGAACAATTTTTTGTTTTTAAAAATAAAACAAATAATAAAACATGTTTAGAAATGGTATTTTTAAAAGGGTGTTTAAGAAACTTTTTAAAAAATTTTATTTAAAAAAAATCAAAACAGCTCAAACATGTTTTCAAAAATATTTATTTTAAGAACACTTATTTTCAGATGATTTTTAAATTAGATTAATTCATTAATGGCATTGAAATAAATATTAGACTACCATTCTTTTCATGCAAGCAATGCGAAAAATGTTTGGCCGTCATTTTTATATTCCATGCAAAATTTATCTATTTATGTATTGAAAAACAATTAAAAAATATATTAATTTTTAATTTAGTGTAATTAACTAAAATTTAATTAAAACATATAAATTTTAATACATTTATTTAGTTAAAATTTAATTTTATATATTTATTTATTTATTAAATATAAATAAAATATTTTATCCTGTTTAAAAGAATAATTCACCTGATTTAATTGACTAAGTTGAACCAGTGCATGATTCAATAACCCGTGGTTTTACATTTTTATTGAAAATTGTCCTTATGTTTTCTGATTTTTATGTTTATATAATTATAAAACAATTAATAATTTTTGAAAATAAGATATTTACAAGAATTTATATAAATTTGCATTCCAGTTAGATAATACAATATAAATATTTTTTAAATTAAAAATTAATAATGTAAAAATATTATTTGTGCTTTTTTTACTTAAAATTTTGTATAAACTTCTTAAAAAACTTATAATAGACATAATTTTATGTAAAATTATAAAAAAAAAAAAAAATTTGTGCAACATACTATTAAATTTGACTTTTGTTGATTTTTTATTATTTTCTACCAAAATACTATTTACTTATTACAATCAATTATAAAATATCTAATAATTTTTCAAAAAGAAATTTTTTTAAAAAAAACAAATTACCCAAACATTTTTTTTGTCTTATTTTTAAAATTATCTTTGAAAGAAATTATTCAAATAAACATTTTTATTCTTTAAAACTGTATTTTAAAATAGTAAAACAAAAGAAAAATCAAACATGTCCTTAGGACTAACCAGGAATATGTAAACCTCAAATCAAAACATGATTAGATCAATCAAATTATGAACGCACGCTGTTTACAGTTTCAAAATGCTCCGTTGGCTCTTTCTAGGTTCTTGTTCTCTCTTCATGTCTGAATTAATCACTCTGCATCTCACATTTTATCAACAAGATTCCTTTTGCCACCAAGAAATAAAAAAGGAATGTGGGGAAAGAGGAATTATTTTTTGGGCAATCAAGGAATAATACAGGAAGGCTTTGTTGAATATTAAATAATGACCGACACTTTCAGGTCCAGCCATACAACACCATTAGCTACACTGTCTTATTCGCACAATTAATCAAACCCCACAACCACCATTAATATTATAGCTTTCAATGAACTACTCTTTTTTAACTTTAAGAAGAAAAAGAAGATTAATAAACACTAACAACGAGCAAAGGTCCATCTCTTTTTCTTTTTCTTTTTTCCTTTTCTGCTGGAAGGTCTCTTTTTATCATTAGTTGTATCATGTATGTATAGAAAACACCCAGTGATGAGGCCAAAAAAAAAAGTGCCTAATATTAAGAGAGGATCTAGTAATTGTAAGGAAGAAGTGGATTCTGTACGACTTTGATTCACGCACAAACCGGGAAAAATGCATGCATCCCGTGATGAAGTAGATTATTCCAAGGTTATTTATGCATACAGAGACAGTGAATCAACTTAAAAATAATATAAAAAAATGATATGTAATTACAGTGTAAAACAAAATGACAGAAAATTTTATCTTGTGTGAGTTTCGACGCAAACCCTGCAACTTAATCGCTCCCTCTGAGTGTAGATTCATGATACATCCTTCGTATTGAACTCATTACTCCTACAACTGCACAATGCACGTGCACCAAATAAAGATTCATACTTCAACCAAAGAAATGAAATAGGCAAAATAGGAAACCAGGCAACGAAAGGTGGGAGAACTTACCATTTATCGATTTGTTTACATAAATTTACTCTTTATTCTCTGTTTTTTTTTTCAGCGATTAGTTGGGAAAGCGACTTCATTAGCAGACTTGTCCAAAAGCTCCAAGCATGTTACAGGCTACCTCCAGCAACTTCCCTGTCATCCAATTAGATAAAGATAAAATGTCAAGTCAACAAATAACAAGGCACTGGACCACTCTCGTTTATTACTATTATATGTTAAGAAACAAGTTATACGTTAAGAGGATGATTGAAGCAAATGACTTTGTCTATCCTAAATGTGAATCAAATAACTGATTGAATAAAAATTAAAGTGATCAAAATCTGAAGTTAAAATGAAACATTGCCAGTTGACTATAATATGACATAGGTATCTAATATATATATATATATAGATATGAGAAAGATATGATACAATAAAACAAAGGGTGTAGAATGGTCAGACAGACTGTGTCGGCACCTAATATGGTGGGTAGGGAAGTGGAATATGGGTCACAGCTTGGCATCCTGAATACTTTTATCGCTTATTAATCACATAGACAAGTTGGGACAAAGGAACAAGACTAAATGGACAAAGAAAATCATCAGAAGAACACCCTTTCCTCAACATCCCGCCGCTTCAACTAACCAAGACCTCCACCTAAGAGTAATCCTCACTCTAAAGCACATACGACTAAGCAGAACATCACCGAAATGGAAGCTTTCTCTCCGTGTTTTTTTATTTCCACAAAGTAGTTAGATTATGAAAACCAAGTGCTCTGAACACAATTTCCTAGACCCAAAAAGAGAAAAGCCTATAGAAATGAAACACAAATAACAAAGGACCATATGAACCACAAATTTTACTTTGTCAAAGGTCAAATCAAGTAATGGCTCATCGGTTATCACATGCGGTATTCCTCAACAGGCCCCGTTCTGTGTGGCAAAATAAGGTTGCTTCTAACCTTTCCAGAAACTATAAACTAAAGGCTCATCGAGCCCAAGGTTGAAAGTTAAGTGAATCAACTATACCATAATTCCGTCTTCCTTGCCACCAGGTTAGCCAACATACATGTTGCCAAATACTTAATCTAGAAAGTATTTCCCTAGCTTGGTCCGACCTGATCTAACGAAAAGTGCCTGGATTTTTACGTTTCCCATTCAAAGTTCAAACAAGAAGCTCTTTCTCTTGTACAGTGTACACACCCTTATATCAATAGGCAGCATATTGCTCAGTAATTCGAAAACTCACTAACTCAAACTTATTCGTTAAAAACCTCAGCTAAGAATTATACTTGCGTGAACCTCAATCCTCAATTATAACTAAAAACACAATTTCCCCTATATCTCATGACCCCAGAAATCAGAATGGCAAAAGCAGTTAAAAATTCATAATAATTAAATATTAAAAAGCGAAAGAAAAACAATTAAGAGAGAAGAACCATTATACCTCTTCTTGGTTTGGTGGCAACTTTAACTACAGGAGGTGTTTTCCGCTCTGTCTTTGGCTCCTCCTCCTCCGATGGGAAAAGAACCCCATCAATCCCCTGTACCGAAATTCGCCCATCTGTGTATATATCAGGATCGAACAGATATGCGGACCCTTCACCCTGCCCGAATTTCACAGACCCATCAGCCTCCTGAGCAACAACCTTATGCGGCAACCGCAGGGTATCGTACCGGACCTTCCCAAACCTCCTCACTGCATTGTACATACTCTCTTCGGTCTGATACTCCGGTATGATATGATAGTATATTATTTGCTCTGGTGCACCCGGTTCACTCAATTGGTCCGTGGTTAACTTGGCCATCGCCTCGTCGTTGGGAGCCAACACGGTCAAGACGTAACCCTCTGAGACTAACCTTCCCATTTCGGTGGCCAAAGATGTCAAGTTCACCAGAATATCTGCCATTTCATTGTATCCACCGTAATGCAACAGGGTATGGATGAAGTCCTTGACCTGACGCTCCCCGTTAAAGTGATGGTGAGGTCCACCGGGTCCCGGAGCCGGCGCCGGAGCCAGCGATGGACCTGGAGCCAAGGCGTCGTAAATTGGCAAAACCGGTGGAGCCCCTGCGGGTACTGGTGCTGGTTTCTTCAACCGGTGGGTTCTCGGATCTACCTCCGGCGCACCCTCTGGTAGCACCGCAGAGATTGCCCGCAGATTCCTCCTCCGATTGAAATCCTCCTGAACCGATCGTGGTATCAACAACCGCTCAATGCCATGAATGACACCGTCGGGACGAAGGACGTCGTCGGGGCGAAGAATCTCGGCCAAGTCAACAACTTTCTTCCCAGAGCCCTTGCTCATCAAATGCACATGATCGTCGCACAGGGTTTGATGCCGAACAGACCCGGAATTCCCACTGGGCCACTCGTTCGACCCGATTCGTTTGGGAACAATGTGAAACATCAACAGGGTCTGCAATGACCTCAAATTTCCGGGTTCAAGCAAGAAGCGCTTAAACTCGGGGTCCAGCTGCCGCTCCAGAGCTTCATTTCGGGGCGCAAAAATGGTTATATTGTGCTTGCCCACGGTGTCCTCGAGTTTCTGTAAGAGAAGCGCTTTCTCCACAAGCTCAGCGAGCTCGGTGTAATGCGAATCGAGAAGAGCGACGAGAACGGAGTTGGAGTTTATCTGACCGGAACTTAAAGAAGAAGAGGGTTTCTGGGTGGGGAGTTGCGGCAATGCGGAAAGGAATGGTAAAATGGTAACAAAGTAGAGGAGGAGGGATATAGAGACACCATAGACGAAAGAATCCATGGCGCTCATGGAGGGAGAGAAGCAGAATTGGGGGTGTTGAAGGTGAAGTGGAGTGTGTTTGGTGAGAGAAGAAGAGGGGTCTGCTTAATGAAAACGAGGTGGGGAAAGAGGGACAAGACTTTTGGGTCCGCATTGATGCGAAGACTTAAAAAGTAAATCAAATGGAAGACAGAGATAGATAGAGAGAGAGAGAGAGTTGAAGGTGTTCAGACAGCCTGGATGTGGGCACCACGCGGGAACTGCACCTATTACAGAAGCCAGCAGCCACCGCTAACAGGTCTTGACGCATGAGCCAGTTTTCAAGCCACGCCACCCCACCCATTCATTTCACAATGATTCACAACTCAGTGCATGCCTTAACTTTTTTTTTTTTACCAAAATAAAAAAAAAATGAATTAGTAAGCAATGGTTCGAATAATGTATCACAAGCTAAAAATATTTTTCAATATCAAAATCTTTAGTAAAACAGAATCTAAATGACAAAATCTTAACTTCCTTTAATTAAAAATTTAAAGAGTAAATTTGAATATTTTGAGGAAAAAAAGGACATGAAACCCATGTACATATAATAAATTTGTTACATGCAATTTATCTGCTTTAAAAATAAGATAACCAGTATTTACTAAAAGTAAAATAATTGTTTGTACAACAAGATTAGTTTTTATTCTTAGTAAAAGATTAAACATGTCAATAAAAGACGGGAATAGGGTAGAAAATAAAAAGAGGGAGCATGTGATGTGCCAGAGAGGAAGCCGAGCCAGAACGCCAAGAGAGGGAGGGGCACGTGTGTTAATGGCGTATGCAGTATGGTAGGTTTAAGGGGAAAGTGTCGGTGTGGGACTATGCTCTCATTTCTACGCTAAGCTACAAAATAAATTTGGGACGCCCCCTTTCAAGCGGGAACGTCACTTTTCAGTTAGGCTTCTTAAACGGCGACGTCTCCTCCGACGGTGGCTCCCTCGTCATTCTCATTCCGCTTTTCTTCTTCTCCTGCTAGTGAATATCCTCAATTTTTTTTTTTTTTGGAAGCTCTAGCACTACAACTTGGAAGCACAGATTTTGGACCAAAAAAATATGTAAATAATATAGCAAAGCACGTAGAAGGAGTTGATGCTGGTTCTCTGCTTTTACACAATTTTATAATGCAACTTAATTAAAAAAAATGAAAATTATACAAATTTTCAATTGGCCTCCATTGTCTTTGAAATCATTACACCGATACTCCCACCCACTTTTTAAGTACCCCTACTATTAAAAATAAAAAATAAACCATACAAGTTATATGGACCGGGGCTAGACAGACAAGTACCCATTTTCTTTTTTTCTGGTCATCAAGTTTCAACTTTGGACTTGTTCAAGCAATGATCAACAATCATCATAACTATGTTGTCTCGTGGGGTAAAAAGAACAACTTCAAAGCTACACCTATCTTGCCAATAACGGCCCAAAATAAGCCTCGATGGGCCAAATCAAAGCCTCGTTTACGTTTTCTTTTAAAATTAACTCCTTTTCTTTTTTTATTTGTCTATTTTAAAATGAGAGATTGAAATATTTTCCCAATACTATGCCGATATATATATATATATATATATGAAAGTTTCAATAACTTGATTCTTCCATATGCACCTTCATGGAGATATTAATATTTTTAAAATAAAATTGGATTACAGAACTAGGGTTTATAATATTTTCCCCATAAATTTCATCCAATTCACCTCCTAATATTTTCCCCATATGTTGTACACATCCAGAAAAGTTTACTTGGGTTATGCTTAATTGTAGTGTCCATCAGTCATGAATAAAACAAAAGTCATTCACCAATATCCTGACGAAACCACTCGGCCCGATCCAACGAATAAATAAAGCAGATCAGCATATTCTATTTCGGACGAGTGCCAGTCCAAAAAAAAAACTCGGATGAGTGGTTGTGTTGTCCTAAAATCCAAAGAAATTTGGCAGTGTTGTCAACAAATTCTCCATTCATCGCCTTTTGTTTAGAACGGACCCAATGCGGAACGAATACTTTTCAAGAGAATAAAAATTAGAAGTTAGAATCATATTATTTTGTTTATGTTTTAATTAAATTTCACTAAAATCAATCTATCTCACGATAGAGAAAATGAAAAAAAAAAGTTATATTTGTACGTAATAGTAAAAAAATTTATATTTTTAGTACAAAAATCATTTTCCGCAGACTTAAAATTCAAAGTGAGATATTTTTAGATAATCTAATAAAAAAATTGGAATTTTTAAAATTTAAATGGCACTATGGAATATTTTTTAAAAAGTAACAAAACATTTATAGTAATCTAGTGTCAAAAGACACGTTTAGTTACGTCACTTTCTGCAACTAACCCGCGGGTTTTGATTGTGAACATGAAGAGAATCAAGTAACAAAAAGTAAAAGGGCGAGAGCCGAAAGTTAGAATTAAAAAGCTAGATTACGTTGGGTTTCTGCTTTTTAATGTTTTTTGTGTATCTTAAGCTTAACAGATGTGAAGCCAACACGAGAAGTAGGTGTCAGATAGATTGAGTAAAAGATACGATTGTAAAGTGAATCCTAGCTTATCTCAGAAATGGACCGTTAACCCTCATACAACAAATACCTGGTACGAACCTTTCTGATTCATCACTTCGTCCGGTCCCCAGTGGCTCAACCATGTCTTCTGTTGAATCCTCCGCTTCCAACCCTCACTGAAAAACTGTCCACAATTAATGTATTGCTACCATCTTGAAGTTGTATCCATCAAATACCTCATCGCTTCAGATATACAACGCTTGTTCTGCCCTTGAGCATTATTTTTATTCTAGGCCATTTTCATTTAGATGCTGTGGGCCAAATTATTATGCTTGAGAAGATAGAGAAATGAATGGCGCACGAGCAACATATACAAAGTATCCTTGACACCGACAGTTTACACGCCCACCCCTACCCCAATTGGCTGCTCATCATTTCCCAAGCACCTGTGTCTGGGCCTAACCAGGGGTAGATTCGACACTGGTCATCACCCATTTGTAGGAAGGGTGTCAAAGACGGAGCATAATATAAAGTCCAAACATCACATTCATATCTATGCAAACCAGAATCCAAGGCTACTTTACATTTCCTAGATATTTCCTTTTTCAAAATCAAAACATGGGGGAAAAGGGTGTGTGAGTTGAAATATAACTTACCCTGTCAAAATCGATCCTACATATCCCAACAGTAAATCTTGCTGTATTTCCAAGTTTCCTTTGAAATGTCAAGAAATCTAGCCGCCAGCTCGAAGTGTCCAACATTTTCACAAAAAGCAGAGTTTCGGCACAACCCGGTGTCTCAGGGTTCTTTCTAATTCATTGGAAACATTGTACAAAGATGAAAATTGAAAAACAATGACATTAGACCCATCAACACACACTGACAAAAATACCCAGTTGGAGGAACCCCGCATCAAATAAAAGACAGGGATACAACGCAACCATGCTTACTCGACCCAAACCCTCTATAACAAAACCAAAAGGTCATTTCAATTAACTGTAAAAATTCATATTTCTTCCTCTATCTTACTGAAAACCACTTGCTGCATTACTTATATATATGTGTGTATATATATCTTCAAAATGGTAACCTTTCTCATTTGAGAAGAATTGAGGACAACTTCAACGAACTGAAATATTTGTTATTTCCCAGGTTGAAGGAACCTGGAGGTTGGATTTAGTGCTTGTGAGCGTATCGGAGGATTCTCTCTGCGACGGACTTCTCCAGAAGCCAGCACTGTAAAACCTATCCCACATCTCCTTCTCCAGCTGCAGCGCCTCCTTGTCTAACTCCTGCGATTTCTGGATATCAGACACGTCGTCTAGGCACTTCGGTTGAATCTGATTCTCGGTATCGTCGCAGCCGCACGAACAGCGACGACGCCTCGGCGTCATCAAAAGCCCCTTCCTACTCAGATGTTCTTGTCGCTTCTTCCTCATCGCACGCCGGCATAGGCCGGCAGGGACCTTGAAGATTGCCAGCACGAGGAAATTAGCAAGCCCGCAAGGACAGCAGCACACAACAGCGGCACACTCCGCGGTGGCACCTCCTACTACCTCACCGACTCGGTTGCTCGGCGATCTGGAATGGTCTTTCAGCAGGGGCTGTCGTTTCGATGCCGCTGGCTGGAGAACAATTTTATTGGACATAGTTGTGCCTCCTTTGCATAGGGAGCTATAATTTTTTTTTTTTTTTGTGACGTAACGGGAGATGTTGGGTTTTGGGCGAAAGCTGAATTTGCTGCTTAAAGTCAAGATGAGATTGATCTTCGATACTACGGAAAAATGTAAAATTTTCCGCGAAAAACCAGCGAGTGTTTCTCTGCCTCGGTACTTGTGATAGAAAAATAAGCTCCTTGGGCTTTGAATAACCAAAGCAGCTTGAGATGATTTACCTCGACGATCCTGGAAGATCTGATTAGACCACTTTTGTTCTGGAAACAAGGGATTCAGAAAACGGAACGATCGAGTGCCAGAAACAGAATAGCCAAGTATCCATGGTTATATTATCCCCAGAAAGCAAGAAACTGGGGAAGACCAAGACCCACACCCTGATTTAAGAAAGATCAGAGCGCAAGAGTCTTGGCTTCCATAGGAGGAGGAAAAGGAAGATGGTCGATGAGCGAAAGAGAAAAGAAGAGAATCAATTAATAATAGAGGGCGCGGAGTTTGGAGAGAAGAAAGGATCACGAGGTGATATAGCAAAAGAAGGAAAGCATTGATCTCGGTGGACGAGCGAGGTAAGGCAGCAACCAACCAAATATAGGATGAGAGGATCGTACACGGGATTGTGAAAGAGAAGGGCTTGGGTGCCTTCTCCGTGAATGCGAAAGGCAAATACGACCATATGGAGTGAGAGGTGGGAAATTGAGAATAGGATGTGTGGAATTTGGGGGATAATTAGATGGCATGTTTGTTTTGGCAGAAAAAATGAGATGCCATTTTTCTTTTAATTAATAAACGACCTAGTTAATACCAACTTGGAAACCATTGCACCCCAAATTTGCTTTCCTTAGAAGACCTCCCTGACTCAAAAAGCTTCAGCCTTTCTCTGGATTACTCAGTCAAAGACGCATCGTTAGACTTTATCGTAAGCCCCAAAATAATGGACATCTTTTTTCTATAATTATTTTCCTAAGCCATTATATAAAATTCCACACGACGCGCTATGCACGCGTGGACACTTTTTTTTTTTTTGTAACCCGCTAAATTAATTTTTATTTTTTAATCATATTTTCTATTATTTTTCTTGTAATTTTATTTTCTATATAAAATATATTACATGTATTGGAATAATATGTATTTAATTTCACAAATATTACATGATACAGCAACGCCTCTAAATTAACATAATAGTTTCATTTTTATTTATGTATTTAAATAATATACTAATTTTCCTTTTTATTTTGATATTGTATAATATAATATGTAGTTTTGTTGGCTGCCGAAAGAGAAAATGTGAATTTAAAACATTTTTTAAATGTGGGCCACATCATAGAATCAGATGAAGTGAAAGCCGTCAGGGATATTGGTATGGACCCCACACACGCACCGGACTTATCCCATTGCGTCACGCCTACTTGGCGTTGCGCATTAGTCGTTTCAAACTTCCAATCAACTCTTTGAAGACGCCAGTCCAAAAACAAAAAACTCTTCGAAGACACTTCGAGAAGCATCCGCCGTCCGTAAGTATTTTATAAATATATTATAGAGCTTGTTTTTCAAAATATTAAAGAAATACGCGAGTAATTAAATTACTCTATTTTTATTTGTAATATAAAAATCAAATAATAATTTACAATACACGAATTCCGTGAGTTTAAAAAATACACACTGTAGCATCTCATTTTGATGGTGCAACCACACTCTATTTTTAGTTTTAATGTGATCATGCAAGTGATCAATTTTTGTAAGACGCAACCACACGCAACTTGAGAGGGCAGGGGTTTTGACCTAGTGCCTGTTTGAATTGATGGTAGAAATACTCAAAATTATATTTACAATATGATTTTGACAGAAATAACATTTTGTTGTTTCTACTAAAATTATGTTGAAACGTGATTTTAGGTACTCTACCATCAATTCAAACAGGCCTCTAAACAAGCATGTCAGAGCCAAGATAGGTCTCGTAACATTTGGGACGAATATATAATAAATATTGAAAATGTAAGTGTGCCAATGATTGGAATTTGGCTGTAAAATTAAACGAGGAGTTCAAATTTATTTAAAATTATATAAAAATCCGTAATAAATTAATTGAAATTAAATGAGTTATAATTTAATTAATGTGTATATAATTATATTTTGAAATATTATATAACTTAAGTAAATGAATTTTTAATACATAATATACTCAACTATATATATAACATACAAATTTTTATAAATATATATATTATTTTATTTTTAAAAGAATTATCCACGACATAAATTTTGAAGTTTAAATTGTTTAATTAAAAAAATTAATATTATACTGAAACTAAATTAAATTTTTATACAAAACTATTTTGAACCAACTCAATTTATTTAGAGTCCTATATATCACTAAAAGAATTTTTTTGAAACACGTAAGGTATGTCGATAGAGCATCGATTGCAAGCCGCGTATAAAAATAATCAAAGGTTCTTCACAAACAGATGACTAATTAATATGACAATAATTGAAGCTTTGACTATACGATCCAAATATTTACAAGGTATCGGCTACTTGATCTTTTGTTAATGGCCTCAAGTATTGCACCAAAATGTCAAAATCTTCCTGAAAAGACTCCAGAGATATTCAAGGACGTACTTAATGGAAATGATGAAACATGAGACGATGGTAAATAGATCAAGTTATAAAAATAATTAAAAAAAAAAGCTTTGATTAATTTGTATTACTCTTAAATCCTTGGTGGCGATCATATAAAATAATTTGAGATGCATTTTATATTTAACATTTTTTTTCCTAAGAACAAAAGAAAAAAAAATATGGGGGGTAGAGAGAGAGAACAAGGTTTGAAGCCAACACTCATCGTTTAAATATATACATATACGTATATGTATTTGGACCGGCAAACTTCATTCAAATATAAAAGGAAAGAAGTAACCCATGAATCCTTGTTAGGCCCATCACTCAGGATTTAAGCCCGTGGGCCTAAATCTGAAGAGAGTGCTTTTAACTTTCAAGACAACAAAAAATATCTTAAACTTAAAACGCATATGGAATAAAACTATATCATTCACATTCTTAATTTACAAAATTTCTGGATTCAATTACACGTATACACCCAGATCATTAAAATAAAAAATACAAATACAAATAAAAAGCCTCAAAAGAAAAAAAGAATTACATGCTAAATATACAATTGACACAACAAGGGCGTGAGGAAATTAGAGACTTTTTTTTTTCAAAAGGGCAGCTCAAAAATGAAAATGGCCCTTGAGGTTCCTATATTTCATAATCCCCCTGTAAAGAACTGCCCTATTAGGAGGCATGATGTCCTCTAATGTGGTTGGAGGCTTCCTTTTCTGAACAACGTCCTCCATAATCAAAACCTTTCCATCCTTGGCCTGCTTTGGCTGGGTCAAGTTTCTACGATAAACCTTGTTCCCCGGTGCAAGTTTCGACACTTGTTCTGAGAACCTCACCTTCTTCTTTGTTTGATGCTTATGATCCGAACCTTGTGTAACACAACAAAAGGAAACTTGTATAATAAGAAAAGTAGAGGAAAAGTGAAACTATTATTTTGAAAGAATGGTAGCACTCACCGCCCATTTCAAACTCGAATTTCTGCATGAAGTGAGAGAACAAACGCTTATGGACTTGATGAACCAAGATGACCATGCTTCCCGACACAGCGCACACAGCCATTAAGCCAAATCCCAGAGACTTCTCCATCGTTCTCTATCTACGTCTTTGGTAATTGCATTTAAATTTGTAGTGGCAATAAAGGAGAATGGACGGGGTTCACAAGAAAGAGTGCCTATTTTAACGAGACAAGGCATGGACGGTTTGTGTAATATGAAGACCTTATTTAGTGAAAGTACTTTTTTCTATTTTGCCAAGTTTGATTTGGGCCCACAGAATAATTGTTGGATTTATTTAGCATCCTGCGTCTTTTTCATCCCCGGATATTTGTGTAGATTCAGCAGTTTGTCTAAATACGGATAAAAAACAAATTATATAATATTTCGGAGTATACGATTTCCCTTCTTTAATCATACAAAGTAATCTATTTTTCAGTTCATTTGGGATATGTGATAGTTACACCGTGATTTAACGTCCATACACTTAATAACAAAAATTCCTTTTGCGAAATTTAACTTATTATTGACCAAAGATAGACAGCTTATTATGCGTTATGGGTGAGTGATAATTAAGATGGTAATTATGTGACTCTCTTTTTCCTCTCATTGCAATCAGCTAAATTAATCCATTTTTTTTTAGTCTGGGACTAAGGATTAACCTACGTAATTCAAATTCAAACATAAAGTTGATCTCCACTACTACTACTGAAAAAATAAAAATAAAGTTTTTTTATTTTTTCATACGGATTATATATATTGAAATTTGTTATATATAAAAAAATTGATCAATCTTCTTATTCTTTAAAATATGATAAAAACGAGACACAAACTGATGAAATACCGAATATTCAGTATACAAAGCTCATATTCATAAACCCAAGAAATCCAACATATCACGAGGAAGGGGGGAATGTGAGGATCTGGAGACGAAGTAGAACACAGGACGAAGCATGAGATCCAGCAACTTGACGCAGGCGCATGACATAAACACGAACACCACCCCGTACCCGATCCCAATGCCTATACCCATTTCTCTCTTTCTCGCCTCTACTACCGCTGCTAGAGGTGAGCACAAATTTGATAACCCCATCCAATTTAATCCAATAAAAAAAATTACTTTGGGTTAGTTTGAGTCGGGTGAGCGAATTAAAACGAGTTGAGTTTTTTTAAAAAATCGAATTTAAACAGATTTGTCAAGTTATTTTTTTTAAAATAAAAAAGTTTAGACCCAATCTAATCCGACTAAAATCGACCTAATCCGACGAACTCGATTCGAATTAATTCGAAATTTTCTGATTGCTTCAAAGTTTGATCGGGTTCGGATCATTTTTTTCAACTCGATTTTTATCAGATCAGGTTGATAAACCAATCAACTCGATCCAACTCGACTCTATGTTCACTCTTAATCGCTACCCTTTCCACTCACAATTAATTAATATTAATTTAAATAATAAATACGATATTTTTAATATTTATCACATAGTTAGATCGATTATTTTTGTGATATTTTTTAATCATTTTATTTTTTAGTTAAGATGACATCTTTTTTGTATAGAAAATAGTGAAATGGTCTCCAAAATACCTGAGAAACCGAAGATGCTTTTGGAGTAAATTGAAAAAGGTAAACCGAAAGGAAGTTAATTTGAAATTTTGGTGTTATATATATGTACCTCTCACCACATGTTATGTTTTGTTTATTTATTATGTCAAATCTTCGTGCCACAATATTTTAAAATATTACAAAGATTGTTTTAAATTTAAATATTATATTTCAAAATTTTCATACAACAACTTAATTCTTTACGTATATTTTAATATTAAAATAGTTGAAATAACAAAATTTTATTCCCAACAATACTCTTAAATGACCCACTCATGCCAATAACAGATAAAATTGTATTTAACTTACCATAATCAACTTTAATATTCTGTTTTTTAAAAAATTATTTTTGAAATTATGAGAAATTTTATTATTGTCTATTATTTATTTAGTCTGGAAGCATTTTTGAGTAAAATACGTAGAGAAAGAATCACAACACATAAAAGGGTCCATAGCTCAGTGGTAGAGCATTTGACTGCAGATCAAGAGGTCACCGGTTCGAACCCGGTTGGGCCCTTTGCCAGTACGCAATGTTTTTTATCTTTTCCAATTGTCTTCCACTTCTTATCAAACTTCATCAGCCACGTACGTCAAGTCTGGATCTATACCACTTTCTGAAATTATTCGCATTCTCTGTAAAATAAAGCATATTGTAAATAAAAAGAGTGCATTCATGTAGTAACAAAGCGAGAAACAAAAATATGAGAAAGGTACATGAGGTTTCTGCTATACCATAACATCGTAACTACGTATGCATCAGCTTTCTTTTTCCTTTCTTTACATCTAACTCTAAACTTCCATAATCATTAGTTATCTCATATAGTATAAGCACCGCATTAAATTATTATATTACAAGTTGGTAAAATGATGCTGAATATAAGCAGAATTAAGTAAATTGCATGCTTTATCTATATTAGTAAAATTCTCAGGTACTTCTTTAGGTATTGAAGCTTATATTGCAAGACGGTAGAGAAAGGAAATGCTCTGCCTCTGCCTCTGCCTCTGTTTAGTCTCCAATCTAATTTATTTTGGACTAACCATACAATAAAAGAATGGGATTTATACCCATAACACCAACCGTAAGACGTTTAGGAACATTCAATACTGATAAAACAAAGTGGTTCTTGTTGTTTTCTTCGTAGACACAGATATTTTTAACATGAAATTGGAGGACGCAATAATAAAAGTAATAGGGCTTTTGACTTATATGTACAACAAAGACGGCCAACAAAATTTTTCTAATGAAAAAATAATAATCTAAATGTATCCAATAAATATTTCACAAATTTTTTCACTACAGTAAAACCCCTTCACAAAGTACTTGAAGTTACACAACTCAGCTGCCGGTTGCTCTGCTGTACGTTCAAATTCTTTCACAAAGTACTTTTTAAACAACTCGCTTCACGCCTTCACGTTGCTTTGTAGTGAATTGATCCGAAGTGGGAGCTCTGATCTCAATTCTCTTGCTGTTGGTATTAGATTTGCGCGGCCATTTATCTTATGTGAAAATGGAGCCATTTAGTTCAATCTTCTGTTGGAGAATTGAATTAATTGATCATTATACATAATTTTATAAGTTAGAATTATATATATGTTTATTAATTTATTTACAAAGCATTAAGTTTTATAAATTAAAAGTAAAGATATTTTAATAGACTAAAAAATATTTTATACAAATTTGTTTATAAAAATAAATCTTAATTGCTTATAATTTAAATTAAATAAAAAATTTGAAAAGACCAGTGGAATTGAACCATACCAATTTGCATTTAGTTGAGCGAAAAGAAGAAGGAATAAACTCTTTATTTTAATAAAACGATTGTTCCCTCGGCTTGGGGGTAGGCCATATTTACCCCATCCAAACAGAGATTTGTGGTCTTCCGGCAAATTTAGAAGGAAAATTTCTTTGTCTTCTCTGAAGGAGGAATAAATTTATGAGGTAGTGGAATCTACACCATTAAGCCACTATGCCATCCCCACTACATAAGCAGCCAACAAAACAGCCTCCGCCTCTATTTTCTATGAAACCAACAAATCGACCATGCTCAATTCTCCATTGTTCTTCGTTTCTCAGCATGGGTTTTCTGCTAAGCCTGCCAACTACAGTTCCCATATACTAAGTCACCATCACATGCCAAAACTAGGTGCTCTCGACCCAACTATTCGAAACCAGAACCTGCAATTTTTGGTTGCTCCCAACATTCGTAACTTAAATTTTCCCAAGCTTCCCTTTTGTTTGAAACGCCAGACTCAATCTTCTGCAACCACAGTTTTAGGTTGCTGCAGACGCGTTGAACTAGCGTGTGGGTTTTACAGTGCTCCAAAGCTTAGCAATTTAGCAAATAAATTTTCTGCGAGGAAATTTTTGGCAGGTGATCCTCTGAAAGTTTGTAACTTTGGTTGTAACAAGGTGGGTGCTGGAGAATCACGGGCCAACCCAAGAAAACTAGGATTGACGGTGTGGTCGAAATTGACGCAGAATGTCGAATCAGTGGTGGAGAGCGAGGGATGCCGGAGAAGTGTGAATACTAATAAAGATTTCGATGCCATTGTTATAGGATCTGGGATTGGAGGGTTAGTTGCAGCGACCCAGCTGGCCGTGAAGGGAGCCAGAGTTTTGGTTTTGGAGAAATATGTAATTCCTGGTGGAAGCTCCGGGTTTTACCAGAGGGATGGTTATACTTTTGATGTTGGTTCGTCTGTGATGTTTGGTTTCAGTGATAAGGTCAGATTTTTGTGTATATTTTGTTCTGCTAACTTTAACTGCAAATTTGTTTATGATATGAAAAGATATGGAAAGTCAATAATGCAAGCAATATACCGGTGTAAAACATCTAGGGGAGAACTGAATGTTACAGTGAAGAAATATATACGGGTCTAATTAGAGGGACTTGCTGCTTCTTCACTTGCTATGCCCCAGAAATAAAAAGCCTATTTATAAAGAATTACTTTTTTGCATTTCAATAGTTACTACTCAGTACTTGTGTCACTATTCCCTCGCTTAGAAAGTGACATCGAACAAGAAAGGAAAGATATTTCTTCAATGAAGCATCCCATGAGGCGCTTTATGAAAGCCTTGATGTTGTGATCAATGAAGCTTAGAATGACTGCAGTTTCCTATTTTTTTAATAATACTAATCCAACAATAGGTCTGGGCTTTAACTTTTTAACTATTGTTATTGCGGACCTTTTAGACCCCTCCCTTCTTACCTCCCCCCGCCCCCCTTTCTCTCTCTCGTTGAGTTGATAATAATGTTGAATTGGACTCTTCCAAGGATAATCAACCTTCATGTACTTCAAACTTCGGCAGGGTAATCTCAATTTGATAACACAAGCATTGGCAGCAGTTGGTTGTCAGATGCAGGTTATAGCTGATCCAACAACTGTCCATTTCCATCTACCCAATAACCTTTCTGTTCGAGTGCACAGAGAATATCATAAATTCATTGAAGAACTAACCTGTAACTTTCCCCATGAAAGGGAGGGTATCCTCAAATTCTACAGTGAATGCTGGAAGGTTTGTCTTAATTGAAGTGACCGCACTCCCCTAAGGCATTTTTTCCTTTACTGTTACTTCATGACTTAAGAAATTATATGCATGGTGGCTAGATTTTCAATGCCCTGAATTCACTGGAATTGAAGTCACTCGAGGAGCCACTCTACCTTTTTGGACAGTTTTTTCGGAAGCCGCTTGAATGCTTGACACTAGGTACCTTTATTAACTGTTCAATAAAAAAAAAAAATATGAACTTTTAAATCTTAGACTTCACCTATAATGGTAGCGCCACATATGATTTTGTTTAATAGATCCACTTGGTATATGTTCTCAGTGATATTTTGATTGCTTCAAAGGATTTATAGATTTCCTTTTAGCTGTAAGCTTATTGTATGAATTAAAGGATGCATTGTGGAAAAGCAAAGGGTTAAAAAAGGAACGAATAGATTTCTTTGTTGATGTTGTTATTTGGCAGCCTATTATTTGCCCCAAAATGCTGGAGACATAGCTCGAAAGTACATTCAAGATCCACAGTTGTTGTCTTTCATAGATGCAGAGGTGATGCAACTCGCTTGATCCATTCAGAATTTGAGTGTATTCATTAATTAATTCATTTTAAGGATACGGGATTGATATTTTTTATGCATGAAAATTCTGTGGTATTCTTACAGTGTTTTATTGTAAGCACGGTCAATGCTTTGCAGACACCAATGATCAATGCAAGCATGGTAACCTGTTCAATTAGCTTTTTGCATTCTTTCAGTTCAAGCAATGCCTTCTTTACACTTCCAAAAGTGTCTGGTGTCATACTTCTGTTCATTGCTGACTAGATAGCAAGAAGTGGAACTAATTAGAAATTGGGGTCAGCATTCACGATTTTTTGTCCTTTTAACACCTATGGAAGGATGACGCAGAAATACCTTTGGAAGTGTAGGGGCAACATTATTTGAATAGGAAATTTGTAGACCAATTTCCCTTCTTGAATAATCTTTGTATTTTTTTTTGGTAGGTTCTATGTGACAGACATTTTGGTGGGATTAACTACCCAGTTGGGGGTGTTGGTGGGATTGCAAAGTCATTAGCAGAAGGTCTAGTAAATCAGGGTAGTGAGATACTTTACAAGGCAAATGTCACTGGCATTATAGTGGAGCAGGGCAAAGCAGTAAGTGAGACAACAGTAAAGAACCATGATGATAAATTCAGAAGAGCTGTAATTTGTTCTTTAAAAATTATATTCGTTTTTGCAGGTAGGAGTGAGGCTTTCTGATGGCAAGGAGTTCTTTGCAAAAACCATAATATCAAATGCTACTAGATGGGATACCTTTGGTTGGTTTTAATACAGATTTTGATAAGATTCCTGTTAATCCTTGAATGGTTATCTAGCTGTCTTGTGTGCTGCTTTAGTAGTTCTTTTAGTGATATTTAAGTACATATTGTCAGGAAAGTTATTGAAGACAGAAGCTCTTCCAAAAGAAGAACAGAACTTTCAGAAAGTTTATGTCAAAGCTCCATCTTTTCTTTCAATTCATATGGGAGTTAAAGCTGAGGTTCTGCCGCCAGATACAGATTGCCACCATTTTGTGCTTGAGGTATTATGAAATTTCATCAACTTAAGTGCTTAATAGTGCTGGTGGCTTTTAAATGTCAATAATCAACTTTATGTGTTGTTATTATTGCCTTCTGTTAACTTCCATAGAGCAACTGGACCAGATTGGAGGAGCCATATGGGAGTATTTTTTTGAGTATACCAACTGTTCTTGATTCATCATTGGCTCCTGAAGGTCGTCATATTCTTCACATATTCACAACTTCTTCCATGGTGGACTGGGAGGTAGGCAATGATGAGTACTCACAGAATAAAATTGGAAACTTGCATCTTGTATAGTTTTATGGTTTTAGAAACTACCTTTTTTTTTTTCTATCCTTATCTTTATTTCTTATGCTAATTAACATGTACATTAATTTCAAAATATCAAGGATATTTGTGTTTCTATACCAGGGAATCTCAAGAGCAGAATATGAGGCAAAGAAGCAGCTTGTAGCAGATCAAATCATAAACAGATTAGAGAAAAAATTGTTTCCAGGTCTCAGATCATCCATTGATTTTATGGAGGTATGAGCTATAACTTCATACTACCAAATAATGTTTCAGTAATTCCATACATTGCCTGAAGCAAACCAGAAAATAATTACGATTGTGTGGCGGCATCTCTACAAGTTTTACTACAAGGGTGTAAACACAATATTCCAGTCCAACCTCCTGGAAAGCCTCCGTTTTGCACCTTTTTTACAAAATTTAATTCTATTAAAAGAAAAACACAATGTTCCAGTCTGGATTGGTTTGACAATTTTAAATTTCATATTTTTAGAATGGGTCAGTGTATTTACTTGGGGTTTAAAGATCTCTTTATGGATAATATGGAATCATACAGATCTGATATGTCAAACAACGGTCTTTGTTATGGTTGATAAGTAATCTTCTTTTCCTTTTGATGTGAGAAATAATCTGTTAATACGTTTGGATCTAAATTCCCTTTATGATAAAAGTAGTAATAATGAAAAACAAATTCTCGTGCAGGAAATTTACATTTTTCCTTGAAAGGTGTCCAAGCTGCAGCCTATCTGTTTTCTTTATTTATTCTTTTGGCGCACGCGCCGGGGGAGCGGGGGGGAGGTTCAAGATATTAGTCTTTTACTACGTAAATTATTTTGATTGCTCATAAAACCACATTTGCTTGCTTTATCTGTTTCTGTAGCTGTTCTCAAAAGCAATGTTTTTTCATGTGATGCTTGTATTTTGTGAGTTGTTCTATGACAAGAATAGTTGGAAAGAAAAGCCATTGTCATCTCATTTTTGGTTTGACCCCTACAAATAATCTGCGAGGTTTGTATTGCAGTTGATGCAAATTAATTCTTTCTTCTGCAGAGGAGTTTATAGTTTCAGTCTTTCAGATAAAGCTTTTAATATATTAAAGAAAGTAATCTATACTTCCTGTTGAATACATTCTTTTCAAGACACCACAGCACATGAATTTTGGAAGGCGTGAAACTGCTTATAGTTGATGATTAGAGTGCTTTTTGTATAACATGATTTCAAAACAAAATAGGAGAACCTCTCTCTCACTCTGTTTTTTAGCCAAGACACACTCACATCACTCTTTCTGCCATTGTAATAGCCTGTTTGAGTCATCTGTTTAGATTGATGAAACTATCTCTCAGTAATGCTTTTATAATTTCCTGTGGTTTTGATTTTTGACTCTCTATGATTATATTTTTTATTCTGAAATTTAAAGCCATTGTAGATAGGGACACCAAAGACACACCGGAGATACCTGGCTCGTGATGAGGGAACTTATGGACCAATGCCACGCAGCATTCCGAAGGGGTTATTGGGAATGCCATTTAATACCACAGTAAGTTTACTTCCGCAAATTAATAACAAGTTTCAGTTTTAAAACATTATGTTATGCTTGTGGAGCATACTGGTTAAAGTCAGCCATACATTAATAAAACCTTCAGGGCATAGATGGTCTTTACTGTGTTGGTGATAGCTGCTTCCCTGGACAAGGTGTTATAGCAGTAGCCTTTTCAGGAATTATGTGTGCTCACCGAGTAGCAGCAGATATTGGTAAGCTATAGCTTTCCTTTGAATGTACAATGGGCTTGACATTAGCTGGAAAATTTTTGATGATTTTCTCCTATGCTTAAGTACGGGTTAAAGCTTATAACTTCGTTTATACATTTGCTCGCCTTCTATACATTATTAGAATTAGACAATGGAACGAGGAAATTTGCCTCAGTTGTGAATTATGACTCATGAAATGTCACGTTGTGTAATTCTGTAATAAATTGCTGAATTGCTTACTGAGAATGGTGGAGGCTTTCAGCTTACAATTTTCTACCTCCCACCTGAGTCTTTCCTTTTAACAGGGCTGGAGAAGAAATCGCCAATGTTGGATGGCATGCTTCTTGGGTTGCTTGGATGGTTGAGAAGATTGGCATGAGATATTGTATAAAAGCAAAATGGATGCAAAATCATTATCCTTTTGCAGAAGTTTGCTTTGGTTACAGCATACTCTAATGCAGATAGAAGTTAATTTTGAACGAGTCAGCGGCCTGTCACTCATTGCAAAATACTCTGCAGGCAGACTATTGAGGGTCTATGCACTATTTGCTCCTGCTAAACTTTGACTGTTTTTTTCTCTTTTATCCTGTTTCTTTGTTTTGGGAGGCTGTGGGGGGCGATTGGCTATGAAGTGTAAATGGTTACTATATGTTAATTTCTTTTTTTGTTATTGTATATAGTTATACCAAGATTTTGGGCTTTGCATAAAAATAGTAGGAAAAGACATAAATATCACCACATCTTAAAAAAAACCAAGCTGTCTAAGCCAGTTTGGTTTGATTGAAAACTATGAACTGACGAATATAACAGCTCTGTATCTAACTTCAGTACTTAGATAATTATCAAAAAAGCATCTCTGGAATCATCCGTCTGTTGATGTTCCTAAGACATCGGTCGAGCACGCTTTTTGGTGCTTCAACGTGTTCATTCAATACAATATTGCAAATACTAAATAGAAAAAAACCAGAAGCTCCTCCAGCCCATCGGTACCTTGTACTTGGTAGTAGCCCTCCTTAACTAAGAGCCTTCATTCTATGTCCAACAAAAGAAAAGTAGGAGCCTTCATTCGATATCACTCTTTCTAGAATAGTGGAAGGGCCTTTGCAAAATAGGATGGTTTTAAGCTCCAGATTGAAGTTTCATCCGTCGCAAAGAAACGTAAGCCAAGAAACGGTAACCAAAAACCATGGCTATCAGAGCAGCCACCTCTGTCAAACCACTGTCGATTCTGATCCCATTTATGCTTGGCGTCATGTGTTCATATTGCACCTTCAGCAGTAGTTTATACGTGTGATAGTTGAAAGACAAGTAGCGGATCCAAGATATAAATATGGGCACTTTCTGCCAAATCAAGTTGGTGTCAAATTGTCAATTCTATGGCTTCGGGTTTAAACAACTATGAATATACCCCGCGTGCTTTAGCTTCTCTAAATAAGGATTTTGCATTTCAAGACAAAAAAAATTGGATATGCTTACCTTCACGAAGAATCCCCCAGCCAGCATGAAGGTCATCACAGTGACTGAAGCCAATGTTGTTGCTCTTTTCAAGTCCATTAGTGTAGCTCCAATAGCAAGTCCAAGTCCCTGCTTCACAAACAATAGTAGTTAGAAATTTAGAATGATAGTATTCTTATCTTAGTAGTTTCTGACATGCATACCTGAGCTGCCACGATGCAGAGGAAAACTGTGAGAATGCTGAGGAAAAAGGGGCCTGCACTCATTCTCAAACCGGCCATGAAATAAACGACAAGGAGGAAAAGTACTGGTAATATCAGGTCTAGAGGAAGGTCACTTGTCGTCCTAGCCACGAAGTATGCACTTAGTCTGTACATGTCAGCTGCACGTTCCTTAGTCAGCATGGCTCTCTCTTGAGGAAATGTAAATATTGCAGTGAAGACTGGAAAGAATCCCCAAAAGACGGCTATAAAGAAGAGCAGCCCTGCCTGCAATGCAAAAAGGTCAAAATGATATGCCTGGAAAAATGGCCGAGTTACACTTGAAGGTAGAATTTAAGTAGTGTTTCCTTTGTTCTTGGCTTTGTGCCCTCTTAAGGCTAGGAGTTGTGCTTTGGCAGAAACAGTTTACCTGATCTTGCAGACCCTTTGGGTTGTTAGCATCTGATTGCCACCAGAGTAATCCTAAGATGATTGCAGTAGACAGAACTTGGGTGATTCTCAGCCAGCTGAAATAGTCGTGCTTCCGTTCTTTGATTCCCCTCCAGAACAAAATGGAACATTGCTCACACCAGCTCGCCCCCCACTGTCTTTTAGGAGAACAAACCTTAGACTTTAGTTCTTCATCAAGAGGGATAGGAATCATTAGTTTTTTCTTTTCTGTTTCCGCAACTCGAGTCTCACACGCTTCCACCAGATGCTATTAAAATTCATATATAATCAGATGGGATTTTTTTTCCCCATTGGATGATATTAAAACTAATGAGAAGTTACCTCGTGTACAACTGCTGGTGACGGTTTTCCAGTCCGAGTTTCAGTCTCTGCATTTTCCATCTGCACTTTGTCCTGTAACTCTGATGGTACAGAAATATCATTAATGTTACCATTGGCAAGGTCTAGCAAAAACTCAGCTGGGTTCATAGCAATAAGAGGTGAACATCCTAT
Source organism: Gleditsia sinensis (assembly GCA_037074535.1). Taxonomy (NCBI): domain Eukaryota; kingdom Viridiplantae; phylum Streptophyta; class Magnoliopsida; order Fabales; family Fabaceae; genus Gleditsia; species Gleditsia sinensis. The sequence goes on from CM073473.1 coordinate 7,629,966, forward strand.
AGATTGGAAGTAAAGCATTGCTTCTGATGCTTTTCCAAAGTAAAGCAAGCTCCCTTTTCCTAGAAGGATCAACTTATCAAATTTGTGGAAGAGTCTGCTTGATGGTTGGTGGATTGTTGTCACTACTGTTTTACCAGCCTGCCATATAATTTACAAGTTAGTGATGGTAGCGGAGTCATGGTGAAAATGTCTAGACGCTTCATTACCAGATCATTGAATTAAGCATGCCTGTGAATCTTTCTGTTTTCAATTATGTGTGGCTACTGTAAACTTCTGGAAAGAAACTTGGATTCTAACAGTAACATGACCTTAGCTTAGGTAATTAAGTGGGTATAACTATATGGATTTGGTTGAATCCTGAGGGGAAGAATAAGAACTAGTACCTCTGCTATGTCTTGTAGCATCTGAACGATCCTCATGGCTGTTGTAGAATCCAAACCAGAAGTTGGTTCGTCAAGAAAAAGAAGAGAAGGGTTGATTATGATCTCATTGCCAATACAAACTCTCTTCCTCTCACCACCAGATACCCCACGAACAAAGGAACCGCCTATCATAGTGTCTTGGCACCTGTTTCCATACGTATAACTATAAAGTTATATTTCTAGCTATGATTACTACTTGTGTGCTCATAATAATTTAGGGTGTTCATTTTCTTATTTTCATAAAAAGTGGAAGCAATTACCTCTCCAAGCCAAGCTCATTAATGACATCTAAAGCTCGTTTTTCCTTTTGCTCCTTCGTGAAAGTCTTTGGCAGTCTTAGGAGGGCTGCGTATGTCAATGTTTCCTTCACAGTAAGGTGAGGAAACAGAACGTCATCTTGAGTCACGAATCCAATCCTGTCGTATGCTATATGTAAGTATGTGCACTATTAACGCGGTTTAAAATCCCTATCTGCTATAACCTTTGACTCGTTAAGAAATCCATGAGCTTTGTTTTAATATTTCTCTTTTGACAATATAACTTCCCTGCGATCATACTAAGTCAATCTCACCTGCTCTTTAGGAACTTGGAATATGGCTGATCATTGTAAGTAACAGAGCCTCTCACTGTGGGCTGACTTAGCCTGCCTCCGAGCAGATTTAACAGTGTTGTCTTTCCGCTTCCTGAAGGACCCATCAATGCTAAAACTTCTCCTGGATTTACAGAACCGGTGATCCCATTCAAAATTTCCTTCTCCGCCGTTGTTGTCATGCTTCTGATCACCACCTTGTAAGTAACATCTGTGAACTGCAGATTCCAGAATAAGAATTTCAACTCATATTTAGTGAGATCTGTTTCATACAAGATGTTTAAACTGCGCTAAAGACACAAACGGACGGTTAAATAGAGCATAAAAATGACTACAACTATCCAATTCCATACTACTCCATACCCTTCTTTCTCAGCAAAACCATGTTTTACAGCCTCACCCTCTCAAGTCTGAGCCCTAGGTCATTCAAGTATGTGAGAAATTTACGTGCACAAGCTCATCTCTGTTCTAGGCAGGCCCAAAAGCAATTCGAAGTTTTAAAAGTAGCACTAGGGATAGACTGCATCTACTGCACTAATATTATTTTATGGTCAAGTGGAAAGAAGGGGTAGTCTTGTACATTAATGTCATATGAAATGAGACTTTGTACAAGACTGAACCTGACCATGCTATGGCTAGCCATGTTCTATTGGTGGCGTTGATCGCTAAATGAAGCTTCATCCTTGCCTGCCCAAATACATACATAGTACCACATCAATCTCATGCAGCTATATTTAATTAAGGTTTCAACACTGGCAGAGAGAGCTAGGTAGGTGCAGGCACTATGAAAATGGAGTAATTAGAGGAATTTACTTTTTGGCACGTAAAATACATTACCTTCAGAAAAATCGGCGGAGTGGGTTCTGTTTGAAACTTTGGCTTATGAGCTCCAGCTTCTATATCCTCCGCTGCAATATACATAGGGCAACCCTTTTTATATAATATAAGGAGGTAACAAGAAGCTCTTTCACGCAGAAGTCTATGATTGTGTATAAAAAATTGCATGCATGTATATAAGCTCAAACTAATGTGCTAGTGTAAATGGTTATCTAAGAATGGTTTTGAAACCTATATATGGATGATGCTTGAACTTGAAGGGCTTCTAAGATCTTTGGCACTGTATGATTCCTTCGTGAGAGTCTAATTGAGGAGGACATGATGGGCCAGAGTTATCACTTGACAGTGTAAGTCAAGCTAAGTCCACACAGAGATCAAAAAGTCAAACTGAATTTTAATGAAGGGCCCACCTATTAAGACAATGTGCTCTCCGACAAATAGGGAGAGACCCCCCCCGCCACCCAATTATAAGGACCCGGATGCGATCTGTGTTTCTTTCAGGATCATTGTCAAACAAATGGGCCATGTCCTCCGCGCGGACTACTTGTTCATGGTTGAGTGGCGCTTTATTCATAAAAAATTTTAATCTTAAAAAAATTATATCTTTAAAAATGAGATTTTTAAGAGTAAAAATATATATTTAATTATCACTTCATTATTTTAAATAATTTACTGTATTATTGTGAAATTTTTATTCTTATAAAAAAATTTTAAAATAAAAAAAAACAATAAATAAGAGTAAAAAAAAATGAAATAAGCAAATAAAAAAATAAAATTTCTTCTTAAAAAAAGTAAAAGACAACTAAGTCATTTCACCTCACAAAATTTTTCTATTTCCATGAAAATATTTTATTTTCACTTTCACATATGCAAATAAAATTGATTAATTTTCATCATAGATTTTCATTTCCTTCAGAAATAAAATTTTATCCTCAATACCAAATATAGAAAAAAAAAAAATTGATACCAAACACTACCTTACATAAATTTAGTCAATTATAAAAAGATTATCTAAAAAAATTCTATTATAAAAGGACAGAAACAAAATAAAATTTACTTCTCATATTATCACATACTTGTATTTTTTTTTTATAATTGACTTACTTTTTTTGTATAGACAAAATTATCTAAAAACTTCTCCAATTTAAGTATGATTACTAGGTGGGTCTGAATACTAAAATCAATTAACACTCATTATTCTCTGTATAAAAAATAATTAATCATGATAGGCAGCATTCAGGGGCGGGGTTAGATAATTTTCATTGGGGCTGAATCAGTTAAATAATATAATGACCTCAGATTTCATCCCAAGCAAATAAAGAAATAACCATGCATGAATATTCAGTTAAATAATGTTACGCCTCTATATATACCCGATACATTTTAAAATTTTTGGTATGATTTGGAATTCTTTTTGGGAGACTTGGTACTTGACAATAATTAATTATTATCACTAGTTAGAACGATGTAACTGTACGTACTACAGGGGACCATATGGCTTAGAGAACTCGTGGCGGTGCATAAGGAAAGACCAGAACTGCCTGGGAACTACGAGAGTCACTCATTTGTTGGACCGTTAATCACGGGTTTGTGGGCAGAGGTTGTTGGACTTGCACCCGACTACGACAACTCCTTCACCTACATGAACGACTTCTCCAACACTTTTAATGCACACACCGAATCCAAGTGAACAACCTAAGACAAACGTATAGTTATAGTATTCTTTTTTTTTTGTTTTTTTACAACACTCTTGTGTATCTTCCTAATCTCACTTCTTTTATTTTCACTGTGTAGCATATGTTTTACTAGCAGTCTAGCACCTAAAAAACACTTGCCTCTTACACGAATTTTAGTCTCTAGAGGTTAAACTAATGCGGAAGGATCACATTAAGCAATATTTTTTAGAAAAAAAAAACTAAAATAATTAATTAAAAATGAACTAAATCATTACTTCTTCTTTTTCCTTTTGTTTGGATCAAAATTATTTTTTCTGAAAATATTTTATTTTTTTTCACCCAAATAGTAGAGGAAGTATCCCTTAGACAAGTGGGGACCCTAAATTAGGCAGAGCCAATTCAGCTCAGACTCACGGACGGGTACCGTTAGGGACGGTACTTTACTGTATCAGCTAATAAAACAAAGAAAAGAAGGGACTGTACCTTTCTGTTGTGTCCCTCTATATACGGGTCATGTTTAATTGCTGTAAAAACTAAAGATCTTTGTCTGACATCATTCGCAAAAGGGCAAAATTAATCTACCCAGTTGTGCAAAGTCAGAAAATCATCCCATGTCCGTCTTTTTTTGCGGTTAATTATGGACCTTTCGTTCTTATTCAACTCTTCTAGGTATCCAACTCCACCATTTGATCATTTCAGATATGATATCTCTGAAATCTGAAAATGTAAATGAAACCCGTGCAATCTTAAGTCAAAGTCCAGAACCTTCACCTCCTATAGGCTTAATCGTGAGTTTATTAAAATGTCTCTCTCCGTCATACAATGTAGTAAAAGTACAAGGAAACTTACGGATATCGTCGTCGCTGAAAGGCTTGGAGTCAGCGATTTCATCTGGAGGAACTGTGAAGCCGGTGAAGGAGAATGAGAGGCCCAAGCTGGCACTGGAAGCTCGACTAAGAGCAGCGCCACTGCTCACCTCATCCAACTCAAACTTCAACTGATCACTCCTTGACTTCCTTATGTGGGTGTTCTTGCCGCCGCGCCCCGGCGACGCCGTCATCATCCGCCGACTCGACTTCCTTGAGGGGGTTGCGCCACCCTCTGCCAACCCAATCGATTCGCTTGACGATGGTGACTTGAGAGCTGCTACCACCGAATCCACCAGCTGATCCGATTTTGTTCTTGCCAACCCAGATGTATTTGCTTTCTCCATGCTCGGCACCGCTGCTACCTAACTGTAACACACACAAAAATCATTTTCTTTACCTAATTTAGATTAAACATGAAGGAAAGAAAATGGGTTTGAATATAAAATACTATGGCCCAGAATATAAATACACTTAAGAATTGCAACTTAAGTATTTTGATATCTTCTCAATATAAACATGATTTCTAGTATATAACACTACTACAATATCATAATTCATAATCATTTTACAGCATTATATACAATATATAGCTGAGATCCATAACAGAAAAAATGGGTATATTTTTATTCTTTTGTCTACGAAAGACGAGGAGGGAAGGGCATCACTGCGGCTAGCTCTAACAAGATATCATGGTGACATTAATGGTGGAAGAGAGAGAGAGAGAGAGAGATCCATATCATAATGTACTCTTACTCCAAGTGTCCAAGAAGATAGTTGGCCATAAGAAATTAACGAACAATAAAAGAGGGCAAGTTATAAAGAAAACGAGACTTGAATAGTTAATATTGCAGTGTAACAGTACGAGGAGAAGATGATTGAATTCAATCCTTACCGATTCTGGCCAAAGTAGAAGACAACACTTGGAGAAAGAGATGCTGCTCGATCTGCGGATGATATGAAATAAAGACCAGCCCAGAACTAATTACACCCCATACTGTGCAGCACTCGTCCTTTTATAAAGGGCAATTAAGAGGCCTAGACCAAGTTACCAAACTACCCTTGTGCTTCCTAGCAAATATCAACATCCCATATATATAATTGCATCTTGCTGATAAGAACTGGACCTCTGACGACATATAATATATATATATATATATATATAAACATGGACCTAGGCTAAAATCAATCACATTGAGTCTTGGCCATCCTTGCCGTACACGTATATGACATGTAACAATTTTCTGCTTTTGCATGCAATTCTCAGTAGGAGCTTGACGTCAAGAAGCAAACTTTAGGTATTAATGAAGGGTTTAACCTTATATGGGGATGGTCATCGCTGATGTGCTGGCTAATGAAGTAGCCATAATGCAGATAAAGGCCATATGAAGGGCCCTGCATGTTTGCAGCTTGAGGTCCTGCTTTCATATCCGAGATTGCCTGTACAAGAGGGAAAGCTAGGTCTTTTGGAACTTTGTTTACAAAAAAAAGATGTGTTTGTTTTCGTTGTGGATTAGAGCATATCGTGTTTGTTAACTATTTGTGCAATTCCGTTGTTCTGAATGAACACTAATTAAGGACAAGAGATGATGATATAACTTGTCATCAGCTTCGTCGTCCTTCCCCATCCCTTTTAACCATTTTGCTGAGTTTTGTGAAATTTCTTTGAAGCTTACTTGAAAGGTATAGTGCTATAAACATCCAAAAAATGTCTTTATGTTCTTGTACCTTAGTATTAAATTGGATACCACCACTATAAACATCAATTCTCATAGGTTCCACAATGGGATTGATGATCCACATGATTTATAGCAAAAAAAAAAAAAAGCTTTCAAAAATGATTATTTCTGGTGTATATTGGAATACAGGTACGTACATCAATATCCAGGAGTTTCGATCAATTTTCTTCTTTATAGAAAATCTCCACTAGAATGCTTTGGCTAGCTTTTTATGGTTTACCTCTTAATTAATTTTCTGGCTATTTTTGTTTGAAGACAATTTGATTTTGTTCTTATCCGAAGTCGGTGATTTCAGGCCACTCATCGTAATATGATTTAGCAGGCAAAATGAAATGCATAATTCGTAGTTGCTTCGGCGCGCTGTCGCAAATTGGCATTTAGCTAGATAGAAGGAAGTGCAAATTCACTCAATCTTGAATTGTAAATTAAAGCCCATAGTAGACATAGGCGGGAATCTTAATTAAACACATGAAAACAAGAAATGAGAATTCAATAATCTGATCATTTACATAAAGCTCTAAGTTCAGTTCTTCGAGTTAAATTAGTGTAGTTTCTTTCATTCTTTACTTTTTGGTTTTTTTTTTTTTTCAATGAGCGTTAGCCTGGAAACGTTGAAATAGGAAGAAAGAATTACACGAATATGTGTGGAAATTAATGTAATAAGAGTATAGAGAGAAGGGCAAGAAAGTACCTCAAAATTAAGGGTTAATTGTGAAGTGGCGAGCACGATTGGTGGACAAAAAAGAGTGGCTCCAAAAGAACAAGTTTGGTGGTTCCTGATGATAAGGAGTTGTCTGTGTGTCTGTCTTTGCCGGTGGATGGTTGGTCGCACTCCGTCGATCACAACTTGCCACGTATTACTCCAAATGTCCCTTTCGCCCCTCCAAGTTTAGGATTACAGCCATACCTTAACTAGCTGTCATTGCCCCCAAACTTTCACTTTTAAGTTTTAATTCACATATTTGCGCATGTTTTCAGTTTAATTTTTTCTTAAAAATAAGTTTTAAAGACCGTTGAGATGTTTAAACCATGCTGTATGCTGATTGGTCTGATCCTATAGTCCTCGAGTTGATCCAAAACATTTCCTCTTGTTTTCATTCTAATTATTAAATATATGAGTTGATTTTTAATCTATCAGATAATTTTTTATTTATTAATAATATTTAAATTTTAATACATAATAAAAATAATTTTAAAAAATATTATTTTTATCATATATCATAATTTGAACACTGTTAGTGGATAAAAAATTATCGATCGTCGGTAGATTAAATATTTTTTTTAAATATATATTATGCAAAAATATTAATTCATATTATAACTATATATAGAATCATTAAATAAATTGCAACATTCTGTGCAGATTATTAGTGGTCTATTTATTTATATTAATGAAATACGTAACGTCTGATAACTTTGAGATTTATTTTAAATTGTTCATGTAAAAATATATATAGCTAATAAATTTTTAAAAATTCAATAAAAAAATAATTACTACTAAGGTTCTATTCTGTCCGTGAGTCGGAGTCGGAGCAAGGGGGAGGGGCGGTGCCCCCAGTGGGAGGGAAACTCACGTGACAAGGACGTGATTGTGACAGATACAGTGTGTCGCAGTAAGATGCAGTCACTCAGTGCATCTCATGGCGGATTTGTAATGGATTCGATATCGGTAAAACGGAAATGTGATTGTTTGCCACGCGTACTATCCACGCCCTCAGATCATGCCCTGACACGTGGGTCTCTCTCCATTTTTCTTCCACGTGGAGACCTTACTATCACGTTTTTGATATCACGCTAATTCAATTCTTTTTCCCTTTTTTTTTCATTTTTTCTGGTTTGGCCTCCGAAAGTGGACGACAGAATTTAAAAAGTATATGCTAATGTTGGTGAATTTATCTAGAGTACTGATACATACGTAAGAGAGAGAGAAAAAAAGGGGTAGAAGACAAAAATGAACCAACTGGGTTATTTAATGAAATTGACTGGACATGAGAGAAAAAACAAAGCAAATGGAGACGTAGGAGGAGGCATCAATCAAGCAAAAGGAAGTGGGATAACACAAGCCCCATCCACCCCAGGCTGTTCCCATTTCTAATTTTGGACACACTCATAAAAAGCGAAGCAAATGAACAATTATGGACCATAGATTGCTAAGATGAAACTGACGCAACACGAGGAGAGAAGCTAGCTGCTGCAATGCACTTTTCCCTCCTCTTCTCAAAAAGGGGTTTTCAGAATGAGACATCGCAAATGTAAAATGTAGAGCGTCATGTGCTTTACCATGGGTTGCAAAAGGTTATTTTTAAGTTGATTATTGCATTGGAAATCGCTACAATCAAATCCATGTTCTTCCTGGGTTTTGGCGCCAATAACGTTATAGACAAAAAAAAGTACTTAACTATTTGTCTTTATTACTCTCTTTTTTTGCCTTCCTTACATAGACAATTGTTTTTATGGATCCCTTGCTATAAAACATTTCTCAATTTTATCTTAGTCAATAGACTGATATTTATTGAAATACAACAAAAGGTGGTTTTAACATTTCAGCTAAAAAGAAAAGGCCAAAAACATGAAAACTACTTTTCTTACATTTAAAGGTCATTTAAATTTTAGTTCATGCAATATTTCCTTCATTTATTTTTTATGTGAACGTCGTTCGGTCAACCACTCATTTGCTTGATAATTACCAATAAGTGCATCCACTGAATGATCCAGGCAATTTTGACAATGATTGTCTAATTTCAATCAATTTATTTTCAAAAAGGGTATCTGCATATTTATATGCAAAAGCAAGTTATCTTCTTTTGTTGATATTGACAATTTTAATCATTCAAGCACCAAAAAAAGGGGCAAGAAAAAGTAAGTATAGTGGATGCCACAACAAATATTATGTACTAAAATAATTTCACGGCATTACATCTGATCAAACTCATTGCAGTGTGTCATAAATAAGTAAAAATGGAGATTCAAAAGGAGGAGGAAAAAGGAAAGACTAGTTGGAGTGTATACCTCGGCGAAGGAAATATCATTAACAAATTAAATGAGTTGATACAACATTATATGCTGCACGGGCTACATAATTTGAGCCTGACCGACAAAAAGGCATGGTATCAAAGAAGTAGGAGAAGTGCAGCAGCAGGTAGAGGATTCATTTGGCATAAAATACATGTCCATCAACACTGCTTTTTGAAACTTGCCCTGAAAAGTGTGATGCAGAGTGCACGCAGACATCCAATAGATCGCATGCTCAAAAATCGTTACATCATGTCTGCTTAACACCCTATTCCCCCCAAGAAAAAAAAAAAGAGTAACAAATTCAGAGGAAAAACCGTGATCTATTGCACTAGAATATATTCATCTTGTAAACACAACAAAAACACTATAATGAGCAGATTATTCATCCTCCCTCTCCCCAATTTATACAAGAGCATGCACTTACATAATCTGCCACGTGGTAGAGATTATGCTAGCTCAAACATATCTATCAAGTCCTCATTTGGCATGGCCAAGAGTTCACTAATTAATGCTTGAAGGCATCCGCTATTTTACTCATGCTATTCTCTAGTCCCTTTTTGCCAAAACCAGTGTCTTGCATCATTGCAACAAACTCACTGTAATCAATGCGTCCATCCTGATAACATTGCAAAATTTAAGTTATATAGAGAAATTGTCCATAGAGTTTTTCTTTGTTGGGGGAGGGGGAAAGGAGAGAAGGAAACGTAGAAAACCAAAGGAACAGGACATATTACATTATCCTGGTCAACTTCACGAATAACGTCATCTAGGTGAACATCGTCCAGACCAAACTGCTGACAGGCTTGCTGGAGCTCATCTTGTGTAATGTACCCACTACCATCTTTGTCAAAGTAGGAGAACGCTGTACATAGATGATCCTCCCTCTGGACCTTGTTTACATGAAACATAGCTGCTATGAATTCACCATAGTCTATGGTGCCACTATTATCAACATCTGCCTGAATTTTAAAGAACAGAGCAAAAAAGATTAATACGATGGAATACAGAACCAATCATTCAGTTGAACACAACAGTGTAACAGTACCGTTGGACTGGTTAAACTCACAAGTCATAACAACATCAAGACTCAAGATGAAAAGTTAACATTCTCAATCTCAAATGTAATTTCCCTCGAAGATATCCAAACAAAGAGAGAGAGAAGAAGAGAATTTGGATCCCCCTTTTAATTACTATCTAGCATATAATAGGGGAAATGAAAGAACATATATTGAGGTCCTTCATCAAAATATTCAAACAAATTAAGCCATTAGTCACAACTCTACAATACATCTTTATCGACAGGCACTCTCATATTTCAGATTCACCATGAAATCTTCAAAACAATGCAAGCAATTTTTTCTCCCATATCTGGGCTGCTTATCTTTGTTAGACAAGAAACAGGCCTAAATAGAACTGCCAATTTGAATTGCATGGCAGCACTTACCGCTTACATTAACCAATGAATTTCAGAATCCTTGAGATTTGCACCCGCTCTCCCCAAACCATCTTTCAGTTCCTCAAGAGTGATCTGTTCACTACTATCTGTGTCTATCATCATTTCTTTCAGCCCTGCGATTTCATCCTCAGACAGACTTTCAGCAATTACCTGCCAAAGGATAACTCAGCAAGTCATACTGTGTAATACAGATGACAACCTAAAACAATAAATCAGAAGAATATTGAAGGTACTTTATATGGAAATTTTATTCTACCAAATGTTAAACAACCAAGTACTATCAGTACAACAGCTAAGTAGACAATCTAAAATCACATCTTAGTGTTGCAGCAGAGCTACACTGATACATCAAGAATTACAAATATTTCTGTCATCTGCCGAACAGAGCACCTGTCTCATACTTCAGTCCCCAATTGCAAAAATTCTAGTTATAAACAATCACAACCTTGTGTCTGTTTTGCACTTCAGATGATAAAGATTTCAAGCAGTCAGACAAATATGCTCCATTTATATAGACAGTTGTAGTAAAACTTCTCCACAAAAGTATATGTTTCAACAATAAAATGCCATGGTGTCTTGAGCACAAATAAAAATGCGCTTGCATTTCTGTGATTTCTTATAAATGCCAAAAGATATTCCACACACACTGATAGAGCAGCATTACAGCAGACGTACAAGATTACTTTCAAGTTTTCCGTGTGGGACATCTAATAATTCTATTCTTAGATAGCTGATGGGTACTACTCACTGGGAAGGCCATTTTTTTGAGCTTGTTCATGGCAGAGAATTGCTTCAAACGACTTATGACAGCAGAATCAAGAGGTTTATCAAGAGCAACACCATCGACCTGCACCCAAGGGTGGCCTGCACATCAACAGGAGCTTGACTTATTAAACTTGTATATTTAATGATGACGAAGATGAATATGTTTCGAACAGAACAAGAATTATGGTAATTATTGAGAATAATCAGATAAGTGTCAGATGATGCAGCCGAAGAAAGAGGGAGCAAGATGCATGTGCTTTAAATATGTTACTAAGTAATTGAAAACTTCTTAGGAAGATAGATATTTTCAAGGCTCAAACAATCCTACAACGACAATAATTAAGTATTTTTTTACTAGGTGTGATCGATTATATAGATCAAATGAGACCATAATAATTAATTATAAATGAGATTAATAAATATTATTAATTGTTAAACTCTTCTTAATGGTTGCACCTATTATTTTTTTTAACCTTCCCCTATCTTTAACTATTGGGTTGTTCACCGTAATAATTTGGCCGTGTGTGAAGAAGGCATGTAGAAGTCCTGATCATATCTAAACTAATACACTCATTCTCAATCATATCTCTTTTAATATGTCCACACATTCAACGTAATATTCTCATTTCTGCGATATTGATTTTATCTTTATGTTTTCTTTTAATTATCCAACATTCAGTATCATACAATATTGCTAATCTTATAGTTGTACGGTAGAATTTTCCTTTAACCTTAAGCAACACTTTTTTATCATAAATAACACTCAAAACTTTCTTCCATTTTATCTATTTTGCTTGAATCCTATAGTTTACTTCCTCCTTTACTTCTCTGTCATTTTATATAATGGACACAAGACATTTAAAGTTTGTAATTTGTTTTAAAAGATGATCTCAAAGTTTCACTTCTAAATTCATATTTGTTTGTCTTTTACTAAAATTACATTCTACATATTCTGTTTTATTTCTACTTATATGAAAGTCATGTATTTTTAAAATTTGTCTTAACGACTCTAACTTCATATTTATTTATTTTTTCGATTCACTAATTAGTACTATATCATCTGCAAAAATCATACACAGAGGCCCTAATTCTTGGATATATTCAATAACTACATTCAAAATAAAGTTAAAAAAATATTGACTCAAAGATGAACTTTGATGTAATTTTATAGTCGTGAAAAAATTCTTTATATCTTCATTCTATGTTCTCACACAAGTCGTGATCTTATTATACATATTTTTGATTGTTTGAATATAAGCAATACGAACTATTTTCTTCTCTAAATCTTTCTATAAAACATTTCTCAACACTCTATTATAAGTCTGTTTCAAATCGATAAAAACTATATATGTAAATTTTTTTATTTTTTGGATATCTCTCCATCAATCTCCACAATAAGTAAAAAACTTCTACGGTTAACTTTTCTAATATAAAACTAAATTGATTCTCTATAACTTACGTCTCTTGTCTTAATCTCTAATCAATGACTTTTTCTCATAATTTCATATAATGGTTCATCAACTTAATCTTTTTATAATTGACATAGTTTTGTATATCTCTCTTATTTTTATAGACAGAAATTAAATTATTTATCCTCCATTCATCCAGCATTCTCTTATATTTCATTAAACAATTTAATAAATCAATTTATACTTTTCCTACTTAGACCTTTCCATACTTCAATAGTTATAATATCAGATTATGTTGCTTTGCTATTATCCATTCTCTTCAAAGTTTTTTTTACTTCAAACTCCTGAATTTTACGATAAAAAATATAATTTCGATCCTCTTCTGCAATATTTAATCTATTAGATTAAAAGAAAAACTAATGTCTTTCGTTAAAAAGACCTTAAAAGTAATTTTTTCATCATCTTTAGATATTTTGTTCCCTTACCAAGACATTACCCTATTCATCTTCAATACATTTTACTTGGTTTAAGTCTCTTGGTTTTTTTTTCCTATCTTTTGCAAGTTTGAAAATTCTTCTTTTACCATCTTTAATTCTTAAGAATTGATATAATCCTTAAAAAACTATAGATCTCATTTCACTCACAACTTTTTCAGAATTTTTCTTAAAAACTTTATATTTTTTCTAATTTTCATTATCTTTATATAAGTTTCATGTTTTATAACACTATTTTGAACCTCTGTATTCCACCACCAAAATTCTTAACCCCTTGATCCAACACCTCTTGATTCTTCAAATATCTCTTTTGTTATTTTCTTAATCCTTTTAGCCACCTTGACCTACATATCTTTATCACTTCTTTGCACTTCTCAAAACTCCTCCTCCCCCACCCTTCTTTAAAAGCTCATTTATTGTTCATCCTTCAAAAATTGCTTAAACAATGATAGATTAATCAAAATTTAATGACAACCAACTACCTCATAGGCCAGAAAGTAAAAAATAAAAAGAAAAAAATACAGAAGAAGGGAAGAAATGTGATGATCAGCCATCAATTGTTTTAACACATTTTCCATTTCAATGGTAAATTTATTCATATTAGAAAGGGAGGCCAAATTTCCGTAATAGAAGCAAGCAAACAACTAAGAATAATTTCTATTAAATAAATAGAAGGGCTCTCCATCTGTAGTATGTAGCATAAGTGCAGGTTTCTGTTGAGTTTAGTAACAAACAAGATAATTTGGCATTGTGAATACAAGGTTGTTAAAATTTGATTATCCCGTATAACCAGATTATCAATTACAATATTACATTACATGTGCTGTTAGTCGCTTCTTAGGGTCTCTTACAAGCATTCTTCGAACAAGATCTTTTGCACTGGCAGATATACTAGGCCATGGTTCAGAGGCAAAGTCAAGTTCTCCTTTTAAAACTTGCTCAAATATGCCTTGCTCCATTTCTGATCCAAAAATGAAACATATTAGGAATTTACATGTAACTAATACACTCCACAAACATAACTGATGTTGAAAAGGAGTTAAAATGTTGAGGTCAAGTGGCATAGCATTCTCACCATCCCAAAATGGGGGAACTCCACAAAGTTAAATATAAATTATCACCCCTGCGCTCCAAACATCACATTCTGGACCATAGAACTTCTGTAAAACTTCGGGGGCTACCTAGTATGGGCTCCCAACCACATCAGTAAATGTCTCACCTGAAAGGATGAATATTTTTCTCAATCTGAACTAGAAAATATTTAATTCAGAATAAGCACACCAAACGCTAAAAAACAGCTTTTTTGAGAAAGAGGCAGACTGCCACATTGAAACTATAAAGCACTACAAATACCCTCTCCCTACCCACACACACAAGCATTGTTGAACGGTTACCCATACCAGCTTAGTCTCACCGAGGTGAGTGAGGAGAATGTGTCTCTGGGAAAGGATAAATTCAGAAAAGTATGTCTTGCATATATGACTTGTACACCTCTAGTGCACTCACCCAACAGCCCAGCATTGCTCTCGCACATTTGATATCTCAATTCCATAAACATAGGTCCCACAAAATATGATATTGACTCTCCAAAAAAATTTTGGAGGAAAAAAAGGGGGGGGAAATCCTCTTTAGTTTTGATTTAGATAGAGTAGCCATGATGACATACTAACGTCGGCGGAATGAAAATTTAGAATTGAATTGAAAAGTAATCTACAGGAAAAATTACTTAAACAGAGACATCGAGTTTGAAAAGGAGAGAAGTGGGTATAAGGGAGGTAATGGAGAAAATAATTTGAGGGCTATTAGCCCTCCTTTTTGTCTATTCATATTCACTCCCACAGTCCCACTCAACTGAAATTTTTTTAACTGTACATCATGGCCCCAGGGACGTCTTTCTTCCTATGAACCCACGCTTCTCCTCTATCATGCTTCTCCCATCTATATCTCTTCTTTTACCCTTTTACAACTTTCAACAATACTAGCTAGTGCCCCATCCAGTAAGAATTTCATCGCTCCGAATACTCAGTAATTACAATCCTTCAAGTTCATCAATTTTTTATAAAAATTTAGGATGCAGATTCAGGTATTAGCAATCATTTGGTAAATAGTGAAACTATAACATTTTCTAGTTTCTCCACTAGAAGAGAGATGCCCCTGAGGTAGGTGAGGAAGATATATATTGAAAAATAAATGGCTGAAAGAAGAACAACCGACAGGATTTGAATGGTCAAATTCATTGAACGGAAGTTCAGAGAGAGGCTGATAAGACAAACATTCATTTTCTGTCGTAGGCTGTAGAAAAATTGAGGAAATGACAAAGCTTGCGATAGAGGGGGCATCTATGTACATTCGAAATGTCTATTGTTGAGTGGGGGTGTGAATAGAATAATAAGAGTCCTAATAGCCACACCCAAAAAACAAATGGTGGAAGTAACCGTCCATATTTATTTGTTTAGTTTTGCAACTACCATTTGTAACATCAAGACTTCTAATTTATTTAACAAATATCAAGAGGAAGATTTAAAATGTTTGAGAGGACAAAAGCATATGGAGGAGTGTCCCTGCCTAGTCTTTATTTATTGTAGATAAAAAGAAGAGCTAAAGAACAAAATTTCAAAAAAAAATAAAATCCAATTAGTATAATTAGCTCAATAAAACCGCAAAAACATATCCAACTCCAAGAGCAGCATAGGAACAAGACAAGAATAATTGATCATCCAAGTCGCTGATAAAATGGATATACCTGGTCTAAAGAACACAGAGAGCCCAAAATCTGTTGTCTTAAGTGGTGATTCTTCCTCTTGGTCGACGAATAGAAAGTTCTCTGGCTTCAAGTCCCGATGCATGACCCCCAAAGAGTGGCATGCCTCGACAACACAAACTATTACCCTTGCAAGTTCGGCTGCCTTTTTCTCGGTGTAGTGCCCCCTCTGTATGATCCTGTCAAAGAGCTCCCCACCAGCACAAAGTTCCATAATAAGATGGACAGCAACAACGTCCTCATAAGCACCCACTATTTGAACCACATTGGGGTGACCTACCATGTGGTGCATTATCTGAATCTCCCTTCTAACATCGTCTACATCCTCTTGCGTGACCAATTTTCTCTTGGCAATGGATTTACAAGCAAATTCTTTTCCAGTTGCCTTCTCTACACAAAGGAAAGTCATCCCAAACTGTCCTTGTCCAAGCTTCCACCCCAAACTATGTACATCCTTCAAATTCACAGTCTTCCCTCCTAAAACCGATTCTACTTGAAGTCCAACACTCGATACCCTTCTAATATGAGCAGGTTTCTTAGCTTTCCCAGCATCAGCAGTATTAGAGGCAGGCTCATTGACCTCCGGCTTAACAAACTTTTCAGGTTGCGGCGGTTTCGTTTCAACACTGATAATCTTCACCGGCTCAGGTGGTGTACTTTCAACTGACTTTGGAGCATTAGAATCTTTTCCAGCATTCGAATATTTAAATGAATCGGAACCTGCATTTGCCGCGCTTTCATTCTTGTTTTCGGCGTTAGGCGGGGGAAGCCTGTCCTCCGGTGGCCGGGTTTTCCAAGTAGCAGCAGTAATCGAATGAAAGAACCCATTCCTGCCAAGGTTTGGTCCTACGCAGTTGTTGCCCATCAATTTATATCCTTTTGCGGTGTGCTCTACACTCCTGCCTGCAAAATTCCTATGCCGAAATTGGTCTTCGGTGAATCCATTGACGTTAAATTTGATGAATTTGAAGAAACGATTCCGTCCAAGAAAACCTCATCGATTTTGGATATCCCACCCAATTGCACCGTAAACAATGCTCACGGTGAGTCAAGTTCTAATATCTCCAAATGTCAGAATCGATCCAACAATTACATCGAAACGGGATTCAGTGACAGAATAATCATTAATGTTAAATCTGAATATTTTGAGAAAAATGGAAAAAAAAAAATTGACTTTTATATAAATAAAAGAAAAAGAAGAAATTAGTCAAATTACATAGAGTTACAACTAGCATTACTAAATTATAGATTTTTGTTAAATTTGAAATTACACTGAATTATTTTATTATATATTAGCATGTTCTACAAGCATTTTTCATCATCATAATGTCATTAAATTCGTTATAAATTTATTATTATGTTAAAAATATTATTATATTATATCAATTTATATACAAAGATATTGAAATTATGTTTGATTGAAAGAAATGAGAAGAGGGGGTGAGAATCTAAATTCTTATTTTATTAAGTATTGTGTTTTATTGATGAAATAGAAAAAAGATTACGAGAATTATTTTTTAAAAGTGATGAAAAATAATATAATGAAAATGTCATTTTAAAATATATATTTTATTTATTATTAAAAATAAAATAAAATAAAAATTTTTTTTATATTATTAATGATTTATTTTATTTATTATTTTTAAATAATTTGTTAAGTTAAAATAATATTATTTTAATAATTTTATTTTTAAAAAAATATTTTTATTTTTTTATTAATTTTTTATTTTATTTTTATATTATTTAAAATATATCAAATATAAAAAAATAATAAATATTTTATTTTATTTTACCAGGTGGAAGGCGGGGAAAGAATCTTCTTTGGCCAATGGTAGTGAAAGAAAGAACGTGGTGGAATTCAAAAAAAGAGCGGGAAATGGATGAAATGCTCTGAATTTGACCTCGTTATGCCGAAATTGAGGAGATATGACCCAGGTTGTGTGGCCAAGCACTCGGAGAAATTGTAGTGTACAAAATATTATTCATTTTTTTACTATTAACTTTTTTGGGACAGTTTTAAAATTAATTAATACGTATATATAGACATCTAATATTTAGATTTGTTTTTATTTATAAAAAAAATTGTTTCTGAAAACTATTTATATCCCTCGCTTTTATTCCTCGGGTGAGACGTGGATTTGTGTTTCTCCAGTTGAAAAAAATATTCCGACTTGTTATACAATCTATCTAATATTTTATAATTTCATTCTTAAGTAAGTAAAAATTTTGACTTAAATGTCTTAAATTTTAACGAAATGTTCATGGTTGAAATTCTCAAAACAAAAGAACTTTTCTTTTTTTTTTTTTAAAAAGCCAACGCTTTTGAACGGTCTTTTCTTAACTTTTGAATCATTAATCATATTATTATACTAATCGGCCATTCGAAGAAAAAATGTCCACATGAGATGACTTTGACCCTGACTATCTTTTTGAGACTCTACTCCTAAATTTTCAAATGAATTTTTACAAATAAATGTGGTTTTCATGCAAAGTTTCCTAACCCAGCCCGCAAATTCTACAAAAGACGGCAATTTTCCCCCCATATTTTAAAAAAGTCCAAAGGCCCCAAAAATAATATTATAATGCTAACGGAGAGTAGACCAAATCAGAGTAGACCGTAGTGTTTGTATATTGTCAACTAACCAGTGCCAGCCTCTCTTGCATACTTAAACCTCCCAGCTCCCCTCCCACACCACCACCACGATAAATTACGCCTCCCATTCAAGAAAAGCATCACAAAACAAGATGGATTCCCAGGCAACAAGAAGGCAATTGCAAGGTCCAAAGCCTTCATCTCTTACGGTTAGCAGGAACTCCACAAAGATCAAGAAACACCATCCCTCTCCAGTTGTAGTGTATTTGAGATCTCCCAAGGTGTTTCATGTCGGGCCCCAAGAATTTATGGATCTTGTGCAGCTGCTTACTGGGAATTCAGTATCTGCTGCTCCTGCTCCTTCTTCCAGCTCTTCTCGTCCAGAAATGGAGAAGGGAGCCATGGACGAGACCGGACAGTTAGAGGATTTTATTTGGTAGGGTGAGGCCTATAGACCTTTCTGCTGACTTCCATGCTTTAATGCAGTTCGTAGATTTTGTATGAACGCTTGTGCACTTGAATTTGTAATCTATACATCACTTAAGCCGCATATTTACATGATATTATTGTATAAATTCCAACTACACATTTTCTGTAGATTTAATGAGACGTTTTCATGTGCGCCTAACTTAACAAAAATAAGAACTACGGCGCAAATTACTGGATTTAATTCAGAAGGAAATGAAATGGGTGACTTGATTTCAGCCTCGTGCCCGGGGATGATTTAGGCCAAGTTTATGACTTGAGTTAATATTATACATAACGTAAACTTCTTATAAATTTTTTAAATAAATTAATATTTATTTTATTGTTAATAAATAATTTTTTATTTATTAATAATATTTAAATTATGATACATAAAAATAATAGATACTATTGTTGGACAAAAAATTATTCACCAACAATAAATTAAATAATTTTTTTTTAAAACATATAACATTAAATAATTAATTATTTTAGACAATATTTAATAAATAATGAATCTATATGGTCGTCCAATATTTAACGTTAACAGTTGATTGTGTATCCAAATCATTGACCATGACAATATTTGAATATACTATTCTTTAAAGAAGAATGCTACTTTGGCTGTGGATATTCTTTTCCATAAAATATTGGACAAATTATAGTCTATCTCTTATTTTAGCTTAAAATTAATTTTTTTTGTAATTTAAAGTATAAATGATTATGTAAATATTAAAAAAAAAATTATTATTAATAGTCAATCTCACTTAGACTTATATAATTTCACAGTGTTACGAAACTATTAGATACAAAATCCATTTATATTTGTTATATTAATTCTAACTATGAATTCAAATGATTATAAATTTGTCTAATATATTTTAAAGTTTAAATAATAAAACAATTTACCGACTTTATATCTACAGTTGAATTACAAAAAGTCAAACTAATTTTGAATTAAATCACATAAGAATATTTTGTAATTTATCTAAAATTATTCACAGTTAACTAAATTATCATTAGTATTAATTTAGTTTTTCAATTAATTGTCGCAAGACTCGATGCACTCGAATGCGGAACAGTCACTAAGACGTAACAATAACATGAGTTATATTTGGCATATATATTATAAAGTAAGAAAGTGTATAGGCAAGTTAAAATTTTATCTGCATAAGTTTTAAGTTTGGACTATTTACAACATATTAAGTTTGAGTCCTCTAAATATTTATTTTAACCTTAAAAATGTGATTTGAAAGTTCTAACTAGGTACGTATTAATAATTATATCTTATTTTCAATATATATCAAATATGGCTTAATAATAAACTCTAAAAGAAGCTTCCAATGGTTTTTATAATGGCAAAATTTGACCCAATGTCCCCTTTTTGTGGAGTTTTACCAGTTAAATATTCGAAAAAAATAAAAAATAAAATCGTTATATATATATATATATATATATTTATTTATTAACGCATATTCAAGCAACTTTGCTGTTATGTTTATCTCCTTCTCCCGCCATAGCAATTCTCGACGTGGGCTTTCATTTTAGGAAGGCCCAAAAGTTTCGAAACTATTACAAACGGTCATAAACGACATCGCAAAGACGCTAACGGCGTCACAAGCAGGAGGGAAATCAAATTAAATCTCGTTTAAAAACGCATTTTGCTTTTGCCGCAAAAATTCCACACTCGTCTGCTCTCGGTTCACTCGGTTTAGTATTTCTCCTCTTTCTCTCTTTAGCTGGAGTATGCCCTAAATCCCTATTTAGGGCGAAGTTGATGCGAAATCGTGTTCTTGATTCAATCTAAGGTTAGGGCACTCCGGATTTTCCCCAAAAATGCAGGTCAGACGAGATTGGCCTTTCGTTTCTTTAGCTTCTGAATCATTTCCAGTCTTGATATATATACCATTGAAAAATATCTGCTCACGATTCGCATTTCTTTGCGCTTATTATAACTCTAACTACTGTGTTTTCGCTTACTCCTTTCGGTTATGCTAAGATTTATGTTGTTTGTTCTTTGATTGTGGAATTTATGATTTCCTGAAATCTATAGCAGACACTCGAATGCTTACTAAACATGCTTTAATTAATCTTAGGATGTGTTTTGATTGGTAAAGAAGCTACAACTGTGGTTTTTCAAACCACGGCATGGCAAAAGTTGTCGCACCAAGTTCTTTACCCTATAGCTCTCATCAAATTGGCCCAGGCCCTCTAAATGGTGGCACAATGGTTAAAAGAAAAACACCATCAGAACTGAGGGTAAGTTTTCAAACATTTTTTTTAATATTTGATAATTTCAAGCTTTGATTTGCGTGATTCTGATGGAAATGCTCCGGCAGTCCAATTCGTTGGATTCTTCAATATAGAAGGTAGGGGTAAAGAGACAAATGTGTGAATGTGAATTTATTACCAATGTTCTGGCAGGGCCTTGTAATATATGAAATGCGTCATCCTATATTTAAATTATATGTTTGCTAATTCTAAGGTGTTCACGCTTTATCTTTGTACTGCTTGCCCTGTTATATGCTTGCAACCATTTTTGAATTATCAGGATGATTCTGAATTGGTTGCTTTGGAGTAAAATATTTCATAGGCATATGAAATGCATTATAAATTTTTATATTTTGTTTTGTTATGAGAAACCAGAAATAGTTTATAGTCTATTCTAAATATATATCAAAATCAGTTATAGTTGCCCCCAGATAATGTGTAGCTTTTATGATCTCAGTACATCTGCTAATTTCACATCAAGGGAAATGGAGTTTCTAGCATAATGCTTCCATCCATATACTGTCATAGCATAGTTTTATTTAGGTTTCCCTTTATTGACAACTATTAATGAATTGTGGTAGAGGCAAAAGTTCTTATGTCTATATCATCTCAACGTTCTTGGCAGGGAGAGCAGTTGAAGCGAGCTAGTGCTGTGGACCTTACCGATGAATCTCCATCCCCCTTGAGTAATACTTCAAAGTAAGCTTTTCCTGCTTCTCTTTCAATTTGTTATTTCATAATTTGCTGAGAACTTGCTTGATTTATGTTTGCAACACCAGTGAGGTGGATAATGGTCTTAAAAGGTCAGGATTGCCAAGGAACCCAAAATACATTGACTCACGTGTTGATGAAGTGTTTCCTGCCAAAAAGTCCAGGTTTAGAATGATCTCTGGAAAAGAAAATGCTAAGGTTATAACAGCTGCCCAATTCATATGATTTGTACTGAGTTTTCAATTGACATCTTCATTAAATAGCAAATCTTTGATTGCAAATGTTTTTGAGATTGAACAAAGTAACCTCATTACTATATTCAGGAAAATTCGTCCGTGGAGCAAACTTGTAACTTGAAGAATCTCTCTGTTTTTTCTAATTCAACTGTCATGATACAACAAGGGATTTCATGGTTTGCCTCGTCGTCTATGCATTTTCTTTAGTTCGACGTTAATTTTTCCCTGCGTTGATTGTATTCCTAATTGCTGTCAGCTTGGAGAATTCTGTTGCTTCAAGTAAAGTTAGCAAAGATGGTATATTGCAAGCCTGTCAGACAATTGAAAAGTGCAGCCAAGGAAAGTTTCTTAGTGTAAATGAACTTTCATCATCTGCTGGTAGATCTCTGGGTTTGGCAGCTATTGATATGGTATACATTGACAGACCTTTTTTCTTTTCATGTCTATATTTTGGATTCTGCTTGAAAATGGGTTATTAATATTTTTACATAGGGTAAAGCATTAAGAGGACTAGCTGCCCCTGAGCCACATGTGAGTCATGGTTTGACTGCTAATTCATCCAAAAGATGTGGAGATGCTACGTCAACCATTACAGGCAATTTCTTCTCGGAAGTCAATGTGCTTGGCCATAAGGCTCCTCTTGATCTTACCCTAAAAACTAGTATGCGCATGGTATCCTCTTCTTCTGTGAATTGGTGAGTACATAGCATGGACTAATTTATTGGATTTGAGGATGGAACAAATCAGGATGAATTGTAATGATAAACGCATTTTTATGATGTTGATGCAACACCCATTGATGTGATTTGTGTGGATAGTATATTGCCTGCTTACATTGTTGGCTTCAACTAACCTTGCTGTTCATGATTCTCATTCTGTATTAGCTATGCTGATTTTCAAATTTCAGGATTCATAGGACAGTTATGCGTTATGCCATGCCTCAATTCACCTTCCAACATGGTCCTTTTAAGGGTCAAAATATGAGTGGCCATTCACGTCTCACATCCAATTCCCAGGGGTTCAAAGTTTTGCATTCATGGTTGTACCCTCAGTCTGTCCTACCACCGTCTCTCATATCAGTGTTGGGCTCATCAACAGCAGATGGAGGTTTGTCAAGCAGCTTTTAACTTTTCCCATTCTTGGTCCCTTCCTTGTTTTCTCCCTTTCTCTATTTTCCTAAAGTTACATTTTTCACTTTTATACAGTAGAATTGGATTTCTTAAGGAAACGGCAAGAGGCTTGGGAAGAATCTTTCCGAGATCTCTATTACATGCTTCGAAATAATACATGTGGCATCTTTTATGGTAATTACATACCCTTGTCATCTTTTTAAATTGTCACTGGTTTCACTGCTTTGTAATTAGGGGTGGCAAAAATAACTATAGTTAGTATTGTCAGAATGGGTTTAGGGCTATGACATGTGAGTTAGTCTGTTTAGTCTATATATTAAATGGGCTTGGCCTTCAAAAAATAGGTTTGTTTAAATACAAGCTTCAAGGGACCAGTCCGTTTAACTGACACAGCTGATTGGCATTTAACATTTCTGTAGTTCAGTGAGCATCCTTATTGGCAATGGCATTTAAAATTTCTGGAAGGGGAAAGAATGAGTGTTAGTGTAATCACTTATCAGTTAATAAATGCCAAAATTTGATTTCATAAGGTATAAAAAGTAAAACGATAAAGTCAATATAAATAATGCAGATTTACTTTTTATTTAAAAAGTATTTAACATCTCAATTTGTTCAGTTAGAAAAGTTATTTATTATGATTCCAAAGACATAACATCCAATGCAAAACCAAAAGAAAAAAAGAAAAAGAAAAAAAGGACTATGCTTATCCTGTTCGATAAATAGCTTGCACTAAGCTAGAAAACACCCACATTGGTAAACGGTCATTGCAATCTTTCTTGAAGAATAGTGGGAAACATTGTAGTCACAGAAACACGAAGCCTCTCTTTCAAAAGCTTCTTTCTCAATTGCATATAGGCATTTTTGGTGTTTTGCTGTAGTTACCACGTTTCAACAAAACGCTTTAGCTGTGAGTCTACCAAACAATGAAACTGTGCCAGTAGTCATTGTGTTTGGAGATTCTATCGTGGATCTTGGAAATAACAACTATATCTGCAAATGGTAATTTTTTTAAACAATAACAACAACAAAGCATTTTCTAATTAAGTGGAGTTAGATACATGAATCAAATGATATTACAATAAATTATTATAAATAAGATTGAGATTATTAATTGTTAAATCTTTTTTAATGGTTTTAACTATTATTTTCTTTGACCTTCCTCTATCTTTAATTATTGAATTGTTCTCTATCTGGTCTATTATTCTCAGTGAGGTTTTTACATGTCTCTTTCACATATGTTCAAATTATCTTAAACGATATTTCACTATCTTCTCCACAATAGACACTATTTCAATTTTATTTGTAATTCACTCATTTATAATAATATCTTTTTTAGTGTGTCCACACATTCAACGTAACACTTTTATTTGTGTCACATTGAGTTTATTTTCATAGTTTTTTAATCGCTCAACATTCAGTACCATTTATAATTGTACGATAGAATCTTTTTTTAAACTCTAAGCGGCATTTTTTATCACAAGTGATACTCGAAATTTTCTTTTATTTCATTCATCTGTTTGAATCTTATAATTTACGTTTTCTTTTACTTCTCTGTCATTTTGTATAATAGACTCAAAATATTTAATACTTGTGATTTATTTTATAAGATAATTTTCAAATTTTACCTCTAAATTCATATTTGTTCGTCTTTTATTAAAATTACATTCCATATATTCTGTTTTATTTTTATTTATACGAAAGTTATGTGTTTGCAAAACTTGTCTCCATGACTTTAATTTCATATTTATTATCTTTTTCGATTCACCAATTAGTACTATATCTTTTACAAAAATCATATATTGAAGTCGCAATTCTTGGATATGTTTAATAACTATATTCAAAATCTAGTTAAAAAAATATATATTCAGAGATGAACTTTGATGTAGTCCAATAGATGTGGGAAAATTCTTTGTGCCCTCATGTTGTGTTCTCACACGTGTCGTGATCTTTTCGTACATATTTTTGATTGTTTGAATATAAGCAATTTGTATTTCTTGTTTCTCTAAAATTTTTTATAAAACCTCTCTCAGCATTGTATCATATATTTTTTTTTTAAATCGATGAAAACTGTATATAAATATTTTTTATTTCTTTGATATCTTTTGATCAATATCTGTAATAAGTAAATTGCTTCTATGGTTAATTTTTTTGACATGAAATTAAATTGGTTCTCTGTGATTTGAGTCTCTTGTCTTAATATTTGTTCAATGACTTTTCCCATAACTTTATAATATAATTCTTGAGCTATTTTTTTAAAAATCAAGTTATAATAAGAAAACATGTGGATGTGGGTCGCATTGGGCGGGTATGGACAATGTAAAAGAGGCATGTTTTTTAAACGGGTCGGGCTACCCTGTTTGATAGTGCTATGATGGGTACTTGTAAATTTTATCCACTTACATTTGGGTATAAAAATAAAAAAATGGGTATAGATATAGGTTTGGGTATTTTGAAGAGTCTAAGTCTGGGTAATATGGCATCCACCTAACCCTAGACTTGTAGTATTACACACACACACACACACATATATATATAATACTTTTTTATATTCATTACTTTCCAAAGGTATATAAAAATTTTGCTTCACTTGTAATTGATAAAATTAAGGTTACTCTTTGTTTAATGAATTCAGCAAGCATTTAAATGAAAGATTTTCAATTGTAATCTTTTATAAGTTGTTGTATTTAGGACATGTTTGATAACAGTTTTTGATGTTTCAAATAACTACTTAAGGATAATGTTGTGGAACATAATGTTTAACAACTTAGAATCCTGTAGATTTATCCATTTGAATTATTTTTTTTTTTTTAGACATTGTATTTTTATATAAAAGATTTCTTATAAAAGAGTCAATAAAAATTTATTATTTTAAAATTCTCCATAATATATTTTTTTATGACTCTGAGATAGTACCCTACTCTTTGCCATTCCAATTTGTGATATGTAATTTTAAATCTTTTTTGCATAATTATCAGGTATCATAGGCAAAATACACTTGTCTATTCTTTGAACTTTCTTATTTCCTTTTGCATTTTTATTTATTTATACAATGTGAAACTTAGCATTAAGCTTTTTTTTTTTCTCCTTCCATTTTCTAGTTTGCACTTCCCAGTTTGTGGTGATGTTCACTGGCGGTGATGGCTCTGACAGATCCAGATTCGCATGCAATGCTTATATCTCTCGGTCAACCAGAGGCTTGAGATCATTGTTAAGAGAGCATGTAAGCAAATTCGCACATATTACTTAATGTGATGTGCTTTGCACATATATGTTACTGCTCACTCCCAGTATTCATCCTGTTCATTATAATTTTCTTTCACAATTTGTTCTTTTATGTAGTGTTTGCATATGGTAAGTGATATAGGATGAAATAGAACACTCATTGTTTATTTTATTATTTAAAGTTTTAATTATTTTGGAATTTATGAATTTGTAATTAGAGTTATTGTCCCATCGTATAATTTTATTAATAGTAGAATTTCTTATTTCTCTATTTCTTTATAATTATGATTTTTTATTTCAGTTGTTCATGAATAGGGTTTTAGTTAAATAAAATATTCACCCTGTCATTTTTTATAAAATATTTGAGAAATTTTGATTATTTCTTGTTATTTCCCTTTCGTACTATATCAATAAGAGTAATTTGCTATTTTCTAAGTAAATCTCAATGAAACTGACTAATAGTTTATTTATTTATTTAATTTTTTGAGTTACATAGAATAGGAGATCTATGAGCTGGAGAGGGGAGTAAGGATAGGGTAAGGGGTGAGGATCCGCCCGGTGTCATATGAGCTATCAGCTCATTAACATTTCTTATCAGTTGTCTGTTGCTTATATATGAAAACAAAGCAATACCTAATAAGTTATCCCTGTTAAGTGCTTAAACTATTGAGTATTAGTGTATCACAACTTCGAAAAAGATATTATGTTTGAATTTCTTTGAGAATATTAGGTTTAAGATATCTTCACTCTCGCTTATTATTAGTCTTGGAGCAACAAAGAGTTAGATATTAAAGCATTACATTTTGTGAAACTAAAGATACTCCTGTTTTTATTCTTATTCTGGAAATTTACCCTCTATTTATTTTTGCTTTTATACCCTGTTTTCTAGGATGTTTGTTTCTCTATGCCTCTTTGCCATTCTAAAGTGGAGCAAGTCACTACTGAAGAATTGGTTGAGCTCTCAGAGATAGAGAAGCACAATTTGGGGCAGGTTTGAATCTATCTAATATTCGTGTCTGATTAATCCCTGGCTGAGCCCATGGGAAACATTTTCTTGCTATGAATAATACATAGCATGATAATCTTTTTATGATTCTGTTGATAAGTCTAAATTGGTTCCACTGTCCCTCTATTGGCTGCAATTAAGTATCGACTATCCGATGACAGCGCATGACAATTTCATTGATAGAAGTTTTCAAATTTTTTCTATCCGCTATGGACTCGTATATTCAATACTTATCTAGGAGGTCTTGTGGAACCATGGTTATTAGGTATAATTTAGGGTTATTTTGGGTTATTATTAAATAAAGACACGTAACATACTATAATATAAGTAGTTGGTTAAGATTTTAATTATAAATAGAGAGAGAAGACAAAAAATGTGAGGCATGAAAAATTATATGCGAATTGAATTTTAAAATGAGTTTAACCTTTCAAGTGTTAGAGAGTATTTTTATTATATTTTAAATATAATTTTAATATTTTATTTTTATTTTATTAATAAAATTTTAATAGAGATTTAGAAATTATTTTTATTGTATTTTTTAAGTATAATTTTAATATTTTATTTTTATTTTATCAATAAAATTTTGATGGAGATCTAGATCTCCATGTATCAACCTTCTAAAGGTTATTTTTATTATATTTTTAGCATAATTTTAATATTTTATTTTTATTTTTTTAGTCAAATCCCTTACGGAGACCTACATCTTCGTTAATTGGTTAGTAGTACAATGGCAAAGGGTATAGAGATGGAAGTAAGAATGGAGGAGAGAGTAGGAAAGTTGAAGAAGGAGATGAGAGAAGTAAAGATCAGCTAGCTGAAATAAGGGACATAACAGTTGAGATCCAGGAAAAAAGAGAAAAAAGAGAAGGCCGAAGGAGTAGGGAAAAAATTTCAGGTGGCACAAGATTTTGGAGCATCATTTTCCAGAATTTCAGATCCTTCTGAACCTGCGAAGACTCTCACCATTCTAGGGGACACGATGAAGAGAATAAAACTGGAAAATCGCCATCACCATCTTCTATAAAGAGCAATGAGTATTTTCAAAGACTGACTCAGGCGGAGGTTGCGAAGAAGAGAGAACAAGGGCTTCGTTGGTACTACAATGAGAAAAATAATTCCACCCATCACTGTCAGGTTGTACAAATGGCCGAAGAAACAGAGGAAGAGGGGGAAGGAGATGTATGTCTTGATATAGAAGGATGGGAGATTTCAAACGGGAAGGAGACACAAAGAAGAATACAAAATCTCAAAATGAGGCAAGGGAGACCAAAAATTACAGGCTTAGATTTTGCCATAAAGGAAACAAGAAATACGGCCCTGGGCTTTATTGTTGTAGTCGCCAAATGTAGATCGCGAAAGATACAAACCTTTTAAAGAGTGAAACGCAAGAATCGAAGGCATGGAAAGAGGAAGGTGAGACGAAGCCTGGTGCTAAGGACAATGGATGTGGCAAGAGGGAAAGAGACGTTAAGGAGAAGCTAAAATTGTTTGGGATTGGGTTGGAGAAAAATACAGAAGCGTTGCAGGAGAAGGAACGAGACGAGGAGGTAGGGACAGAGAAGATGGTTGGAACAAATGTGACGGAGTGTACACTGCGAGGAACTAACTTGGAGAAGCGAACATCAATAGGGGTATGCTAGAGGCTGCCTAGAGAAGAACACTCAGAAAGTGATCATGTGCAAAAGAAACATTTGGGGGGTGTTGGGGTTAGATTTGAGGTGTTTGAGCTCAAGATATTTAATCATAATTTGATTCAAGCTTTCAAAAAGGAAGAGACGTAATGGGCTGAAGCAAAAGGAAGCCTTCAAATTTTTTTTAATTATATTGAGTCTAATGTAAGTCATGGGCTTATTTAAAAAAATTTTAAAGACTTTTGGACTTGGAGATTGGACTGCAATTATGAAGACCACATAAAAATGATCCAAGTGTAGAAAGAATGTTTGGAAGATATTAGAGTTAGGTTTAAGGTGTTTGAACTCTAAACACTTATCTATAATCTAATTTAGGCCTTTAAAAAAGAAACTTGGGGGCTGAACAAAAGGAAAGCTTTAAATATTTTTATAATTTGGTTGGTCCTAATTTAGGGCTAGCTCAAAAATTCAATAAGAGCTTATGGAT
This sequence comes from Gleditsia sinensis, assembly GCA_037074535.1. NCBI lineage: Eukaryota > Viridiplantae > Streptophyta > Magnoliopsida > Fabales > Fabaceae > Gleditsia > Gleditsia sinensis. The sequence goes on from CM073473.1 coordinate 7,659,747, forward strand.
TTGTGGGATGGACTAAAGCAATGCAAGCAATAATAGAATTGAAGCTTCAATGGCTGAAAAAGAAAAAGAGAATGAAGATTGAGAGAAAAAGAAGAGAAAACAATTTCATGGGAAGATGTCACTTATTCTTATCTCTACCATTCACCTTGAGGGTAAGGTAAAACTTTGGGGGCGGAGTAATGATGGAACTTGTGGTTATTAAGCAGAATTTAGGACTGTTTTGAGTTGTTATTAAGTAAGGACACATGATATATTATAATACAAGTGGTTGATTAGAATTTTAGTTATAAATAGTGGGAGAGGAAAGAGATGTTCGGTATGAAAAATTATATGAAAATTGAATCTTGGAAGGATTCTAGCCCCTTCAAGTGCTAGAGGTTAATTTATTGTATTTCTTAGTATAATCTCAGTATTTTATTTCTATTTTGTTAGTGAAATTATGATGGAAATTTAGGTTTCCATCAAATGGTATCAAACTTCAAGTGCTAGAGCTTATTTTATTGTATTTTTTTTATATATTTTCAGTATAATTTTAATATTTTATTTCTGTTTTCTTAGTCAAATTCCTTGTGGAGACCTAGGTCTGCATCAAGATCTAAGTTCATATTACTGACTTGATTGGTGCTTTATGTGAAAATAATGCAGGCTCGACGGTTAAGTTCCTTATCTTATGTTGATAATAGCCCAGAATCTTTGCTTGTTTTCAGCGGCAACATGAATGTGCATGGTTTATATGACCTTCTACTAAATTACAGGTGACTATATAACTAATTATTGGTTAACTTTCTCTGTAGCTTCATATTCAGTTTTTCCATACTATGTCATTGGGTTAGACTAATTTGACTTCTACTTATATATTTAACTTGTTGCTGACTAACTTCTATTGTCTGCAGATCTTTCTTTACCTCACTGTCCGGTATGGATGTCCCTGTATTATGTTCTCCTGTGCCGTTTCAAAATGCTGCCTTTTCTTCTCCTGATGTATGTGATAAGTACTCAACCTCCTTTATTTCCACTTACTAGAGTTTCTAGCTGGTGTTTGGTAGATTGTTGAACTGTCATGTTAATCCTTTTACCTAGACTGCTTGAGCAAGCACATGTATTAGCACTTCTATTATGGAATTTCATTATGGTTGATTCAGATAGAGCAATAAGTACATCCTTGAAGCCTATGGTGACTTTTCTAATATTATTGTCAGTAGTTGCTTATTTTTTTTGAATCTGCATGCCGAACTAGTGTTGATGAATGATGAGATGTATTGTTATCCTCCAAATAACCAGCTGAAGGGCCCTTCGCTTGGAAATTGAATGTTCTTTCTTTCTGCTTGTGTAAAATTATCATGCTAGTGCTACCAATAGAGAAGTCAAATAAATCAAGATACACTAGTTATTTTCTTTCGCTTGCTGTTAAATAACTCATGATTGGAATCTAAATGCTACTCTTTTGTAGATTAAATGCACGGAGACGAGAACAGCTGGACATATTGCTGCCTCTTATGATGGATCTAATAGTAAAGATGTTGAATTCATGCAAGGTTCGTCAGATGGCCTTTGCAGTAGCATTGAAATTAAGGGCACATTTCTTCCACCATGGATTATTTGTGGTATATGTTCATTGATGGGTTCTGAAGGAAGAAGCTTTGCGGCAAGGTATGGGATTAGCTTTGCCATGGTGATACTTATCACATATTTGAATTGTTTAGTGAGGACAAGATTGATGTGGTCAGTACCATGACATAGTTACTATTAGTGATCCATGCATGAAATCCATCTCCTTGTATAAATTCAGCGAAAACTAAATGATAAAATTTACATGATCTGGAATGCCACGTAGTCATTCCCCATTTCCTAGCTCCACTGCATTTTACTTATCCTTCAATATTAGGGCTTTATGGTTTGTGTCAACCCGCTGATTGTTGGGAGTCAGCGGGAGTGCCATAAATTAAGCCGAATTTCATGAGCATTAGCAGTATAAATGTGGTCATTGTCGAGTGATGCGGATGGATTTATGATACATACTATTTGATCCAAAAAAGTGTCATAGATATTGTTATTTGGAACTTAAATGATGGTTAATTCTTTTTTGTGGCTTACAGTTTTGTGACAGAACCTAGCTCAATTGGCTTGAATGTTGCTTTTAAATCAACTTGTGAGAAGTCAGAATCTAAAGCTGCAGGTAGTGAAAGTTTGCAAAACTGCAGTGGTACATTTGGCATTCCAGAAGCCATGATCACCTCTTGCTTGTGGTCCTGTTCGCTAAAAGGCTTGAAGTACTCTGATGATTCTTATACAGCTTCTCTATTGCCTGTATGATCCATCTCCTCTAAACTAGTTACTCTCATTTTCATTATATTGTTGATTAATTTATTTCAACCATGATCTACGCCGTTTCCTCCCCTCCCCACCTCAAAAAAAAAAAAAAAGGACACCTGTATTTCAAAATCTACCTTGAGGAACACCTTGTATTCGGAATTTTGTAATAACTATGCCAATTGTGAATTTTAATTGCAGCTTTTAAACCTCAATTGAGGGGATTGTACGTTTAAAACCTAGGTATCAACTGATGTGTAATTTAAACCTCATCACAATATATTTTCTTGCTTGAACATTATTTTCTCCTTATTAGGAAATAGTCCGAGCTGAATATAAACGGATATGGATTTGCTGCGGTCAAAAGTCCTCCTGACTTGTTCAATATATTTAGGGGGTGCAAATGAGCCTACGGATATAATAAGTATGGTTCAGATCTAGGGGTGTCCTATAAATAGTGGGCATGCGTGCATCCAAATTTAGACATTTACATATACATATTTATTGGCGATGGAGGACTTAGAGATTTAGTCATAAATATTTATAACTTCAATACGTTAAAAAATAATTGTGTGTAGTTATCGAAATTAACTCAGGTTAAAATAATTCAAGATAACTATATATGCGGTATCGTCATTTTGCTATCTATATTATTATTTTATTTTTCAGCATATTTATTAAATTGTGTATATTGGTCCATGTTTTGGGTCTGTTTGAGGAAACTAAATCTAAGACTGAATTTCGAGATGAAATTTTGTTGAATGTTTGTTAAAAAATTTCCAGTCCTCAATGTACATTTTTATTATTAGCATTTCATAAAATAAATGAGACTACTAATCCAAACTATTGCTGCCTATTAATTTAAAAATGGGTCATAAAATAATTTGTTCTCTTTCTTTAAAATCTATTGTCAATTTTCCATCCTCCATCAAAAGGATACATCTGCCATAGAAGTCCATATATTTCCAGTTTTGGTAATTTGAAAAGGCATTATCGACTATAGCAGGTAGCCAAAAAATTGATAACCGCCATGACAATGAAAATTCCGAAACATACAAAAATGGAAGAGTACAATTAATGAATAACAAATCAAAATGTTGATTAATATAATCAATCTGAACTTGTGGATTAGCAACATCAATTGTCGCTATATGCTCAGGTATATTTCTCTAGAAAGAGAACTTGAAAGCTCCCACCTTGGAATCTGCGACAGAATCCCAGAAGGAAAGTTTTCTCTGCTGGATCTTTTTCTCTTCTTCTTTTAGGATCAGTTCCTCAATTATTCCAGGAAAGGAAGCCTCGATGGTGTCTTTAAATTTCTCATACAAATTCACTCGATCTCTTGTTCCAGATACAAGTACGCTCGCATTTGGCCTTTTAAGAAAATCCAAGACATTTAATAAGTTTCTCCTGCAACACAAGACCACCAGTGAATTTTGATCTTGCAACATTTGAGTTTACAGAATCCACATGCAAAATACAAAGCTGAAACCAAACTTAATATACTACACGAATGAAATATCATTAAATTGTCGGTATCAATTTGTTGAGTTCATTTGTAGGTTTCAATAATTTTCCAAGTTGTTCAGACAATTACCAGCAGGGAAGAGTGAACAAAACATGCATTTTGCTGATTATATTAGAAGACACATAGGCCCTTCAAATATCAGAATAGCATAAGCTTTAAAATGAAATTTCCTTTTTTCAGGCATTAGCTGGAGGAAGTACAGAAATAAGAATGAACTTCCTTTCAGCCCACGAAGAAGATTAAGGAGTATATACTTAAATCCTTAATGGAGCTATCTCACTTTGATGCATTCAAGCCAGCGCCATAGTTGACTAACCCCAACATCTTACCAATGCCCTACTGCCTGGAAAATATGATAATTCCTTACAGACCCTCATTTTCCAATACAAGGGATGATTCATGCAAGCTGATAGTGCTATGACGTACCTCAATACCAATGGGCAAGGACGAATTTAAGACACTTGCTATTACAAACCCAGCGACCCTCACTGCAATGTGAGTTCAAATATATTTTTCATGTTTGGCCTTAATAATAATAATTGTGTAAAGCATTAAATTCACTGAGATCCAATCTATATATATATTACCATTAACAACTAATGAGTATTTGGAAAAATTGTTTCATAAAGGAACATGCCACTCTTCCAAAAAAATCCCTGCTTCTATCAATATTCTCAGGTTTTGCTATCATATAGTATCTAGCAAATTCAACTAAAATCAGTCACTTGGTTAATTAAAGTACAAAATCTGATTACTCAAACGATTGCCTGATGCTCATCATACCTTTCAAAATTCCAACTTTTATCAAGCTAGAATTACTAATCCTTGATAGTCAGTGGAAAGACCAAAAAATAGAACATTTCACCACTACCACAAGGTGCATAAGACATCGTAAGTCAATGCAGGAACAGAAGAAGAATCTAGAAGGCTAGAACTACTTCTGCTTGATAGTCAATGGAATGACCAAAAGGCATACCACAACTTCCACAACCAAATCAAATGGGCCAGAACACTCCTCGATATTCTTTTAATTAAATCGCAACTTTACCAAACTTTCATAAACTAACTTACAAAAGTGTGGATTACCAATTAGTTTCATTGATTAATAATTACTGCTTAATCTGCTGCTATAAATTAATCAAACGTCTGAAACCTACAGAAAGCAATAGAGAATCTTACCTACTGACATAATTTTGGGTTATGGCTATGGACTCCTCTAGGTTGATCACCAAATGCCACCATCCATTAGGCACAAATAGAACCTCCCCTGCTTTACAGATGCACTCAATAGGCTTCTTTTTCCAACTTTTTGTTGCACCATAAAAGTTCATGAACCACTCAATTATTGAGACAGGAGATGCAACCTCTGCACCATCAGGGCTAGGATGAACTCCTGGTGGAATCACATCAGGAGGAAATAATACCCACTTCTTGGAGCCCTTAATAACTGCATTCCAAGCTGAAGTCGAATTTGGATCAACATGGAAAGATGATCCAGATCCAGCCGGTCCAATAATAATCCACCTATAGTCAGGTCTCCCTTTGCCCAAGACACTAAACAAGTCCTCCTCGAAGTAAGCTGGAACTTCAAATTGTGAACCCAAAGTTGGAACTTTTTCAGCAAATTTTGGATCAAACAAATACAATGGTCTTTCTTCTCTCACTTGATCCGAGTACCCAAAATAGTCTTCAAGCTTCATCTCTACTGGCCCAACAGAAAATTTAACATCACCACACAATTGCACCAAATAATCTCTATCCCAATTTTTCAATGCATCCCAATTATCAAGACATCCTTCCAACAAAACCGGTTTATTAGGCTCCTCAAAATTCTTTACAAATTCTTCAACTGAAATAACCTTCTTTCGAACTATATTATTTCTTTCCAGCCATTCGGTTTTCATTTCAAGATTAGCACAGAGCCAACTTTGGAAAAGATAATCAGAATAAAAGTCTCTCACTTTCAAATTCTGAACAGTAATATTGAAGATATCAAATGAAGGGTAGTAAGCACCTGTAAATGTAGATTTCCATGACCCATTGTACCGAAATCCACCACTAAGATTTTCCAATACAAGATTCCTCCAAAGGGGTTCATGGTTGGTGAAAACATAAAAAGACTTGCTCACAGTCGCCAAAATCCCCAAGTCGGTGCCATCCAACAACCCCAAAATTTCGAGAACTAGCTCATCTGTTAGGGTGTGGAGATTACCTAAACCTGTATCTCTGGAGTTGATAGAGCCTGGATTGAGATAAAGATTACCCAAAGGTTGAACATCATACGCGTGTGATAGGGCAGAACTTTTGAGCCTGAAACCCTCTTCAGTATTTTCTATTACTTCACATTCCTCTTGGTCTGGTGACTCATTTTTAAGGGAAATGCATTTTTGCTTGCTGATAGCGATATGGCTTTTGAGGTTGCGCTTGTTTCTGTTCTTTTTATTTTTCCTTCTAGTACGGCAAAAGAAGCTCTTGAAGCCAAGCATTATGGGGGTTTTCGGCGTTGCAGTCACGGTGCCAAAACCTAAAGAATGCTGATGGCGATTTAGAAACGCGTTTCTATTCTTAATAGAAACGTTACGACATACACAAAAACGCTTTTTGAATATATTTTGTCGGGAAGGTATCGAGGCAGAGGGCCAAAGTAAAAAATTTATGTTTGTTTGGCTTTATCGTCTCTTGAAAAACAAAATGTTATTTATTTAAAAAGAAAATTATTCTATTGGACTAACATTTTAAATTATTTTAAATTATTAGCAAAATTTATTTTTATGTTGAAATAGAAAAATAAAAATTTAGCGTTTTTCTATTAAAATAAAAGTAAAAACAAAAATTTAATTTTGTTATGTATAAAAATACTATCTAAAATTAAAAATTATAAAACTATTTAACTTTATCATTTTTTATACCCTCAGTTAAATGTATAAAATTTTACTAACTAAGCTCTTTAATTTTTTAAATTAAAATATCTTATTATAAAATTTATTATTTTGATTGATACATTTTTTAAATTATAACTTTGATTATATATTTCACTTAAATGTTAATATAATTTTAAAATATTTAGCGATTTGCTTGGTTGTCAGAACATCGACAAAATGAGTAGGGCCCTACAAGCAACCTGTAAGTGAGCTTGAGAAAAGAATAGGCAGTGCAGGAAGAGTGAAGAAACTTACGAGAACACATTTTATAAAGGTCATGTACAGGACAGGACTGACAAAAGGCATGTACCTCAGAGGTCCGCTCCAACAAATGATTCGAGAAAGCATGCTCATATAATTCATTGTAACAAATTACATTCAATTTCATACATAAAAAATAAAAATAAAAGAACAGTGCAGAAAACACCGCTTCTTCCACGAGAAAAATCTATGAATAAAAAAGAGAGGCGATATCTCATCGTAGTAGTGTAATTCAAATTCAGTTGGCGCTCCCATTTATGAGCTTACTGCTTACCTTGTAAGCTGATAAAGGAATTGAAGAACTAATCTCTCAATTGTGTGCTCGAAAGACATCTCCATTGCCTAGCACGAGCCCCTTTGTCCAGAAGTATTAGCAAGCCCGCGTTGTCAACAGGTTGCCCAAAGATATACCTGCTATCACAAGCATTTTTGATAATGGATCATTTTTAGTCAAGCAACCATTTAAAAGTACCCTTAACTACTGCTTCCCTTCCCCCCAACCGCCTGCAGTTATAAGCAACAAATATACCCTCTGAACCCACTATAATTGAAAATTTGACATTTATAACAGACTTCAACACAGTGTTACTATTTGGATAAAATACCTATGCAACTGTTGCAATAAGCAGCCACTATATTATATACAACTTGGAAATTTCCAGCACAGGATTTTAATAGACCTTTTCTCTCCCTTAGTTTCTTCAGCTTATATAAACCAAAAGCTGATTTCTTGAGAAGAGATTATAATTATGTCAAACACCTTATCCAGTGCTTGTCAAGTATACTTAAATGCATTGAACATCTAAGCCACTTCATGTAAGGTTTCGAAAGGCAAATGGAGAATCTTCAAACATAAGGAGGTGAATGTCTCCGTGTAAAATAGTACAGGATGTTTTATGAGCATCGACTACTTGATTTTTAAAATACTGTGTTCTCTTTGAGTTAATTTTTTGTAAGGTGGTTGTGAGAGTTCATGCCTGATTTTGCTTACATTTCAGGATACTAATTGATTAATAGAAACAAAAAATATAAATCATTTTATGTCATATATTAGCATATATTGAGCCATCGACAACTGTTAACCTTCGTGTGGAAAAATGAGGGGCAAGATAGTAAGAGAATGAAAACGATGAACTAAAAAATAATTTTCTCCTCTTATCCTGGATGTCATAAAAGTCAAAAATACATATCTTGCGATAAACTAATTTTTGTTAGGATCATATTTTAAGAAGGGAATTTTATGAGAAAATATTATTTATGGAAAATATTATTTTATAAGAAAATATTATCTATTACCATATATTCTAATTTCCTCTTCACTTCCTCTCTTCATTTTTGGAGATGGATTTTGGTGAAATTTAGGTTAAATATTCTCTTCATCTTTATTCCTTCCTTTATTTTCCCCCCAAACTTTCCCCTTTAACTTTCATTCTTCCCAAGATCATTCCCTCCAATTTCACCCCTTCAAAAAAGAGTGTTCCTGTCTACTTACTTGCACCGGCGAGCTTTCTTTCTCCAGAAAAGAACTGATGTGATGCACTGAACACAACAAAGAGATTACAAAAAAAAAAAACATAAGTGTGTCGGCATGAAAATTATTCACTCATGAGTGGTAGGCATTTAAAAGTAATTTCAATGTTAAATATGAAAGTTTTCAACAATGTAAACAGAGAAACAGCATGCATTTCTAGATGATGCTGGCAATGCCCAGGGCGATCAATGATACATTTCATAGAGAGAGAAAAAAAAACCTGGGATATGAAAGGGAAAACAGCCAACGTGAATTATTTCTCCTGTCGACTAATAAACTAATTTTTTTTCACGCATTCACTTGATAAATTAGCTTCTAAGACATCTACAGAAATTTGGAAATTGCAACCTGCCAGCAATATATTTTTAACTAAAGGATAAACAACAATATGCAGAATGATAATTGAAGAGATTATATTAATGAAGGCTTGAGCAATAAATGGATAAAATCGAACAGTATACGAGACATCTGATATATGGCAGAAAATCATGCATTGTATTGGTAGAAAATAGAAACCCTTTTTTAATTACCTTAAAAATTGACAAGGACGAAAATCTGCCAGCAACGGATGGCTTCCTCACTGCTATTCTTCCTTGCGGTGACATCTCTTTGCACAAATGTTGAGCTATTTCCTTCAGTAACACAATCTGTGCTTTATCAGTGCGCATTGAAATGATCGTCTGCTTCATTGATTCCCTATCGGCCTCAAGTGCCTGAAGTCTCATGTATAGCTTTTTTAAGTCGGGATCTTCATAATCAACAACATGATTCAAGGACCCCCTTGGAGTGGTTGCATAATCTTCATAAACACCAGATACAGGTTTGGACTCTCTGAAACCATTATATGGTGCCCCAGTATGGATAGAGTCAATGGTATAAACTCTGTCACTTGAATCATCACCAGCTTCTGATGCATTGTCTACCTTTTTCAAATTGGATGGATCCTCTGACTGTGAAATATCTGTCTTCCTAAAGGCAGTACTGATCTTAGGAGAATCCATACAGAATTCAGGTCCCATCTCTCTACCCATCCCAACAAATGAACTTGAATCACTTGAAAATTTCCGGGAATGTCTTGTCCGTCTTGGAGACTGCCCAACTACGACCTTCTCTAGAATAGTTTTTCCTGTAAGATCCCCATCCACCTGGCTATAGGTGGGACTTCTTTCCATTTGAGAGATCCTATTTTCCAAACTCCTCAAACGATCACGAGGGGTTTCACCAAATGCATATTTCTCAACACCTATGTCATCAGTATCTACTTCCATAGTAGCATGCATCTCATTTACATTATTACATTTCAATGGAGGGTAGTCATACATGGGAGGTTCATATTCAGCGTCCAAACCCCTCTCACCCTCTGCTTCGGACTCAGTGAGCCCATAACTCATCATCCTATGCTTATAAGCCTGGACTTCACAAGTAAGTGACTGAATTGTTTGTTCTCTCTTATACAACAAATCCTCAAATGCTAAAACTTCCTGCTGATCGTGAGACATCTTCTCCTCTACAAAAGACTTGAACTGCCGGGCTTCCATTTGAATCTCTGCCTTTTCCCTCTGCAACCTTAATATCATTGACATGGCCTCATTTGCGGCCGTTGAGGAAGCATTTCTCTCCTCTTCCAATTCAGCATATAAATCTTGTATAGTTTGCTGTTGACTTCCCACTGTCTCGCGCAATGCAGCACATTCATTCTCAATTTGGACCCGTGCAACTGAATAGTTATCCAAGCCAGGTACAAAAAATTGGTTACCCCGTTCAAATTCATCGTGCTTTCGTTTAACAGAGCGAATCCAAGTCCCTGAAGATTCAGCAGCCAACGAACAACTACACCCACAGTTGCAACATTTTACCATCCTGGAAGATGGTACTGCTTCCATATCCATACCCAATTAACATTCAAACCCGAACAATTTGTAAATCAAGAATATGGGAACAAAATATCACATTCGTTGGAGGTCTAATATCCTCTCTTTCAATTCATAACACTATCAGTCATTCTCTTCCCCTCCCTCCACCCTCCATGCCAAATGCGCCTTTTATTGTTGCCCCTCTCAGATCAAACAATCACCCCCGGACCTATACGAAACAATAATAATAATAATTAAAAAGAAGACGCGAATCCTCTTACCAAAAAAAAGAAAAAAAGACGTCAAACCTACTTATAAAACAAATTCACAACGCTTGCGTGGTGGAAAAGAATTCATTAGAAGGAATAATTTTCAATGGCAGCACTAAAAATCGTTTATTATTTTAATTTACGTTTCGGGGGGAAAAAAAGCTAAAAGACATACAGACAAATGAGTTTCCTTAGAGATGTCTGGGGGGAAAATTTAAAAAGAAAAGAGATTATAATTCACCTTGAAGAGGTAGCGTTGAGGAATGAAGAGCGGGCGGGAAAGGACGAAGAGAGGAGAAAATGCGGTAAATATCCAGGAAATCTAAGCCTCGCCAGAAAAAGACCTTAATCTCAAGGTTTAAACACCTGTCCCCGCTGTGTTGAAGGAAAGAATGGAGCAAGAGCGGGAACGGTGTTTGGAGGGAAGGAAAATTGAAGGGACAGAGAAAACAGAGAGGGAGAGAAAAGGATGATTTGGAAGCCCTAGGATTTCTTTTTTGTTTGCCTCTTCGTTCGTTCGTTATTATTGGTTTTAGATGTTTGGGTTTGTATATTATTATTCGTATCGGTTAAGGTTCTCTAGATATCCGCGATGGTGTATTGGTCTCTCCCCTCTGGAAGGGGGAGAGAAAAAGATGGACGGTCAAGGAAGGACGTTTGGGTGTAGGCGTGTAGCATTCCTGTGACTGACCTGTTCCGATGCCTATTGTCGGAGTTTACAACTATTTACTGCGTTTACTCTTCTTCTTCTTCGTCTTTTTTTTTTTTTTTCTTTTTCTTTTTTCCTTTTTCTTTATTCTAAATAATTATCGTTTTCTCTCTTTCACTTTGTAAGATACTAATATTCTATTGGAAGGTGCTGTTACAAGTTTGGCCTTGCAGAGTCCTCTGATAATTTTGCATAAAACCTGTGTGTTTCTAATTTTTTTTTTACCCAAGAAATTAAAGTTATTATGTGATTCAATGATGGAATTTACCATATATTTATGTGTATATAAAGTCATATACATGAATAGGAAGAACTTAAAAGTGGGTTTTTTTTAATTAAAAAAAGGAAGCGTTTTGCAAAGTTTTATAAATACTCTAACAATATAAGTACAATGCATAGTGTTGTTGGTTTTTTTATATTAAATTATCGACACCATTTAACTGTAATATTGGCTAATAAAAACGGGTGTAAAACAATTATTGATTAGATGTTGATAAAACTATAAAATAGAGATACTACTAATAGTTATTCTTTTTTTAGATATTAATAAACTTGATAAACTATATTGACCATATGTTATTTATGTGCAACTTTGACCAGGCTAATTTTAAGTATAATGACGTCAAACTTAAATCCTACATGGACTAGCATCCTTCACAACTATTTTTAATTGAATTAAACATTGCACCTAAAAAAAAAATTGAATCAAACAGCATCCAGTGTGATATTTATGAATTGGTGGAAATGCCTTGTTCGGTAACTTAATTAATTTTATTCTTAAATTAAACCACTTAGATAAGATTTAGTCCAATCCATTAAAACATTAAGTGTCAAAGTTTTAAAAAATATATTTTATATGTTAAAATTTACATATTAAACTTGAATTTGAATAAAAAAAATTAAATTTATAACACTAAATTTACAATTATATAAAAAATAATTAAAAATAATTTGAAAAATATGTTATTTTTTAAAAATATATCTCTTTTTTTGTTTTATTATTGTATAAGTTATATTTTTTTTAAGATATAATATTTAATAAATTAAAATTTAAAACATATATTATCTCTTTATTTTTTAATTATAATATTAATTTTTTGTTTTATAATTTTATAAATTGTAAGATTTATTTATTATGAACGTAGATTTTTGACTTGTCCAAAAGAAAAAATAGTGCACGGATGGCCGAGGGAGGGGTATTTTCGTCTGACCATTTCTCAACGGCTACTTTCGCATAAAATCTGGGCGCGGCGTGCCGTTGTTTAGCTTTCAATCGTCCTGAATACAAAAGCCTTGTTCAGATAACTTTGCCAACATATAAAGCCAATCAATTCATCGCCGATTCTCTCTAACGTCTCTCTGATAATCTCCAAGCCCTGATTCTCCGAGGCTCAGAGATCAACAAGCTCACCGCCATTCTCCTTTTCTCTCTTTTTGTTTCTTGTTTCTTTTATTTAATTTTCTGCTATTTTTTTGATCTTATTCAGTGTTTTGCAGGGTTCGTTGTGTTGTTTCTCCTTTCTTTGCGCCTTCTTCTCTCTCTTCCCCTCTCTAGTTATGGATGCAGGATCATGGAGTTCTTCCTGCAAGACCAAATCTCGGTGCCCTCTCCAAGAGCAGTTTCTTTACAGAAAAAATTCTCGAGAAAACGTAAGATCCCGTAACCATTTAATTACCCAATTTTGAAGTTTTCCTGTTGTTCCTCTTCTGCTTTTTTCGTAAATTGATGTCTTTGTTGTCTAGTTTTTTGGCTACCAAACAAACGTTTTATTTTACTAATTCTGAGTTTCTGATCCATTTTTTCTTGTCTGGCGTTTAGTTGGACAGGTTCATTCCCAATAGGTCAGCCATGGACTTCGATTTCGCTCACTACATGCTCACCGAGGGAAAGAAGGGCAAAGAGAACCCGGCTGTGAGCTCGCCATCACGAGAAGCCTACCAGAAGCAATTGGCCGAGGCGTTCAACATGAATCGGACCCGGATCTTGGCGTTCAAGAACAAGCCGCCAACACCGGTTGAATTGATCCCCAAGGAGATCCTTTCCCCATCTCTTCAATGTAAATCCACCAAAACAAAGCGTCACATTCCTCAGGTATATAAATTGCAAAAAGTCATTTATAATTAACTTTAAATTCTATTTGATATTTTGCAGTAACTACAAATATAAGTATTGTGAGTTCTAAGTGTTTGCAAAAATGATTTCAGAGTTCTGAGAGGACATTAGATGCTCCTGATATCTTAGACGATTTCTACTTAAATTTACTAGACTGGGGAAGCAGCAACGTCCTTACCATTGCCCTCGGACATACTGTATACCTTTGGAATGCCTCAGATAGCTCTACCTCAGAACTTGTCACTGTTGATGAGGAAGAAGGTCCTGTCACAAGTGTTAGCTGGGCTCCTGATGGACGGCATATCGCCATTGGTTTGAACAATTCCCATGTCCAGCTATGGGATTCTACTTCTAGTAGGCTGGTAAATATCAGAGTTATCCTCATAAAATTATTTGACCTTTTTTTGTATTCTCTTAAAATTAAACAGTCCATTCTCATGCTATTTTGGTTTGATTTTATAAATGCAGCTAAGAACTCTGAAGGGTGGACACCGATCTCGTGTAGGTTCACTAACTTGGAACGACCATATCCTCACAACTGGAGGAATGGACGGCAGAATTATCAACAATGATGTTAGAGTAAGATCTCACATCGTTGAAACCTACAGGGGACACCAACAGGAGGTCTGTGGACTGAAGTGGTCGGGCTCAGGGCAGCAATTAGCTAGTGGAGGGAACGATAATCTTATTCACATTTGGGACAGGTCTATGACCTCTTCAAATTCACCAACCCAGTGGCTTCATAGGCTTGAGGAGCACAGAGCTGCAGTTAAGGCGCTAGCTTGGTGTCCATTCCAGGGAAATTTACTGGCATCTGGTGGAGGTGGGGGTGATCAGTGCATTAAGTTCTGGAACACCCATACGGGTGCGTGCGTGAACTCTTTGAACACTGGCTCGCAGGTGTGCGCTCTGCTGTGGAACAAGAATGAGCGTGAGTTGCTTAGTTCGCATGGCTTCACCCAGAACCAGCTGACCCTTTGGAAATATCCTTCTATGGTGAAGATGGCAGAGCTCACTGGTCATACCTCCAGAGTGCTATATATGGCTCAAAGTCCAGATGGGTGTACTGTGGCCTCTGCAGCGGGGGATGAGACTCTGCGATTTTGGAATGTGTTTGGAACTCCGGAAGTGTCTAAACCAGCACCTAAGGCAAACCCTGAGCCCTTTGCTCATCTGAACCGTATCCGCTGAAGATCACATGTAAAATCAGTGTTAGCTTGTGTTAGTCACAGATTCTTGTATATTTTGACAAAGATATATGCAATTTTGGAACATGTTTGGAATCTCAGAACCTCAGAGTCCAAACAAGCAGCTCATCTGAATTGTATCCGTCGAAGATCACATAAAAAAATTAGTGTGAACTTCGGAGTTACAGATATTTGTATATTTCGACAAAATATATATATACATATTTTTATACAATTTGTCTGTACAGGAATAACCAATAAATTCGGGTAAAATGCACTTAGTTAGGATTTTTTTTTCCCTTCAATCATTGATCCTCCTTTCTCTCTGTCTAATTATTTTGAGCCCTCATCGGCATGTTCCTTCGTTATTACAGTAGATAACCAATTCCTTCTGTCTGTCTGACTTATTATTGTTAAACAAAATGCCAAGTTAATCAATTCAAATCATCCATCTCACTCGCTTATATAAAAGAACGAGCCCATTTCTAAGCACGTTAAGAGTGCTCTTGGCTCTCGCAAGTTATAGCAACCAACGAATAACCCTAGCCGTGGATCAATTAAAAGCTTTGAAGATGCATCTTAATGGACCCAATTGGCCCTGGATAATTTTTTTTATGGCGAGGGCCCAAAGCCATTATACGTGACATTAGTCTAGAAGCCCACTCCCTTAAAAAAATATATTAAATCTATATCTTTGTGTTCATCTAAAATTTTTTTTGCGATCTTTAAATTATATTTTAACAAATTTTTATTTCAAAGATATATTGTTTTTATGAATTAATATATTTAAAAGATAAATTTCAATAATTAGTTATTTAATTTTTTTATCTTTTAAATTTATGTTTTTAGTGATTTGTATTAATTCTATCAATGTCATTATGCCTCTTCGCAGAAAATAAAAAAAGGACCCGAGATATGATTGCAGTTTAAACTTGTATTTTGCAATTGGTCTAGACGTCTACCATTTTAGCGCACTGATCAACCTGTGGTATGATATGGCACTCCAGCTAGCTAGCCGATTCCACTTTGTTGCGTCCATGAGTTAGCCAATGTCATGATTGCTGTCAAGCATTGTGGTTTAAAAATGATCCCCATACGGCTGGCTGGCCTATAATTTTTCCGGAATTTTTTCCTGTCGTTTGTGGGAATAGATCATATAGCTGCTGCCGACACTCCGAAAAACAAACGTAGGCATGAATTGTCGGAGATTTAATTTAATATTTTGTGAAATAGACATTTTATTATTATTATTATTATTATATATACATATTGAGTGATTATATCATAAATATGTTAATTTGAATAATTTTTGTTTAAATATATTTTTAATATTTTATAAATATCTCTTTTTAATTTGATTTATTTTGTAAAAAAATTAATAACAATTATTTATTTAAACACATATAACATTTAAAACTATTAATTTAAATAATTAACTCAATCAATTTTTTTAATATAATAATATTAGATTATTTTATTTTTATTAAATCAGTTATTTAGACAAATAAATCAATAGATTAAATAATATATGTATTTAAATTAATATTTTTGGAAAAACAATTTTAAAAACTAAAAGATGATCGATGTTCACGAAATATTAATAATATATTTTTAAAAAATTAAAAAATTAATTCAAATTTTATTATAAATTTAAATGATTAAATTAGAGGGTTACCTACAATTTTCATGAGCCGCAAACTTGTTGCATTATGGTATATTAATTATAAAAGTGTTTTTTTTAAAAAAAATATTATAGATATAACAGAAAATTTTCCAGGCCTACAGCCTACTTATATATATCTCCCTTATTAAGTGATATATTACATAGATTAATTGAGGGGTTTGCCAGGGCAACTTCATATTTAGAGAGACATCTCTTTGAGATTTTAACATCTTCCAGCGTCGATGAAGACTTCTTTAAATTTTAGAAATTGATTACTTACAGAAACTGAGAGCTCAAGGTATTCATAATCTTGATTCTAAAATGATACCCCAAGTTTCTTTTTTTTTTTTTTTTGGCCCTTTCGCACGTTCTAAGATCCAAGATTGCGTCTTGATATAGAGCGATCGATCGTGTGGTATAAAATTCCTTTCCTATCTGCTACAGGAACTTTTGGTCTTTTGGGTGGTCACTGCAATGATTTTGGCAAAGACTCTTACCGTCTTGAACGGCAGAATTACATACTCCCAGAACCCGACACGCATGTCCAAGCATTTGCAGCCAAAACCGTAAATATCGCAGTGGGCATTAGGGTTTGTCCACTAGATTGTGTAAGGAGTCCAAGTCAATCTAAAGCATTCCAAATAAAGAAATTAATTAAGGTATAGAAAGAATGTTGTCGTTTTTTAGGAAAGAAAAAAAGAAAAGAGGAAAAGACTTGTAGCGCATATATATTGAATATTAAGGAACTTCGTTGATTTGAAACCTTCTAGTAGTGACAAACGTGTGTGAAACACATTGGATCAACCTGTCATGGTCCTTGGAAGAATGATACAGAACTTGAACCAAAAACATATGGATGTTTTCACTCTAAATTGCTCCTTTGGTTGCATTATCTTTAATTCGAAAAAGGGATAAGGATAAAAATTTTGGAATTATTTAAATAAATGCATGGACCATGCCATCTATATAAAATTCACAGGAAGAAAATTAATTAATTAATTAGCCTATATATTATATGAAATGAAGTTAGCTAGATAGATTCAAATCATGCCCTGGAGATCTTGGTTTGGGACCCACCATAAGCCCCTGCAAAAAGGATATTGATGTTGAGATAATTTACATTATCCAGCAAAAGTTAAGGCAATTAATTATATATGCAAATGATAAAGTTTGCATACGCGGGTGTTGTTTGTATTTCAAGATTGAGGCTAATATATATAATGGGGTTTTAAATAAACAAATATATCGCATATCATTTTATATGCATGACTGCTCGGTTATAATATTGTTTATTTCTGATGCTAGCTAGTTTTGACTGAACATCGGTTGCTTAATGACAAATTCTTCACATAATAATAATAATAATAATATGATCTTAATTACAGGCATAGCAGAACTGATATTTTTGAAACGGAGTTTCCATGAAATAATGATTCGGGCATGGAGTTTAAGCCACTTCAAGTAGTATAATTGATAAGACTTTACGGAGATATAGCTTTTTCGCTCGCAACTAATCCACTTGAAAGCAAGAAAAGGTGCTAGTGCCTGGTGGGGCTTTATTGATAAGTCCTTCAGGCCACCCTCAGAATCCAGCATGTTTGAACACTCGAAAAAAAAAAATGGGAGGAAAGAACTGATATTAAGCCATAAACTGATGTTAATGGTGTTATTCGTCATCCTTTTGCACTGATTGTGCCCTCAAATATCAAGATGGTGAATGGCCTATAAGATTCACATAATCTGATCATTATGCCACTCACTCATTGCCCACCTTCTTTCTTCTTCTTTTCCTTAATCTTTTGGTTTTGGCTAAGCACTCATTAACCGACTTATTGAGCTTTTTTAGGTACCAAAAAGATTTTAAATTTTATTAATTATAAGCTATATATCATCAAATGACATACTTTTTAATTAAGAACATAGTTATCGATGACAATTGACAAACAGACTAAATCTATTTATTTATTCTTTTATTTCTTAAAAAATAATAAATGATAAATTCCATTCACTTGCAGGTGACATTTATTTGAGTTTATATATAGTTTAATTTATCTTCAATTAATCGCAAAAGAAGTTTTTATATATCCTTCTGTGAGACATTTATTTTAATGCTATTTTGAATTATAGAATACTGTTATTCTTCAAATGATAAATAATAAAAAGCTTGAAAATTTTCTAAGAATCTTTCTCTGTTTTTTATTTTTAATTATTATAAGGTTAATCAATGATATATCTTAACAAAATTATATGTTTTTATGCATCTGGTGAGAATATGAAGTTAAATATTATTCAAAATATTTGAATGTAAGCTTGGATTATAATAACAAATATTTAAAAAAGATATAAATACAATATTCAATGTTGTGGTGGGTGGGTTTGAAGATGTATGTGAAAAGACAAGACTTTGATTTTTCACTCGCATGAATTTGCGCCTTTTAATTTGTCTATTCCATTTGTTACAAGCACAATGACATAAGCAGCTAGTTCCAAAACAAAAGGGTGGTGTAGATGGCAACCTAGCTGTAAGATTCAACCATTAATTGTTCAATTGATCGAGACCAACATAAATCTTTACAGTTAAACCCACAAACTACCAATAATGGTAAGTGGCTACAATTCCAACCACAAACTATCAAATATGAGGAAAGTAACTTCATTCTTAAATAACCCACAAGCTCAAAATTATGCATCATCGATCGATCATTCCTATAACCGGAGGAAATTAGGGTTTCTTCTAACTAGAATGTTCAAGGACGAATCGTTTAAGGATTTGCATGAGGTCTTGTGCAACTTGTGAGTAAGGATCATTCATGAAAAATCCATGCTCTCTTCCCTCAAACTCAACGTATTCAATAACCTTCCCTAATTCTTTTAACCTTCTTGCGTACTCCTCAGCTCTATCCTTCAGCAATTCGTTGCCACCTACTATCACCAAAATGGGGTCAAGCTTCACTCGTGCAAGGTTTGGGCTACCAGGTCCGAATGGGTTTGCCAAGGGGTGGTCTCTTGTCTCTCCAACAGGCATTGACAGCCTCCAAAATCTGCAGCTTTAAATTAAATGTGAATTAATAGTCGTGAAATTAAAAGGCTAATGCATATTATAACATGGATCACTAAGAATCAACCTTACTGTTTGATTATTTTCGATAATGGGATGTGAAGCTAGCATTAATATTTGATAAGGCGCAGCATAATTAAAGTAACGATTTGGAACACATAAAAAAAGATTGCAATCTGCCATTGGACTTTGCATCATAATTATTGATTAAAAAAAAGTTTGTAAATGATTTCGTTCTTTGAGGACGAGAAAACAACTTATCTTAAGTGGATATATTGATGCATGGCAGAGATTTTTTTTTTTTTTTTGGTTTTATTTGTGTGGCACACTGTTCCCACTCGTCTCTAATTAGTGTTGTCGATGTATTGATAAGTAACAAAGCTAATTGACTTTACAATCTTCTATCCAAATATTCCTCGTCCACATAAATCTAATTAATTAGGGTTAGATACTACTAGCACTACCTTTAGCTTTTCTTTTTTTCCAATTACCACTTTGCTTTAACTTATATGCTGAGAGACATCTTTGCAACTTTATGATCACTATATATATATATGTGTGTGTGTGTGAATGTGGATTTGGCACAATGATCTTTTTTGAATAAAATTAAAAATAGAAAGCATTAATTCTATATGAAAATTTTGTGTCCAAGAGAGAATAACCAAACGTTATTACTTTTATTTTCGTAGGATCTAAACGTGTGAATTTAATTTGGCCTTTCGAACCCTCATTATCCTTTTGATTTGCTCCCCTTTCAAAACTTAAATTATTATATTATTTCTTTTAATAATTATGAATATATATAAAAGATCAGTTGACATGAGTCTCGTCCTCCATAGTTTTTTTTTTTTGGTTAAAAGTTCCCAAACTGTTTTTGGTTTATTGGAAAAAAAATTTAGGCGTAATTTAGATACAGGTGGATACCCTACCATTATAAGATAAGTGATAGAATTTGCATTTAAATTTATAATTGTTAAATTATAAATTATAAATTTAACGCACTCTTTGATAGCACAAACTATTTTCTTTTCAATATGCAAATTTGTTTTTTCTAAAAAAGAAATTGAAGAATATCAGTCATCTTTTATATATATAATATAACTTTTAAAGTTTGTGATTTTCACGTTAACACGTTCACATATGATTTAACACAATTTTAAAAAAATTTATTATGAAAAAAAAATTTATCTTATAATTATTAGAATTTTTTTTACGTGATAATAAATTCGACTCATATAAATTGAAAGTCATACATCCTTATTAATTTTTATAAGATAATTATTTGCTTATTTTTTGCAAGTATATAAATTTTAGTTCCCTTTTCTATTTTTTTTAAAAAATTATTGCTTAAATAATTTAAAAATATAAAAAAAGAAAAAATATTTAATATGATAATTGTGATTATGATTATTAGTGTTTATTTATTTATTACCTGTCTAGTAACTCCAAGCTCAACATTTCTTCGCCGGGACCCTCCTCTGACTTGGTTCTAACCTCTCCGCCGAAAAACGGCGCCAACAGCACGTAACCTCGTACGCGAATCGGATCCATATCCCTGGATCCGGATCCCAACCGAACCGCCAAGTGGTGCGCAATGTTCCCGCCTGAGGAGTCCCCCATTATGAACACCCGGTCAAAGTCAACAGCACAATTCAACCATGCATCCCCACCGTGCGCCTTACTCAAAGCCTGCCTCTGTACCCACCTCACGGTCTCCACTGCATCGTCCATCGCGGCGGGAAGGCGGTGTTCCGGTGCAAGGCGGTAGTCGGGAGCGAGCACAAGCGCTGGGAGGGCGGAAGCGAGACGGACGCAGAAATTATGAATATGGGGCCAGGCGCGTGAGCCGAAACAGAATCCTCCGCCATGAATGAAGATTAGCAGAGGTAGTTTGGTGGAAGAGGATTGAGGTTTGAAGAGACGAAGATGAAGGTTGAATCTTTTGTGAAAGAGGCAGTCTTTGAAGAGTACGGAGTGGTCTTGAATGGGCGAAACTTTGAATTGTGAGTCAATATTGGAGCGGAAAATGGAGCCATCACTGTAGAGTCGGAGGAAACCCATGCAGTCCTCTACTATGTGGGGAAGGGAACCCATAGTTTTGAGTGAGGTGAGTTGAGGCATTAATTACCAGCAAGGGAGGAATATAAATAGCGCAAGGAGAGTGGAGGAGGTGGCAGTGGGGAATTAATGTTGAGGGTATATCTGTAATTTTAAATAGGTATGAATTATTGAACACATATATAAATATATAGATGATTTTTATATAAAAGTAATAATTTAATTTATTGATGATAAATAATTTTTTGTTCAATAATAATATATAAATCATGATATGTGATGTAAATAATATTTTTTAAATTAATTTTGTCATATATTATAATTTAAAATAAATAAAAAATTATTTATTGTCGATATATTAAATATTAATTTTTTATATAAATATATAAAATAATTAGATATATTAATTTATTAGACTAGATATGAAGATAAGATTAGTGTTTTTTTTTTTGGGGTACATAGTGATTGGTATTTTTGACACATATGCATGGTGGTAGAGTTGCCAAACAGCATCCATGAAAATGGAATATTATCCCGGCGCCTACCTCTCTATAAGCTAATGTGATTACATTCTAAGGTCACCACCCACATTGTCGTTTTAGACCTAGCATTAATCAAGGAGTTAAGTTATCACTGAGCCAACTAAAATATGTTCGACTTTTTACTAACTAGCAGCTGCCAAACTAGTCATATATACTCCACCTTCGTTACCAGAGAATATTTATTAAAAACAAAAGTAACTTTTTCTTTTGGAATTTCTAAAGCAATTAACACTTGTGCCAATGAATATATGGTGCGTGGGACCATAACCCAAGTTAAAATATCGAAATTAATTACGCATTTGATGCATTTAAATATTATTAAATAAAAAAAAAACAAAAAGAATATTTCATTCTGTTAATTTAACCTCATTTACGAATGACGTGACTATATGCAAGGAGGAGCATTTCGCAAATAAAACGACAACCACGTAACCAAAATTTTGTCTTCAACCGCCAAAAATAATAAATAACAGCAATCTGGATAGCTTTTGGCTTTTGAGTGATGTTACATGTCCCATAAGTCTCTTATTAAATAATGCACCATACTCGAGAGTAGTAGTAATTCTTATAAATTATATTTTGGCCACGAAATATAATATGTATCGAGCATCAAGGAGTGAGTGGAGAATCCTACGAGGCCCAATTATCCGAATTAGATGCTAATAATGCACTTTGTTGCTCTCTCTTTTCTCTCTGTAGGAATGCCTATTTAGAGATTGGAGCATGAAATTACCAAGCAAATCCAAACACACAGCTCCCTCTTCCCTTCTGACCTTATCTTGTGGGGATATCTACCTTTATCCTTTGGAATCTAGCCTGTCGAATTCTTATTTTGTCTTGTTCTTTCCATGGTAGCCGAAGTTGCCTTTTCGACCCCATATCAGATCATATGGATCACCCTTGGTCAACACAAGAGACCATTTTCTGAGTCGCAATAGGAACAGTAGCATGCGCCTCCGGTCCAGAACTGTTGCCCTAGGGTTACAATAGGACCCTTATACTATTAGTACAGTGAATGTAGCTGAAAATACTGATTAGTTATATCTAAATAGAGGTGCTCAATTGCCCTTATCTAATATATCTAAACTTGCAGATGCTCTGTCATGACTATGATCTGGTGTCACTCGGATGCAAAGGTCATGAAAGTCGCAGCCGATCCGCAGAGACTATGTAATATAACTATTAGTATCAACTGTATATGATACTGTTGTCTTTATTTTAATTTTACAATAATGGTCCCGAAAATATGTTGTTTGATATGCTTCCTTTTTCTCCCCCAATTTTGAAGCCAATCTCTCAGTTATGCAAATCAGATAGTCCGGAATATTAGAAATAATATACAAGTCTTGCTTTACACATAAGTTAATTCCAACTTTATCAAATAACAAAAAGTACTAAAATGTGAGTCACTTCAATTTAAATAGAATTTCTTGTATAGTTACGTATAATTAATTTAGTAAACATCTTGTAAATTCATTTACAAGAAGCTTGCCAACTAAAATGCGAATCAACATCCATCATACCCTCAAAACTATATTAAACGTGCCAGTTTGGATCAAACAGGTTTGTTTGAGCAATTTTGATGGAGTTATTCATATGTGTATTCACAGGTCATTTTGTTAGCCATTTGTTGCTCAAAATGTGGTAAAATACTTGTGTTTTCAAATTATTTTGTCTACAGATCACAGTTGGCACCCATACAATGCTCTGATAACAATTTATTAACCGTTTAATTGAATTTGAATCTTAAAAAAAAAAAAAAAAAAAATTTGAGACCAAATGCAAGTGCTAAAATTAAATTTTAAAAAAACAGACAGACAGCCATTCCCTTGTTCTTATTTACTACGTTCCCTCTTCATGCTAAGGACTTCAGACCCCCCTAATTATACCCTGCCTCGTCCACGGCAGTTCAGTCATAGCCCAAAGACGAAATCAACAAATCAACGAATACTTCCTGGGAGTTCTCTTAGAATAGCACTTCTTGGATGCTTTCCAGTGGCCAAAGCATAAAAACCTACAGTAATCCCACTGCATAGCTGGATTGTAAATTCCAGTACTCCTTAGATTGCTTCAACATCACAACTCGCTCATCAGCAAGCCTATCTCTCCAGTACTCCTTGCACCTGGAAAATTTTGGGGGTTACATTTTGGTAATATTCGCATATGATATAAAGTATGTTATCATTTACCAAACTACCTTCTTTTCAAGAGCAGATCTAGCTCTAACATGTGCAGGGCCTTAGAATATACTCCAACCTGCATAGGGAAGGACAGAAGATTATAATCTATAACCGGAACAAAACTTCGTATACTTTAACTTTGTTTAACTGATAATGTCAACTAACGGCCAATATATGTAATTTTTTTGAGTGTATAAAGGTGTCCCAGAAATCTGAGTTGAATGGAGAGCATTTGTATTTATAGAGAGAACTTATCATAAGTGACTTGATGCTAGAGTGGTGCTTTTACCCTGTTGGCTCCTTTGCCAAGGATACAAAGTAAATCTTGTTATTTAACCATAGAAAAAAAATTAATAATAAATTTTTATATTGAAGCTTTACAAACGGAAGGAATATGCTTATCAGGAATTCATATGAAGTGTTTCTACTACTATATAATTTGAGGCAATCAAGGGAATCTTAAAAAACAAAAAAATATATATCAATAGCTAAGTCTATTGACATTTTCTTCAAACTAAAAAGAGTAAGAAGACTAGCCATTACGTTTATGATTGTTTCATAGGTGGTGACAACTTAAGAATTAATTTACTTTCAGTATCCTCTCTCTCTCTCTCTCTATTAATAAATTCTCTTTACTTTGGATAATTGGGAAGTATATATGACTGTCAATTTCAAGCTTTTTTGGTAGGGAAAAAGCAATGAGCTCAACCAGTTGATAGATTACTAGCCCAAACATCAGTTTGACCAAAACGAACTGCACAATTGCCCTAGTGAGTTCTCTCCCTATAATATTGTACCTAATGTGTCTCACGGTTTGCGAGAGAAGTTTGGATGTTATATATATAAATTCACAATTCTCCACTTACAAACTAACTTTTGAGTTAGAATTAAGTGAATTCATATTATATAGTATTAGAGTCTACCATCAATTGGTCGGTGAATGCATGTACGAAAGTTTCCTGCTTCTTGTGTGAGTTAACGCCAGAGTTGATACGAGGACGTACAGTTTAAAAAGGTTGGGAATGATGTGTCTTACATCAGTTAAGGAGAGAAGTCTCGAGTGTTATATATATAAGTTTGTAATCCTCCTCTTACAAGTTAACTTTTGAAAATGAGTTAGTCGGAGGACGCATGTACAAACATTCTCTACCACTCATGCAGGTTAACGACGGAGTTGAGGATGTGTAGTCTATAGGAGTCGGGAATGATGTGTCTCATATTGGTTAGCAAGAAAAGTCTTCAGTACCAACTTTATTTTCTTTAATTTTTTGATAGTTTAACTAGGCAATGTCAAAAGATTTTCCTTCAATTATTTATTTGATAAAAAATCAGCACTTATTTAATGCAAAATGGATACCTCTCTGCATATAGGGCACTTTGACTCTGGGTTTGCAGCTTTAAGGCCTTGGAAAATCATGACAGAGGCAGCTGAGCAAGCACATGACTTACAAAAGAGATGACCACAACTCAAAGCATATGGATTGAAAACAATTTCCTATAATCACAATCAAAGCCTGAATTAGAGATAATGATACATAAAATGTTTCTTTTTCTTACTCCAGCGTTCAATAGAACCTTACCAGGCAAATTGCACAAGTCAAATCATACTCAAGCTTTATAGAATCTGGAAGAATCAATGTCATTGCAGCTTCAGTCATGTTAAGATTACATGAAAAGTGACCATAAACTCCATTAAGCTCACCACCATCTGGTCCATTAAAATTCAGATAAAAAGCACCCAATTCAATTAGCCAAGGAGAGTGTAACAGTTCAATGTGTTCAGCATGCATCCTGGATTTGAAATTTTCTCCACTCACAGAGCGGTGTACCTATAGTAGGATATGAGAGAATGGGTGTGAACGCGAGAACAACCAAGTAATGTAAATGCAAGGAAAAAAAGTAAACTGAGTGACTATTATCTCATCTAATGCATACTTTATCATATTTCTTAAGTATTTTCCTCATTGCAATAGCATTCATCCCAATGTACTCAATTAATATCCTCCCTTCTTGTGCCAAGGCTTGCTGATCATTTTTAAAGCATCGACGCAAGCGCAATACATATCTCTGCATTCCTGTTGCAATATGAAGATGAAGGAGATGCTTGACTCTTGAACTGAAGTATCCTACTATATCTGATGCTTCCTTCATTATTTCAGAGAAAAACATCTGATCACACACTGCTAGTTGACAAGAGAAAAATTACATTACCAAAGTAATACACTTTCATTTACTTTTTAAGAAACACATTAGTGTTAAATTAGTATTCTCAGCTAACACAAGCTCCAATCCATTATAAAACACTAAGGAACATATTCAAATTTATCAAAGTAGAATAGGGAAAACACAAAAATTGATGTAGGTGTCACCAAGGTTGTCAAAATTGAGATCCTACATAGATCGAACAAGGGGCCAAAAAAATTGAATTGTAGGATAGGGTCGAAGATCATGAGATCCTACCCCTATGACAAAAAATAATTATAAATATATGTAGTTATATTACATTCACAAATAAGCATAAGACTATCGAAATCTCATAAGACATCAACACAAAACAAGTCATAAATCTCAGAAGTTAAAAGATCACATATACTAACACAAGCCATAAGTCTCATAGTCACAGCTCACAAGATAAAACATAATAAGAATTCAATAATACAATAAAATATTGAGTGTTGGACGTATCCAAATATCCAAGGAGATGCAAAAGCCATTTAACAACAAATTAATTCAATAAGCCAATAACAAACAACAGGCAGCACAACATAAATGACGAACTTAGAGAACTTAATGCAAAATCAAGCTTAGAGAACTTAAAACAAAATCAACTTCAAAGATTAATACCAATCTCAGCTAGCATAAGCAACAACCAAATTATTCACATAGAATATGACCTCATCATACGTTTTCTTTCAAAGGCCAACCCTTTTTTGAGGGGAGAAAGAGAACCATCTACCATCATATATAACAAGTAAACTAAATTGTTCTTTCTTACTTGCTGATTTCTAATTTCCATTAGAGTAGTATTTTCTCAACAAGAGAAACAAGACTTGAATTCAAATGTTTAATTTTGACTACATGAATTTTGAATAAAAGGTTCATGGGAATTGTTTTTCACTGTTAACATTGAATTCCTATGTACAAATATATCCCCCCCCCCTCCTTGCTTTCTCTCTAGCACCCATAACCTTCTTTATCACTTGTATACATTCATTTTTAGGCCCTGTCAAATCCCTTTCTTCTTTCACTCTCCCGCGTCTTCCATAAGAATTTGTATTGCTTTGGACATTGGAATACTACTAAATCAACGAGACTTTTCCCTATCGCATCTTCTGGAATCCCAACTGGGAACCAATTGCAGGAACTCCAACATGTATAATACATAAACGAAAAGCATTAAAAAAGAATCTCTACCTTACCTTGCATTGATACGATAACCTTACTACGTAAAGCAGGTACAGTTATTTAAATGACCCGGATTTAAGATTTTCTCTCAGTTTGACATCTTCCAAGACTAACTTTTGCCCAACCTTCAACTATCATATCCTCGTTTAAAACTTGATGTCAAATAGAAATAGGGAGGAGAACACTTACATTGGCAAGATTGACACTGACATAACAGGTCTTTGGGAAGCTCAGAATTGGAAGAATTATGCAATTCTTTACAACTCGGGCAGCTCTTAAGCACTTTTTTTAACTTCTTATATTCAATATGAACGCATTTCTTGTCCAATAACCACTCCCGCTCTTCCTGCAAGTACTCTTTAAATGCCTCTCCGAATTTCATTTTTTGTTTCCGTCAATTTCCCAGCCCTAATAAAAGAACCCTGGCCCAGAAAAAGAAATTGATCAGTGCAAGTATGAGAAAATTTCCATACCCATGGATGAACACGATTAATTTTAGATCATACCCATAAAAAAAAAACGTGAATGTATATCGCCGGTGTAGGAGTACTGATTTTCCGGGAGTCATGCGAGAAGAGAAGTTGGAACCAAAAAGACCCGCGCGATTCTCGGGGGGTAACCATTATGGGCGACTTATAGCGGTGGTTATATAAAGAGCTCGGTCGCTCAGTTGAGTTTTTTTATTATTCGGTAAATTTTAAAAATCAGAATAAAAATCTTAAAATAAATGATAATAAAAATTCAATCCTTATAAAATAAGAGTTTCTTTAGATTAATGATATAAACAAGATGTCCCTAAACTTTAATTTGATATTCAACTTCAACTATTTTGTTGAATTTTATTCCTTTTTCTTTTAAATATTGAATATTATCCTTTTAACTTAAAATTATTGACCTACTTAATAATTTTTTTTTAAATAGTTGCTCGGTTCACAATAATATTGAGGCAGTATTACATAACTATACTATCATATAGAAATGTAATACCATCAAAACATTATTATTAGCATTTTGAATTTTAAGATCCAACTTTGCATATAATAGTAATTCAATATGTTACAATAGTAATCATATTGAAAATCATTTAAACAAAATTTATCAAATAAGTTATTAGTTATAAAATTAAATAAAATAATATTTCAATGACGGACTTGAATACTAAATTAAACTTTAGATGCAAAACAAAATTATTTTTATTGAAATATTATTTTATTCAATTTTTTTTGTAAGAAAAGTTTAAGGTTGCCCTTTGATCTATCACGGTTAAACCATTTGATAGAATGTTCTTTGGTGGCTATCAATGTTCAGATTATATGTTGACAATCATGTCATGTTGGGTGTAACACTGTCTCAACATCATTGTTAATATTATTACTTATAGTTGATGATGTTGTGATAGTATTACACTACTGCTGCACCACATTAAAATATTATCGTATAGGGATGTAATATTACATCAATATCATTATTTGTGTTATAAAAATACAAATTTTAGATATAGAAAACATATTTTAATCTATTAATATTATACAATATCAACATATCTGACAGTACAGATTATGCATGAACGCCAACTGCAAGCTAGCTGAATGCCTCGGTTGCGACGCCCTTTTATAGCTACCGTTTCCTCCGCTTAATTTACGCGTGACTTGTGTGAGAAGAAACTTAACAAATGTGGTTCCAGCTGTTTTTATTTGGAAAAAAGATAAATACAAAGAAAATTTTCCATTATTAGATTAGTTTCTGTCTGAGCATTTATTTATTATTTTGGCATTAGATTCTTAATTTTAATTTTTGGGGATGTATCAGCCTTTGTTTTTGTGCTACAATGGAACTGACAATCACAAACGTGCAGTTTATTTAGCTTCTTCTGTTTGGGTCGGAACATTTCTCCTCCTTAAGCAAGTTTAATAATTCCAAATCCCCATCAAAATAAGAGATGTTGTATTGTTGTATAGGCACTCGTTCTTCACGTTCTGCCTATGGAAAAAGGGATATACAGAACCTAACCTTATTATCATGTCCGTTCTAGATCCACAAGCAATAGCAGCTTAACGTGGCAGTAATTACAAATTTCCCTATTAAGAGATCATCGTATCTGCCAAAGGAACCACGTATAGAGAAGCATCAAATGCGTCAATCTAATCCTCTTCTGTTCGTACCAACTTCCCTATTTTAGCTCTTGAGCTCCCACAGATTAAATTTTTTTTTTTTTTTTTGGTGTAAGTATCTTAAATTCCAATAGTGGATCTAATTTTACTTGAATCCAGAGCAGAAGGTTGGGTACCAAGTACTGATCTAGTAGAAAGTGAAGCAAGACACAAAAAGCATGGCTACCCCTCTGTTGGAACCCTTGCCTTCTGGAACAGGTTCAAAGCTTCAAACTTTGGGGAGCATCATAGTCTCCATCGTTGGTACCTGGGTCTTAGGATTGCCCTTCGCTTTTCGGATCGCTGGCTCACTGGGAGTTGCTATTGTGGCGTAACCACCTGCTATTGCATGCTCCTCCTTGTCAGTAATCTCTCTCTCTCTGTTTTTCTTCTGAAGAAGGTCGAGCACATTAATTTATATAGAATTTGATTCTCTGAGGTTTAGACCGGGGAAGCAAGTTGCACTCGATTGGAGAAGGTTTGGATCCTTCCCTTGGAAAATATAAACTTGATACTTCAGATGTTTTTCTTGTTTTGGAACAAAGATTATCATGACTGTTCGTGATTAATAAATTGCCTTCTACCCGGAGTTCCACAAGCTTCTAGTTGCCTTCTTTTTTTTCTTTTCTGGGTGTGGGTTACACTCTGTCCCAGAGTTGTCCAACTTAGATGATTCCATTACCAAAGCAAAAGAAACATGTTGCCTTTAAGAACATAAGCTGATATTTTACTCTATAATTTTCTGCTTTACAATTCCGCAGATGTCTTGTCATCAAAAGGTTTCATAAAGTCTCCCTGGATACAGGTTCAGTGCAGAGAGAAGTCAGCATCAGAAGGATCATTAGTGGAGGCAAAAACATATGGAGACTTGGGTTATAGAAACCTAGGAACCTCAGGTCGGCATCTGACAGAAACACTAATATTGTTATCACAATGCGGAGGGTCGGTTGCATATCTGGTATTCATTGGACAAAACCTCCAATCTGTGTTCCAACACCATGGACTCACATTAACATGCTACATAATTTTGTTAGAGTCAATTGAAATTGGATTTTCATGGATTGGGAACTTATCTGCTTTAGCACCTTTCAGCATTTTTGCTGATGTTTGCAATGTGCTAGCCATGGGAACTGTACTAAAGGAAGATATGCAAGCGTTAGTAGAGGGTGAGTTTTCGTTTGGACAAAGGAGGGCAATCACAGTGTTTCGAGGGTTTTTTGGTAGGAGGCATGGCGATTTTTTGTTTCGAGGGTTTTGGGATTACACTGGCCTTGCAGAATTCTATGCGGGATAAAGCAAAATTCCCAGTTTTGCTGCCTCATGCTTTTAGTGGGATAACCCTTGTGTACATTCTTTTTGGGTTCTGTGGCTACATGGTTTATGGCGATCAAACCAGAGATATTGTGACCCTCAATCTCCCTAGAACTTGGTCATTTCTTGCAGTATAGGTAATTTACTTGGAGATCTTATTTTCTGCTTGTATTTTTGCTTAACATCTTTACACTAAAAGAGGGTTCTAGCATTTAGAAAAATTATTACCCTGCTCTCATTTCTCTCTCTCTTTTAGTTTCCTTTTCTTTTCTACAGCTGCTTGGTTTTAGAATTATCACGAAGAATACATCAGACTACCTTGAGAATATATCCTTATACATTCAAAGGCTTTTGTTATTGTATCAAATTGAGAAGGTGAAAAAAATTATTTAGAAGCATCATCATTACTTAGACAATAAGCTAGACCTCGTCGTGGGGTAACATAAAAATTTATCGCCTTGGAGGCTCGAGTCATATAAAAATTAGCAAAAGTGATGTTTGTTGTACAGAGTACTCATAAGTGACATGCAGTAGTCTGTAACTGTATTACGTGACTTTTTGACGTTGCATCACGGGAAAATCCTTAGATTAGCCTACATGGTTCGGTCAAATGTGATTAAAATGAGTGTCCTACTCTTCTATTTTATTCGTCACATCCTCATTTTTAAGGATAGCACTAGAAGCGCCTAGCTCTTTTAAGATAAATTAGATAATTGACTTTCATTTAGGGTGTGTTGCATGTGTATCTATCTGTTTGACATAAGATAGCACACCATTCCTATGTAGTGCCTGTTCAATCTACTAGCATCATATCTGATTGCGACATCAGAGCACATTAATTATTTGTCCTATATGTCTAAGAAACTCTACTTTATAGTTTAATTAACGTCTCAAATTTTAAGCACTGGAGAAAGTGTAGGAAAAAGCCTACCTACATTTCTTTTGCTATGAATTTCCCATCTTTGATTGTTTCGTGTTCAGTGTGAGAGATAACAGTTAATATGATGACAGGTAGGATTATGCTTAGGGCTTGTGTTCACATTCCCCATCATGGTACACCAAGTAAATGAGATTGTGGAAGAAAAGTTTGAAAGGTTCAAAAAGCATTACCACAATGACAGTAATGATTATTCAACTAGACTGGGAAAGAGTGGGATCTACATCACTCGTGCAATTGTGGTGGTTGTGTTGGCTATCTAGCTTCATGCGCGCCGCCTTTTGGTGTATTTGCCTCACTGGCGGGGAGTACCGTATGTTCATTGATCTCATTTGTTTTGCCAGCCACATTTCACCTAAATCGGTTTCGCTCTTCTCTCCATCTCTGGCAAAAGACCTTGGATTTCGCTCTATTGTTCTGTGGATTATTTTTTGCTGTTTAGGGCACTTACAGCACCGTAGTTGGAGTTTGAATGCATCAGCACCTGTGTCCTACTCAGTTCGAGCCTTAAATGTAACAGAATCACTGGTTATCAGCTAGCATAAAGAAGGGTCACAGTTAGTACAAGCCTACAAGGACTCGTACGGTAATGTAATTTTGTGATTCATAGTGCATAAACCATTTTGTGAACCTAGTTCTGAATGCATCTTCCGTGTAGAGATTCACGAGTTAAGTTAATTATTGGTGGGCTTACGAAAATTCTAGCCCATATCAGTTACAATTTTGCTCGGAAAAGAGTGCCTGATTGTGGTCCCCTTCCAGGACCAGGACAAAAGCTGTGAAATGAGACTGGATATTATTTGGAGCCCTTACCTGAAAGGCATAAACTAGCTATGAAACTGACTTGAGCTGACAGTGTGAAGGGCAACAATGTTTTGTCTTTGCGTGTATGCTTGTGGAGGCCAGAGCATCATGTCACTTCACTTGGAATAATCCCAAAAACTCGAACTTATCTACTTAGGTTGGCCTCGCATAATGCCGTTTCCGTCATTTTCATCGCTTGTTTCATTATGGTACTTGTTCATAATAGGGACTTTTGGTGGAGGTTTAATAATTTACAGCAGGCCCCATGAGAGGGAGAAGATGATGCCCCATAACTTGATGGCATGTAGCAAAAGAGAGTTTGGGAAAACAATGATGCCCACGTGGAAAGTTGTGTTTGGAGTTGGAGAATCTTTTGGGAACCGCAGGGTCTCTTCTCAAGTTTTTCTGCTCCATGAAAAGCATTTTATAATGATTGCACAACGTCTGATGGCAAATACCTTTATGAAGGGAGAGGGACAAAATGGATGCTAAAGAGCTAATGCTCTCCCCACTCACTCTGGCATGGACATCCACTGTACTTTTGCCGTGGATCACGGTGTGAAAGGGAAAAAGGGCTAAAGACGACATCGATTCTCATTCTTTTTCATGCCAAACAGAGATTTGTAAAAAAATCAAGAAAAAGGCAAAAGTTTTCCCGTCTGCTTCTTGAGGTACAGGCCCACCTTTTTTTTCCCTTTGGCTTTATGGCCACAAGTTGGGTTATTCTTAGTATCTATAAAAGATATGTCCCTGAAAACCCATATATTCATGTGAGTAGTAGCAGGAGCAGCTGGTTTTAGATGAGAATGGATTGTTCTGGCTGACAGATTCATATTGTGACTCAAACCTCCACTGTGCATGGACTCACGACACCTCTATACTGTCATCCATCCCTTCACGTTTAATAATAAAAACATCGCTATTTTCTGCCTAAAGATAGGCGTCGTTTCCCACGACCAAGTCATTCTCTATAATCTAGTGTCAAATTGCACATAAAATTCCCTTTTTTTTTTAGTGTTGGTACAGAAAAAACAGAGGTTTAAAGAGGAAAAAAAACAAGTTGTTTACTAACTGGTACTTATGCAGTTAATTTGATTCTGTCGATTCTTTTTTCCTATGTGTAGATTAGGAAGCTATGCTAAAGTTCATTCATGTACGTAAATGTCTTAAACTCTTATTTGATATTACAGTTTTCTATGTGAAAGGAAGTATTGTTTGAGCTAGACAGGCTTACTGTTATGGTTATTGATTATGAGTTTTTCTTCTCCCACTGACACAGACTACTTGGTAACTGTTAATTAACTCACAGATTCTGAGTAGCACAAATTAAGGGGTTTATTATTGTTCTTTTCTTTATGTACTCAAAAGCTTTCATTGCTTTTAGAATTACGAAGCTTCAAAAGATGAAGGTGCTCGTCATCTAAAGAAAAATACGTAATAATAGAGACTTTAATTCATGCTTTGATGTTTTTTTTACCAAAGAAAAGCACTGTAACCAAAAAACAAAGTACAACAACACATATCACAGCCGCCTAATGAGAAATAAATACCCAACCCATCGGTCATCGTTATCTTGTTAACACTTAATAATAATTTTTTTAGAAAAATATATATTTGAAGTTGTTTTCATTAAAAATTTGATAAAAATTAAATAATATACTTATCAAAATCTTTCTTAAACAGTTATTTTCGCATCAGTGATATAAAAACTTATATATCAATAATATCAAAAATATTAACGAGAAAATTTATGTTTAGTTAACTAATAATATTAATCAAGCTAAAAATTCAAAAAATGAGCTTTTTAAGTAAGGAAAATTTGTAAATTAAGCAAGAGAAGTGGCTGGGACAGCTGGTTCCTACGGCCTTGCAATTTCAAGCACATCAATAAGCAAGCGTCCTCTATATTTTCACGAGCGCGATTGAACCACGCGGACAAATTTTGCTCATACTATATTCAGAAAAGAAAAA
This sequence comes from Gleditsia sinensis, assembly GCA_037074535.1. NCBI lineage: Eukaryota > Viridiplantae > Streptophyta > Magnoliopsida > Fabales > Fabaceae > Gleditsia > Gleditsia sinensis. The sequence continues at coordinate 7,694,508 of CM073473.1, forward strand.
GCAAATACGCATAAGCATTATACTCGAAGCTAGTAAGTCCCACAAAAATTCAGTCTTTCTCCATAACAGTCTACTTTGGTTCTTCATTCGTAACTGCTGCAGAGCCAGGGTACCTTTCTCTCCAATCTTTTTCTTTCAGAGAAAATGGTTCAGTTTCTGTCAAAGCCTGCCACCATCTTCACAGCAAAGTCCTCTCCTTTGGGCACCTTCCTCGTCATACTTATCCTCTTCATTCTGGGTTTTTACACCCTGCATTACCCACGCTCTTCTTCACCTGCTTCTATTCCTCAAAGTGCGTCTCACTTCCGGAACATTTTCCTTTCCTCTGCCTCCAACTTTACCCTTTCCTCCTACCTCCGCGCCCTCACCCTCCACCCGCATCTCGCTGGAACAAAACTCGCTTCCGATACCACGCGTTATGTTCTTAACCATTTCAGGGACCTGGGACTTCAAACACACACTGTGAGCTACAAGAGCCTGCTCTCTTACCCTGTGCACTCCTCCATCTCGATGCATTTTAGTGACGGGTCCTTCGAGGAGCTTCCCTTAACTGAGTTTGGTCGGTCTAATCAGGTTGGCCAGGAGGTGGTGCCACCTTACCATGCGTACTCGCCATCTGGGTCGGCGTACGCGAAAGCGGTGTTCGTAAATTACGGAAGGGAAGAGGACTACCGTGCGCTTGGGGTACTTGGAGTGAACGTTAGCGGATGCATAGTAATAGCGAGGAAAGGTGGCGTTTTGACAAGAGGCGCGGTGGTTGAGAGGGCGGAGGCCAATGGTGCGGTGGCGGTGCTGATGTACGCCGATGGGAACAGGTTTAAGAAGGGCTTTGAGCGAGGACATGTAATGAGAGGCATAGGGGACCCACTCAGCCCTGGGTGGCCTGGGGTTGATGGGGCCGAGAGCTTGGATTTGGAAGATAGTGAGGTTTTGAAAAGGTTCCCCAAAATTCCATCCATGCCCCTGTCCTCTGAGACCGCTGAGACCATTATATACTCGCTTGGAGGCGCACCGGTGCCCCAGGAGTGGAGGAGCACGCTGCGGTCCAAGGTCTGGCATGTTGGTCCTGGTCCTACAATACTCAATTTTACTTACCAGGTTGGTGATGTGATCTTTTGGATTTGATCCACATTGTGGTCAAACTATTGTGGTTTTCTTCTGAGTGTGTCATCTTCTGCTTTTAAATGGTCGTAATATATATATTTTTGGTTCATAAATGGTCTTAATATTTTGTTTGAGCATAGACTTGTCTTTGACTTTTGACTTTCTCTTTTGTTGTTTGATTATTTAGACTAGGAGTTCAGTATTAAAGTTGGCCAAATTTGCTTTTGGACAGTATGTATATGAGAGCAATTTGCTGTGTATTTGGTCTTTTGACTGAGAAAATAAAACAATTCATACACGAAGTTTGTACTGAAAGAGAAAAGATATAGTGGGAAAGCCGGAAAGGCCATGGCAAGTCTAAAAGGAAGCTTTTGTGTTTTTGCTTCTTTGGTTGAACTAGAAGTTCATTCCGAATTTGAAAATTTTGGTAGATAGAGTCCTTTGATGATTGAAAGTTTTGGAGATGATCTGGTTTTGCGCAAAGTTAATGATCACGAGCTTAACCTGGGCCATACTATATCCAATGTCTGAGTCTTGTCTATGGTTAGATTATAGACGTGTTGGGTTTCTAAAGCATATTTATGTTCCTAAATATCAATCGATCCTTAACAGTGCTATTGTTTACTACTTCTCTTTTCCATTTTCTAGTAAATCATGTTGCGGCTTGTTGTTCAGAACAATGAAATATTGATATTTCAGTGTGAAAGATGGTTAGAGCAAATCAAAGAGGGAGTTTTACACCCTTTTTTTTGTTGGGATAGAAGAAGAAATATTATTATAGAGCAAATAGAAAGATCACAAAAGAGTAGGATTATATATTCTCTAAGCAAAAGTGCAGAAGAACTATAGAAAAGGCTAACAAAGCCAGCTCTCCAAATCCCTTTTTATATCTGTTAAGGAGGTTCTCTTACAGAGATCATGGGCCGAAGTGCCAAACTCCAAAGAGAGGTCAGATAAACCTTAAAACTAACTTTCACTTATCAGAGATTACAATATTAGAGGGGAAATTTCTGGAGTGTGTATTCATCCCTACTTTATTTGTTGATTCCATATATTTTTATTTTTATATTTTTTGGGAGTTTTGGAATCTGAGTTTCAGTATGATAAAATGAGAAGAAAGCTGTAAAGTTGAAAAAGAGAAGCTTATGATACTTTTTGGTGTGCTTGTTTTCATTCTGTCTTGTTCTTCTATTCTTTAGGGGGAAAAAAAGGTGGCTACCGTTCACAATGTTTTTGCCTTCATAAAGGGATTGGAAGAACCCGATCGCTATGTTTTACTTGGGAACCACAGAGATGCGTGGACATATGGTGCTGTTGATCCCAGCAGTGGAACTGCCGCCCTACTTGACATTGCTCGTCGATATTCTCTTCTATTGCGTTTGGGGTGGACTCCACGGAGGACAATCATTCTCTGCAGTTGGGATGCAGAGGAGTTCGGAATGGTCAGTAGTGATTCCATATTCTCTTATCAATTTATATGCGTCATGGTTCCAGAAATGAATGTGAACAGGCTCTGTGTTGCTTCCATGTTAAGATATGCTTTTTCCTATTTCATGATGATGCGGTGTCACTGGTTATTGATAAGCCAGTGACTGGAAGTCTTAGGACATACAAAGGAAAAGGATGAAACTCTACCCTCATCTGTCTTCTTAGCTTGGATCTTGTTGCTTGTCTTGGAGAATACTAATTTCTTACAAATTGTAGCTTTTGAGCAGATATACATTTTTTTTCAGTACATAGTTAGTTGCTTCCGCAAAAGATTCATCCACACATTGTCAAATTAGATGACTTTTATGCAATTATGGTGTCACTTCCTGTAATATGCTCTCTAAATCAAGTTTATACATTTATATAGATAGGATCCACTGAATGGGTTGAACAAAACCTTGTGAATCTGGGTTTCAAAGCTGTAGCTTACCTTAATGTGGACTGTGCTGTACAAGGGCGTGGTTTCTTTGCTGGCTCAACTCCTCAGCTAGACAACCTTCTTCTTGAGGTCACAAAAAAGGTACTTGAAATAATTTTACGAGCCTGGGGTACATACATGTATTATTTTACATCTTTATTGTGCTTGCTTCTGTTATTTGAGTAATGCTGAACATCATCTATCATATATGTTAATTTCAGGTTGGCGATCCTGACTCAGAGGGTGAAACAGTATATGAGAATTGGACAGCGGCCATTGGATATTCTAATGTAGGGGTCTGCTCCATCATAATAAAAGTGGATTTTAATTCTAATGTCATATTCTTCACCAGATTCAGCATAGGAATTGAATAACTGCAAGCGTATAGTTCCTTCCCTTTTGTTCAGTTAACATTACCTATCCGGGTGTTATAGTCTGTGTTGATAATAAGGTCAATGTGCAAAGGCACCAGTATTTGAAAGCCCAAGACAAATATCATGTTACTTTTCATGTTTCATTATATATTGATTGTGGAGATTGATCTTATCTTCAATGCTTAGCAGTATTTTTTTTCTTTTTGGTTGATAGCAGATTCAGAGGCTCAGTGGAGTTGATTCTGACTTTGCTCCATTTGTGCAACACGCAGGGGTTCCGTCTATTGATGTGTATTATGGAAGAGGTACAATTCCTCATTAACATGATCTAGATTCTGTATGATGTTTCGGAAGTCAGATTCTCAATGATTTGTAATGCAATAAGTTCATACGCCCCCTTTTATCTTTTCCCAGACTTTCCAGTCTATCACACTGCTTTCGACTCTTATAATTGGATGGCAGAGTATGGAGATCCCTTATTTCAGCGCCATGTGGCTGGTTAGTTTCTTGTTTAACCCCTAAGTGTGCCATGCAGTTAAAAAGGATTTTTTTTATGTTTATATATTGTTAATCCATGTGCTGATCCTATCATGACGATTCTTTTCTGTTCTGTGTTATATTAGTTGCTGGAGTTTGGGGACTTTTAGCCCTTCATCTGGCTGATGATTCCATTCTTCCTTTCAATTACCTTCCTTATGTAGATCAGTTACAGGTGTGTATTTATGTTGACAAACTTTTTTGGTTAGCGTCCTGCTAAGTGCTGTCTTTTGGGATAGGAAATTGGATTATCAAGCAAGTTAAGGAAATTTCATTTCTAGAGTTTGTTGTAAATTATATTCTTAATTGTTAGGGACTCATCCAATTCATGGACATTGCACAAATAATACACAGACAATAGACATATTTGCATTGATTATTGAACCTAGTAATTAATTCAAAGTAAATTTGCTGTAATTCTGATAAATTGATGATATTTATTATTTCATTTTACAATTATTGTATTATTTAACAATTATAAATTAGTGTCTTAGATGACTATAACTCTTTCTATTGGGCACATTAGGAAGTTACAATTACAACTTGAACCTTCCGACCACTTGAGCTAAACCTGGGTGACTTCTCCATAATAGGCCTGTTAGTATTAATAATTAAATGCCAATTATAAATATAATTTTTAACAAAAAAATGTTAAAATTTTGTGGTATTGCCATGTGGCAGAGTACAAGATTCAGTTTTATATATACATAGATTGGGTGCTCTCTATGAGACTAGTCTTTTGTGACAGTTTGAACCCAATATAGTGGTCTCCAGAACTTAAATATCAACCGATTATAAATCCACAAACCTGGATTTTCCTATATTTAAGGCATATTTACATATGTGACTACTTATTAAATGGAGGAAAATGATTGAAAAATAGCTTGAAATAAAATAATATGCCAGGTTATATTCTGTTAGTGAGATAAGATGTTGGCATTTTGTAGCACAAGGCGTTTAGTTCATAATATGCATCTTCTGGCGTTGAGTAATATTTGAGAAATGAGTTCACATAGTCTTAGTGTAGCCTAATTAAGTTAATATTACTCTTTTATTTATTAAAAAAGAATAAAAGATAAATGAAGGGCTTAGGCAAAGAGTAAGCAATGTGGGGGTAACTGAAGAAAGAGAAAGTTTTAGCAATGTTGATACTGCAACACAATCACAGCCATTAGTTGCAGATCATTCATATATTATATAGGTGATATTATTATCCCCGCTTTGGGCAGGTGTACAAGAACATATTGAGCAACTTGTTAGACCAACGAATCTCTTTAAATCCATTAACAATGTCAATAGAAGAATTTGCTTCTGCTGCCAAAGAAGCTGAGGATGAATCAAAGGTAAAACTAAAATAACTGCTCTAGATTATTGTGTATTGATATGTTTACAATTTAAAGCTGATATAATCACTCCTACTCGTTATTCCTTGTTTCCATGTGTTTATACTTGTCTTTGTTTTAACTGCAGAAACTCAGATTGCAAGATGACGCAGGTTGTTCTGTTATGAAAAAGCGAGCACTGAATGATAGACTAATGCTTGCTGAGAAAGGCTTCTTGGATGCAGATGGACTTCCTGGAAGACACTGGTTCAAGCATCTTGTGAGTGTGGTGCCTTCTATGTCTTGGACATGCTGGTTTAAACTCATCATTTTTTCAACTGTAATATGCTATGGTTGAACCAGTTATGATGAATAGACCTCCTTTATAGCTTGACTTCATGGATTGAAATATATTCTTTTAAACACTAAAATTCTTCGTGAAGTCAAACCAAAGAAAAAGATCACTGGCTTTGTGAAAACTTATATCGTCACTTTGGAAGTATTCTGGATGATTATATTCCATACTCCTTAGCCTCGAACTGCATCTCAAGTTTACGTGTCATATCTTGCTTACATTCTGTAATAATTTGGCTTGTGATATTAAATTGAATTAGCCATTATAAGTCTTGTTGGTGAATGATGAGTTATAATAGTCATTACTTGCTCAAATTCCATCAGCATTTCTTGTTGGTGATATTTCTGCCCTCAGCTTTACCAACTTCCAAGTTCAGAGGTGACCTGTTGACAGTAATTTATATTGTTTTTCAGTTGGCTTTGATTTTTATAGTGGAAGTGTGTAGGTACACTGTGTCTTTGTCCGCATCTTCCAGGTGTAACATACGAGATTTGATGCACTTACTATGCTAGTTTTCTGTTGGAAAATATATAATTGTAAGTTGAAATTGAGCACCATATGGGTTGGAGATCCCTATGTCTCATCATGTTTCAAGTAACAAGTACTAGATACCGATGCATTTCATCATTATTGTATCTTAGTTACTAATCCATTAGACATCGTTTGGAGAGTTTCATATAGGAAAACCTGACAATTTATGTTCTCATGTATAGGTGTTTGGGCCTCCCAGCAACCATGAAAGCAAGCTGGATTTCTTCCCTGCTATTGCCGATGCTATTACTTTGTCAACCAGAGTGAGTGAAAAAGAAGGGCTGGCAGCAATTCAGCACGAGGTCTGGAGAGTTGCCAGAGCAATTCAAAGAGCTGCTTCCGCGCTGAGAGGAGAATGCACCTGAAAACCAGCAGTAAACGCCAAAAGATCGCATGGGAATCTATGCTTGAATTAATGTGTAAATATATATATTTTTTTTATTTGAGTAAATATGAGTAGTTCGGCTCCATTTTTATGTTTACATTGAATTTTTGAGAGGGGAAAGGATAAGCAGCAGTATGCCAAATATTGTAGGAGGAAAGTGGCCCGTTCCATTTCTGGGAATCTATCCCTCTGAATTGCAATATGTGTACTGTTTAAGTTGAAGAAACACTTTAAGTATTAAAGCATTTCCACTTAATGCAGGATAAGTTTTCCGAAGGAGCCCCAACCTAATTCATATTTCAATCATTCTTTCTAAGAAAGATAAAATATTTATGTATAAAGGAAACGCGCGCCAGATAGGGGTCGAACCTATGACTTTCTGCTTAGGAAACAAACGCTCTATCCACTGAGCTACAGGCGCTTTACCAAAGGGGCTCTAGTAATTATTAATTTGTCAAATCATTATAATTCCCGCCTAATCCCTCAATCCAAAATTCAAATGACGAGTTCTTTTATTTTATGCTTCTCGATCAAATCCGTCATCTGATATTTGGTTTGCAGCGAAACGAAGATAATGTCGAAGGATCCAATTTCCAGCTTCTGCAACTCCTTAGCTGCGTTCTGCAACCATCTTCATTCCAGCTGCGATGCCCTCAAACAATCCATCGATCGCCGTCCCATTCCACTGGGTACCTCTCTTTCCTTTTCAATGATCTGTTTGGTTGTCGTGAAAATTAAAAGAAAAGAAAAAAAATGAAGTTTTCATAACAGTTCTTAACGATTTTTATTTTCTATTTCCCGTTAGTCCTTTTACTCTAATATGTGACAGATTCTGCGTCATCGACCTTCGTACAATGTCTTAATCGACGCGTCTCGACCGCTAGCAGCGACCTTGAGCTGCTTGACTCCATGTCGTTTGGCACTGTATCTTTCGAGGAGCTCCTAGGTCACTGCAATGAATTATATAAGAAGAATCAAACCGATCTAGTTGAACTCGAAGAACGTCTGAGAAGCTACGGCTATGTGCCCGGTACTAAGATCTGCCCTTTCTAACTCCTATTTGACAGTAGTTGCAAATAATTGTTGTTCTCAGTAGATATCATGTCTTCCTTTGTTGATTGAAAGGTCTTTGTCATTTAAACTTTAAGTTTTACATCAGATTTTGATCATCTCACTTTTTCCTCTTTATATTTTTTATTTTTGGTGGGCGGGGGGGTTCAGTTCCCGATATTGACGATGAAGATGAAATTCATGATATATCAAGGTCGACGGATTTGGACTTACGGCTTCGAGTTTCAGCAGATGAATTGGATAACATGCCTTCTATCTCTGCAACTTTCTCTGGGGCGGATTCTAGATTCAAGAATCTGGAAGAAGATGCTCTGTATCCTTATGTTTATTTTGTTGTTGTTTTTTTCCTCCATAAATCATAAATTTTAGCTTCTGGCGGACAGATTTATTTTCAAGGTCCGTGGAGATTTAGAGCGAACAAAACCATACGCTTTTCTGCTTCTTAGCAAAGTTGATTCGATTTTCGATCCTGGACGTAGACAAATAAAGTTATTTGTGTTTTTGTTACTCACATATGATTCAGTTTTCACTTTTTCGTTCATCTTACTTATTTATATAATTGCAGAAATTGTGTAAAAGTCCTGAAAATATTACAATAAAGTTAATAATACGATTAGCATACGCCAGTCTTATCGGTGTGTTATGATGGAAAGACTCTTTTGTGTCCCGTAATTCTATTCAGACTTGATGAATCTTTGAGCTTAAAACAGCTTGGGCTGTCAGATGCATGTCTAGCCACCTTAGCATCTGAAGGTTAGTAAATACCACATGCTCCATAGGCAAGCTCGTTGGTTGAAAGAATTTCAGGCTTATATATCAATTGCAACAAGTTTTTCTTTTCTTGTTAAATTGTTCCCTTTAGTCCATATTTGAGCGTTTTTTCTTGGCTGTATGTTATCGTGCCCTTATGGTTAGCCTTAAGAAAACCGTCCTTGGCTTCTCAAATTATTTGTATGTTACTAATTCCATTTTCTCCACTTTCTTCTTCTCATGCAGCTAATGTGTCTTCACAGGTACCGGAGAAGTAAGTTGAAAGTTGTGGAGATCATTCCCCTTTTGTAGTATTTTCTACATTTCTATTGACAATCCCTGCATGATTTTCATTCCCTAGGCTTGCTGTGAACAAAGGACAAGAGCTTAAGGAGGTGACATATGAAGGAAGGAAGTGCTTTTCTTATGGTAATTGTTGCTCTCTTTCTGCGCTACCAAAGTTTATCACTTCTGGTGTATGAAGATTTATTATTTATTTTCAAACAAAATTTAGAGGCCGAGAAAGAGAACGTGGAGTCAGCTGAAGCTTCCTGTCCCGTGTTAAAGCTATTAAAGAGTGAATTTGAATGTCTCCCTGGCTACATGAAGGGTCTGGCATCATGGGAGGTATGTGTTCCTTCTTGATTTTCACTAGTCATGTTTATAAGGGATGTCAGTTCTTCAAAATCACATCGATGAGGGGTAACAAAATGGTTTTTGTATTGAGAATTGATTATTTTTATATATATAAATTCAGAGCTTAAATTTTGCCTAATATCAGTAATATATGAATATGTATATTATATATTTATGTGTTATATAAATAGGTTGAAAACAGTGTTACACACTAAATCCTAAAACGAAGGGGGTCATGTACGGAGAAGAAAATTTATCTCAGAAATCTATCAGAGGTATATTTTTTTCGGCTCTGCCAAGAGGGACATACTTCTTCATACGGGATTTACACGCTTTGTTAGTCTCATGTTTTGTAGTCCAATCTCCCCTGGATGTTATTATATGACTAGCGTACATTTTTTTTTTTTTTGGTTTCAACTTTATTTAGGAGCTTTAAAATATCAAATAACTACTCACAAACTAAAACTACTTATTTTTAGAGGGTGAGGTTTGTATTTTGGACAGATCAAGGCCACCAAACTCAAGTTTTGCCACATTATGGTAATATAGTATAGCTATCGTTTTCAAGGGTTTAACAATATACTTTGGTCTGAAGATCTGGTATTTACTTATATATGCCATTATTGCCTTTGGCGGGGTTTAAAAAATCTTAATGAATTCTATTGCAATTACTCTATCTTCACGTCAGACTCGCGAAATTTGATGAAAAATGTCTATATAGCATATTAAGCTTATAAATCAGAACTTAGGGATAATTTGTCTTCTCAATTTACGATGAAAATTTCATATTATCCGTTTGATAATATTTTATTTGTTTTGTGCAACTCGACCTTCTAGGATCTACTTGTGGCTGTTGATAAGATCAATTCAAGCCTAAGCAAGAAGACCAAGGGATGCAACTTCTTCCGTCAAGATGAAATTCCTTCATTTGAATTAGGTAGTTATATTCTGCTAAGATTATCCTTCCATATTGTCTCCCTGATTTAATTATTGCAGGCTATTGCAATGCATGTCGGGATTTGGCGAAAATCAATTTACTCTCTGATTTATTCCCATTTTCAGGTCTTCGTTTTTGCCATTGTTTAAGTTTAGGCTAAGTGGCTGAGAATCAATATATATTAGGCTGATTAGCCTCCCCAGTCTCCTCACAAGCATTAGAAATAGTAACTTGTATTTATGATTGATAGTATCTTCAAGAAAAACATACATCTCATTTTTTATGCTGTTTGGTTCTTTCAGGGCCTAAAGCAAGATCATATTTGCTGCTTTTAGTGCGCATGAACCGGTTGGCTGTGGAGACGATTGATGGTTTACTATCCTACAGATTACTGCAGAAAGACCCATAATGCTTCGCCAAATCTAACATGCCTTCCGCCAACCTCTTCATTGTTTATTGAGTTTACGTTTTTTAGTATTTCTAGTCGTGTAAAAATGATTCATTCGTTTGCTTTTTCATGTCTTTCGTGTATTGCCTTCTCTTTCCTTTTGGTAATTGGATTCATTGTCAATACTTATCATCCTGCATTTTTATTTTTTATTAAGAGAAAACTAAACTAAGAATCTCTACTTAAAATAAAATCAAAAGTTTAAAACATTTTTGTAATGAGCAAAAAAACCTTGTCGTTTGTTCACCTGGCCACTTAAGTTTCATCTGATTATAGAGGCTAACTAGTTTGTAATCGCTATTATGCACGGATAATCTAATTTGAAAACGTACTAGACAGTTGTAATTACTTATTTTTCACCTCGAAAAGTATAGTTTATGGACATTGGGTAATCATAAACAATGTGGGATCTAGGGTCACGTATGATCTGAGGGTGCCATTTCTTGATTTTCCTGCTGTATGCGTTCTAGTTCTGTTTTCCAGATGCCTCGCAGAAAATATCTAGGCTATACCTCATTTGCAAGAACCAGAATGCTCTAGCTAAGTGAAACCTTTAAAATAAGTGCCACTCAATCCTTGATTGGTCTAGCATAGGCAACTTGTAACCCCAGATAATCTATCCGTGGCTCTGTAAAAAGCCACTTGTACCTAAATGGTCTAGCATAGTCGTATTGCACATTAGTGCCCAACCGAATCTAGGTTCTAAAATGGCCATCTTACCGCCTGTTGCTCCCATATGAAAAGACATGTCAACTGTGGAAGAAAGTCAACAACTATAGACTGACAAATATTTGGCTGCCACCATTCACTCATACAAAAGCCTTTCCACCCTTTTTATTTTCTGTTGGCATTAAGTACTGGTTATGCTGTTACATATGTTCAACTCTGCTAAATGGTGTCAGAATGGCAGTCAGCAAACTGTTACGGTCCAAGATGACAGACATTGATTGATGCTCACGAAGGCGGTGATTGGACAGAGCTCAGAGAAGATATTCAATTAACAATGCCAAGGAAGAGTCTCTTCAAGAATCCAGCATAAGCTTTATTGCAATTTTAACTCTGCAAATGAAATTATCAAGGCCTAAGAATTATTTAGGAAAAGAAGGAAAGAATGAAGTAAACACGAAGAATCCAAGATATAATAGAAGTATCAAACTCGGACCTGTTGGCTCATAAGTATTTCCACTGCCACGTTAATATCCCCATCAGCAGCTGCCAGTGCAACTTCCACCTGTGTCTGAAAGCAGCCCAAGACAAAATTTGTTGCATATGCATTGAATACTACCTCATTACATTTCTTGAGAAAACACTTTACCAAATAACACCACAACTTAGTCCCCCAAATTCATTAAAAAGGACCATAATAATTACGTCAAAAGGTTAATTGCATGTATAAGAAAGCAAAAAGAAGTAAAAGCTACGGATCGTCAGGAGGTGTAATAAAGATAACTTTATAAAACTTATCAGCAAACCTAATAGTAAGGTGTAAATATTTCAAGTCCATATATTGACACCTGAAGAGCAAAAAGTTGATTATTACCCTATCAAAGCCCATTGATACAAGTTGTTTTATCTCTTCATCGGAAGCAATTGTGCCCTGCATTCAAAGCAATAAAAAATAAGGAAATATAAAATATCCAGATTAAACAGGAGAAAATAAGAAAATTCCAACTGGTGCAAATAAAGAAACCTGATGCTGTGGAACAACTGCAGCTGCTGTTGCAACAGTATTCACACCTGTCTGCCTAAATTGACTAAGAAAAATTTAAAATGGCCATCATTCATACATAGAAACACAGTTCTGAATGATCATAATATAAATGCTACAGTATCCTATTCAAATAGAAAATACAGTTAGCCTATCAGCTTAAGCAAGAGATACCATTCTTTGATATTCTCAGCCATGCTTTGTTTTCTTCCCATTTCCACTGGTAAAAGAAACAAAATTCTCAGCCTACAACTAACATTCTAGGTATTATGAAAGGTTTTAAACAACTATTTGGCCAAACAGGATAAATTTTCACATACTCAAGCAGAACTCTAGGACAACTACGAGAAGTAAGTAAAAATCGGGTTGCACAATTCCTCAATCGGTATGGAGGTTGAAGAGGATTAGTTCAAGACTAAGTGGCAAATAGACCACCCAACTTCATGATAAATTATCATGTTGACCAAATAAAAGCTGCTTTAAGTAGCACATATGCATCTATTAATCTTTAATACTGATAAAGAGAACTTTCAGGCAGTTTTCCTCCTTGTTTTAAGGATTCCACAGACAAACTTAACATTGTAAATTTATTAATAAACTAGAAAAAATGTACGGTTATAAATAATTTAAAAACTAAAATAAATGAAGTTATTTTAATCTATTTTCCCTCTCCATTTCATTATCTTTACTCATAATCAATCCCACTTCTTTTTCAATTAATCCATTATGCCACTTACTATTTTTTAAGTGAATTATATTTTGCACACATTCTCTAGTCTTTGATAAGGAATACAAGATATCAAGCATGGATATAGTGTAATTAGTCCAAGCTTGGTAAACTTGTATGATCCCCAAGATATATGACATCACTTAATATGGATATTAGTTACTTAATCAAGCCTGCAGCAGATTTGTTAGTGTATAATAATATATGAAACAATTCACAAGGGTGTGGCTACCTATAGACGCTTCATCCTCCAAATGAAGATAAAAAGCAGATTGTGGTTCATGTACAGAAATATTACCTATAAGCAAACATTCTAAGTTATCAAACATGCACAGATCTATTTCTCATACCTTCCTTCTGATAATTGTTGAGCAGTACTAAGAGTTGATGAGTCTAAAGGATGATCTGGATAGCTATTGTCCAAAAGTCTAGCTTGCAGATTTGCATCTGAAAGAGCAGCAGAAGCCTGTTGACCTTGACCAGAACCAAGGGTTCTTCCCCTCCCAGGGAACATACCGTCTTGAATTGACTGCAAGAAATCATATAATATAAATCTGATGGAGGAGAATATGAACATAAATGCATGATTGAAACTTGATGCAATGAACAATAACTTGCATCAAGGCAGGTAAAATTTTAGATTTCAAGTCTTCACTTCAACTTGACATAACCTCAAGTTTGTGATTACTGAACCAAAAAGCGCTGTTGCTAAACACTAGGGACCTCTAGATTCATTTTCGACACAGCTTGAAATGGGCAAAGGGAATGTATATTTTTCGAGCACAACACAAAGCCAAACTATGTCATGTAACATTTCACTGTCCACAATAATGAAGTGAACTTCAGAAGATGAGAAAAGCACAGAAAATTTTGAATTTTTTTATATATAAACTGCTGATGTTACAGGTTGAATCTAATAGATATATCAGTCAGATATAAAAACTAGCAATTTTTTTGGTTTTAGATGAGAGATTATTTCAACTATTGCATTCTTTCCACGTCAAACAATGTGAGAACTTGCCAGCAGCATAACTATCAAGAGGCAATCTTCTGAACAAATACTAGAAGAGAAGGAACAACTAAGTTATCAAATGAATGGCATGAGGCAATACCATGCAAATCAGAAATCAACTGCAACAAAAGAACGTATAAGAGTTCTCTTTACGTCCATAATGAAAGGGTAATACGCACATGAATAATAAATTATTCATTGCATTTTTTGGACATACCAAGCAAAGTAACCAACTGAAGTCACCCTAGCAATTTATCTTAACCTCAAACACCACATCAGAAGGTCAATGTATAAGCTCTATTTGCACTATCTTGAATGTGTAATACACAGTTTCATCGCATTTTTTTAACATAACTAGAAAAGCAACAAACTAAGGTCACAATAATAAACATATACAAAATTATCTGATAGTCTAACAAAGACACTCAAAAGATAAGACAAGGGACATACATGAGCGGATACTTCCCTTTGTGGCATCAATGATGACAGGTTTCTCCATAAATTTCCAGAAAGAAATCCACTGCCGCATAAAAAAAGTGGATTAATAGACATCTAGAGTCGCTGGTAAGGTTTAGTGTGAGAACCACATAGTACCTGGATGTCGAATTTTGACTTGAATGTGTAGGGATGTAGCCTGAAGGATTTCCACCAGTACAAATGATGAATTTAGGGCGTCTCACACATGATGACTGAAAATCGCAAGGAAAAAAATATACACTTAAGGTGGGGTCCACGAAAATAATATATAAACTTGCCAAAATATAATACAGAAGAACATTCTTAACATTCTACTTCATGACAACTTGCTACAGTCATCAGTCTGTTTCATGAAAAAAATTTATTTAAAACTAGATAACTAAAGAGCCAATTTTGCATGTAGCTCTGCAGGTTCACAAAGCCACAGATACCCAGAATACCAACAGTACAATGCATGTGCAATATAATCATGAATAAATTTGCAATTAATATTCATAGAACCACATCCAATTATCCTTGAAAATCCTATCGTAATTGCTTCACCTATGAAAAGTGGTACGACAACAACGAGCCAAATATAGCAGCTATAACTAGTCAAATAATTAGATTCAATATAGTCTTATAAACAACTATAAATTTAAAAAAATTATATAACATCCCCTGTTGATGGCAAAATCGATTTGCAAGGTCCAGATGGCTTCCTTTAAGGCATTAAAGACATTTACAGTGTTATCTCATACCACTCTAAAATCATAAGAATCTCACATCTCACCACTTTTAGCCTTGTAACTTTTATAACATACCAATTGTATCCTTTCTATGATAACTTTCAGTTTTCATACCAAATATGAGAATCTTAAATTCCACGGTTTCTTATACCTTGATGTCCAAGATATCAAAGAATGTAATATAACAGTGTACTAAATGCCTCATACGATACAACATCAGATGCAACGATAGAAAAGAAATGCAAAAATAATTACACTTTCCTTCCTAAACATTTTACAAATGAAAATAGGGATAAATAGTAAAAAAATTAAATATAAATTTTGCTTGATACACAGCGCAAGTCACAAGGCAATTTGGCCCAGTGGGCCCTGGTATCTTTTGGGTACCAGGTTCAACTCCTCACCAGGCCATTTTAGCAGCTTGAACCCCATAAGGAATATATGATGTGGCAGTGTGTGGTCAAACCGGTCTACCAGCTGAACCGGGCCACTTTGACAGGTTCACTGCAAAACTGAACAGTTCACCGGTTTGATCACCACCGATTATATAATCAGAACCAGAACAAACCATGAACTGATTCCCAGCTGAACCAGCTGGTCTGGTTCTGATAACACTGGTTTTGAAAGTTCCCTACATGCTCAACTAAATATTATGTAACTACCAAAGCCAATTGAACAAAGATACTTACAAGCCAAGAAGAGGCTTCAATGGCAGAATAAAAAGAAGTCCCTGGTATGAGGAAATTAAACAAACCGTATGTATCTGAAAATAAGAATAGCAATATAAAATATTATGTGATTTACTCATATTATTGGCAAGAACAGAAAACAAAACAAGAGGCAAAAAGAGCAAAAACTGACAAGCAAACCCAGATAAAATGCCACAAAGGTGTCCAAGTAGTGAGACATTTGACAAGAGAAGCTGGAACACTATCAACAAAATGAATGCGTACCTAAAACATAATAAGTCCAATTATCACAAAAGGAAATAACCAAGATGAAATACACATCATTTAAAATTATACTTACCACTTCGCAGGCACATTAAACAGTCCAAACACACTGCAGAATGCATGGAAAAAGTTATTAAATAAGAGAAACCTTATAAATTCACAATATACAAAATAAAACAACTGTAAAGAGGGATCCAATCTTCTCTATAAATCGAGTAAAGAAAGCCATCGCATTGTCAACTGGTTGGCAGCACTATTGAGAAAGCAGTATAAATGCAAAATAATCATGTGCGTCATTTCTTACAACACTCTTTAAAAATATCAATAATCACTATTTTAGCATTTCGGATAGCTTCCACAAAGAGTTCTACTATATAACAAAAAGGTAAGTGATTATTAACATTTCACATTGTCTTTTGCCAGTTGTGAAGCAGCATATTTATGTAGTTATTACTTTAGAAAGATATAGAATTGAACAAACAAACCTTCTTGATTGAACTCCACTCAAGCTTGTCTCTATAACAATCATTGAAAATAAGATTCCTGAGAAGCCTATTGCACATTCATTCATGAAGTCATCATATGGACGAAAAGGATTGTGTGCCACCAGAAGTGCTATAAAAACATTAAATATAGCATTGCTTGTAGCTAACAACACAGTGACATATAGCAAGCGAACTGAGCCCATGATCCTTTCCAGCTCGGAGCCTAAGGGAACTAAAGCCATCATGTTGAAGAGAACATGAAGAAGGGAACCATGAAATAGAATGGAGGTATAAATCCTGTAAACTGCAATATATAGTATATTAGTAACTCCACAAAGACCCCTAAATCTGTTTACTTAAAAAAACTATCCCATACGTTTCTATCAAGATGAAAAGGAAAAGAAGTAATAATAGTAATAATAAATGTTAAAGGGCAAGGCACTTAGTCTCTATAACAAAGTTCATTGTTATAGAGACAGCCAGCACAAGGAGCCTAACAAGTTAACAGGAAATATGATTAATGGACTTGCTTTTTCTGCACTAATATTGTTCTGCTTTTGAAAATTATTCAGGAAGCACAGCCAGAAAACAATTGTAGAAAAAAACTATTGAAGAGTCACAAAGTAATGGAAAATTTAGAATTTGAACGTTGCAGTCATGCAGATATAAATAATATATAATAGAGTAAATTACATTCAAGATCTGTGACAATTACACTCATATCCCCTCTAATTTTAAATTATATGAATACCTCTCTTCTATTCACAAAATTGTTAATGAGGATTATATTTTATGAATTTTTCTTTCTAAAAATTCATAAATAGCCCAATTCGATATAGTACAAATCATCCAAAACTTGAGGGGGTGTGAGATAGATTTTATAACTTTAGGGAAAGTACTTTAGGGAAATTTTTTTTATTAATTTAAGATTAGAGAAGGTGTAAATGTAATTTTTACAAATCTAGGTGAATGTAATTTACTCTATATAATATTATAAAATAATATCAATGGAAAGCATTAGCATGGGTTAAGGAATGCTACTAAAAGGTGTTCTAATTTATGGTAAAACAGCTATAAAAAAATCATGTATATAAGTTTAACAGTCCAAACATGAGCATATTTCAGTATTCTGTCTAACCAGAACGATACCTTGAAACCGGGATATAACAGCAGAGGGCAAGAAGCATATCTCAATGAAGGAATCGTATCCAACCAAAAGGCAAACCAAGTAAATTATTCCACAAACAACCACCACTGCTGAAGTGAGGAATGGAATGCTTTCCCACCATTGAGTCAACCTTGTAGGCACACCTGCCTGTGAAAAGTATGCCATTAAGATAAATTAATCAGATATCAAACACTGGGGAAGGAATTAAATCTCCATGTGACCATACAACTAAAACAATTATTAGAATTTGCGAATCTGAATGAAAAACTAGTAGTTAATTAGAAATTAATAAACTCTAAGTTGGATCCACAATTTCTTTCCTTTTTCACACATTTCCCCAGGAAAGAAATAGGCAAGTTAGGGCTTAGACCCACAAACTCATAGAAGTAAAAAAGAATAAGTAGAAATAAGACAAGATCGAAGAAATGCAGGAAGTAGAGGTTAAGAGTTTGGATCCCATGTTTACCTCAGTAACAATATTGGGTCTCATAATTCTGGCTCTTTGCAACGAAGCTCTTGCTTGAGCTTCCAACCCAGTAAACTACGACTACGACTTTATAAACTTTCAGACATGAAATTGGAGGTGTTGACTGTAGTACAGACTTCTGGAAAGGTACGGGTTTCACCTCACCAACCAACTGTTGGATGGGTCCCTCGTTGGTTGTGCACAGATCCGAACTCCGGTGGATCCGAGGGGCAATGGACGTAGGAACCGAGAACGGTATGGCGTTTCGCTCCAAATCCGTGTAGAAGATTATAAAACAAAACGTAGACCTTTTTAATAATGGCCAAAAAACACGTAGACTTTTTTTTTGTTTTAATTTCTGATTTATTACACAAGATCTCTTCTTCTGCCAAGATGTCATTACTTCCATTGTATAACTAACTATTATATTATTTATTTAAAAAAACTACATTGAGACACTTTAAAATATGATTAAATAATACAAATCAGTTTATAAACATATTTAATAAAAAATAATGCGTACATAATAAAGCTTCAGAGGAAGTAGATATTTTATTTGTTTATCAACATTAATTAGAAATATCCACATTTAAAAAAATTAATAGTAATTATTCAATATTTTAAATTCTTTTAATAAATTTGTAACAAAATATTCATAATATTGATCATACTTTTAATTATAGTTATGATGTTATAAACTGTCCTTAGTGATAGAATACATTTTAGGAATTGTAAAATAGAGTATGATACTTATAAAATAGGAGAGGTTAATTATCAAAACATACGCCTTTCTCAGCCTTTTGGCTAAGATCAAGTCTAATTTCTGTTTTTATCAGTTTGATTATAAAGATATAAAATTGAGATATATTAGCTTTATCCTAAAAATGATTGTCTGCATTTTTTATTATAATGTTAAAAGCATACTGACATAAGTATAGAACATCTATTCCAAGTCATAAAGAAACAAAATAAAGTAAAACCGTACAATATCGAATTGCATGCCAATGGTTTCTGCAACAATTTAATGCAAAGACCGAGGCTCATTGGTATTATCCTGTTTACAAGAGTTCCGCTGTTAAAGCTTTGTGCTGGAACGATGCACTAATGTAGAACTAGGAATAGTTATAACCAAGTTGATAATTAAGGTAGGTGTCTTGATCGATGAAGTAAGTTACGCTTTCACTGCAACAATGTCTTGGGCACGGGACAGGAACAAGTAAAGACTCTCGAGCAAGCCAATGGAAATGCATTACTATTCTCAAGTATGGAATAAAACATTGCTCAAGACAATAAAAACGCATGAACTAATCATTCTTTCTTGCAGGTGCAAGGAGCAGGCTGCAGGCCAATAACAAAGCTCGAAATCTTAAAGAGTATGATTTACGTCAAGGCAACAAATTGTCCATAACATGTGTGTACCCTCCAAGATAACATCAAAAAGGCAACTAAAAGCAACAAAAAAATTAGGCCATACATGTATGAATCCACCGGCAAATAAATGAAGTTCAAAGACCAAAACCAAATCTTCCTGGTCACTAAAACTATTTCCACGAGCTGCTTAACGATTTGCCTTTGCAACTCTCTCAATCTCATCCTTTTTCTTGATTGCATAACTGAAATGAGTGAAAATTTCAGCATATTTCGAGACTCTAGGAACATTAAATGGAAGGAAGACGGCAGGATGCAAATACAGGAACAACCGCATAGGCAAGAAACAGAATACAAGCATACCTGTTAGATGATCCCTTTGCAGCATTAATAAGTTCATCAGCCAAGCTTTCAGCAATTGTCTTCGAATTTCTGAAAGCAGCTTCACGTGCACCAGTTGTTAGAAGATAGATGGCCTGATTAACACGGCGAAGGGGCGAGATATCCACAGCCTGTCTCCTAACCACACCAGCAGACCCAATCCGTGTTGCATCTTCACGAGGACCACTAAAAAGATGAAAAGACATCCAAATTTAAAAAATAGTAGCACAGCTGGTAAATTAGAGTAAAACTGCTAAGTAATTTCTTTTTTGAATTTCTATTTGATTTTTTATATGACGTTTCTCATAAAGTTGCTCATGTAAGATCTCTCTTCAATTTTCTTTTGATCTATACGAGTTAAGATTGATGAAGTTTAGATCCACATACAAGAAGAGAAACAGACCATAAAATTCAGGTGCTACTTTTATTAAAAAAAATCATATACTAACAGCCCAGTTGTGAAGCTATTTTGTTCCAAACTGCACATCTAATTACACTTTAAAAAGAGCATTTGTAGTTAATAAGGAGAATGATCAGGTAGAGCGAATACCAAAACACCATCATCATCGCAATCAAACCAATAGGGAAACCATTAATCATAATCCCACTCTCCAAGTCCAAAAGATGAGCAAGTCTAAATGTCAAGTACCGTGGTTTTAACTTTTAAGCATTTCACACCTTTTTTTCTTGAACTAATATTGTCATCTTTAATGCAGTAACCACATTAAAATCAATAATAAAAAAAATCATCATAAGAATTCACATACTCAATTATCCACCACATATGAAGAACTTCAGTTTTCAAATTGCTTATATTTGATTACACCTAATAAAAACCATACAAAAGCAAATAAGGAGAATGGTCAGATAGAGCTAATACAAAAATGCCATCATCCCGGCAATCAAACCAATAGGGAAACAATTAATCATCATCCCATTCTCCTAGTCTAAAACTTGAGTAAGTATAAATGTCAAGTACTGTAGTTATAATTTTAAGCATATCACACGTTTTTTAAATGAAGTAATATTGTAATCTTTAGTGCAGTAACCACATGAAAAACAATGATAAAAACAAATCAAAAGAATTCACATGCCCAATTATCCACCACATATGAAGAGCTTCAGTTTTCAAATTGCTTATATTTGATTACACATAATAAAAAACATACAAAAGCAAATAAGGAGAATGGTCAGATAGAGCTAATACAAAAATGCCATCATCCCGACAATCAAACCAATAGGGAAACAATTAATCATCATTCCATTCTCCAAGTCTAAAACTTGAGTAAGTCTAAATGTCAAGTACTGTAGTTATAATTTTAAGCATATCACACCTTTTTTTCATAAAGTAATATTGTCATCTTTAATGCAGAAACAAGATGAAAAACAATGATAAAAACAAATCAAAAGAATTCACATGCTCCATTATCCACCACATATGAAGAGCTTCAGTTTTCAAATTGCTTATATTTGATTACACATAATAAAAAACATACAAAAGCAAATAAGGAGAATGGTCAGATAGAGCTAATACAAAAATGCCATCATCCCGGCAATCAAACCAATAGGGAAACAATTAATCATCATCCCATTCTCCTAGTCTAAAACTTGAGTAAGTCTAAATGTCAAGTACTGTAGTTATAATTTTAAGCATATCACACCTTTTTTTCATTAAGTAATATTGTCATCTTTAATGCAGTAACCACATGAAAAACAATGATAAAAACAAATCAAAAGAATTCACATGCCCCATTATCCACCACATATGAAGAGCTTTAGTTTTCAAATTGCTTATATTTGATTACACATAATAAAAAACATACAAAAGCAAATAAAGAGAATGGTCAGATAGAGCTAATAAAAAAATGCCATCATCCCGGCAATCAAACCAATAGGGAAACAATTAATCATCACCCCATTCTCCTAGTCTAAAACTTGAGCAAGTCTAAATGTCAAGTACTGTAGTTATAATTTTAAGCATATCACACCTTTTTTAAATGAAGTAATATTGTAATATTTAGTGCAGTAACCACATGAAAAACAATGATAAAAACAAATCAAAAGAATTCACATGCTCCATTATCCACCACATATGAAGAACTTCAGTTTTCAAATTGCTTATATTTGATTACACATAATAAAAAACATACAAAAGCAAATAAAGAGAATGGTCAGATAGAGCTAATACAAAAATGCCATCATCCCAGCAATCAAACCAATAGGGAAACAATTAATCATCACCCCATTCTCCTAGTCTAAAACTTGAGCAAGTCTAAATGTCAAGTACTGTAGTTATAATTTTAAGCATATCACACCTTTTTTTCATAAAGTAATATTGTCATCTTTAATGCAGTAACCAGAAGAAAAACAATGATAAAAACAAATCAAAAGAATTCACATGCTCCATTATCCACCACATATGAAGAACTTCAGTTTTCAAATTGCTTATATTTGATTACACATAATAAAAAACATACAAAAGCAAATAAGGAGAATGGTCAGATAGAGCTAATACAAAAATGCCATCATCCCGGCAATCAAACCAATAGGGAAACAATTAATCATCACCCCATTCTCCTAGTCTAAAACTTGAGTAAGTCTAAATGTCAAGTACTGTAGTTATAATTTTAAGCATATCACACCTTTTTTTCATAAAGTAATATTGTCATCTTTAATGCAGTAACCAGATGAAAAACAATGATAAAAACAAATCAAAAGAATCACATGCCCCATTATCCACCACATATGAAGAGTTTAGTTTTCAAATTGCTTATATTTGATTACACATAATAAAAAACATACAAAAGCAAATAAGGAGAATGGTCAGATAGAGCTAATACAAAAATGCCATCATCCCGGCAATCAAACCAATAGGGAAACAATTAATCATCACCCCATTCTCCTAGTCTAAAACTTGAGTAAGTCTAAATGTCAAATACTGTAGTTATAATTTTAAGCATATCACACCTTTTTTTCATAAAGTAATATTGTCATCTTTAATGCAGTAACCAGATGAAAAACAATTATAAAAACAAATCAAAAGAATCACATGCCCCATTATCCATCACATATGAAGAGCTTCAGTTTTCAAATTGCTTATAATTGATTACACATAATAAAAAACATACAAAAGCAAATAAGGAGAATGGTCAGATAGAGCTAATACAAAAATGCCATCATCCTGGCAATCAAACCAATAGGGAAACAATTAATCATCATCCCATTCTCCTAGTCTAAAACTTGAGTAAGTCTAAAGGTCAAGTACTGTAGTTATAATTTTAAGCATGTCACACCTTTTTTCATGAAGTAATATTGTCATCTTTAATGCAGTAACCACATGAAAAACAATGATAAAAACAAATCAAAAGAATTCACATGCTCCATTATCCACCACATATGAAGAGCTTCAGTTTTCAAATTGCTTATATTTGATTACACATAATTAAAAACATACAAAAGCAAATAAGGAGAATGGTCAGATAGAGCTAATACAAAAATGCCATCATCCCGGCAATCAAACCAATAGGGAAACAATTAATCATCATCCCATTCTCCAAGTCTAAAACTTGAGTAAGTCTAAACGTCCAGTACTGTAGTTATAATTTTAAGCATATCACACCTTTTTTCATAAAGTAATATTGTCATCTTTAATGCAGTAACCACATTAAAAACAATGATAAAAACAAATCATCACAAGAATTCATGTGCTCCATCATCCACCACGTATGAAGAATTTCAGTTTTCAAATTGCTTAAATTTGACAACACATAATAAAAATCATACGAAAGCAAATAAGAATGGTCAGAAAGAGCTTATACAAAAATTCCATCATCCTGGAAATCAAACCAATAGGGAAACAATTAATTATCATCCCATTCTCTAAGTCTAAAAATTGAGTAAGTCTAGATATCAAGTACTGTAATTTTAACTTTTAAGCACATCACAACTTTTTTCTTGAAGTACTATTATCATCTTTAATGCAGTAACCACATTATAAACAATAAAAACAAATCATCATGAGAATTCACATACTCCATTATCAACCAGATATGAAGAACTTCAGTTTTCAAATTGCTTGTATTTGATTACACATAATAAAAATCATACAAAAGCAAATAAGGAGAATGGTCAGATAGAGCTAATACAAAAATGCCATCATCCTGGCAGTCAAACCAATAGGGAAACAATTAATCCTCATCCCATTCTCCAAGTCTAAAAGATGAGTGAATCTAAATGAAAAGAATTGTTTTTAACTTCTAAGCGTATCAAACATTTTTTTCAGGGAGTATTACAGTCATCTTTAATGCAGTAACCACATTAAAAACAAGGATAGAAAACAACTCATATAAGAATTCACATACTCCACTATCCACCACATATGAAGAACTTTAGTTTTCAAATAGCTTAAGTTTGATTACAGATAATAAAAATAATACAAAACCAAATAAGGAGAATGATCAGATAGAGCTAATACAAAAATGCCATCATCCTGGAAATCAAGCCAATAGGGAAATAATCAATCATCATCCCATTCTCCAACACAAGTAAGTCTAAATGTAAAGAACTGTAGTTTTAACAATTAAACAAATCAATTTATTTTCCTGGAGTAATATTGTTATCTTTAATGCAGTAACCACTTTAGAAACAAGGATAGAAACAACTTTTGAGATGTAGCAACTTCAAACAAAGAGTATAAATCTTGAAAAGAAATTCAGATACTATAGTATCACCCTCTTGATATGTTCTGCTTTCAAATTGCATAAATTTGATTAATAACCATAAACATAAATAATGTAAAGGAGAATGATCAATTAGAGCTAATACAAAAATGCCATCATCCAGGCAATCAAACCAATATGGAAACAAATTATCATCACTCCATTCTCCAACTGTGATAGAAAGGACAACGGATAACCAATATAACATACATAAAACATCACTTCAACGTTCATAATTGACCCTAATTAGTAATTACAATTCACAAATGAGATAGTCAATAAATTTGTAGTGCAGGGACAGATGCATGATTGCTGTCATCACTGTGGCAATAATGCCAATAAAAGAATAAGCAAAAATCACCACTTCCTTTAATTAAAATTGCCCTTATTTTCAATTGAGGACAGATATAGTAAATGTGTATGGCAATCAATACATAAAACCCAAGTAGATAATATGCCACCAACATGCCCACATACCTGTTAATTACAGCATCAATAATAACTTGAATGGGGTTCTGGTCAGTTAGCAAGTGAATAATTTCCATGGCATGTTTGATAATTCTCACGGCCATGAGTTTCTTCCCATTGTTTCTACCATGCATCATGAGAGAGTTGGTAAGTCTCTCAACTATGGGACACTGGGCTTTCCTGAATCGCTTGACTGAGTACCTACCAGCAGTGTGAGGAACATATGTTGCATGCTTGGATGGCGCCACTCCAATATAATCAGCAAGAGAAATGTCATTAACCTGATCAAAACTTTCAAGAGTAAATAAATGAAAGAAATTAACCCAATAATCCTACAGATATGCAAAATTAACGTATAAGCAATTATAAGCCATTCTCAGGGAATCGACTTAATTTGACCAATTATAACAGTACCTTACTACAATTTATACCTCCACAACAGTAGCATTAGTATTAACTACCAAGAAAGCAAGAACCCCAGAAGAAGTTAACATTATTATAGTTAGGTAAATTTAAATCAAAAGAAGAATTAACATGTGGAAAAGAAATGTTATTTTAACCCGCTTATTCCACATTCCAATCTTCGCATTTCCTGTATGATAAGACTTCTGCAATGTTGTTCAGTCTGACCACTCCAACTAACTATTAAGTGAAACTTACAGCATTAAATAACCCATGAGCACCATAACACTACATAGATAAAAGAAAAAGCTAGAGTCCTTCAAGAAAGATATATGGAGTTTATAGCCATAATATAAGTTGAAGCCCCATGTTCCAAACAAAAAAATTCAATTGAAAGATAATTGTATGTTACGCAGCACATTACAACTTAGAAATTTGGCAGCTAAGACAGCACAAAGACCGTGCATCCATTAACAATTTGAAGATCGTAACAATGCTGCAAAAAAAAATATGGGAACAATTACTAAAAATTATCGTATTTTTGTTCCAAAGCAACGTATTACAAAGTAAAAACTATATGGGGATATAATATAATCTTAAATTCTTTCTTTAAACTACAAGGTGAGTTAAACAACGAGAATGTGATTACAAGTAAGAAAAAAAAATGGATCGTACAAATCCATTATAAGTAAAATATGCGTACGATACTGAATAAGTCAGGACAAGTAAAAGTGACCATGGAAGAACAATGTAGATGACTGTTCGTAGAAAAACAAAATGAAAAAAGTCAGATCAAATACCTGAACGTCGTCGAAGGTCCACCTATTAAAGAGCTTCACCTCGATCTGGGTCAGATCTATATTCTTCACAGCCTCTTCAGGAACCGCCACCGCAGCAGCCATAGCTGTTAATGCAATTGGAGGAAGTAAATTAGGATGAGAGAGAAATAAACAGATACCAGAACGAAACGAACGAGAAGGGAAAAATGAACCTGTGCTTAGAGAGCAACTGAGACACAGAGAGAAGACGGCTAAGCCTAGGCTCTCGCAGGCCAACGACAACACATGGGCAAAAAATCGTAGGTTTTGGTATTTATAAAACTACCAAAACCCTAAAATTTCAGTCCAAAAAAAAAACCCTAAAATTTAATAAAACGAGACCAGATAATTGTTTGGACCGGGCCAGCACCAAAATCATAAATGTGTCTGGATCGGCCCATTTTTCTCTCCCCTCTTTACTCTTTTTCTTTTTTAATATATAATTTGTTAAAAGTTTTTTTTATTAAAAAAGTGGAAGACTAATTTTTTTCATCTTAAACACAAAGTATAACTCTTTTAAAATAATATCTTTAAAAATTAAATTTTTATTATATTTTAAAGTTTAAATTATTATTTATCATTAAATCATTATTTTTTTTATATTCGTACATGAACGATGATTATTTTTATTTTTACTTTTATAAGAATTATATAACATTAAAATTTATTTATTTTTATTTATTTTATTTTTACTTAATCTATTTGTTTCAATTATTCACTTTAATTTATCTCTTTTTTCTATTTAAATAATTGTCAGTAATTATTTGTGTAATTTAATTTTAAAATAATTTAATAATTATATTCATATTTATTTATGAACTCTTTATAAACCAATGTAATTGTTGAAGTGGTTCAAGTTTATAATAATTCGTTATCTTTTATTATCACTTTAGTTTTCTTTCTATTTATTTTTTAACAAAAATTATATAATTTTTAATATAATTAAAATAATAGAATTTTGCAACAACTCCACCATTAAAATTTTGAACTATTGGGGTACGGAAAAAATTTTAAACACGTAAATAATTACTCACTATACAAAATTTATAAATTGATAAAAAAAACAAATATATATTATATTTAAAATTTATTTTAAAGCATTTTTAAAAATTTGAAGTCACGTTCTCTTAACTTTTTTGTGATATAATATTTTTTATTTTAATGTTTAAATTATTTATTATTGTGATATATGTTCTACCACTTCTCTTCATAAAATAAAATTTTTTATTTAATAGTATTTATACAAATAAACTTTATTTTATTTTAAATTTAAACTATATACTATAATTAAAGATAAGTTTCGTGCAAAATTAATTCTGATAACAGTATAGTACTATTTATAAGAATTTCATACTATATTTGATTGTAATAATTAAAATTAAAAATTATAATATAAGGTATGATTATTTACTAATTAATTTCATATATTTATGTTACTAAGGCATCTTAATTTATAAACTTTTAATCATTGCACTACAGCTTGTTCAAAATTAAAATAAAAGACTGAAATAAGAAAAGAAAGAGTGAAATGTAAAAAAAAATTATATGATTCTTAAAATTAGAAAAATAGAAAACGGAAGTTGATTTGAGTCATAAAGATTTTAACACTCCGTTTATAAAGTATAGATTTAATTAAGTTTCATTATAAATAAATTTTTTTTCACAAAATAAAATTATACATATACAGGTTGTATAATTTAAGTTGGTGTTACTGCCTAGAATCAGGTACTTACCCTAAAATATATATAAAAAAAAAAAGGAATTATATACATGATAAAATGTGAATACACCGAGGTCTACTCATTTTTTTAAATACTGTGAAAAAAAAATAGAATAATTCTGTAGCAGTGGACATTTTTTTTCCTTCGACCGTTCTGTATACAAATTAAAAGTACTGAATTCATAATAAAAATAGATTGAAGTGATAAGCTGTTTTTTTTTTATGTGAAAGTCACTATTTTTGCTTTTATATAACAACTGTCTTTAAACCAAGCGGTTAAAAAATTAATTTAGTTCAATTTTCTTTCAATAATAGTAGACAACTACGTATATTTTTATAATTTATAATCATATCATTATTTTTATTTATCAAACACCATGTAAAATTTTGCAAATTCCATATATAATATATGCATAAAAATTATTTTTAATTAATTATAATTTCAATTAATTAAGATTAATTGAAGAATAAAATTAAAAAATAGAGATCAATTAAAACAAACTAAATCGATTGTTAGTGACTTGATTAAGTTCAATTTGGTCCTTTTTAAAAAATCGAATAAATTCACTTTTCTTAATATCCCAATAAACCGATAAGAGCCAAAAGGTCTCTTAGCTCAGGTCTAAAACTACAGTGTGATTAAATTATGCTTTTACTAAAGCACATGTACAAGTTTCACCAACCACCACAAAAAGAATATAATAGGATACGCACTATATAGAGGCCAATCCACAAACTAATCCAAACATAAAATTTCCAACATTAAGATTAAATAATATCAAATCTCATGTCAAAGTAGGAACAACTTATAGATCTAGGACAAAACATGACGCAATAACATTAGGCATCCATTAATTACCACAAGAAACAGCGATGTCTTGAGTATCCAAAAATGAGACAAACTAATTAATGAGAAACCCCCTAGCGCAACCTTCTAGCCTCCCTTTCAGACTCGAGTAGGGTGAGAATATCTCCTTCTCTCACTGGTCCTTTCACATTCCTCATGATGTAACGGTTATGATCATCCAAAAACTTGACTCTAACCTGAGTCACCTGCCCTCGGGATCCAGTGCGACCCATGACTTTAACAACCACGGCATGCTTCACTTGAGACTCCATCCTGTTTAACAAATGCACCAGTTACAAAGGGGAAAGAGTGTACTGGGATGAAGTCTATGACATTCCACCAGTGTGATGTAGGAAAGTGTGGAATCACATATTAAGATATTATTGCTCTTCAAATTTCTGTGGAATACACGCCAACAACTGATAAAAACATCTAATTAAGAGGAAAAAGATAAAAACCATTCATAACAAACATGCACATAATCCCCTCACGAGTAAGGCCCGACCAACATCAATACCAATTTGAATCAAGGAATATCATTGTTACAAATAAGCCAGGAAGCGAACTCAGTCATTATGTACGGATAAAGACAATGGGCACTCAATAAACCATAAAAACAATAGAAATCATAAAGGACATATGTAGTTCAACAGGTATAAAAAAACTACGTGATTTCTTAACAATAATGTAAAATATTGTTCTTTTTTAAATATCATGCCAACAGATTTAGAATTAGAACACACTTTCGAGTTTATGATTCATGATATTTAAACAAATTGTTCCCGCAGGAGTCCGACAAGACAGATCAAATTCTTATGTAACAAGGAGTGGTTCGATTCAAGATATAATGCGACTAAAAAGCCGATGAAAAAGACCATAAAAAACTGCACGGTGTCCAAATACCATACAAATGTTAAGGGACCAATTTACAGTAGATATTACAATAAGATTTGCTAAATAACACGTCTGGAGATATTAGATGCAGTAAAGCTCCGCTGCACAGATTAACCATTATTAACATATTAGTAACGTTAGGGCTACCTGTCATCATCTGTTAAAAAGTTCCACTGCTTTTAATTAAAGCTGAAACATCAACTATACTGTACAAGACAAAACCCATCAATATATTCGATTTAATAGTTTTTCCAAGTTTCAAAACCTTCGGATAGCAATATTATGCCATAGACCACGATTCTGATAAACAGTTAATTAAAAAAGCAACAGAGTTTCACATTTTAAATTCAGCTATACCTACATAACCCAAATCATAAGCGGACCCATTAAAATCTACGGAACATCCCTAAATTAAACGCCAACACCTAAACAGCTAGCAATCTCCTCACTGAACGAAGATGGAGCAGAAGGATCAATTCCGTATGTGAATTGAACATATAAGAAACAGAAAAAGGAAAGCGACCGTACCTGAGCTGGGCAAAGACGAAGAGGGAGACAGAAGGCTAGGGCGGTGTCAGCGGCTGCTCTTATCCGGAGACGAGAATAGATGAATTAAACCCTAATTCTGGAACTTTATAAGGACACGTAATTCCCTAAATGACAATTTCACCCCCGAAAATTTTACAAATAATTTTTGGAGCTTTTACTTTATCCAAACATTTATATTTTTTTAAAAAAAATTGTGTATTTTTAAAAAATACAGAAGATTCCTTGAAATACAAAAATACAGTGAAAAGTTCATTTTTTTTTATTTTAAGTACAAAGACATTATAAATTGAAACATCTTTTTCATGAATATATTATAAAAATTTTGGTTCGACTCAACCTATGCATATTTGCGAGATTAATTCTATAGCTAAAGTTTTACTTTTAAAAAAATTATATTCTCAAAAAATAAGATAGATAAAAAAAAGTTTAAAAAAATATTTGATTATCATTTCATTTTTTTAGTAATAATTTACTGTTTTATTATTAAATTTTTATTTATATATTTGATTTACATGAAATATTTTTAAAAATATAATTATTTTTTAAAAAATATTTTTAAAGAGAACAATTTTTGAAATATAAATAATAATAAATAGGAGAAAAATAAACAAAATTAGTAAATAAATAAATTTTATTCTTAACTTTAAAAAAATGAAATTTTTTATTTATGATTTACAATTTAAGAATTATAATTTTAAATTTTAAAAAATAAATTTAAAATTTAAAATTTAAAGTTAAAATATTAAACCCATAATGTCATCAACACAAATGATTCGTCCTGTGTAAACTCATATTTGCGATAGCACAATTAATCAAATGTGTTTTTTTTTCTTTTTTCACTATTAAATCAATCACGAGTAAAATGTAAATGTAAATGATAAAATTTTATAAACAACTCTATCAAGAAGTTGTTAAATTTCCACTGATTAATTAGAATTTAAGATGCTAATTAAAAAATTTTAAGTAAATTTAATAAAGGTTCAACCTTAAGAAGTAGTAGATTTCTTCATAAAAGTGCATCATTTTTATGCATCTTCGCGCACGTTTGTTTATTCGTTCTATATGAGGATAAAAAATAATTAGATACTAAAATTAATAAATAGAAGATAAAAATATGATTAAAGTTTTGTAATTTTTGAAAATAAAATATAAAAATTAAGTACTATGACAAAAAATAAAAAATTAACACATATTTTAAATTTTAATCTATCAAATATTATATATTAATAATTTATATATATAATTAATATAACACAAAAAAAAGAGACACGGTTAAAGATATAATATATTTTATAACATTTTTTAAAAGTTAATAATTTTTAAATTTTTTTATTTTATCATAAGTTTAAAATTATAAATTTATTTTTTTATTCAAATTTAAATTTAAAATGATAGATTTGAATTTAATATTATAAATTTTAATTAAAAATATATATAATTTAAAAATTTTAAAAACTTTTTTTTAAAAAAAAACTTTTCGTACAAAAAGAGATGAAGAAGGACAAGAAAGTTCCCCATTTTGTTCTGTATGATTTGGTTTGGTTGAGTGAATGTTTTAGTCCTTACAATGGTTTTTATGATTACGTTCACAAGTCCAAGGAGACCACGAAGAGGTGATTATAGCGACCATCTTATCATATATTTTAAGATAATATTTTAGTCTCAAAAAATAATTTTTTTTAGGATGAAATTTTAGTTAATAATGCCGAGAACCTATCATAACACGGAATCGACGTTTTTATATTTATATAACGATTTATTTGATGACGTGTAGTTGGGGATGTAGCTCAAACGGTAGAGCGCTCGCTTTGCATGCGAGAGGTACGGGGTTCGATACCCCGCATCTCCATTGTACAACTGTTTTTCTACTTCAAATTGTTTTCACGAGTGTTGATGTATATAGTGGAGGAGTACGACACAATTTCCTTGTAGTTAGATGTACTACCGGCCATAAGAACTGAATGTTGAGGCTGGATTTCAATGGTAGAGCATATAAAATAATATGTTATAGTTTTCACTAACCATAAGACCTACAACTAAAAGAACTACATAAAGACTATTAGAATTTTATTATGTGTGTTGTCATTTCATATAGCTGCTTGAAATTGCGCTGCTACTTTACGAAAAAGAATGAATATCAGCCAAAGGGTTTTTTGTACTTTGGAGTTACAACCTTTGGGTGAAGCGAGACAGGGACGTGGTCCGGGGAGATGCAGCAGGAGTTCGTTTCCTTGGAGACAAATTTTGCTGCTCCAGAATTCGAAACTGTAACTCTGAAGGGTAGTCTCTCATGCAACCAATACGCGGACCTGCACCTGTTGTCCAGGTTTTACTTAATTGATGGGCCAACTGATATGAGTTCATTCCCTTGTGTGAATCTATCCTCTTCATTATTTTCTCTTTCGGAACTGGGCTTCCATCTTCTTCTTCCTCTTGATCTTTAACAAACAAGTTCGACTTCATAACCATAAATTCCTCCTCGTCAATGAATGATTCTTCTGCTGTCTCATAACCATCTTCTGAGCATGAATCTGGAGTTTGAAAATGGCAACTTGGCGGATCTTCTTGCTTCCCGAAAATGGCAGACACATTGGCTCTCTTTGGTATTTCAAGTCTGGCTATGTTTGATCCTATTCTTCTGGACAATCTTGACGAGGGTAGACGAGATTTTGACTCAGCATTAGAATCCTCATTTGAGTCAGATATGTCTTGTGATAATATGGTGGAACTTTCGGTTTCAATATTTTGAGGTAGCTCTGCATCTGAAGGATTGCCTCGGAAGAGAAGATCCTTCTTGTTTCTGGTTATATCTTCTTCTTCATCTTCACTTGGGCTTTTCTGGATATAATGAAAAAGATGGGAGTAAGTAACTCCCCTCTTTTCTTTTATTTATTTATTAATTTTCCCAGTACTCTCATTTTAATTTCTCTTTCCATCAGATACTTATTTACTAGCGCTCTATCAATTCTACTGATGAAGATGGCATGGCTAATGGTTATCAGCCATCTGTAATTAAATTTATGTCCTAAGCAAACTAGTGTGAAAAATTCCTGGTTAAATTCAGTCAATGTCAAGCATACTTTTTAGAGAAACTCACCTCTCACGTATTTACATGTCTATCTATTACTGGCTAAGTATATCTGGCTTTTATGGGTAATCCTCTCCTGTCGGCATTATAATGGCAGATGCTATCTTATGCTAAAGTATAAGTCTTTGCATTTTCTACCTTTACATCTGTTAGATCCACATTATGCTCCTTAAGGAATGACATTAATTCCTGGAAATTTTCTTCTGTTGGGAGATAATGCCCGCTGTGAGGCCAAACCGCCTTCGGAATTGAAAAAGTCTAGTGTCAGTATATGGAGGCCAAACAAAGGAAAATAGAAAGCAAAAGAATATTACAATGTAACATTGATTTGTTTCCTTATCATACCTTAAGAACACCATCTTCCACCACTAATCTTCCAGCAGACAATGTGGCTCCACCTGCCAAGAAGCTTGAATGTTGAAATGTGCCCTTGTTCTTCTGTCCAACATACAAAGTCTTGGATGCACTCAGTACAAAAATCCACTTAGCATCTCCAGTTGTCTCTACAGATTTCCCACTCTGCTTGTAGAAGAGCCTCCCATCCTCAACTACTACTTCATAAGCCGTTCTTTCCACCTGTAAAAGAAACAACTCTGAAAATTGCCTTGCGATGTTGCCAGTTGCCACAGTTAAGCTATCTTAAAGTTCTGTAAATTTTACTCAAAAGGAAGGACGTTAAAGGGACCATGAAGCTTACTGGACCCAGATACTTGATGCACTGCTGCTGAAGCTTTGATCTTGGGCATCTCTCATGACTGACTTCCTTGCCTTCCCCAATATCAAGCCTACGATTACAATATTGATAAATACCTTTTGTTTTGATGGAATTGTAGTTGCCAAATAGAAACAGATTTCTTTACTCTCTTTTTATAACCCACGAAATCTTACCAATAGAAGAAGGGTTGGTTGCTGTGACTGTGGAGCCATTTGACATAATAAAATTGAAGATTGTGGCCATAGCGATGCCGAGGATCAATCTATTGAAAGAGACAACCAGTTAGAAAAACTAGCACTACAATTTGAACTGCCTCACTTTAGCAATGAGACTTACTGCTTCTAGCCAGTGCTGCAAAGCAAGTTTACGAGCCTTCTCATCCTTAGATAGACCCTTTCCAACCTGCCATATTAAAAAAGAATCACCAGTCTTCAAAGTTTAAACAATAAAAACAATACTAAAACTACAAGTCATATGAATTAGATCTTACCTTTGCAGCTCTCTTTCTCGCCCTTGACCAACGTGAAAGGGCACTTTCCGGTTTCTCAATGTCAAAAAATGATATGGAACTCCTCTTTAGCTCAGCAAAATCCAGCACCTTCCACCTATAAGAGTTATACAGGAACTTGAGACTTGGAGAGTTGCTGAAACATATCTAAAATATGAAAATGTAACTATTGCTTCCATTTCAAAGATTATTACTTGTTTTTTAAAGGTTTGACGACAAAGCAAATATCATTTGATAATTCTTTATATAGATTCCAATGTTTTGTTTGCAAGAGTGCATGAAACTAACCATCTCTGCTCTGCAAGAACGGCACAATCTGCTAGCTGCCTCCTTGTTCGGAAACTTTTGTAAACTTTCTGTAACCTTAATGCAGCTCGGTCTCTTTGACTCTCTGGCTCTGGCAATGGCGAATGCAAGTTCTTCTCGGACAAGTTACTATATGATCTGGACAAATGATCAAAACTGTCGATGTTTTTTGTGCTTTCTGGTTTACCAAAGATGTTATTTTTCATCTCTGCTGTTGGAGTACTAAAATAGAAAATTGTCTCCAACTCGTGGCCCTTAAAGCTAAGTGATCCTTCAAGCATCATCTTCTCTGAACGACAATTGAAACTGACTGATCGGAAAGGATGCTTTATATCTTCAAGCCAAAAATTGATAGATCTAGAAAGAATAGCTTCCAAGGGACCATCAAAATCAGCATATGGACAAGGATCTTTCCATCTAATCAAATATGATAATTATATCTTCAAAAAAACAAGATCTCAATCAACAATATTTATGCGATCCTAGGTACCTAGTAAAACAGATATTTTGTTTTATTTTAGTTTACTTTTATTAAGCAGAGGAAATGCATGAGGCTTGGGAACTGTGGCTAGCCTTTATATGGTGGAGGCAATAAGAACAATCTTCAAATCTTCACTTACACAGGCATGTGAAGTTACTGAAAAAGAAGGAAATATGTGCAGTAATGGAACTATATATCGTTTTTATTTGCTGCCAGAAATTTTCTGACTGGCCTCATGAAATTGATGTAGAGGAGCACTAGTCAGATTTTGCTGTCTCACATTATTCTTTTCTAATAGTAGCAGAGAAAAATCTGACTGCTATCCATTTATAAGATTAGATCTTGTAAGTTGAACTGCCCATATTGATGAACAAATATATATCATTGTGAGTGAATCCTGGGATAAATATCTGAAACTACATCTTGCACTACATATTCTAGAAGCACAGCAGGATAAGCGGGGTTAAGACTCTTAAGAGACATTATCATATATCGATGGAGTAATTATTCTTCTCTGCTGAAACATTCAACAATAGCCACATCAACAGTGACCGGATTGTCAAACGCAGAAATATTAATGTTTACAACAATGTATATCTCAATTCAAAACAAATTTGGCTTATCTCAAACATAATCTTCTCACTAACAACAATGATATACATTACCAACATTGTATTTTTCTGGAAGAACAAAAAATCATATGAGGGGTGAGAGGACCTTACCTTAATCTGTGATAGTGGCAGAGAAGAAAATAGGCTTTAGACGAGGTTGGCAATTTTAGGTAGAAGCGGCAAAGGGTGCGTAGAGAGAGAACGAATAGCAGGAGCAAAGAAGAAACCAGACAAGGAGAGAGTAGCAGAAAAAGGGGTAAGTTGGGTAGCAATCTTAGAGAGACCCAACGATGACTTTGGCGGAAAAAGGTTGGTTTCTTGTTTCGGAGGCTCCGAGTGTTACAGAATGGCTGGATTAGTTATTCTCTCCTGCAAAGCTTGCCTGCTATAAATGCCATTCTTATAAGATTTATATATGGAAGGGAGTTAGGGAGGTGAATGAGAAGGACGTGGAAAAAGGAGGTGGGTGTTGAGTGAACTGACAGATGGTGAGTGTCCAACCACGTGGGGCTTTGGTTTTCTTCTCCTTTTTCGTTTTATCATATTGTTATTAAAGAAAATTATAAGAAACTTAAAAGTAGTACAGTTCATTCTGAATTTGTTTGTTTGTCTGAGTAAGGCTAGTTAATTTAGATGTCTCCGATGTTCTCTGTGGTTGAAAATGAGCCAAACTTAACCAATTCGAAACTAGTTTTTTTTTTTTTTTTGCCAAATTGAAACTGGCTTGAGTCAATGGAAATAAGAGAATTTATTGTTTAGTTTAGTTTGTGTTAAATTTGTTTTGTGCATCTATTATTACAATTTCTATAAAAAGAGCAGTTACATATTTTCAATATAAAACAACTATATACTAAACCAAAACGAGACATATAAAATATTGAAAAGCTACTTTAATTATATAGATTTGTCTCATCAAAATGTGGTTAACTCAAAGTTTTGATTCAAGTTGTATATGAGCCAATTACGGTGCAAGCTTCGACTCTAAAGTTCAGAATTTGCTCAGATTTAATTCCTTTGCTAAAATCATATGAACTGTGCAGATTGAATTGAATTATTCCAAACAAATCAACATGAATCAAACGAGCTGTAATCCAATCTCCAAGAATTTTGATTCAAATTACCTTTTTGTGACTATAACTAACAGGGGCTTTAATGTCTGCACTCTTCTTTCTATGCAGTAGTAAGATGGGGTGGGGACGGCCTTCCCAATTCCCATGTCTCTCCAGCTGTATTTTTATTTTTCAACTTAGGAAACATATTTTCTCAATTATCATTCTCTATAGAGTTATAAAAATTGTTATACATTTAAATTTTCATAAATTTTACTTCTATCTCTCTTCCCTTAAGTCTATGGGAAGGAAAAAAGTGTAATTCTCACTGTTTAGTCATTTTCAAACAAAGGTCTCAATCCCATTACATTCTTATTATCATCATTTTTTTTAATTATGCTAAAAAAAACCCGGTAAATATATTTAAAAATAAAATTTGAGGAACACTTATTGGGATAAAAAAAAAAAGCGCAACTATAACATGAGCAATTTGTTGGTATATAAAAAATCTCTATCTTTGGTTAAAAAAAAGTATTAATATTTTGTTTACTTGTCATTTTTATTAAATGTTAGATACATTTAATATTATCAGTAGAATATATATAATATAAAATTTTCACAAATGACATCATCTCCTTATTCTAATTTAAGGAGTTTTATTCCAGCAACACCAGGCAATTTATGGAATAGTATGTGAAGTATTTATTTATAAAAAAAATTATATACACTTAATCTGTGATTAATATAATTAAAAATAATTATGTGTATATATCAGGAATAAAAATTTATTAACAAAATTGATATACATACATAATGTATTATTAATTAAATTTATTAAAAAAATAATATAATAGATTTTGTCATACTCTGCCACTATGCCAGCAAATACTGTCGGGAAGTGATGGCACCGCCAGGTCCGCCGCAGTGTATCCGCTGCTAACGATGCGAAACGCTGACGGTAAATTGTATTTTTTCTTTATCTTACCGTGGACTGAAGACAACCCACCCTCCGTTACAGCCAGTGAGGACCACGCTCGGCGGACCCAAAAGTGCTGTTCACGTGCAGGATCCCCGAGGGCGAGAGGAATAGAGATTTTAGAATGCCATCAAAGAAGTCAACACCCAAACGTAGATCTCCGACACTGTGTTTTGTCTCCGCAACTTTCTTGTGGACAGCCACGTACTTTTGAAACGTACGGGATATGGTACGGATCTTCGCCCACCACATACGCGGCTTCATGACTGTTTCGCAGTCCTTGTAGCTGGATATGTCAGGTTCTTCAAAAGATAAGAATAAGTAAAATTTTGAGGTTTGTGAAGTCAAAATAATAACTCCCCTACCGCCCCATGTAGCTGTAAAGCAAACGCTAAAATTATTTATTATTCTTATTCAATCTTCCATTTCCATTCGTTTTTCCCGGTGTGTGAGAGATTCTGGGGAATCTAAACATTGAATTCAAGTATTTGTTAACTTGGCCGAAAGTTTTCAAACGCGTTTCTGTGTCGCCGAGGCACCGACACTCTCAGCTAACTGTCCACTGTAAATGACTGCACCTATATTTACAAAAAAGCTATGAATTCCAGGGGGAAAAAAAAGAAATAAAGTTTCAGAAGCATTATATTTTCTAAAAGAATAAACCTAACATATATATATTTTTTAAAGGTAATTTCATTTTTTAAACTTAAAAATAATGTTTTGATAAATGCTTCTAATATTTCTTTCCATTTGAAAATACGTTATGTTTGAAAGGTAAGTGAAGTGTAAGCTTCCAATATCTTTTTTCTAAAAATTTGTTTATTTTACAAGTATTTAAATAAAATTACAAATAAAATTATTTACCGATTGTTGTGTAAAATTAGAACAAAAAAATAATAGAAAATATACAGCGTCTAAAATATATACATGATGTATAAGAAGCAATAATGTAGTGTTTGAAATCAAACTAGGCTGGTGAGATATTGTTTGCTCTTCCTTGCAAGTACCTAGTGTTCATAGCTTGCAATGCAAAAGCAACGGAAAGAAGCCGGATTTCATTATAAATCAATTAAAATCATTTATGCAGCTCATTCATGTGTACTTTTTGTCTCCTTAACCTAGCACCTCATTGTGCGAAGTGTTTTTAATTTTTTATTTATTTTTACTTTAGTTTGGGGATGAAAGTCAAAACACACAATTGGAATTTGAAAACTTTTATTTTCCACAATACTTTGATGGGATTTGGATTTTACCCATTATACCGCAGAGTATTGAATGAGAATGAAATTACATGAAATAATACATATATTTGAAGAGATAGGAAGATAAAAATAGGAGAGAAACAAATAATTTAATAAGTTTGATAATAAATAAAGTAATTGTTAAAATATCTCAAATACGATAATCAGAGTAATAAGAATAGAAAGCGTACCTGAAGAATCCATGAATTAGAGAAAGGCAAAAATGCAACATATTGGACTCTTTGGCTTTCAGAGAGAGTTCAGAGAGAGAGTAAATTCAGGATTGTAGTGGTACCTCAGTCACGTTAAAACCAACTCTTATAGACATTTGTTTAACGGACAAAAGGAGTTAATTAGATAAACCTTTTAATTAAATAAATAAATATAATTAGAATTATATTTCTCTCTCTCTGACTCAGTCAGCATTTTGATAGGACCAAAGCTGACAGCCCAAAAAGTTGTAGGTTGGGCCTCTACTCAAAATATCTTGTACAGTCCACCTATCACAGTCCACACAAGATTATGATGGCTCAATTTGTACTGAACTTAATAATTAATTAAATAACAATCCACATATAAAATTATTCTAACAATCCCCCACTTGGATTGTATTTAATTAATTATTCAGAAAACACCATTAAGCTACTGTCATAATTCAAAAAATGAAACTTTACAAAATCACTGGATCCTATGGGGAAGCAAGTGATATCAGACACAAATATAAGGTTCCAT
Source organism: Gleditsia sinensis (assembly GCA_037074535.1). Lineage (NCBI taxonomy): Eukaryota > Viridiplantae > Streptophyta > Magnoliopsida > Fabales > Fabaceae > Gleditsia > Gleditsia sinensis. Next base: position 7,734,460 of record CM073473.1, read on the forward strand.
AATTTGAATATGATATGATATAATTTATAATTTTCAATTCAGTTCAATAAGATAACAATACATAGTCACTGATTCCTATAGGGAAACAAGTGATATATATATATATATATATATATATATATATATATATATATATATATATATATAACGTATTATGACAAAATCATTGAATCCTATGGGGATACAAATGATATAAAACGCATCAAACTGAACTGAATAAAACTTACGGAAAATAAAATAAATAATGATATGATATCAAATATTTATTAGACTCCCACTAAACCAAGAAATTAAAAGAATTCACAATACCCATATAAATTACATAATTTCGAAAAAAAATTACGGATAAACCCTTGATCAACAGATCTGCAAGCATTTGAGTACTAAGAATGGTAATTACATGAGTCTGACATAATTCTACAAGTTGTCACACATGATTGCGATACATAAAGATATTATCACCAGACCTCGAGCGTTTATTTCTAATTACAACACTGATTTGAAGATTAAGAAGTTTAAATGACCAATCATTCAAACGATATAAATCACATGTTAAGGATACAGAGTCAACAAAAATAGAATCAAAACATATATCAATATTTCTATTTCCTTAAGAAAAAGAATAATCATCAATATTCAATATAAAAGTCGAAATTAAATTTCTTCTCCCAAAAGGAACATAAATTATTCAAAAAAAAAATTTGTCTAGAATTCAAACTTAAAGAAATAGATACAATGTATTATACTGATGCCCTACTCCCTACAAAGTCAAAGATTGTCCTCTTGTATTTGAGTCTCTTCATTTTCTTGCTTGTTCTTCAGTTTAAAACAATCATTTCTCATGTGTCTGTGTTTTTTACAATAATTACAGATGCCATTAAAGAACTTTGATTTTGATTTCTCTTTCTTCTCATAATTTTTCTTAAAATTTGGTTTACTAGATTGTTACACCTCAACCTTCTGCTCTTTTTTCTTATTCCATCCTCCAGACTGACTGTTGGAGCCATGAGATACATAATTCACATAGTGAGACTGATTCTTTTTTATAGCTTCTTCTTCTTGAGTAACAATCGAAATTAGTTGGTCAATAGACAATTCTGCTTCCTGCGAATTATATGAAGTTCTCAAGAATCCATATTCTGTTGGCAAGGATTGGAAAACACGATAAACTAAAGTGCTTTCTCCCAAATCAACTCCATAGGATTTTAACTTGTTGAAATAATGAACAAGTTTCAAAATATGCTCCCTGACACCAGACACTCCATCATATCGAGTATTATCAAGCAGCGAAAGATAAAATTTTTTTTGACTTTTGTCAAGTCTCTTGTATTTATCACCAATTGCTTTCAGGTATTCCACTGCAGTATCTTTTTCAGGAATACTATCCCTAATACCCTTTTCAATAGTATATTTGATCACCGCCAAACAGATCCGATTGGACTCAAACCATTTCTTATGATAAGTTTTGTCAGCAGCACTGGATTACAAAGTGAGATCCTCCGGTTTAGGTTCTCTCAAAACCAAATCTTTCTCAAAAATAGTAAGGTACATATTCAGAGACTCTTTCCAGTCATCATAGTTAGTCCCATTGAGAGCCTTCACAAAAGATAGTTGCGTAAAAGTAGAAACTGAAATCAACAACAAAATGAGAAATAGTAATTATGCGTGCCCAACATAATTATAATACAAAATTCCCAAAACAAAATTTCAGTTATGCAACTATAATGGCACAAAGAGAAGGCTTTTATACAATTAAGATTTGACTCATACAAAAGTCCATACAAAATATATTCAATATTTCCATACCTGTAGGGTATAACAAATATTTAATACATTATAAGTGTTATATTTATGCCTATCCTTAAAAGTCCAAACCCTCAAAATTACATTAACAATGTCACACCTATGGGGTATGTCCATCATCAATGCAATGTGATTCTAAATTTGACAAATAATAAGATTTTCATTATCTTTAAGACAAATTAAAGAAATTTCATGAGTCTTTAAAGTTTATTAGGAATTAGGGAAAGCCTAGGTGAATAAATATAAGATTAAGAGGTGTTTAGGGCATAATAATAATTCTGGATTTTTTTTGTTTGGGCCTATTTTCTGAATGGGCCTCACTCTCGGCCCAGCACCATGCTTAAGTGAAACTCACAGTTTCACTTAAGCCCAAGCAGGCCCAGAAAAAAATAGCCCAGGCCCAACGTGCCCAAGCCCAGGCCCAACACTTCATCTTCCTCACTGGTCGGACCCTTAGAGCCCGACCCGGATGCCATCGTGACCCGGTTGGCAGTTGTACAGTGCTGCGATCCAGCAGATTTTCAGGCGAGCTATCCGGCGATCCAGACGATAGTTTCTGGTGAGAAAAACCGCCGTTCTGACCAGAGTAATCCGAGGAACATGTTTCTTTCATCGATTGATGCAATCATCCAACAAATCGGTAAGATCTACAAGCCCAAAATTCTCCTATGCAAACATCAATCTCTGGCTTAACAGAGCAGCGCTAGAGCTCTCGTTTCTGGGTTTGGGTGCGAGAAAAGATTCTCGCTTTGGGTCCGAGAGATGAATCTCGCAACACCGCATCGTGATTTTATCAACCAAAGCACAACACCTCATCGTGTTTGAGGCGCTGGAGGCTCGTGAATGCATTCTGATACATCCAGGTTCTTCACATCCAGTTATAAATTATGGGTTCATTTTAGTTTCCTTCAATATTATTTACAGAAAGAAAAACTTATAGCAAAATACAGTGGACCATGAAAAATTAGAAGAATAATGCCAGAAAGCTAATACTCGCTAGTACCTGAGCCCTAGCCTATCATATTTTATTTCTGAATTCTCATAGCATAAAATATATAGGAATTAATATTAACAAACCATACCCATCAAAATATTCTCAAAGACAAGGAAATTAATAAGTAAAATTGGGGTTTTGCAATTGAACATAATTAAACGCTAAATTGAGATACTATAACATATGCTCTGATACCAAGTGTTAAAATATCTCAAATACGATAATCAGAGTAATAAGAATAGAAAACGTACCTGAAGAATCCATGAATTAGAGAAAGGCAGAAATGCAACCTACTGGACTCTTTGGCTTTCAGAGAGAGTTCAGAGAGAGAGTAAATTCAGGATTGTAGTGGTACCTCAGTCACGTTAAAAACCAACTCTTATAGACGTTTGTTTAACCGGCAAAAGGAGTCAATCAGATAAACTTTTTAATTAAATAAATAAATATAATTAGAATTATATTTCTCTCTCTCTGACTTAGTCAGCATTTTGATAAGACCAAAGCTGACAGCCTAAAAAGTTGTAGGTTGGGCCTCTGCCCAAAATATCTTGTGTAGTCCACCTATCACAGTCCACACAAGATTATGATGGCCCAATTTGTACTGAACTTAATAATTAATTAAATAACAATCCACATATAAATTTATTCTAACAATAATAAATGGGTAAAAAAAGGTAGGGCATATCCAATCTTATAAATGGTTCAAATCTTTGATGCCTTTTTTCAAATATATTTTGATTTTTCAAAATATTATTCAAATTAAAGATCTCATCTAATGGTTTGTTCAATTTATTTTACTAAAAGAAACTACATTGTTTAGAAACGATCGCATAAATAGTGTATAAATTAGAAGTTAATTTTATAATTTGAAAGTAAATATTGTTAATACTTAATACAAAATTGTGGACTGACATTCTTTTAAGTAGAAGAATTTAATTTAATTAATTGAAATTTAAGGGTGATTATTAAGTATTTATAATTCGTTTAACAAAATTATGGTATATGATTTTTTTTAAATACTTAATGAAATTATAAAAAAAACATTCACATATTATATATTTAATATATATTAACAAGCCTCTAGAAAAAATATTCACTTTGTAGAATACAATTTCAGACGCGTAAGCCCACACGGGCTCTTTTTACGCTTGTGCTATTAGCAATAGGCTGAAGAATAAGAGAAACAAGCCCACAATGGCTAGTCCAATTTGATCCATAGCCCAGCTCGATTGGCAGTGCGATTCTGCAGAGCACCTGTCATTCCCATTGCGCGCTGCGAAGTGCTATTAGGGTTTGTTGCTTCCTCAGCACAGGAAAATTGTTGATCGCAGTTAGCTATGGAGACGTAATATGTATACGGGATCATTAGTTACACTATACGTGAACTGTATTCTCTTTCTGCGACAGACTGGTACAAATTTAAAATTTCTCAAACATTTTAGCTGCGAGCATGGGTCTTGGCTTTAGTTTTTATGCAGTTTTCATTTCCTTGGTTTCTGTTTGTTATAATTTAGTGAAAGAAATGCTTCTGAGTATACATTTACTCTGCTAATTCAGATTTTAGGATACGATTCAAAGATTGTTGCAGCTACGGTTCGAGCATAGAATTAAGCTAGAGCAAAACTTAGGCACTTATCGAGAAAAAGAGGCACGTAACACAACTTGTTGTTTGACTAATTTATGGGGTTTCGTACATTGGATTTCTGTTAGTTCCTATTGTTTTCGGGTATTTTTTTTCTATGTTGTTTTCGTCTCATTTCCTGAAGCAAATAGCAATTCTACAAATCATTAGAGAGAGAGAAAAAAAGACCCTCGACTAAGCTATTTCTGTTGTCCAGGAACAGTAAATTACTCTTTTTTTAGCATCGTAATGTAATCCAGACTCGGTCATTGATATCAGATGGATTGGCAAAGTAGGTTATTTTCTTTGGTTAGTAAACAACGGCAATTAAATGAATTCAATTATTTATACAGTAACACGTAAGCTGCTGCATATTCATGAGCTGTACAAATGAATTCAAGTGGACTAACTTGTTTTTGAGGAATAGTTCAGTTGTTGTAAAGATGAATTTTATGTCAGGCAGAAATAATTTCTTGGAATGCTTATCTCACTATCTGATAGCATAAAAGAAGGAATTTTATTTTCGTTTGTTGTAGGTACATTAAGAAACACCTTAAAGCAGTTAAATTGATAGAAAGATTGATGGAACGACAGAGTCGTGATTATGCAGCTGCTTCTGCTACAGCATATGCTCAACAGCAGCGACAGGCAGCAAATATGCAACAACAGCAACAGTTTGGATTTCACCCCCCACATCAGCAGTTTCCTTCATCAGTGCATGGTCCTCCTTTTCTACCCCCAGGTCCTGCACATCCTTCACTGCAACAATATCCCTACCATCACCCCCTGCAGCAGCAGCAGCAGCAACTTCAACAGTTACATCCTCATGCTCCTCCCCCACCTCCTCACCTTCTTCTTCAGCAGCAGCATCAAGCACCGCCTGCTTTCCCTTCTCATTTTCCTCCTCCTCTTGTTCTATCACCCTTTCATGGTCAATATGATTCTGCTCCACCCCCAGTTGCTCCCCCTTCTGATCCCGAGCTCCACAAGCGTATTGACAAACTAGTTGAGTATTCTGCAAAAAATGGTCCTGAATTCGAAGCCATGATACGTGAAAAACAACAAGATAATCCTTCCTATAGTTTCCTCTTTGGGGGGGAGGGCCATGGTTACTACCGTTATAAGCTTTGGTTATCAACACGTCCACCAGGTGGTTCTTTCAATCCGTCTTTTCCACCATCTTCCATGCCTATGATTCATCCTCCACCAAATCCAATTATGAGTCCATCTCCTCTAAATGCTCCTCCAATGAATGCTGCTGCAATTACTTCTTCAGCTTCAATGCTAGGGCCACCTCAGATGAACCCTCTCCCTTTCCAACAGTTCTATGATCAACAACACCACCATCAGCATCCTCAGCCTTTTGGGCTTCATGGTCGACCCGATTATGATCAGCCATCCAAGTCTTATAAAGGGCTCTCTGGGCCACTTCCATCTGATGTATCAATGGAGCTCAGTAATGTTCTAAATAATCTAAATGGTACAAAAGAATCAATTAAAGGTGCTAAAATGTGGTTCATGCAGAGATCTCCATTTGCACCAGCTCTTGCTGAGGCTCTCAGGGACAGGGTCTTTACATTGGATGACATTGAAAGGCAGTTACATATCATATACCTTGCCAATGACATACTTTTTGACAGGTAAAGTACACTTTCATTTCAGTGCTGTGCAAATTCTTTTTGTTGCCATTTTAGAAACATGACTTACATCAACTGCTTATATGTCCTTGATTGACGACCACTGTGTATTGGCTGTGATACTGCATTATAATGTTTGACCTCATGTGTTTCTTGCTTTCTTAAACCTCTGTGTGTTTTCTAGAGTTGATGAGTATTTTTGTGGAATAAAATTTCAAAAGTATTTTTCCTTGTCAAAATTCTATCAAGATCTGATAAAATACTCTTTTTAAGAATTTTTTGCTTCTATTCATTGGCCCCAAAAAGAAAAGAGTTTTGCTTCAGGAAAAAGTATGGATCCTACTTGCACTCCATTTTGTGTCTCTTTACTCTAGTGTCAAGATAAGCTTGGGTTTGTGTGTGTGTGTGTGGGTGTCATCGAGACCAATGTGACTCTTTATTGTTGTTTATATTTTATCTATCTCTGTACTAAGAGTTACGACAGTCAATTCATCCCTTTTTCATATAACAACTTCCTTCTCCCAATTACAATGAAAACCAGACCAATTATATTTAAGTTTCAAAAATATATTTTTAATATTTACTCGACTAAAAATCTAGATCAGAATATGAAATTAAATAACTAAGTAACAAATGTAATCGATACAATTAGTATGACAATGTTAAATTTTTTGAAAGTTAACAAATATATAGGTTTAAGAAATTTATTTAAAATCTTTTTTGATATATTACCAAGATCACATTTCATATTTAAGGTTAAAATTTAGAATGATACCATATATTGCATATAAAACATTATCGCTTTTTTTTTTTCTATAAAAAAATTATAAAATTTATTTTGCTAATAATGAAATGTTAAATTTATTAGTTTCAAAATTTTTAATTAGAATATTAAATTTGAAAAATTTTTGCTTATAAATTTTTGATAAATGGGATACTAGTTTGCAAGGTGTGAGATGAATTTCTTATGGGAGGCTAGTTACTTGTTTCTACTTTCTAGTTCAAACGTTGTAATTCATGTAATTCATTTGATTCATGTAATCGACTCTATCTAATGAGAAAATGCTTAGTTTGTTGTTGTTGTTGTACTTTGTTGTGAGTTTACAAAATCTCCCCTTTCTCTTGCTTATTTTCATCCTGGATTTTAGTATTAAGCATGACATGGATATTAATGTGAATTTTGCTTTTCATCATCCTTGACCTCGGTATTACTGATTTACAGCTTGAATCGGAGGGCAAGCAATCACGACCTTGACAATGAAACCCTTGCGTTTAAACCTGTTTTAGGCTCTATGCTTGCAAGGATTTATCATAATCCTCAGAGCAATGAGGAATACCGGAAACGATTGCACCAGATGGTGGAGTTCTGGGCTTCTAAAGAGGTCTATGATCAAGAGACTATATCTTTATTGAAGGGTGAGATGATTGGTGGGCCACAAACAAATTCTTTTCCTGGGCCTTCAAAGGATTTATCATCTGCTTCATCAGATTTAGCTGCAGGTAGCTTTTCTTTTGGAAGTCAGGGAATCACCTCATTTGATAATTGGCTAATTTTCAAGAGATGGGATGGTAGTTGATTTCAAAATATCCTCTTCGCCAGAAAAATCCTACACAAATAACCCTCTTGCATCAATAATTTGTCTCCTCAAGTTTGTTTGTTTGGTTTTTTAAGGCAACTTCGTTTGTTTCCTTGGTTTTATCCGTAAAACATAAAAAACTATTTTTTATGAGTTTTTCTCGAAGTATCAAAAATGACAAGGCAGTAAATTGTGTTGCAGTATCACCAATCACATCCACTTACAATCTGTGATGCCATCAGTAATGGATATGAATATGCCCTTTATGTAGCAATAGCTTTTAAATAAACTCTTTAGTTTCGTGCCCACTACATTACTATGAGTTTTTTTTTTTTTTTTTTAATCTTGTTTAGAAGAGATTGTTGCCTTGAGGTTTAGTCGACTTGACTTGAGAATTTATTCATGAAACCTTTCTCCCTTGTAATTGTAGGAATGCTGCAGCAGACTCCCAACCATATTGCCCAGCAGTGGCAATCCGATAGGCCAGGTTCTGGTTCAAGTATACCAGAACTAGATCATTCTGAAAAGCATGCAGCTCTAGGGCAGTCAATGCCACCATCTCTGGTACCCCAGCAGTTTCTTCCTAATTCTGCTCCTCTCAGTGCCTTTGCAGGGCCCATGGCTATACCATCGTCTGTTCAACCAGCTAATCAACCACCTGCTGCTCATTTATTGTCACCTCCATCATCTGGCACCGGTGAAAAATTACCTCCATATCCGTTGTTCCCACCTGGCCTTATTCCTGGAATGGTTAAAAAGATGCAGATTGGCAGTGGGGTCCCATATTCTCCCCTTAGCCCTTTAGACATTCCAACTGTGATACCACCATCAACGGTACCGCCATCAGATATTCTTCAAAGAGTGTCAAAGTTCTTTAAAGAGATTGGCGAGGTTAATCCTTCTGAGGGCCCAATGAATTCTGATTCAAGAGATGAAGATGAGGAGTATGAGCGAGAATATGAGAGGGAGCCTCCAGTGCGAAAGGGAGGTGCTTGCATCCCTCCACCCCCAAACTTGCAGATAGATCCAGAGACGGGGACCTATGCTGATGGGAGTGTAGATCGGAAACCAGGATCAAGTGGGTCGGGGAGGCTAGGACTTGGGGCCACAGCCAATCCCAATGAGGCGAGTCAGTATGATGATGTATATACGTCTTACAGGAAGCAGAGAAGCACCACTTACCATTCGTCAATGAGTGCAAGAGGGGCGACTAGATGAATGGCACTTAATTATCATCGGAAAATTGGAATCTCCGGGTATTAGACTAGGTGTATCTGTTAGTTTTTGTTGTTAATCTTTCTCTGAAGAGCTGGTAGTTGGTCTGATATGTTTATTTGCTATGAACTACTGTTCTTTTTTCATCTGGGTTCGTGGTAGTATATATCTTGCTTTTTCCAAGGGGAAGATCCGACAATGTCTGTAGCACTAAGAGGTTACGGGGGCAACACGAGTGATAATGACCATTTCGAATCATTTCTCTTGTGATGAATTTTTCTTCTCCAAGTAAACTTTATATCGATATCTCTTTGTCGACAAGGACAAAATCAAATTACTTAGGGCAATTCTAATAGGAGTTGCTTGTGAGCGCACAATTACAGTAGTACTGCATCTTATCATTTTTTGTTGTTGGAGTTTATAAGCGTGGTGTTTGAATGTAAGCACCGTTGCATATTGAAGCAAAGGTTGTTCAAACGAAAATTACTCAAAATTAAAACAAAATCATAAAAGATGGTTGGTGTTGTTGCTCTTATCGGTGGTATTTTATTGTGTGTGTTTTAGTTAGTACCAACTAAATAAAAGCATAATTTTAAAATAAAAACTCAATTTTTATCATTTTTAATTAATTATATATGTGTGTGTTTTATTTTAATTTTTTTATATATTTATTGTTTTAAAATTAAAATATAAATAAATTAATATTTTAAATTAAAATATAAATAAACGTGAATAACATATAAAAATATAAATTAATTTGTAAAATATACTTAGTAAATTTTTTAAAATTATACTATTAAAATATAAAATTATACTATTAAATTATAAAGTTGTTTAAAATATTATAAAATTATTTAAAAAAATAATAATAATATAATATTTATAAAATTCACTTAAATAACTTTGATGAATATGCTAATCTTCTTAGTTTTCAAATGGTGTAGAAGTTGGAAATTTCATGTTTACCTATGGGCTAACTCAGACTTTTTTTTTGCGGGTTTGAAGTAATTGATATATCTGTGAGTGTGTGTGAGTTATTTGGTGTTGTGCGGCGTAGCGTTACTATTGATACGAAAAGTTTTCCAACAAAACCGTCGGCCCCTAAAATAATATCTTATAATCTATCACAAATGAAAAATATTTGTAATATTATTGTATAATTAAATTATTATCTAAAATTTAACATCAAATTTATTTTATTATTAAAATTAGATTTTAATATAAAATATTAATTTAATTTAATATATAAATTAAAATTTAATTAATATTAATTTGATATTTTTATAACATTTGGAGGTAGGATTTTTAATTTTTTAATTATATTATTAAATTATTAATAATTGAATATCACTTAATATATTAAATAAAATAAATATAATAAAAATTATAATTTTAATCGTGAAATATAAAATTTTAAATAAAAATAATTAAGATATTAAATTAAAAAAGTTAATTTTTTAAAAATTAAATTAGAAACAAAAATATAATTAGAAGTTATTTTCAGTAATTTGTTCTTAGACCTATTTTTTTAGTCTAAATTTGTACATAAACCGAATGCTAGGGAGAGAGTATCATCAATTTCTTTTTTGGGACAGGCGAGAGTATCGTCATTTTTTTAACTTTATGTGCCTCATAGATATGGGCCTGACGCCGTAGTCTTTACACATTGGGCTCCTTGGATAGCAAAAACATAGCCCGGCCTATTGAAGCCGCTTGGGTGCCCTATCTTTATACATCGTCTTCTCTGTGTTCGCGTTCCTTATCGCCCTCAGGCCTCAACTGTATGCTCGTGCGCCGCATCGAGTAGCAAGCACCACGAGCAGTTACTCTCTCCATCTTCTTCGCCTTGCTTCTGGTGACTGTGCCGTTATCAGCCGAGGGTTTTCGCTAGGTACGTGAACTGGTTTCTTATTCTGAGACAGACAGGTAAAAAATTTGAATTTCTCAACATTCTTGACGCGAACAAATTGGGGCTCGGATTTATTTTGTATATTTGAAACTCAGTGCAGGGATCTGTATTCAGTTTTCATCTCCTTTTTTTGTTGTAATTTGTTTTGTGAATTTTCCTAAAGTGATTAGAAAGACCTAAATTTGCTTTCGTTTTAATCTAGTGAAAAAAATTTCTGGGTATACATTTATTTTGGTGATTCATATTTTAGGATGCGATTTAAAGATTGTTGTAGCCATGGTTCAAGCATTGATTTACGCTATAACACACACTTGGGCAGCGAACGAGGAAATGTTCAAGTAACACAAATGTTCAACTTACTAGGTTTTCAAACCTGTGAATGAATTTCTATATTATCCGACTTAGGGCCTTCGCCATTTAATGAACCAGGCTTTTTGGTCCTTGAGTTATGAGGTTTCCTATAGCGAGTAGATCTCTTTATAGTTATAGTTTTAAATGTGTGGACATTTTTTTTTCCTGGTAAACATTTATTTTAATTTCTCTGTGCTGGCATTTACTGGATCATGTTTTTATCTTCATTACAGATTTTTGGTAATATTGATCTGCTTTTTAGAGCTTTTGACAAAGGATGGCTTCAAGATTCTGGACCCAGGTCATTAAAATATACTTTCATTACCTCATTTTGGTGGTTTTTTATGTGGAATTGAAGAATACTTTATGCTTTTTGTTAAAACATATATTTTTTTCAATGACAGGGCGGTAGTGACTCTGAGGAGGAGGAGAGTGACTATGATGAAGACATTGAGAATGTAGCAGGTGAAGCTGCTAATCAAACTGTTAAAAGCAGATACTTGCAAGGAAATGCCAGTGATAGTGATGACTCGGATGGCCAAAAGCGTGTTGTTAGGTCAGCAAAAGACAAGCGGTTTGAAGAGATGTCTTCTACCATAGACCAGATGAAGAATGCTATGAAGATTAATGATTGGGTGAGCTTGCAAGAGAGCTTTGACAAGATAAACAAACAACTTGAGAAAGTCATGCGTGTCACTGAGTCTGAGAAGGTCCCCACTCTTTACATTAAGGCGCTTGTGATGTTGGAAGACTTCTTGGCTCAGGCTTTGGCAAATAAGGATGCCAAAAAGAAGATGAGTAGTAGTAATGCTAAAGCCTTGAACTCAATGAAGCAGAAATTGAAGAAGAATAATAAGCAATATGAGGATCTGATTAATAAATATAGGGAAAATCCTGAGAGTGAAGAGGACAAAGATGAAGAGGAGTCAGAGGAAGAGGATGAAAGCGAGGAGGAGGTCATTGAGGAGCTTGAGAAGATGCAAAAGTCAGATTCTGAAGATGGTGATCATGAAGATGACAGGTCAGATGCCATGGAAACACCTTGGGACCAAAAACTTAGCAAGAGAGACAGACTTTTGGATAGGCAATTTATGAAAGACCCTAGTGAGATCACTTGGGACATGGTTAACAAGAAGTTCAAAGAGGTTGTGGCAGCTAGGGGCAGGAGGGGAACTGGAAGGTTTGAACAGGTCGAGCAACTTACCTTCTTGACAAAAGTTGCTAAAACACCTGCACAGAAGCTGGAAATTTTTTTTAGTGTTGTTTCTGCTCAATTTGATGTTAATCCTGGTTTAAATGGGCATATGCCTATAAATGTGTGGAAAAAATGTGTACAAAACATGTTGGTCATTCTTGATATTCTAGTGCAGTACCCAAACATAGTTGTTGATGATACAGTGGAGCCTGATGAGAATGAAACTCAGAAAGGGCCTGACCATAATGGTTCAATTCGGGTTTGGGGGAACTTAGTTGCATTCCTGGAAAGAATAGATGCTGAGTTTTTCAAGAGCTTGCAATGCATTGATCCTCATACACGTGAGTATGTTGAGAGACTTAGGGATGAACCAATGTTTCTGGCTCTTGCTCAGAATGTCCAGGAATATCTTGAGAGGGTTGGGGATTTTAAAGCTTCTTCTAAGGTAGCCCTTAGACGGGTTGAACTCATCTATTATAAACCACAAGAGGTTTATGATGCCATGAGAAAATTGGCTGAGCTGACAGAAGATGCAGGAGAGGTAGACGAGGAGTCTAAAGGGTTTGAGGAAACAAGGATTCCTACTGCATTTGTTGTTACTCCTGAGCTTGTGCCTCGAAAACCCACTTTTCCAGACAATAGCAGGAGCCTAATGGATTTATTGGTGTCCCTGATATACAAATTTGGGGATGAGCGGACTAAGGCACGTGCAATGCTTTGTGATATATATCACCATGCTCTTCTCGATGAGTTCGCAACAGCCCGTGATCTGCTGCTTATGAGCCATTTGCAAGATAGTGTTCAGCATATGGATATATCAACACAGATACTTTTTAACAGGGCTATGTCGCAGCTGGGTCTATGTGCTTTTCGGATTGGGCTGATTTCTGAAGCACATGGCTGTCTGTCTGAACTTTATTCTGGTGGAAGGGTGAAGGAGCTGCTTGCGCAGGGTGTCTCACAAAGTCGCTATCATGAAAAGACTCCGGAACAGGTGTTGATTATAACAATTTTTTAGATGTTTTTTTAATGTGTCCTTTTAAATCATGATTGATATTTTATGCTATTACATAGCTATCATTGGTAGTGTTGGAGATTTGCATATTCTTCTTGGTTTTTCCTTTTATTATCTGTTATTCATTTCCTTGAAGTAGGTTTGATGCCTTGACATGTTGATGGCACAGTGCTGATTTTAGTCATAGTTTTTATGTGTTTATTGAGACTGACAAAGCTGGTGAAAAATACTTGTATGTGCTTACTCTAAGTGATATCTGAAGTGAAAACCACTGCAAGGAACCATGAGCCCCTGTCACTCTAGTGCTGTGCTATTTTCAGTGGCTTGTGGATCTATTGCTTGTGAACTACGTTTGACTTGGATTATGATTGCGTTTCTTGTAGACGTACTGAAGGGAATTGAGGAAGTGATACCCAATTACCTCTGAACCATATACAAGGAACCTAATAGCTGGATCATTTTTTATGAGTTTTGACTCTATTGCATTCAAGTTTTCTGATGGTGACTTCACTCACCAAAATAGCAATGTTGCTGGGGGTTGAGGGGGTTTTATGTCAGTTTAGAGTCATGTTCTGTGTTAATAGTAGAAATATTTGACGATTGTTTAATTTCATGATCTAGTTGTACCATTTGCTAAGTGGAAAAATGTAATCAGTTCATGTCTTGATATGCTTTACTTACATTGCATCTTTCAGACTTGCGTATATCATTTATAAACTTATAGCTGTTATTGTGATAGTGTTGTCATCTGCGCCTGTATTATGAAGTTTTGCAACACTGCTGGCAAATCTATATGTTTGCTTAACACATTTATATCAGGATTAACTTTTGTTTCACATTAAGAGGATTACCCATAGTGTTGTCGTCTGCTGCTGCATTATCAATTTTTTGCAACACTGCTGGCAATTCTGTTAACACATTTATATCAGGATTAACTTTTGTTTCACATTAAGAGGATTACTTTTTAAGGCAATATAGCAATTACATTGCTTCTTTCAGACTTGCATATATCATTCATAAACTTATATCTGTCATTGTGATAGTGTTGTCAACTGCTGCCTGTATTATCAATTTTTTGCAACACTGCTGGCAAATCTCTTTGCTTAACACATTTTTATCAGGATTAACTTTTGTTTCACATTAAGAGGAATACCTTTAAGGCAATATAGCAGTTAACTTTCCTTTTTACCTCCTCTTCCAGGAAAGATTGGAAAGGAGACGTCAGATGCCATATCATATGCACATCAACCTTGAGCTCCTGGAGGCAGTGCATCTTATATGTGCTATGCTACTAGAAGTCCCTAACATGGCAGCTAATGTTCATGATGCAAAGCGCAAGGTCATTAGTAAGACCTTCCGTCGCCTGCTTGAGGTTAGTGAGAAGCAGACATTTACAGGTCCACCTGAAAATGTCAGGGATCATGTCATGGCTGCTACAAGGGCTCTTAGCAAGGGAGACTTCCATAAGAGTTTTGACGTTATCAACTCTCTGGATGTCTGGAAATTTGTTAGAAATTGTGATAATGTGCTAAAAATGCTCAAGGAAAAGATTAAGGAGGAGGCGCTAAGGACCTACCTATTTACCTTTTTCTCATCCTATGATTCTTTGAGCTTGGAGCAACTCACTAAAATGTTTGACCTCTCTGATGGTCACACCCATAGCATTGTTAGTAGGATGATGATCAATGAGGAACTCCATGCAAGCTGGGACCAACCAACTGGGTGCATTATTTTCCAGGATGTTGAGTACTCTAGGTTGCAGGCTTTGGCATTCCAGCTGACAGAGAAGTTATCTATCCTTGCAGAGAGTAATGAAAGAGCAACAGAGGCAAGGATAGGTGGTGGTGGATTGGATCTGCCTTTAAGGCGGCGAGACGGCCAGGACTATGCTTCTGCTGCTGCAACAGCTACTGTAGGTGGTAGGTGGCAAGACTTGTCCCTTACTCAGACAAGGCAAGGTGGTACTGGACGTGCAGGATATAGTATTGGTGGCGGAAGGCCATTCTCATTGAACCAAAACACTGGGAGTGGCTATTCACGGGACCGAATGGGAAGAGGAACAGGTGCAGGCTATCAGAGTACAAGATATCAAGATGCTGCATATGGTGGATCAGGGAGGACAACAGCTTTGAGGGGAGCCCAGATGGATACATCTACTCGTATGGTTAGCCTCAAGGGAGTTCGTGCTTAAAAAAACAATTGGAAACCTCCCCGGGAAGGAGGGGGGGGGGGTGGTTTATGCTTTAGCATTTAAAATCGCTCGACCTTTTGGTTTTGATAATTTTATTTATGTACTGGAATATAATTTTGATGACGCTTGTTTTTATTTTCGACCCGTTATGTCATGTATTTTATCTGAAGTTGCAATGAGAAATGCATGGTTTCTTATGATTTGCAGATTGTTGCTTTCTTTGTTTTCTTCGTTTTGCTTGCGATTATTCTGTTTAAATTGCATTGTTGAGTTTCCGTCTAGTATTGAAGGGTATTTGACGTTGCCTTGTCTCTGTTTTACCTTCTTCCTACTTATAATTGTATTTTGCCATGTTTGATTTGGTAGACATAAATTAAGAAATATTATGTAATCATTAGTCATGTGATTACCTTCCTTTTTTTTTTAATCCAGAAATGTTACAGTTGATGGGTTCTTTCTCGCGGGAAAAGGGGGGTGGGGGTGGTTGCATCCCATTGCATTTTAATTTGAAGGTATTTATGAAGAACAACCAACGGAAACTACTACTAGAGTTCAAATCAAGCTGGGAGGTATTTTCAGAAGTTGCTTTTCCTTTTGTTCAATGTTCAAATATTCAAATATATTATTAAATTGGTTTCAGTTCTAAGGATTGAAAAGAACTTTCATTTTGAATTTAATCCCTACCCTTTGCTTTTCTCTTATTCTCATTTCCAAATCATGAATTTCCAATGCAGCTCGAACCAAAAAGAAAAAAATCTCATTGCACTAAAGGCTACCGAATTTCACAATGAGATTTATGCTGCCTCCCTACAACTTTGTAACCTTACTGCATATTCAATTGCTACTAGGTTTGTAATTGAAGCTAAGTCTAGTTCACATTTTAACATGGATAAATTTGTTTATTTAAAATAGATTCAGTTTGAATTTTAAATAAATTAAAAATTATAATTATTTTTGACACGATTATCATACAAAAATAGTACAACCAATTTATATTAATATTATAAATATAATATATATTTATATACATATATACAAATTAAATTAATTAAAATTATATTGTTATATTATGTATGTGCATGTATATATAAAATATATCATAAAAAGCTGATAAAAAACAGAGCTACATATCAGTCTAAAACTTGATTGATGGTAATTTATAGGCAAGCTGTGTTTTAGTTCCCAAAACAGAATTATTTTTGGTATTAGAACGGGAGTAATGGAAATAAAATCGATTATTATATAAATTTTGTTTAATAAAAATAATTTATAAATTAATTTAAAATTTATAAATTATACATTACTTAAAATAGCATATAATTTATAAATTTTTAATTAATTTAAATAAATTTTTTTATTAAATATCTTTATTTTAATTAAATAAATTTATAAATTAATTAAATAAATTATAAATTAATTTATTTAACTTATTATACACACTTTTAAATAATTCAATAAATTATTTTTAAATAAATGACACGATAATAATTATTTTTTTAGTAATATAAATAGCTGTTAGAATAATGTCAAATAGACTGCGTTGAAATATAAAAATGTTTGAAATTTTCGCTAATATAATTGCTTCGATGGTGGAATGGGAAAGCCACCAAAGGTACATTTTGAGGGGAAAAAACTACGCAGTGTTTGCCAAATGTAAATTTGGAAGCCTCCTAAACTTTGCTAAGCCACAACCTTTCGTAGTCTTCTGTCAGTGATTCAGTAGTATAACAAAGTACTGATAAAATCCAGTGCTTGGAATTTGGACTAGCATTACTGAATTGGTTTTTCTAGTAAATATTTCTTTAATCTTTATTCTTTTGTTACATCACCATCCTAATATAAGAATCTAACCTCTGAGAAGTAACCCTACAGCCCGCAGGAAGGAGCACCAAGTCCCATGCTGAGCAAAACCAAGTCCATGGTGTAGCCAACCTCATGAAACAGCCTTTTTATTTTTGTTATTGAAATAATTTCTCGAAAAATAATAATAATAAATTAAAATAGGTGTTGATGACAGAATAAAAAAGGTTTTAGATTCTATTCACACTTGGAGGCTCTCAACTGGAAGCATCGTTCCTTTACAACAGTAAATTGGTCTAATAGAGTAATATTCATGTGCAGAATCATTGCTCTTCTAAACAGTCCACTTAAATAGATTCGTAGGCTAAGTGACACCGAAGCAGTTTATGAATGATACAATGGTTTACAAAAAGTCATTTTCTTCACCAATAAAGAACAATGTCAAAACTAGGTGAAACACAGGATACAATATAAATTCAAGATTTTTTCTAAAATTAATTTTTCTCCTAAGATTAAAATTATCTGCCAAAACTAAGTTAAACATAGGATACAATATGGATTCAAGATTTTTTTTCAAAAGACTATTATCTTTGCAAAGATATTCAAGAAAATATTTTTATGAAAAGAGTGACGCTGTAAGCAAAGTAAGCTATTGATCAAAAGATGCAAAATCATCTAGACGCTGCAAAATAATCACAGAAGAAAAGTAAGTAACCAAAAAGATATCAAATTTTTTTTTGGACGGGGGCCAAAAAGATATCAATTAATGACTGTAAAGCATAACAAAAAAGAGAAATCGGCGTGTGTCATCAGTTACTTGCAAAATGGAAAACCTCCTCAGCATGTAAAGGTCCAGTAAAAGATTGTTATTTCAGTGTGAAGTCAGCCTTCAGTTTCATCTGACGAATTTGCTGGGTTTGAAGCATGTCCGCTCTCTCTAGTGCCATTACACTCTGCACCATCCTTTTTCATTGCACTGACTTCAGTTTTATCCGATAAAATTTCCACTTTTGAAGTCGGTATGCTCTCTTGTAAGTTACCGATTTCAATATCTTTGTTCTTAACATTATTCTCTGCACTACCCTTATTTTCCATCTTTAAAGTCTGCATGCTCTCTTCATTATCCTTAGCTCTATTATCTTCAATATCATTGTTCCTGATGTTATTCTCTGCACTATCCCTATTTGTGGCACTGCTTTCCGCTTTATCTGATAAATTTGCGATATTCTTCTCTGTGCTCTCTGCATTTCCCTTGGATTTTAAATTACTATCTTCAGCATCTTTGACCTCGTTGTAAATATCTTCTTCAATAACTTTTTTCTTGATGTCATTTTCTGCACTATCCTTATTAATGACGGCACTGGCTTTGGCTGATGAATTTACCATATTTGATGTCTGTGTGCTCTGTTCACTGCCATTAGTTTTGATATTAATCTCTTCATTATCTCCTTTCTTGGCATTATTCTCTGCACTACTGACTTTCAAAGGCCCTAGCTTCACTTCAATATCCTTTACAGAGAAAGTTAAAGATCTCACACCCTGAGCCTCAGCTAACCGGTGATTTGATGATGCCTATCACAAGAAATTAAAAGCCTAAATATTGATAACCACAATGTAATTTACACATCACTCTTCTAAAAGAATATGGCACGATACATTTTATAATAACTGAATAGTAAATCACGGTAAAAGCTTACAATTTCAAGTGTCTACCAATGGATGGTGAAAAGGCGCAAATTAAGCCTACAACTCGAGGAGAAATACAAATCCATTCTCTCAAACTTCCCATAGTACGAATCTATTTACGTGAAAGCATTTCCTCATGATTACCTTAATTATAAACTGATATATGAAAGGAAATCAAGCAAAACTTGATTGCGTCAAAGGCCAAACTTTATCTTTCTGTTCTACTGATAGCTATTAACTTGTCTAAAGCAGAATTTTCACAAGGATGTTCTCCAATAACCAAACAAACAAGATGGAAATGAACAAAAAAAGTTCACATTGGATATTTTTTTAATAGCGTTTGTTAATACTTGACCAACATGAGCGCATTTAATCCAACAATTGGGTGGGGTCATAGAACACTTTCAAAATAGTCTTTTTCCTTTAATATACTCCATTCATTTTATTCAATAAAAATAGTTTCCTTCAATATGTGCTCATTTACTTTATTAATTGACACAACAGCTTTCCTTGATAAATCCTCAATACCTAAAATGAAAATATTTTCAGATCTTACAAATTCAGTGCTTAGGATCTTTTCAAACACTACAACTTTTGTGTTTAAAATTGGCTATTCAAAAAATTCAGTAATGTATTTTGGTACTAAGTTTTCAGTTCTGTCAAAAACAACCTATGTCTTGATCGTTCATATACCCACAGACTAACCTGTAGAATTTGCTCCACTAGTGAATTAAGATCTTCCTCAGATGCTTCCCGGTAGATGCCGTGAAGAATGTACAACAGGTGTTTATGAAGGTCTTCAGAATAATGTTTATGAATCATGCATTGCGGAATAGCAGACCGACAACCCACTGCATAGAAAGGACAGTTTACAAGCTTCATTGGACAAACAGTTATGCAGTGCCTGTCCATCTCACGTCTCATAATGCTATCTGAACAATTCTGTTCACATGGAATTATCTTGAAAGGACAAATTGAATCGTGCTTCTCCAAAAGACTAGCACAAAACCTGGCATCACATCCCTCACTTTTGCAGATCATAGATCTAAAGCTGCAATGGTAAACATGATTGGCAAGCTCTTCAGAAGAATTAAATTTCATGCTGCAGTGAAATAAGTTCTTGAAGTCAACATTCTTAAGCAAAATCTCTGCAACTTTTTCTCTTCTATCTAGTGACCAAAAACCATCCATTTCCATCTCTTGAACAAAATCATCTATTTTGTCTTCTCTCTTTTCACTTAACAGCCATCCCGAAACCCGACTGAACAAATTCCTTTTCAAACTTGTAAATTCATCAACAAAATAAGAAGTGATATCAAATGGATGATCTGATACTTTGCCTTCTGGACCGTCTTCTAAGATAACAGATTCAGCAACGAACACTTCACTTCTCTGCGTAAGATATTCTATCATTTCCTTTCTCAATTCAACAGCCACAGAACCAGGAGTCCTGAAGAGATCTCCTGATGTGTTATCAACACAGGCAGTGGCTAATCCTGGAAGTAACATTTCAGCCACCTTGTAAACTACTTCTGTATCAAAAAGATGACAATGGAACAAGGGGCCTCCCACTTTCTCATCTTCAATCTTCTCAGGCCTAAGGTTCACGTCAGTTGTAGGCAGGTCCATGCTTGATATCACCTACAAAGGTAGAACCCTTCTATATAATTGATAACGCTTTCAAATTTCTGGAAAAAAAATTTATACTCTCCACTGAGTGACTTTTAGCTCTCCTGTGAGGTATGAAAGATTTATTGACGAGATATTGAACTTCAGAATTGGAAATATCATCATCTTTATTAAACCCACATGGGAGGGGAAGTAATAATCAACTTCAACGATCTCATTTCAGCTACCAAAATTTTTCGCAATCTCATTTTCCCTCCTCCTTATTAAATATCAAATCTCCAACTAGTGCAAGAAACCCAACAATAAATTTTCCAAAAATCCAGGAACTCTACTGTTCCACCACTCCTCCTCCTCCTCCTCCTCCTCCTCCAAGCAAAAGCAAAAGATACAGCGTTCAAAAATTAAGACTTCCGATCGCGTGCATTCATAGACCAGACTCACTATCGGACATAAATTTATCGCATAGTAACCCAATTGATCTGTGCAAATCAAACCGTCTATAATCACGAGGTCATTGCATCCAATGCAACTAGTCCCTCGAGTTCAACCTCTCGAAAATATTCATGAAAGGAATAATTACTGAAAAACAAAACTTACCGACACGAATTTTAAGATCTAAAAGAGTTAGCATTAAAGGGTCAATGCTCGCACCATCCTTGAAACCGTTCAACCTTCAAAGAAACAGAGAAAATACCATAAACAGAGAGTAAGAAAATGCAGATAGAGGGAAAACACTAACGGTTTAAAGAAAGTACTCCAATTTCGCGCAATTTGTCTCTTATCTATCTACCAATGAAGGTTGATGCAGCTTGTCGCAAACTTTAGGCGGCGAACCGGAGGATCGTATACTTCTCGGTTTGGTTTCGTCAAATAGCCAACTGTTCTAACCGCTCCGCTCAACGTTACTCTGACAAAATCACGATCATTACATAAAACAAAAAATTTATTCATCAAGTTCATACGAGAAGCGAGGCGAGGCAACAGATATTTTATTTTCGTCTTCTAATTTTATATTTTATTTTATTTTATTTTGTTGTTGTTGTCGTCGTTTTTACTGTACACAGCAATGTCAATTTAATTTCGTACCAGTATTGACACTCCCATCATTACCCCTTAAATTTCAGATTTATTACTTCATGATAAATTATTAACCCATACTTTTACATAATTCTATGATACCCATGGCACTCGCCCTTATTTATTGGTTTATTATGATTGATCGATGTAATACTGCCTGAGCACTGAATTATCAATTTAAATTTATATTGGTTATCTTAATATGATTAAAGACTAAATTGATATTAACTTACAAGTTAGAGGATAGACTAAAATTAAGGGACAAAAATTATACTTTGAATCTAAATATGAAATAGGGTAAAATGTATATTGTCACCCTGATTTATTGCTTCAATTGCACTTTTCCTCATTTTCTTTTAATTTGAACAATATCTCTCTTTATCTTTGTTTTTTTTTTTAATTTACCACCCACCAGCACAAAACCTAAAAAAATACCAAAATTGTCATTGATAAAAAAATATAAATAATATTTTTTTAAAAAAATAATAATTATCCTTTTTAAAAAATCAAAAATTAAGAAATTTATATATTTTTAAAAAAAATCATTTACATAAACGTATATTTCCTTTATCTACCTCCATCTATGCGCACAGTTTTCTTCTTCTTCTTTCGCGACTTGGGCTCTGATTTTTGAAGCTTCACCCACCACCGGCAAGCAACTTCACCGTGGGCAGCGCACCGTGCCTTGGCCAACGTCAACGCGAGCATCTGAATAAGCACCCCTGCAAAACCTGTCCAAGCACGTCACTTGGTTGGTTATGGCGCCGTTGATCAGAGTCTTGAGGTCATCGACGTGCTGTGAAAGAGATTTTTGATAGGAATATCTCAATCACAATAATCAGAGTAATAAGCATAGAAAGCGTACCTGAAGAATCCATGAATTAAAGAAAAAACAGAGATAATGCAACCTACTGGACTCCTTGGCTTTCAGAGAGAGTTCAGAGAGAGAGAGAGAGTGAATACCAAATTATCATAATCCTCAGTCACGTTAAAATCAACTCTTATAGACGTTGTTTAACGGGCAAAAGAATTAATCAGATAAATCATTAAATAAATAAATAAATATAATTAGAATTGTATATCTCTCTCTGACTCAGTCAGTATTTTGATAGGACCAAAACTGACAGCCCAAAAAGTTGTAGGTTGGGCCTCTGCCCAAATTTCCTGTGTAGTCCACCTATCACAATCTACACAAGAGTATGACGGCCCAATCTGTATTGAGCTTAATAATTAATTAAATAACAATCCACACACACACACACACACACACACACACATATATATATATATATATATATATATATATATATATATATATAATTATTCCAACAATCTCCCACTTGGATTGTATTTAATTAATTATTTAGAAAACACCATTAAGCCACTATCACAATTCAGAAAATGAAACTTTATAAAATCACTGGATCCTATGGGGAAACAAGTGATATCAAACATAAATATAATGTTTCATAATCTGAATATAATAGAATATATATATATATATATATATATATATATATATATATATATATATATATATATATATATATATATATATATATATATATATAATTTTCAACTCAGTTCAGTAAGAAAACAATACAGTGTCACTGATTCCTATGGGGAAACAAGGGACATGTATATATAAAGCGTATCATGACAAAATCATTGAATCCTATGGGGATACAAATGATATAAAACGCATCAAACTGAACTGAATAAAATTTGCAGAAAATAAAATAAATAATGACATGATATCAAATATTCATCAGACTCCCACTAAACCAAGGAATCAAAAGAATTCACAATACCCATATAAGTTACATGATTTCGAAAAACTTCTACGGGTAGACCCTTGGTTAATGGATCTGCAAGCATCTGCATACCAGGAATGTGAATTATTCGAGTCTGAGATTCTGCAATTTTCTCTTTAACGAACATGAGTTTGATATCAAAATGTTTTGTACGGCTCGAATTTCTGTGGTTGTTAGCACAATACACTGCAGACTTGTTATCACAACAGATGGTTAGAGGACGTGATATTGAATCAATTAAGCGCATTCCAGATATCAACTTCCTCAACCATACAGCCTGCCGTGTAGTCTCAAAACAAGCAATATATTCTGCTTCCATAGATGAGACAGCTGTAAGTGTCTGTTTTACACTTTTCCACGAAACAGCTCCTCCAGACATCATGAAAATGTATCCAGTTGTTGACTTACGATCATCTAGACAAAAACTGTAATCAGAATCTGAATAGCCAACAACCTCAAGAGGATCTGATCTTCTATAAGTCAACATATGATTCTTTGTACCCTGAAGATACCTCATAACTTTCTTGGCAGCTTTCCAATGATCCATACCAGGATCACTCAGATATCGACCAAGTACACCAATAGCAAAAGCTATATCTGGACGAGTACAGACCTGAGCATACATAAGGCTGCCAACAACGGAAGCGTATGGTATCTTTCTCATTTCAGCCCTTGTCTTATCATCCTTGGGACACTGCGAGTTCGATAACATGTCACCTTTCTGAACAGGAGCAGGAGAGGAAGCACAAGACTCCATTTTGAATTTCTTAAGTACTCGCTCAATATAAGTTGCTTGTGATAAACCAAGGGTGCCACGAGATCTATCACGATGAATTTGTATCCCAAGAACAAAAGAGGCTTCACCGAGATCTTTCATATCAAATTCACATGATAATAATTGCTTCGTCTCATTGAGAAAATTCATCGAATTACTGGCTAGCAAAATATCATCAACATAAAGAACCAAAATTACAAAATTGATTCCATCAAATTTTTGATAAATGCATTGATCTGAGACATTTTCAACAAAGCCGAGTGAGGTGATGACTTCATCAAATTTTAAATACCACTGTCTGGAGGCTTGTTTTAACCCATAGATAGACCTCTTTAATTTACACACTAAGTGCTCTTTTCCTGATTCAATAAAGCCATCAGGCTGGGTCATATAGACTTCTTCATACAGGTCTCCATTCAGAAAAGCAGTCTTGACATCCATCTGGTGAAGTTCGAGATCAAATTGTGCAACTAGAGCCATGACCACTCTAAACGAATCTTTAGTGGAAACTGGAGAGAAAGTATCTGTGTAATCAATACCTTCTTTCTGATTGTAGCCTTTAGCTACAAGTCTGGCTTTATGTTTATCAACTTCACCTGTAGGTCCTCGTTTAGTTTTGAAAACCCATTTGCAACCAACTGGCTTAAGCCCCTGTGGTAACTCTACAAGTTCCCACACATGATTGCGATACATTGAAGCAATCTCTTCCTTCATAGCCTCTAGCCATTCAAAAGAGTGAGTACCCGATGTAGCTTCTTGGTAAGACATAGGGTCTAAATTATCAATATCTGAATCAAATTCCTGTAAATACACCATGTAATCACTAGGAATAGCAGACCTACGAACCCTTTGAGACCACCTCGGTTCTACAACCGGCTCCTCATCACCTTCTAAGGGTGGTTCCACCTCACATTCATCTTGATCCACAATACTATTTCTTTCTGCTGAAGAGGGTGTCACAATAGGCACAGGCAAAACATTGCTTTCATCTCGTAAAGAGATTGATCTAGGGACAGAACTCCCACTTGCCAAGACATCTTCAAAGAAATATGCTCGATCTGACTCGATGACCCTGGTAGTGAGATCTGGGCAATAAAATCTGTACCCACGAGAACCTATGCAATATCCAATAAAGAAACCGGTAATGGTTTTAAAATCGAGCTTCATCTGTTGTGGATTATAGAATTTTACCTGTGCTTTACAACCCCATACTCGCATATGCTTCAATATTGAAGTCTTTCCAAAATACAATTCATATGGGTTCTTTGGAACTGTCTTGCTAGGGACTTGATTCAAAATGTAAACAGCAGTTTTCAATGCATCACCCCACAAGAACTCTGGCAATGAGGAATGACTGATCATACTTCTGACCATATCCATAAGAGTACGATTCCGCCTTTCTGCTACCCCATTTTGTTGTGGGGTGCCAGGCATTGTATACTGAACTTCAATTCCATGTTCTTGTAAATATAAAGCAAACGGGTCAGGATTCCGACCAATCTCAGTATACCTCCCATAGTACTCACCACCCCTGTCAGATCTGATAGATTTAATTAATTTGCCAGATTTTAATTCAACTGCTGCTTTGAAAGTTTTAAAGGCATTTAGAGATTCTCCCTTTTCACGTAAAAGATCAATCCATCCATACCGTGAATAATCATCTATGAAAGTAATAAAGTATTTGAACCCACCCATAGCCATAGGTGTGATAGGTCCACATATATCAGTGTGGACAAGGTCTAAAATATTTTCAGACCTCTTTGCCCCTTTATGTCTAGCTTTAGCCGTGAATTTGCCTTTAATGCAATCAACACAAGTTTCAAAATCTGAGAAATCAAGATCTTGTAGAACATTTTGTTTGGTCATTCTTTCTAATCTCTCTCTAGAAATGTGGCCCAATCTACGATGCCACAACATAGAAGAATTCTCACCAGGTCTCTGGCGTTTATTCCCAATTACAACATTGACTTGAGGATTAGAAAGTTCAAGTGACCAATCATTCAGACGATATAAACCACATGTTAAGGATGCAGAGCTAAAAATGATAGAATTAAAACAAATGTCAATCTTTCCATTTCCTTGAAAAAATGAATAACCATTAACATCCAATACAGAAGTCGAAATCAAATTCCTTCTCGCAGAAGGTACATAAATGACATTATTCAAATTCAAAACATGTCCAGAATTCAAATTTAAGGAAATGGATCCTATATATTCTACTGATACCTTATTCCCTGCAATGCCTAAGACTGTCCTCTGTGCCTCACTGGGGACCCTCTTGTCTTTGAGCCCCTGCAAGGAATTTACAACATGCACAGTTACACCAGAATCCAACCACCAAGAGTCAGAAGATGTTTCAATACTATTAGATTCAAAACAAACTAGAGCTAGAGGGGTTAGATGAAGAAATGTACCTTCCTTCTCCTGCTTATTTTTAAGCTTAAAACAATCTGTTCTCTTGTGGCCGAATTTCTTACAATAATTGCATATGCCTTTAAAGAATTTCCGTTTCGCTTTGCCATTCTGCTCACCATTTTTCTTAAAGTTAAGTTTTTCACCCTTTTGTACCTCGAACTTTTTCTCTTTCTTTTTATTCCATCCTCCAGATTGGCTACTGGAGCCATGAGATACATAATTTACAGAGTGAGAATTATTTTTCTTTATTGCTTCTTCTTCTTGAGTAACAATTGAAATTAATTGGTCAATCGACCATTCTGCTTCCTGTGAATTATACGAAGTTCTCAAAAAATCATACTCTGCCGGCAATGATTGAAGAGCACGATAAACTAATGTGCTTTTACCCAAATCAACTCCATATGATTTTAACTTGTTATAGTAATGAACAAGTTTCAAGATATGCTCCCTGACACCAGATAGTCCATCATACCGAGTATTATCAAGTTGTGAGAGGTAAAATTTTTTCTGACTTTTATCTAGTCTCTTGTATTTATCACCAATAGATTTCAAATACTCAACTGCAGTATCCTTTTCAGGAATACTATTCCTGATTCCCTTTTCAATGGTGTACTTAATTACTGCCAAACAGATTCGGTTGGACTCAAACCATTGTTTATAATAGGTCTTATTAGTAGCACTGGACTACGGAGTGAGATCCACTGGTTTGGGTTCTCTCAAAGCCAAATCTTTCTCAGAAATGGTCAGATACATATTCAGGGACTCTTTCCAATCATCATAATTAGTCCCATTAAGGGCCTTCACAAAAGATAGTTGCGCAAAAGCAGAAACTGAAATCAACAACAAAAAATGGGAAATAGTAATTATGCGCGCTCAACATAATTATAATACAAGATTCCCAAAATAAAATTTCAGTTATGCAACTATAATGGCACACATAAAATTATTTTATACTATTAAGATTTGGCTCACATAAAAGTCCATACAAAATATATTCAATATTTCCATACCTATGGGGTACAAGAAATATTTAATACATTATAAGTGCTATGCTTATGCCTATTCTTAAAAGTCCAAACCCTTAAAATTACATTAACAATGTCACACCTATGGGGTATGTCCATAATTAATGCAATATGATCTTAAATATGACAAATTTATAAGATTTTCATTATCTCTAAGACAAATTAAAGAAATTTTATGAGTCTTTAGAGTTAATTTAAAAATTAGGAAAAGCTTAGGTGAATAAATATAAGATTTAGAGGTGTTTAGGAACAAAATTATAATTCTGAATTTTTTTTTTTTTTAGAATTGGACTGTTCCTGTTTTGGCCCAAATTTTTTTTTTTTTCGGACTGGGCCTCACTTTCGGCCCAGTCAGAATGACCCTTGCTTAAGTGAAACTCACCGTTTCACTTAAGCCCAGGCCCATATTCTGGGCCCAACTTAAGCCTAGAATCATAAGCCCAACCCAGATCCCATCTTCAACCTCCGTCCGGATCCCTAGTGCCCGACCTGCCAGCCATCATGACCCGGGTGGGAGTGCCGCGAGCAGGAGACGATGCAGGCGCGTTTCTCGGCTATTTGGGTGGCGGTTTCTGGCGATATGGACCATGATCCCAGGCCATATTTTCGGCGCCATGAACCATGATCCCAGGCCACGATGAAGCAACCGGAAGAAGGATTCTTGGCCACAACCACCATCATCCATCCCCATCGGCGGCCTGGGTGCGAGGAAAATGGAGTCTCGCTATGGGTTAATCCGGTCGAATGCTAAAGGGAGGCCGCGATGCAGCTCAGTCCAGGTGCGAGAGATGATTCTCGCAATGGGTGCGAGAGAGAGAGGCCGCGAGTTTGATCCTCGCGAACCTCCATCGCGATTTGGGAAACCATAGCAAATACGAAAGGCAAGATTTATTCACATAAAGCTCCAGATTCATTCCTATTATCTACCACTCCATCGAATTTGATGGCGCCAGAGGCTTGAGAATTGATTTAGATACATCAGGTTTTTGATATTATTAAGCATGAGAAGGGATCATGAAAAGCAGAAGGGTAATGAGAAGGGATCTTTAAGCTAATACTCGCTAGTACCTGAGCCTAGCCTATCAGATTTTATTTCTGAATTATCATAGCATAAAACACATAAGGATGAACATTAAAACCATACCCATCAAAATATTCTCAATTTCGTGTTCAATTGCAAAAATCCTAATTTTGCTCATTAATTTCATTCTCTTAAGAATATTTTGATGGGTATGGTTTTAATGTTCATGACTCTTTGGCTTTCAGAGAGAGTTCAGAGAGAGAGAGAGTGAATACCAAATTATCATCATCCTCAGTCACGTTAAAACTAACTCTTATAGACGTTGTTTAACGGGCAAAAGAATTAATCAGATAAATCATTAAATAAATAAATAAATAAATATAATTAGAATTGTATATCTCTCTCTGACTCAGTCAGTATTTTGATAGGACCAAAACTGACAGCCCAAAAAGTTATAGGTTGGGCCTCTGCCCAAATTTTCTGTGTAGTCCACCTATCACAGTCTACACAAGAGTATGACGGCCCAATCTGTACTGGGCTTAATAATTAATTAAATAACAATCCACATATATATATAAAATTATTCCAACAATTTTTTATTCGGATACTCTCTGAGATCGTCCATGGCGGTGCAAAGCTCGTCGAGAGTGTCATCGATGGTCTTCAAGCAATCATAGAGAGCGGTTTTTTCACGCTCAGTTAAGCCCGTTCTAGTCGTAAGCTTCTGGACTGTGAATTGGTTATGTTCAACGGCTCTGGTGGTTATATTCAACGACAATTCTATGACGTCTTTGTGGGTGGAAACTTGTTGGGTAATTTCGGGTTCGGAG
This sequence comes from Gleditsia sinensis, assembly GCA_037074535.1. Lineage (NCBI taxonomy): Eukaryota > Viridiplantae > Streptophyta > Magnoliopsida > Fabales > Fabaceae > Gleditsia > Gleditsia sinensis. The sequence continues at coordinate 7,764,040 of CM073473.1, forward strand.
GAAATGGCTGAGAAACAGAGTTCAGGGTACAATGTGTTACTACAAGCGGATTTGATGACGGCGTGGGATGGGGTAGACCCGACATTGTCGTCGGCGCCGGAGCTTTTGTTGCGGGAGCTTACTCCGGCGACAATGCAAATGATGGCTGCGACGAGAAAGAGAGAGGCAAAGAAAGTTAAGAAGAGTTTTTTGTTCTTCTTGGGCGACAAGGAAATGAGTTTGCGGTTGCCGGAATCTGTGATTCTGGCAAAGAATTGTTTTATCTTGCTCATTGGAAACACATAAGAGACAAAGGGAAAGAGAATTGAATTGGGGAGGGGTAAAGAAAAGGAAAAGGGCGAAGAGAGTTTTATAGAGAAGTAGATGTACGAGGGCTATTACAAGTATGGTACCATGCCATGGCAGCTGTGTAACTAACAACTTGATTTGAAGAATTTATAGACTTTTTGATTCTCTAGTGTGATTGTGAGTGCAGTGTTGACAAGCAGAGCCATTTTCTAGAGAATGAAGAACTACACCATCTATGCTGTTTCTATAACAATCAGAATGGTGCTAGGGTTCATGCTGCTTGCTCTTATCTGGAAATTTGATTTCTCACCTTTCATGGTTTTGATCGTTGCCATACTAAACGATGGGACTATCATGACCATTTCCAAGGACAGGGTGAAGCCATCTCCTACTCCAGATTCCTAGAAGCTCAATGAGATTTTCGCCACCGGCATAGTGCTTGGCTCCTACCTGGCTGTCGTGACTGTTGTCTTCTTCTGGGCTGCTCATACATCCGATTTCTTCTCAGTAAGAATTTATTTGTCAAAGATATTTTAGTCATTGACAAATTATAAGAAATAGATCCAACGGTAGATATCAAATTGGGGGAAACATACAAAAAGAAAGAAGATAAAAAGGGACATTGTCCAAATTAAAAGGATAGAGGGGAAATTGCAATTGCACCCATAGATGAGGGTGGCAAAATGCATTTTACCCATATGAAATACCCAAATTATATTTTTCTTGATCTAGTCTTTAAAATTAAAAGGTTGTGCCTTGTGATACAATAACTTAATCTTTTTTTAAAAAAAAACATCGAAAATAAAATCTTTTTCTCTCTACCTGCCATATGTATGCTTAATTTAATCAATTTTCTTTTTAACTAGCTCCGTATATATATCCCTCATTTTACTTATAATCAACACAGCAGCCTAGCAGAGGAGGTGCTTGCAAGCTTAATGTCATGGTTTTGACGCTGTGTTGTTTGTCTGGTTGCATTGTTTTGGAAGTAGTTTACTGGTTGCGAATCACCCCAAGGTCTGTGTCAGTAGGGCTTTATGGTTATGGGCAGTGTTAATTTGCAGTAATCTGGTGCGTTTGGTTGGATGGAAATGGCATAAGATATGACCAAGCAAGCTTTTTCCTTTTGCCGAATTAAAATTTGTGATAAACTGGAAAAGTCACTACAAGAGATGTGGACTGAAAAAAAGTCATCTTAAAAAGACAAAGAAGTAGAAGGAAGATGTAGGCTTTATGTTTGTATCTCTGTGGGCAGATATCATTACTGAAACCTTGCCTTCGAACGCTCTGACTGATTCCTTGTTAGACAAAAATAATTAGTTTGAAAAGATTGAGTGTGTTTAAAATTTTAAAATTTTATATTGAATTATTATAAATTTTTTTAAATTTTTATAAATTAATTATCACATTTTATATTAAATAAATATTTAAAAGAGAAAAAAATAAAAATAAATAAATATTTATATTTAAAATAAAAGATATGATTTTAGATTAAATCAGATTTAATAATTTTTTTAAAATAAATTTTTAAATAAATCCAACGATTTTTTTTAAATTAAAAATATATAATTTTTTGAAAAAGTCATAACTTATAAAAAAATTACAACTTTTTAAAAAGATCATAACTCTATAAAAGAGATATGTCTGTACAGAATTTTATTATAAATAAATGATCTGATAAAGTGAAAAATTAATCTAAAAAATATATTTATCCTCCTTCATAGTTTTTTTTTTAAACTTCAAAATTATTTTTCAAGAAAGATTCTCAAAGTTACTGTCTGTCAATCTTTGGATGTTTGAAATTATTTTTAGAAGTGATTTGTCATATCCCTTGCAACAAACGTAGTGGAGACAAATATTATTTTAAAGACAGTGTATTTACACATTTTTTAACACAATTTTATCTTCAAACTATTTTACTTGTTAACATTCTTTATACAGTACAATGCAAAAAAAAAAAAAAAACCCTTTTAACTTGTTCATCATTTTTTCTTAGCCATAGTTAGGATAATATTACATCAGAAATCCATTACCGGGAGATCATCACTAGTCCCACACAGGCGAATGATATTAATGTGATAGACTGAATGATTTTAGCACAGCTCGATTTGCCTGCTACTGGCTTCAATCATGGCTGTTTGAAAGATGCTTTCACTTTATGTGAACCTAATGAAATCTAACATGACTGACAGGGGATCTTTGAAAGATTTGGCTTTCGCAGGACAGTCATGACCCTTATGGGACGTGTACTCGTCAATTTCTTCTGTATAATATAAATATTCCCATTTATCCGATGTTTAAATCTGAAAACACGAGACTTTGGACCGCACTACAACTCATTGACCGGAACGTGATTTAGAGGCATCCAAAGAGTAAAAAAACAAAAAATCTATTAATTTTATGATGATTAGTCAACCATTTTATATGTTAATTGCAACCTGGTTATTTGACAGTTAATTTAGTTTTTTTCATCAATCCGCCAACTTGAAGATTTATCCATCATTTTGCTTATTAACTTGAGTTTGGTATCTCCCAGGTTGTTTGGTAATTAAGTTTAGATATTAATTCGCCTCTTACTTAATCATAGCATTTTATTTTCTACCAAAAAAAAAAAATTAGTCTTAGCTCATTGGACTGATCATTTTCTTAATCAGTTGTCCTTTTATCAATGATTTAGCCAAGTCAATGATGGGATAAAAAGGGTAAAATTATACTTTATGTTGATACAATTACATTTTGCTTATTAAAAAAATAAAATTAAAACAAGCGCAAATCTCATAGAAAAATAAAGAACATAAACGAAAGTTATTATATTAATTATTCAAAAAATAATATTGAGTTGAATTGATAATGTCAAATGTAAGGTCTTAAGAATATGTTTTTCCATAATTGCACCCATTTTTTAAATCAAGTCATAAGTTTGTTATTTTACTATATGTTATTGCATTTGTTAACGAAGAATTTTAAAATTACAGTTTAAATGCTAAATAGTGGCTGACATACCTTAAATTCGTGGGTTAACTTGTTTAGAATATTTTAAAAAAGCGTAAGGCATGGATGGGTAAAATGGAAAGTACCCTGCTCATTGCCTCTTAGGCTCCTAGTCTCTTATTCTATGCAGCATTCGTCTGTAGTGTTCCAATGGCAGCAGGAGAAACAATCAAACACCATTGAATGCCCGCACTTATTTAGCTTTCTTGGAAAACAATTATTCAGATAAAGCCGAAACTCTCCGCACTCAAAGCTCAAAGTGATTGTCAATGGCGGTTTCGGAGGAAGAGTGTTCGTCTGCTAAACGTGGAACCTCTTCGTCTTCCTCCAGCACGGCCCACTACCTTGCCAAGTCCGTTCTCAGAGGAAGTGTCGTTCTTCAGGTTCTCTGTGGTCACATCCGTTCACCCTCCTCCAGGGACGTCGTTTTTGGCAAGGTTCTCCTTCTATAGCCATCCTTCTTCGTTGTCTTCTTCCTTTATTATAATTTATTAATTACATTTCCCGGGGCAACCTGCAAATCAGACTTGCGTTTCGTGGATGGGTGTAGGTTTGTGTTACAAGTCCCACGTTGGTAAAATGAGCCACTGTGGGTGGTACTTGAGCGTGAAAGGATTTCTTACTAGTCTTTTGGGTTGAACTCTCTTTTTAGGCTTAAATCTTAATATTGGTGCTTTCATTAAGAGACGAAAACGCAATGGAAGGGGGCGATCTTGAAGAGGAGCGACCAAGAAAAAAGCTACTTGACAAGCCCTAAATAGGCAGTTAAGAGTGAACCGTCCATGGGCGTCCGATTTTTCAAGAAGAATGAAATATTACAAGTCTCATATTGGTAAAATAAGCCATTGTGGGGTGGTATTTAAGCTTGAGAGGTTCTCTCACCTAATAGGTTAGTTTTTTGGTTGAGCTCTTCTCTTATATTTGGGTCATAACATTGGTGTTTTCATTGAAAGACGAAAACGCAACGGAAGGAGGCGACCTTGAAAATGAGCAATCAGGGGAAGGGCTACCTGACAAGCAGACTGAAAGCCACCCTAAGTAGACAGCTAAGAGTGGGCCGTCCGTGGACAAGCAGAGTGAAAGCCACCCTGAATAGGCAGCCAAGAGTGGGCCGTCCGTGGGCGTCCGATTTCTCAAGAAAAATAGAATGTTACAAGTTCCATATTGGTAAAACAAGTCATTGTGGGGTGGTATTTAAACTTGAGAGGTTCTCTCACCTAATAGGTTAGTCTTTTGGGTTGAGCTCTTCTCTTGAGCTTGGGTCCTAACATTGGTACTTAAGCCCTTTACTTGGTCGCTCCTTTCCAAAGTCGCCCCCTTTTGTTGCGTTTCCGTCTCTCAATGAAAGCACCAATGTTAGGACTCAAGTCCAAGAGGAGAGCTCAACCCAAAAGACTAGCCTATTAGGTGAGAGAATCTCTCAAGCTTAAGTACCACCCCACAATGTCTTGTTTTACCAATGTGGGACTTGTAACAGTTTGGCTCGAGGGATGAAACCTTTTAGCCTTTTAATTCGTCATTGTTGGTAGTTGGTACACTCTGCATTGCTTGTGACTATTCTATATGACGAAAGTGATACCGGAAGAATCGGCTGATTGTTATAATCTGTCTCTCTGGATATCTAGTTTCTTGCATGGGGGTGGCTCGGTCCTCTTTCGTTTCGCACAACTAACTTATTACAACTATTATATGCTGCTGATATAACTACTATTATTTGACTAGTACAATATGCCGCTGCTATTGATTTGTACTTTCAGGAGACATCTATAGAGTTGGTAATAATTGGTGAGGATGGGATAGTACAATCTGTGTGTGATCAACCTGTTTTTGGCACGATTAAAGATCTTGCCATATTACCCTGGAACGGGATTTTTCATGCATGAGATCCAAAGGTGTGTTAGTCTTTCACCTGTAGGGAACTCCTGGTAGGCTTAACTAACTATGAACTGTTAGTAAATCTGCTTATTTTCTGGAGAGTTAATCAGTTTTTGTTATTGACATTTTTTGGCCAAGGCTGAATCTTATTTAGTCCTTTTTTCTTCTGTAGATGTGGGGTAAAGACCTTTTGGTTGCTATATCTGATTCTGGGAAGCTCTCGTTGCTTACCTTTTGCAATGAAATGCACAGGTTTACTTTCTCTCATTGTCTGTTTTTATGTTCTTCCTTTTTTCTTGTTCCACAGAAGAAAGGTGGGGTTTTCTTACTTAATGTATTGGTCTAGAACAATATATTATTGAAGAATATTTCGAGGTTGGTTCATTAATCCAACTTAAAAACAGGATAGGAATAACTTTTTATAATTTAGTGATTGCATATTATGACAAAATAACTACTTTTTTGAGTCAAAGTGGAAATATTTTTGTTAGTTGTCAATCAATTGGAATAGTCCCTAAGTTATTTTCTACTAAGCTTCTTTCTTCTCTCTATATGCATCAATGTAGGTTTTTTCCTGTAACACATGTTCAGTTATCTAATGCTGGAAACACAAGGCATCTTCCTGGAAGAATGCTGACCGTTGATACCAGGTGATGTCTTTACTGACCAAAAAAATTGTGGAAAGCATCTAAACTAGCATTCTTGTTATCTCCATGTTGTGTGGTCTGTTTGACTTGTAAGTACATGTCAGTTACTTTCTGCTGTTGTTGTACTAACTCTCACGGTTTTCTTCCTGCAGTGGTTGTTTTATTGCTGTCAGTGCATATGAAGATCGGTTGGCTCTGTTTTCGGTGTCAATGTCTAAAAGCGGTGATATCATTAATGAGGTCCAAAACTACTGTATCATCTTAGATTTTAGAAAATCTGCATGTGGATGTGTGTGTTGGCATGCATGTGTATGTGTATAGGATAGGGATTTTTTTTTCTGGCACATAGACATGCATAATTAACTTTCTGACTATCCTTATGTTATTCTGATGATGAGGGTTGATGAATTTTCAATAATATTGAAGGGCTTTATCATTGTGGTGTCTTTTATTCATCTTTCATTTCTTTTTCTTTTCAAGATGTCCAAGACTAACAGTATATCTTATTCTCTTTTATTGTACTTTCTTCCTTGTCTGCTTTTGATTTTGAAAAATTTCTTCCTGTGTCTTAAAAGATATTCTTATATGATTTTTTTTGTGCAACTTTAGAGAATAATATACCCTTCTGAAAGTGAGCCTGCAAGTACTCAGGGAAGCATCCAGAGACCCAGTGTACATGGTATTATTTGGAGCATGTGCTTTATTTCACAAGATTTCAGAAAACTAAGTAAGGAGCATAATCCTGTACTAGCCATTCTTCTATATAGGTATGGTGATCGAGTATGTATCTTGGCCATTGTCAACAGGTTATTTTAAGCCTGGATGGATCTATGATGGAAATAAGCTCTTTCTCTGTTGTCTTTGCTTTGGGTGATATGTGCTTACCGAAAACTTTGCCCTACAGGAGGGGAGAGTTTCTAAATTACTTAATTTTGTTGGAATGGAATATTAAAGCACATGCAATCTATGTTATATCTCAGTATGTTGAAGCTGGACCTCTAGCAGATAACATTGTTGAAGTTCCTAACTCTCATGGATTTGCATTACTATTCAGAGCTGATGATGCTCTTTTAATGGATCTTAGAGATGCTCAAAACCCATGTTGTGTCTATAAGACTAGTTTAAATTTTTTACAGAATGATGTGGAAGAGTTGACTTTTGTTGAAGACTCATGTAAATTACAAGATATTGATGATGAACGCTTTAATGCTGCTGCCTGTGCTTTGTTGGAGCTGACTCAGCTGAGCAATTTTGATCCGATGTGCATAGAGAGTGACAATGGCTGTTCTAGTTCAGGTTACAAGTATGTATGCTCATGGAGTTGGGAACCTAAAAGCAATGAAGATCCTAAGATGATCTTCTGTGTAGATACTGGTGAATTTTTCATGATTGAAATTCATTTTGATTCTGATAGCCTTAAAGTTCATCTCTCGGAATGTTTGTATAAAGATCTTGCCTGTAAGACACTTTTGTGGGTTGAAGGTGGATATCTAGCTGCCATTGTAGAAATGGGGGATGGCATGGTCCTGAAATTGGAAGATGGAAGGCTAAGCTATTCGAGTCCTATCCAAAACATTGCACCAATCTTGGATATGGCAGTTGTGAATTGTCATGATGAGAAGCAGGATCAAATGTTTGCCTGTTGTGGTGTGGCACCCAAGGGATCATTAAGGATTATTCGAAGTGGTATCAGTGTAGAAAAGCTATTGATGACTGCTCCTATATATCAAGGGATAACTGGTACTTGGACTGTTAAAATGAAAGCTCTTGATTCATATCATTATTTTCTTGTGCTATCATTTGTTGAAGAAACCAGAATATTGTCAGTCTGGTACTTGGACTGTTAAAATGAAAGTTCTTGATTCATATCATTCTTTTCTTGTGCTATCATTTGTTGAAGAAACCAGAATATTGTCAGTTGGCTTAAGTTTTACTGACATAACTGATTCAATTGGTTTTGAACTTGATGTCTGTACTTTGGCATGTGGCCTTGTGAGTCATGGTGTGCTTGTTCAGATCCACCAGCGTGCAGTTAGGCTTTGTTTGCCCACTAAGGCTGCACACTCTGATGGTATCCCTTTGTCCTCTCCTATTTGCACATCTTGGTCCCTTGGCCATATAAATATCAATTTGGGGGCTGTTGGACATAATTTTATAGTTGTATCAACTTCTAATCCATGTATTTTGGTGATCCTTGGGGTTAGATTGCAAGCAGCCTATCATTATGAAATTTATGAAATGCATCATTTGGTGTTGCGAAATGAATTATCATGCATTTCCATTTCTAGACAAAACTTTGACCAAAAACAATCAAATATACCTGTTTTAGCAAATAATAGCTGCACCAATTCCTTTCCTAGTGAAGTTGACATCAATAAATCCTTCGTTATTGGACACATTGGCCTGCTGTGGAAATTTGGTCCTTTGCACCCGATAGAGGACTTATATTTGTAGCTTGTGAGACAATTTTGGTTACGAATTCTGTGGGGACTGCTAAAAGTGGTTGTATACTTCAAGATGTACAGCTTGTATTTGTTGATAGGCTTTATGTTCTTGCTGGACTGAGGAACGGAATGCTACTTTGCTTTGAATGGCCATCAAATCGACCTACTTCACCACCAGTAAATGTGGATACCGCTTTATCTAATATAAATTTGGCAAATTCTGATTATGATGTTTCTAACGAGGTAGAGTTCCTTCTTGCCACTCTTCAATTGATTGCCATTCGTCGCATTGGCATTACTCCTGTTTTCTTAGTGCCTCTGGTTGACACACTTGATGCTGATATAATTGCTCTAAGTGATAGGCCACGGTTGTTGCATAGTGCAAGGCACTGTCTTTCGTATACTTCTGTCTCATTTCAGCCTTCGACACACGTGACTCCTGTTTTCTCTGTTGAGTGTCCAAAAGGAATATTATTTGTTGCAGAAAGTAGTTTACATTTGGTAAGAAAATCATACTTTGCTGCTTTTTTTTTGTCGTCTATTTTTTTCCTGTGTTGCTGTCATGACTTATATTGTCTTGATAATGTGATGCTTTAGGTAGAGATGGTGCACAGCAAGAGACTTAATGTGCAGAAGTTTCATTTGGAGGGCACTCCACGTAAGGTCCTATATCACAATGAAAGCCAGATGTTGATTGTGTTGAGGACTGAATTGAATTGTGAAGCATGTTTGTCAGACATATGTTGTGTGGATCCCCTAAATGGTTTGGTATTGTCATCTTTTAAACTTGAACTTGGAGAAACAGGAAAATCCATGGAATTGGTAAGGGTTGGAAGTGAACAAGTGCTGGTGGTTGGGACTAGTCTGTCTTCTGGTCCAGCCATAATGCCGAGTGGTGAAGCTGAGGATGTCACATCTATCATTTTTATATTTTTTTTCCTCCAGTTCAATCACAAACTAATTAACAGTAGTTTCTTTCCACATAGACTTCCACATCATACCTGGACTGACAATTCCACATAGACCAATACATAATCAGCCAAATCTCCAAAATTTTGACACAGGTTTAGGCTTCCACATCATACCTATACACCATTGCTCTTGCAATCTCCCACGGATATAATTTGCCAGAGAGGACACTATTCAACTGGATAACTGGGTATAGATAATGTGGAAGCAATTGTCTATATTCACTCGGATAAGGGATCATAGAATACCCATGTGTTGTTAAGCGTGCTGTTTCCTTAATGAACTGAAGATAATTTCATTTAGGGAAGATAAATGTTAGAAAACTTATTTTCTTCAAGCCATGCAATGTTGCTCTTTTCCATTATAGTGTTCTGTACAGATATTTAGACATCATGTATTAACATTTGCAATCTTCAACTTTCACTGGATTGATGGAATTTTGGGTGATGCTCTAGTGCAGATTAGCCCTTTGTCTTTTGAGTTCTGCCATGTCTGAGAAATGTCATTTGTCTTTGTAGGGAAGAATATACAAGCTGTGCAAGCAAGACTAGTGGTTCATCCACTGACCGCACCTATTCTGGGAAACAGTCATAACGAGTTTCGCAGCTGCGAAAATCCAGTAAATACTACTAACTGGATTTAATTTAAAACTGGCATTCATTCAATGCTTGTAATCATTAGAGAAATCTTTTTTTTTTCTTTTTTTTTTGTGTAAATTAGGAAAAGTTGCATAATGATGTATTGTTTTTCACTTGCTGATTACTTTATTATTTAATGTTAGCTTGTTTTACGGCATGGCATCTTTCTAGCTCTAGTTTTTAGTTGTTTGGGTGAAATCAGTTTTAAATCCTTCAGCTTGTTCTATGCTTTTTTGTTGTTGTTCTTTTTGCAGAAGTTAAAGGTTTATTTTTTGTATTGAGTATTTTAGATAAGTTATGAATTCCGAGAACATAGCAGAAGAAATTGGTATTTATCTGATGAGGATTCGTTTTCTAATTTATATTCTAATACATAAATGTTTACTCTTGTTCCTTCAGTCATTCATTTTGCTAACATTTATTTTGTCGTGTGGACAGGTTGGAACACCGAAGATACTTGATGGTGACATGCTGGCTCAGTTTTTGGAGCTTACGAGTATGCAACAGAAGACCATTCTATCTTCTAAAATACCAAATGTGGTAAGATCAAGTTTGAAGCCACGCCCACCTTCCCATATCCAGGTCAATCAGGTGGTCCAACTTCTTGAGCGAGTTCATTATGCACTGAACTAAATACGCCTTTTGCCGTCCTCTGCAATATTTTTTTTTTTACAATGGGACATGGATGGTGGTTTCCTAGCTTCAATGGAAGAGAGTTGGATACTCTGTCCAATTCTGATCAATATTGTCCATTTCTTGTTTGGCAATGAATTGTCTGGTCTGGAATATTGAACCAGTTGCTTCATGTGAGGTCAACAATGGACCTACGGTTAGTATATCCCACCCCTAGTGGTGCAAAGCTAATAATCATGTTGGAAGGATCGCTGATCACCCCAATCAAATGCTGTTCGTAAGAGTGCAACGATCGCTGCACAGGGACTACAACGTTTGAGTGAGGTTGCTGCCCTCTTCCAGGTGTATAGTCGGTCTCGTGTATTTGCTTGTATTGTAGTATTCATGATTACTTTGGTAAAAAAAAAAAATGTACAATAGCGAAACTAGTGAGAGTAGCATTTGTTTAAATATTATTATTTTTTATATAGGAATAATATTTGTATATTCCTTAATAAATTTTATCATAATTGAATTTATCATCTAGCATTCCTTTTGCCCTGTGATTCGGCTGTTTGCATTTTGGTGGACTTCTTAAAGTTTGTTCGAGGGTTGGAAGAAAAAGAAGCAAGAAGGGAAGAAAAACAATGTTGAAAGATAGTCTTTTCCCTTTTTATTGAGATAATGAGACGTATAAAAATTTTCTCAGATATGGTACAGTAATGCCACTCCCGCAATTATTATATCCATGATTAGCTTCAATTGCATATGTTGTTATTTTTGTATATCACTGGATAAATGATTGGATATAAAATTTCCCATGAGGTTAAGGGTATGGTTGAGAGATGGGAGAAGAAGCAAAGAAAAAAGAAGAGGAGGAATTTATAGAAAATAAGAGGGGATAAAAAGAGAAAGAAATGGATGGTTTAATGATAATTTTTATATTTGGATGCTTAAATTAAACAAAGTAATAAAGTAAAAACATTAAAAAAAAAAGTTGATTATAATACATTTTTATAAATATTGTTTTTATTAAAATGATTAAATATGATAATTTAGTTTATTGATATAGTTTTTTTAAAAAGGCAATAATTCCTTTTTTGTCTCTAAAATTAAATTTGATATTCAATTTCCTCTTTAAAATTTTAATTTTGTCTCAATTCTCGTAAAAAACATTCAATATTCTTTTACACGATCAACTTATATGACTGAATTTTCTTAAATAGTTATTAACTCAACTTTACTTGCTCACAATGATATTGAGGTGGTGTTTCTATTTTTTTTTTTTTTTTTTCTATTTCTCCTCCTTCTCCGTTAACCCTTCTCCATTTATCCCATTAATCATTTTTTCTTGTTTTTTTTTCTCTATCATCTGCTATTCAAACAAACAAAAACTCAAATTTTAGAATTACATTTGCATGAACAAATTGAAATTCCTAAATCTTATAACCTAAATCCATTCTCCATTCTAAGTTAAAGGACTTTGGAACATTAATTAAAAATTCTCCATTCTCCACAAATTCTCAAGCAAAAAGAAAGTTTTTTTTTTCTTCTCTTCTTTTCTCTTCTTCTTCATTATCCACCATTTAAATATATCCTAAATCTTTAATCACTGTACCAATAGCAGTAATGGTTTTTGAAAGAGGACCTATTCAAGTTATAAAAGGAGAAAACTTAGCTGGCTTTTCCAAATTTGTCACTTGACCTTCCTTGAAGCCTACAATCATTAATTAGGAGGATACTAATTTGTCACGACACTTCTCAAAGAGTTCAATAAGTTTTTAACTATATATATACACAAGTTATAATTACATATAATTAAATTGATTTTTTTTCCCAATCAATGATGCTATAGTATTTTAGCATTCTATAGTCTTAATTATAAGGTTTTTTTTTTGCATTATATGTTACTTGTATACACTCTTAAAATTGAAGAAAGTTATTATTCGGATTTCTTTCCATGTGGAAGAGCATTTTGTTAACTTTTTTTAGCATCGTGTCATCTTGGGGTTTTCGAAAGATTGAAATAATGGAGAGAGGCGTGTGAATCAGCAGCTTGGAATAAGAAAGAAAGAAATTAAACACGACTGTATATCCCTATTCCATTGAAGATGGACAAATAGTAAATGCTTGGAGCTGAAGATATAATGTCTAAATCCAACAATTAGCAAAAACATTTAATTTAGGATGGTTTTTGCAGAACACAGACAGTAATAAATATAAAAAGTTTCCAACAAAACATATATACAATAATAAACTCACGGCCGGCAAGGTTGTTGATGGCATTCATACTGCTTTTATTGGGTGTGCATGCATATGTATGGTATCGTGACCCTAATTTGTTCAACTTATATCCTTTATTTTACGATATTATTCGCTTGTATTAACATTAAATAATAAAAAATAATTTAATTTATTATTGATGAATTAATTTTTTGTTTATCAATAATATTTAAATTATAACACATAATAAAATTAATATTTTTAAAAATTATTTATATTACATGTTATAATCTAAATATTATTGATAAATAAAAAATTATTTATTAATAATAAATTAAATATTAATTTTTAAATAATTGATTTGATTCTAATCCAATTAATTATCCTTCAAGTGTTACGACGAGCTGAGTTCATAATCAAAATATTAAGTTTTATTCTCACAAACAAAAAAAATAACTTAAATTTTTTATAAATATTTAAAGTTTATATATATATATATATATATATATATATATATTACGCTACGTCGATCTAATGATGGCAAGAGAATCTCTCTCAGAACAGTTATATGTCACTGTAAGAAACTTAGACATAGCAGTATTGCTGTGCTAGCTGTGGCAGTTGGGACCTGGAAGGGATCTAGCCAACCAATCCTGGTAATTTGCTTTTCTTCTTGTCTTTTCTCATTTGTGTTATTTGTGAACTATTTCTATTTTCTATTTCTATTTCTATTCATACAATAACGTGTCCGTTGTGTTGTGTGTATCTTAGCCGTATGGCGAATCACTGTATGCTATCTTATGCTGATAATTTAAGTACTTTTGACCATCTTTCGATTACATCTATTTTTCTTAAGTGAGCATGTTGTACTATATATATATATATATACTCTACTGCTCTATAGGTTCTTGAGCCTTCCATGTATCTTTCTTAGTAGTTAGTACTGTTACTTCAACAAACATGAGAGCACTGTTTGGTGATGGAGGAGGCATAATTGAAGCCCTAAATGCTAATATGCATTAGGGGTGTACAAAAACTAAATCGGATCGAACCGGATCAAAAAAGTCGAACCAAACCGATTAAAAATCGAACCAAACTGATTAAAATCGGTTTAATTCTGTTATTTTTTTTTTAAAGACCAGTTCAATTCGATTTTCGGTTGAAATCAAGTTCTAACCGAACCAAACCGATTTATTTTAAATATATTAATTTTATATAATTTAATTTAATTTTTATTATATTTTAAAAATATTTTACATTTTTTTTTAAATTTAGTTATATCTATTTGGGTTAAAACAAAAATTTGAAATTGATACAAAAATTTAAAAAAAAAATAAATTCAAATAAATTCAAATAAGTTAAAAAAAAAATTTTTTTGTCCAAAAAAAAAATTGAAAAATCGAACAAAATCGAACCATTATTTAGCAGTTCGGTTTAATAGAACTAAATCGAATCGATTAGGTCCACATTTTGTAATTTTTTTTTTGTTCGGTTCGATTTGATTGAGTCCCAAAATCGAACCGAACTGAACTTATGTACACACTGATATCTACGGAAATGGCACTCGAACCTTGGTTCTGGCTCACGGATATGGCACAGATCAGATCCTGTGGCACTATCTCATTCCCTACGTACCTTGCGTGCAGCTTCAAGGTGGTAGTTTTCAACTTCGCTTTCTCAAATCTTCACGTTTATGATCCAACCAAGTATGCAACTTTCAGTGGGTATGCTCAGGACTTGCTGATCACCTCAATTTGAATAAAACTATATACATGGGTCACTCTATGTCAGCTATGATTGGCTGCTTAGCTGCAACGAAGAAACTACAACTCAGTGGCTCTCCAAGGTGAACCAATATTATTGTTCCTAGTCTTTACATTCTTTTATTACCAATGCTTCTCTCATTATATTGCTCTGGAACTGCCAATTGTTTATACGTACCTCAATGCAAAAGGATATATGAAAGTGGCTTTCAAAGAGAAGAACTAGACTTAATCTTCAAAGAAATAAAAGGAAATTACTCAAATTGGACTCACGATTTTGCTCTAATTTCCGTGGGTGTAAACGATTCTGCCGCCATTGCTCAGTTTGAGTACAGTCTGGGAAGAATGAAACCAAATGTAGCACTGAGTGCTGCTAAACTGGTTTTTCAAAGTGATTTAAGATGGGTTCTGCCACGAGTTCTGGTGCCTTGCACAACAATTCAGTCCAGAAAAGACAATGTTGTTCCGAAATATGTTGCATTTTACATCAAGAGAAAGCCTCGGTGCTCATTCAAGGGTCAATTCTGAAGACTGAAGGTCATTTTCCTCAGCTGACAGCTAACTCTTTACTATTGAAAGTTCTCAAGGGTTCATTGTAAAGTAGTAACTACGAAGTCTCATAAAATAAAAGGCCAATTCTACAGAAAGTTGTCTAACTTTTTAATTAGTCATTTTGTAATTCTCATTAACCAATTACTCAAGTGATTAGGTGCATTGATAAGCATTTAGAACCAAATTTATACAATGAAAACGAAACGTAATTAAAATGACTTCAAATTTATAATAACTTGTAATTTTACAGGCGCAAAACGCTTAATAACAAGTCAATTTGCTGTTTGTTCAGTAAGAATCAAAATACACTTGTAAAATATAATTTATATAAATATTATTATAAAATTTTATTAAAATTTATGACATATCTTAATTTTATAATAGAATAATCTTTCATCACGAACTTTTCAAAAACAAGTTTGAGTAATTGACTATATAAAAACAAGTTCGCAACGAATTAAAAAATAGTAATAGGATACAATTTATTTTAATTGTTTTAACTTTGTAATAAAATTTCATTTAATTCTTAAATTCTTTTTGTTCAAATATATATTTAATGTTTCATAAACATTTCTCTTTAATCCACAAGGCCAGCTCCGTTGTGTCTACTTTTGCTAGTTATATTTCTGTCCGTAAGTTCCATAAATGTTTGAGTCAACCCAAAACTTTTTCTATTACTCTAAAATAACAACTTTTAACCATTTCACATTGTTATATAAAGTGACAACAAATTTTTTAACTAAATCATTAAAATAAATAACTTGATAAATTAAATATCACATATATCCAAATCAATATTTTTCATTTTTTTTTTTGACAATTAATCCTAAAAACTAAAAATATATTTATAAAATATTAAAGATACATTTGAAAAAAAATTAAAAATCAAATAAAATTTAACTGCAAAGTTAAATTTACCCGTAATTACGGCTATCTGAGATTATAAGCATCTGCACCCAAACAAATCAAGTGGAGAAACACCGTGAGTTCGGGGGCCCAAATTTAAAGACTGTTCACAGACCCAGTAAGATGCAACATGCGTGCTTGCTTCTAGGGTCAGCTTAAAACGATTTTGGAGCATGAGCAGAAGAGACGGTAAAACAATGGTAACACTGAAAATGGATTGTCGTCAAACCACTATAAGGACGACAAAACAGTTTCCAACTTACAAGCTAAACTATGCAGGAAAGGAAGAAGACAACGAAGGAGGGTAAGGGGGTAAGGCACTAGACAAAATTGTTTACCCTTCTTACTGAAGATATTACTAGAAGCTACAACAAAACATTAGTATCTTATGTATAATACAGTTGAGGCAAAAATACAGTTGCTTATTTCCCTCTGTAGTCCTAAATTTCACCGCAAAATTTAGTTACAAAAATAAGCAAGAACCCCTCACTTTCTCGCAAGGCGCACATTTGACGCATTCAAATGATCTCCATTTCATCCCAGAAGCTCTCGTCCATGCACTCAAACTTACGCCGCAGATAAGGTTAGCCTGATGGAACCACAAATAATAAGCGGTATATATCCAAGACCCAAATCCTGTTTCCCAGATATTTAGGAAGATTTGTACAGCTTAATTATCATGCCTGCACAACACATAATCCATAAATGTCTTTGTAACTCCATTATTTACCATTCAACAAATGTTTCTGGTGTTTAACCTTTCTTTGCTTGAAGACCCTAGCATGTCAGCAAGCTGAAAACTATATACTAGAGGCAGCAATCAATTCGCATCAAGCCAGAGTACTCTCAACGTATTCCATGGCTTTCCTTTTCACAGATTCAATCCGTTCTTCATCACCTTGGCACTTCTCATACTCGAGATACTTCTTAAATAAGAACTGCAAATTAAGAGAATAAATTGGCCCAGTAAGACTGAGAAGAGGGGGGAACAAGAGCAACATAAACTTGG
The DNA here is from genome assembly GCA_037074535.1 of Gleditsia sinensis. NCBI lineage: Eukaryota > Viridiplantae > Streptophyta > Magnoliopsida > Fabales > Fabaceae > Gleditsia > Gleditsia sinensis. The sequence continues at coordinate 7,780,957 of CM073473.1, forward strand.
GTATATGAAATATGTACTCACTTTCATCTTTTTAGGTGGGAGGCTCAGACTAATTGCCCTCTCAAACAGTGCACGAATTACATCTGAATCTTTAAGTTGAATTTCCTGCCAAATACACAAAAACATTAAGTTCATGATAATACTGATACAAACAGAACATGACGTGGTTATAAGGATTACTTGATCAAGATAAATGCTCCACAAGTCTGTTCTCTTTGGATATTCCCGTAAAATTCCTTCAAACAATGATCGCCCCCTATCAGGAACCCCAGCTTTAAATTCAAGAATTGCTGTCTGCGAGATGAATTTAATATGCTTATGTTGAGGAAGGCTTAACAAAGCACGCTTGACAGCAGACTGAATTCCATCCTGGTTTTGCTTCAAATGTCCTTGTATAAGTCTCAACCAAACCTAAAACGCACTTTGATGTAAGTCCCTTACATGAAATATGTGTGTGTGTGTGTGTGTGTATAGAGAGAGAAGAGTGATTTATTGTGAGAGGTGAGAAGTAACTGACCCCCTTAGATAAAAAATAAAAAAATAAAAACAATTAAGGGTTAAGACTAAAATCCCTAGTTAATGCAATGAGAGGATAGGGAGCGAGAATGTGTGAATATATGAAAATAACTACCTATGAATGTGTAAAAAGCAACCCCCCTTGATTTTCTCATCAACAGTATTTGCTTTAATCCTAACCATTAATTCTGATCTAAGGATGCTTAGTGACGCCATAGCTCACCCCTCACATATAAACCACTCCTCTCACTAGATATGTTCCCCATCTATGTAAAATTTAAAGGCCACGAAAATAGGATTTTACATTCAAAAAATCATAATACCTTGCATGAATGCTTAAACTTCTTTGTCATTTTATTGACAAGCTCATCAGCTAAATTAAACTGCTCAGTCCTCTCATACATTCCCAAGAGAGCTAGATGGACTTTTTTGGGATCATTGTACTGCAGTGCTCTTTGGAATACTTTCATAACAGCTTCCTACACACAGAAACTTAATTAAAGATAGACAAATAACCGTGCTAACAAAATGAAATTTCTGTCTGCTTATTACCTCTCTAGGGTTTCCAAATTTATTTTCCAAATTCAAGTATGCCTTCCAGATATTGAGCTTCTCATTTTCTTCTCGAATATTTATTGTCCTCAGAGCCCTTGAAAGTTTGGGATGCAGGGGAGGAGGAAGACAAATGAAGTCAGATCATATGACATATTAACATAGATGTTGATTCCATGAGAAGTCGAAGGGAAAAAGCCGATGTCAAGTCACTAATAAAAATTAAAATCCATGCCTCATTTTGTCTTTAAGTAGATAGAGTTTCTGACTTTGCAAAAATGTTGGAAACAGAAATTTGGAAGACCACAACTCCAAGGAATAACACCCTTTGTAACTTCTCCCCCATTTCTCTCACCATAATAAAGATAGTAAGCAATAGATGACTCTAGGCTCTAGTCACTCTATTATAATACTCTACGACTAATATTGATAGCACACAGAAAGCATAATTCAAACAAAGCGAGCATCTTGTGTGAGCCTAGTGTGTCCAAGTGATATCCGGTTTACCCTTATTTGTCATCTTTTTATATGATAAAAATCAATTCACAATATATATCTCTGCTGAAACCATCAAATTCACAGTTCAGATGATGGATAGCTTTCATTCCTAAAGGTTACTTTTATCTTGTCCTCAATACCATTATTATTATCAAAGGTTTAAGAGGACGTTAGAACGAAATTTGTAATTCTAATTTGTTCCAAAAGTATATTCAGTATCAATGCCATTAAAATAGCTGCTTTAACTAGATCAAACAAGTGTGTCAAAAATTGAATTGCAAAATAGTTCTTGAAGTCAGTATAGCATTTACTTTAGGCATATAGGTTTACATGCTTAGAAATTTGGTTCAGACTATAAACTTATGAAATTCTAACAATTTTTATTAGGAATTTAGTATGTGCCAACAGTCATGTCAAAAGCAACTTAGTCAAGAAAAACATATATAAATGGGGCATGAAGGACATTGAAAGAAAGAAACCACTATACTGTTGTTATGCATTGGCAATAAAAGTCGATCCTTTCTACTTAGGGAAGATCATATATCCTGATAAAAGCATGCACTGAGTTTCAGGCCTTCCTTTATGTTTTAACCTATAGAGAACTATTGAAACAGATATTTTTATCAACCTTAACATCAAACCCAGTGTAATAGATCAACAATTGACCAAAATAAATAACAAAAAATATTAGAAACTGCTAAGGAAAGTAAGGATTTGAATCAAGATTTATGCAATTAAATTTGAGTGTCACAAGCCTCAAACATTCAAACTCACAAAACAATAGGACTTGATTTTACAAAGTATGGACCAGATTAAAATAAATAATAATAAATAGAATAATAATCATAAGCTACCTTTCAGCAATTGAGCGAGCTTTCTCAACATCAGCAATGGAAACCATGAAATCCATGTATTTTATCCAAACGAAACTGCTGTTAGGAGAGCTTCTAACCAGCTTTTCAAACTCATCAGCAGTCCTTGGTACGTCTTCCTGCAGTAGCCTTTCCTCAGCAGCCCTTATTTCTTTCTCCCTATACAGTAAAGTTGCCATGATTACTAATTGAAAGGAAAATAAGTTGAGAAATCGAAACTGCTCGGCAGAGCAAAAACCAAACAACTATTAGCAACCAACCTCTCTTCCTTTGCTTTTTTCTTTGCGCGTCTCTTTTGCTTTTCATCTATGGTGTCTTCATTTGCATGCTCTTGATTTTGATTGTTAGTGTTAATAACATCAGATTGATCAAAGTCCTCAAGAGCAACATCAAGTGGAAGAATGGATGCCCTAGCGTCTGCTTGTGAAAAAAATTGGCATTCATCATTTTCACCTTCAATATTCATAATTTGGGAGCCAAGGAAACTGCTACTTATTTTAGCTAATGAATTCATTTCATCTAAAACAGGTTCATCTGATTCTTGCTCTAAAGCAATTTCAAGAGCAGGTTCATCCCTCATATATGAATTCTTCATTCCCAGAGAAATTCTCTGTCTTTCTTCATCTACCTGGATACAAATGTGAGGAAAATGCAAAAAATAATTAGCACTATAATCCCCATTGATAAAGCGACAAGCCTGTCAGATGTAGGACAACCCAGGGGGTGTCAATTATAACAGTATACATTTTGTTTTTAGATTTATGTAATTTCTATAGAAAATGTTTAGGCATTGTTTCAATAATGTGGAATCCTAATAAGCTATGGAAGAGGAGAAAATTCCAAATTTCCAAGAAGAACGAGCATCAGCTCTTGTAGAGCTTCAGGAAAAAACTGTCTTCAACTGACCAATCAACAAGTCATCCAACCATTAGAAGATAATGTTCAAGATCAAGATTTGGAAATTATAGATTTTATCTTTAATGCAAATTCTCAGAATAAACTTCAAGATGTTCTTGCATACTCAAAGGTGTTCAAGCCCATAGATTTAATTGGGATTGATTCAAAAAATTCAGATTCCATTCAACATATAAATGGTTGAACAAATCAATCAAAGATGCATACAAAATGAACCTTAATAGCACAAATCATGCAAGAAAGAGTCTCAACCGTAAAATATTCCAGAATCTAATTATATGGAGTGGAGTTGTAAAGATTAACCCAACACCTATCAACTGAGCTTCCTTTCCAACGTAAGACAAGGGGACAATTATAATCATGTATTTACTAATGATGATTTTATTGTAAATAATGTTTTTGGGAATTTTATCCAAAATTAAAGTCTTAGACACGTTATTATATGGTCTAGGAGTATTCTAGAAGGCTTTTACTTGTCAATTGCCTTATTACCACACTCCTGTTCTCTCATTATTAATATAAACATTCACAGTTGAATGCCAAGATGAGGTCATTGAAAAGACTAAGATTTGAAGCTGCTGTACTCAAATTACCTTCAATATTCTTGCGTTTACTTTCTCTCCAGCTCTATACTTCGTGTCTATGTTGTCAATATAATCATCAGAAATCTCTGATACATGGCATAAACCAACCTAGGAAATTGAAAGAACTTAATAAAGTGAGACATATAATCAAATTAACTACTAACATTTACTTAAGAGCATGCTTTTCAGAACATAATTTAACAACAACAAAAAGCAGACACTGTTTGGATGGAATTGTAACTTGTTTCAGAACATAACTTGCCAAAAATATATTATTTGCTATTTAAGTTGTGAAAATTGATAAAGCTAGAAGCACCAAAGAAAAATATCACTTCTCATTTCATTTTGACTGAAAGACTTTATATCACATGGACCACAAATGGCCTTGAAGGAAGTGGATTCAATGTACCAGTACCATGTTTGTGTTGTCAATTGCAATGAATAAACCATATGCCTCCACCCGCTTAATCCTGCCAGATATAACATCTCCGACATGGAAGCTACTGAAATCAATAATTTCAGATTTTGTTCTATGAGCAAAACTCAATTTCTTCAATGTAACTTCAACTCGATTTGAAAGAGGCTCCACAGATAAAACCCTGCAATTTTCTGACTTAGTATATTTCTTCATTAATCTCATGTTTAGAAATGGGGAAAATAGATAGGTTGATCACTTACCTGCCAATTACAAGCTTCCCAACAGGAAATTCTTTTTCAGGATCTTTAACATATTCATCAGACAGATTTGACATAAGAATCTTGGCATCAATCTTTCGTGAGAGCATAATGAAACATCCTTTTGGGGTGACATTTTTAACATAACCCTATCAAGGCCAAAGAACGACATACCCAAATAAATGTAAAAAGGTTCAGAATCCCATCCATATTTAAGGGAAAATAAAAATGTAAAGAATAAAAACCCTTCTTAGACTAAGCCCCAAAATTTCAGCATGAAAGTTCATTACAAATGGATCACACTTAAAAGTGCAAAATTGATGTTAGTTAAAAGTTAATAAAAGATTGCACTCGTTCAAAAATCACATGGTACTGCTAGGTTCACTACTACCTGTAGAAATTTGAATTAAATTAAGCTAAAAACCAATATAATACTGATTTTGGAGTCAGACTTTGGCCAATGGCTTTGAACCAGCGAGATCTCGAAATCATATTGTACTACCAACTCTTGCAAAGTCTTTAGTGGTCGTAAAAGTTGAATTAACAATGTATTATAAGCATACGTTCCTTAAATTTGACAAGAAAATGTGTGACTGAGTTCTAAAAAGGTAGATATCAACAGAACTTTCTGTTTTAGTGATCATAATGCAAACACAAGACATCATATATAACAGATTTCTCAAGAATGATTTTTATTTTCAAGTAAAACCATTACAAAACTGTAGTGCTTTGAACAATATTTTTCTTTATAGAAAAAGAAATATTATTAAGATGAATGAGGGATTGCAAAAGGGGAGGATAAGATATCTTCCTGAAGAAGAACTACACACCAAAAAACTGAACAATAAAGAGAAAAGTGCTCCAACCTCCTCAGGATCCCGACTGGAGGCTATTGAAAAGAAGGAAAAAAAATTCAAAGGAGATTGGACAAAGTTACTATAAAGCATAACAAGATCATTATTGCAAAATAGTTCTCCATCTACCTGCATATCTATGAAGCACAGATATTTCGTTTTAAGGTGTGTCGACATGTCGGACACTGACACTCTTCGAACACTCTTGGAACACGTATTCGACGCGTGTCCAACTTAAATATATATATATATATATATATATATATATATATATATATATAAAGACTCGGGTCTGACACATTTTTTAACGTGTCCAATACTTATTTCAAACATTTTAGGCACAAATCATCCATCTCCTTTAGATTTTCATTTGAAGTTCGAACACAACACCGACGACTTTTATCTCGATCAAAGCAAAATGTCTTCCATTGAAATTGGATACCTATTATCTATCGTAACTTGCATCCTAGTCATCACATCTTTATTGCTTGTTTTTGTTGACTATTGACAATAAGTTCCTCTTATTGAATTTGTCTGTGTGTATGGCCATGTGCATATTCCTTTTCAACAAATTTTCGAAGTTTGTTTTTATGCAAGCATATATACATATTCAAAAGTTCGTTTTGGGGGTTCAAGCTTTTTTTTGGAGGAAAAGAAAGCTAAATTCTTATGATTTTTGTGCTGTCTCTTAATGTCTTACGTAAACACAGTGGCAAAAAATTGAAATAACTTTTATCTATGGTGGAAGAGTTAAATTATAATAATGTACAAATAATTCTTTTTAGAGTTGCTCTCTTACTTTTTTTTTGTTATTATTGTATATACACATAATTTTTGTATTTTGTTACTTCTTTTTGTTGTTGATATTAGAGTTTTATCGGTTGCAAATTTATTTTTGTATAATTCAGAATTAAAAAATTCTTTTCACAGATAAAAGAAATAAAAACAATAGCGGTGATGAAGAACATATTGAAGAAGAATGAATGTTAATTGTATTATAAATTTATAATAATTTTTTTAGAATAAAGTTGTGAAGTGAATTGTAAATATTATTGTTTTCTAGTTATATATATATATATACACAAATGTGAGATATTGCTACAACTAATGATTGCAAAAACAGAATCAGCATATTGCAAATGGTGAATGTTTTAATTATTGACAACTTAATACTTCAAAAAAGAAATCTGTTTATACACATCACATTAGAGAACTTTGCTTATATTCATATAATCGGTTTCAAACCCAGATAAAAGAAGAGAGTTGTGATAGGCTTGCGACAGTCAATATAAAACTTTGTCGTAACTACATGAACACAGATCAACGAAGCAATAATATTATGGCTAGGTCATTGTCTAGAAACAACGCGCTATATAATTTGAGTACAGTGTCAAAAGAACAAGAACCGCTGCATCGACACTCAGGTGTAGCGAAAATATGTAAGGGTTCCCACACTTTAATAAACAGGTGCAGGTAAAGAAATTAGTTCACGAGAGAATTATCCGTTTTAAAACTTAGAATATAGGCATGCTCACAGAGAAATCAATTAAAATAGTTGATACCATGATTAGGAGAAAGATCAACATCATGTGTCTATAAAAAACTAAGTGGATAGGAGCAGCAATCTTTTGAATGGTGCATTAATCTTTTGAATCCGGTACCAACGGGTATCATCCCCCCCTAAAACAACGTTCTCTTTCAGACCTTTCAACCAATTGATACGACCCCAGAGAGCATCTTTTGCTAAAACTCTAGCAGTTTCTTGAAAACTCGCTTCAGATATAAGTTTTGATATACTGCCAAGACAAGAACTAGCAATGTATACATAATAGTCGATAAGGAGAAGATGAACAATGTGGTAGATGTAAAAAAATTAGAAAATAAGATTATAGCCTTAAAGCATATAGTGGAGCGAAAAACTTTTAATGTGATTAATATATATGTACCACAAGTGGGATTAGAGGAGCAGCATAAGATAATTTTCTGGAATGATTTAGAAGGTTTGGTTCAGAGAATACCTCTGGGAGAAAAAAAATTTCTAAGAGGGGATCTAAATAAACACATAGAGAGTGAATCTAAAAGATACAAGAGTATATATGAAGGTTTTGAACTAAAGGAAACAAATGAAGAGAGCAAAACTATCTTAAATTTTTCTTTAGCCTTTAATTTTATTATAGCAAATACTTGTTTTAGAAAGTGAGTAGAACATCTTATCAGGTACAAAAGTAGAGAATCAAATTCTCAAATAGATTATTTTTTGATACAGAAATCAAATAGAAAATTTCACACAGACTGCAAAGTTATATATGGAGAGAGATTGGCTACACAAGACAATGTGTTAATTTTGGATGTACGGGTTAAGAAAAGAGTTGAAAGAAAGAGTAAAAAAATGACTCCAAGAATTAGGTGGTAACATTTGAAGAATGAACAATAAAAGAGCTTTCAAAGACGAATGGAGGAAGGGGAGTTTTGAGAGGTTCAGGGAAATGCTAATAGTATGTGAAACGAGATGGCCAAAGGGATTAAGAAAATAGCAAAAGAGAATCAAGAGGCATTTGACCAAAGGGTAAAGAATTTTGACGGTGATATGTAGAGGTGCAAAATAAAATTAATATTAAAAGAGTGTTTTATAAAGCGTGGCACTTATGTAAAGATAATGAAAATTAAAAAAAATATAAAGTTGTTAAGAAAATTGTGAGTAAAGCGAGATCTAAAACTTTTAAAGGGTTATATCAATTTTTAAGAATTAAATATGGGAAAAGAATAATTTTCAAACTTGCAAAGAGTGAAGAAAGAAAGATAAGAGATTTAAATCAAGTGAAATATACTAAAGACAAAGAAGGTAATGTCTTGGCAAGAGAACAAGATGTTCAAAAAAAATGAAAGTTACTTTCAAGGACTTTTCAACGAAGGACATGAGTTGGCCTATTACTCTGATATATTAAATATTACATAGGAAGACCGCAATTATACCTTTTATCATAGAATTCAGGCGTTTGAAGTAGAAAAGATTTTGAAGAGAATGAAAAATGACAAAACAGTAGGACCCGATAATATATTTATTAAGGTGTGAAAAGGTTTAAATAGGAAAGGCATAAGTTGACTCACTAAATTGTTTAATGTGATAATAAGATATAAGAAAATACTAGATGAATGGAGAAATACTTTAATTCCTATCTATAAAAATAAAGGGGACATACGGAACTGTATTAACTATAAGGGGATTAAACTCATCAGCCATACTATGAAGTTATAGAAGAAGGTCATTGAAATGAGATTAAGACAAGAGACTCAAATTACAAAAAATCAATTTGATTTCATGTCAAAAAAGTCAACAATGAAAGCAATTTATTTAATGCAGAGATTGATAGAAAAATATCAAACGAAGCAAAAATATCTACATATAATTTTTATTAATTTATATAACAAAGTGCTGAGAGAGGTTTTAGAAAATAAATGAGTATGTATTGAGTATATTCAAGCAATCAAAGATATGTATAAAATAGGTTTGCGACTTTTGTGAGAATATAAAATGAAGACATAAAAAAAAAATTCACAACTATCGGACTACATTAAGAGTCATCTCTGAATCCATATCTTTTTAACTTGATTTTGGAAATAGTTACTAAATATATATAAGATTTAGGGCATCGATGTATTATTTTTACAAATGATATAGTCTTAGTTGGTGAATTAAAATAAAAAATAAATAGGAAGTTAAAGTTACAGATATGAGCTTTAAAAACACATAACTTTCGTATAAGTAAAAATAAAACAGAATATATAGAATGTAATTTTAGTAAAAAGCTAACAAATACAAATTTAAAAGTAAAACTTGGAGAAAATCTATTAAAACAAGTCACAAGCTTCAAATATGTTAGGTCCATTATACAAAATAATGGCGAAAAAAAAATGTAAATTATAAGATTCAAGTGGGATGGATGAAATGGAAAAAAGTTTCGGGTGTCGTTTGTGATAGAAAAGTGTGACTCAAAATAGAAAAAAATATTATACCGTATAGTTATAAGACTTATTATATTGTATGGTACTGAATGTTAGACGGTTAAAAGACAATATGAAGATAAAATCAATATCACAGAGATGAGAATATTGCACTGGATGGATGTGTAGACACACTGAAAGAGATATGATTAGAAATGAATGCATTAGAGAGAAAATTGGAGTAGCACCTATTGTGAAGAATATAGTAAAATCTAATTTAAGATGGTTTAGCAATGTGTTGAGAAAACTTACAGAAACCCTATTGAAAAGAGTAAATCAGATGGAAAGCAATCTGATAGTTAGTGGTAGAAAGTGACAAAAAAAAAATATTGCACGAAATTATTAAAAAAGATTTAACAATTAACAATCTATTTGTTGATCTCATTTATAATAGGTCACTGTGGCAGCGTTTGATCCATATAGCCGATCTCACTTAGTGAAGAAAAAAAATGCTTGGTTGTTGTACACATCACATTAGAGAAGATAATGCAAGACTAATGCTTAAAAAAACTATTACTTATAAAAAAGAGCAAGAACAAGAATTATCCAATACCTGTACAACCATATCAGGATGAAGATCCTCAAACTTCTCAACACATTTGCTATCAGTACACCTGGAAAGTCAATAATATTACTATTGTTGGCAATAATGAATTATAATGATGAGCTAAGCAGAATCAAAATGGAGAAAGAGACACATGAAACCCTCTTATCAATGCAACCATGTTAAGACTGATATATTAGACATTTCAAATGGATAAGTTGCACTTGCTGCAGCATCCAAAAGGATAGGACTACACCTACTGTGGGTTATGCTGGTTGGATCAATATTATAATGTTTGTCTATTCTCGGTCAGGTCTGTCAAACACTCTGCTCCTAACCAAAAGAACAATCCACTTGGCCATTCTATAATTGATTTTATGATTTTATAGAATTGTATCCATGAATCATTCTATATCCAGTTTGGGAATAAAAAAGGAAGAAAGGAAAGAACTTTACTGAAAGAACAGCAAGTAATAATGCGATCAAAGGACTGGATTTGTGAAGCCAAAGGACTTGTAAAGAAAATGATTTATCTGCAGAAAAAGAATAAGGGGATTCTGATGCTTAAGCCTTAAAGTCAGCCTAGAGAGAAAAACTACTTCAACAGTAACATTATAAAATGGTATATATATGTCAGGCACCTGCGCGGAAGAAGCATAAAGAAGGATATTAAGCAATTTCAATTCAATGTAGTCTGTTAAATCAAACTACCTATAATTATCCCCAAAAAAAAAAATCACACACACACACACACCCAAAATATATTTAACACTCCATGAAGGCTCAAGTAAGATTTTAAAGGTAAATGCAATTATTAATAGGCGCCAAGGCTTGGACTTCATTCCATCTGACAGATTCAGTACTTACACAATCTTGGGAACTTCTGTGGATTTCTGAGAAAGCATCCCATCTGAAGAACGTAATGACAAGTCAACATGAACAGTGCCCTTGACAGTGTGGTTGACTTCAAGAACCACACATTTGACAAACTGCCCTTTATGATATCCAGACAATGGGTCAGGCACCCATGTGTCTGTAAGTTCAGTAAAATGTACTCTTCCATATGTACGAGGACCAACTTGGACATGTAATCCACCAACACCTGGGAGTATATCAGAAATCCTCCCACCCAAAGTATCTCCTTCATGAATATAAGCTGTTATATCCTCATTCATAAGGTTTGTTTCTTGATCATCCAATTTGACAACTGTATCATCACCAATTCTAGAAGGTAGAGCAGAAAGGGGACGTAGTACCAACCGCAACAACTTCTTCTCCCTGTTTATACTTAGAACGTAACCAGAAATAGGTTTTCCCACATAAAATCGATTCTGGAAATCCTCAAGCTCATTGGGTTCACTAGTACAGTCAAGAATATATAGCTGACCCCTCACAGTTCGAGACATTGTTAACCGGACCCATTCGCTTTCCACTTTATATACATAACCAGTGACATATTGCCCAATTGAGAATTCAAAACTTCTGTTTATATTGTCTCCTATATCACTGGAACCTGGATTGAAATTAAAATTACAGTTGAAAATAATGAATCAACAATTACATTCCATTTAAATAAATAAAAAGTACAAATTTGAACAAATAGAAGGTAATCATATATTGGTTACCTGTAAGCATTTTAGGTCTGACAGACAACTCCCACTGTGAGCCCTTTCTATGGTTACGTGATTCATTAGGCTTTGCAACAATCCTTGCAGTCACCGTTTGCCCAATTTTGTAGCCAATAAATGGATTTTCCAAAACATCTACATCATGTAACTGCCAACAGGTAGACAACCAGCACATCAGGGAAATACTACAACTTATCACTTATGAAGTAACCAGTTAAAATGCTGATTTATATATATCATAAATACAGGTTACCTCTGTTATGTGAACCCTACCACGCAGACCAATTCCAAACTTTAGTTTCAGTTCAAGAGGCTTGATTTCTGTAATCTGGACAACAAGGTCGTCCAAAAGAAAAATCACAATACTTTTATTAGCCAAGAAGAAAAATAAGTCTATCAATTTACAAACCAACAAAACAATCAATAAACATATAATTGAAGCCCATGATGGCTCCACATAACTTCGTCATACATACATAAAAAATGCTCACTCAACCCCACAAACACAGAGTTAAAATAAACTAAAGTTGCATACCTCTGCCTGAACCAGAGATCCCACTTCATAGCTAGACTTCTTGGCTCTTTTAGAACTGGAAGCCTCATTAACCTCACTAAGAAGCAAAAGTAACCTTCCTGATGTTACAGAGCTTGGAAGGGCCATAACGGTCGCAATGACACTGACCAAGTAAACCATTCTTAGTACGAGCTCACTTGTGAAGCACCAACAATTAGTCGTAAAGAAACTAGACATACATAAAAAGTCTACAAATTCATGAGGGCAAATATATATTTTAAAATTAAAAACAAAACTATGTGAGACAGGAGTAAAATGTACATTTGAGGATTACAAGATATCCTTCAATAATAAAAATAAATATAGTACAATATAAACAAAACATCGAGATAACAAGGCTATCAGATATTGTTGCATATACATTTGGTGCACCCCAATAGAGAAGCCAGAAAAACAATTTTCTCCCATAATAAAGCTGCAGCAGAAAATACTCCTTCAAGATCCTTGAATTGCACTCCAACTATAAAAGGCAGAACATTTAAAATTACACTTGATCATCATTACTTCACTTCCTTAAACCTTCCTCCATCCAAAATCTTTAAATACATTTAAAAAATGCATCTATTGCTCCAAGCTAAGAAGCACAGATATTGATATGGATACATCATACAACACGACATGACAAATACCGCAGCACAACAAAATATGCTGTGTTTACATGTCTGAAACAAATTAAATTATACAACCGATGTGAGACGAATATGTTCGAACTAAATAAAGAAGAAAAATAAACTTACAATATTTTAACACCAGGTAAAAAAGTTGAAATCAAATAAAGATTCACCCACCCATTTTTGAAGGGGAAAACACTCTTGAATGGCACCTATCAGACCATCCTTGATAATTTCCCTATAGGGTGGAAGAAAAAGTCATAAAACAATCTGGGTTTTGTAGCTCACAAAAGGCCCCATTCAAACCTCCCAAGTCAAAGCTCTAAGTCTCTCCAATTGACTAGCACTCTACTTAGTAATACAAAAACAATCCAAACCATCAAAAGACGGCCTAGGATCCACTTCAATGTCCACCCTCAACTTTCTAATGAAACTGTTCCCACATTTGCCACTTGAAACTCAATGGATAAACCAGAATTGCAGCCCCTCCTCCTCCCTCCTTTCAAAGAAAGCAACTCGTTAACAGCATCAATAGAAGAAGAGTTTGTGTGATGTACATTTGAAGGTCAGATACCAAATACTTTTCAGGATATCAAAAAGAACAGGAAACATGAGGAAGTTTTAATGACAACCCAAAACATGATTTCCACCAAGCCTAAAGCTTCAAAAAGCAGAATGTAAAAGTAAGCCAAAGGAAAAACAGCTGATGCAGGAAAAAAAAGTGATAACAACAATAGTAATAATAATAATAAGGTAGTCAGCAGAATTGTATTCACCTTTGTCCATTTAGGAATTGCTTCTGAGGAAACCTTTGAGTATTATAGTCCGATAGTGATGCATAGCCTATAGCATAATTATTCTCTGGAATTGATACAACCTGCTTCACAGACATGACCTCAGTAAAATAGACAAATATGCATTTTACCAAGCAGTGACTACATCAAACAATGATATAAACACTTGCCAAGTAGTTCTCCTTCACAATTTCAACTATTGCATTCACCGTCTGATGCACCACCAAATCCCTCAATGCTTCTCTTCTCCGTTTCTGGAACCATGATATGACATTGATTTGGTCAAAATAGGACAATAATGAACGCTCAATATAAAACCTTCAACATACCTCTCAATATACAAAATTCCAATTTTTTTTTGGCATGAAGAAATTTTATCAGAGAAGAAAGAAGAGTACAATAAATGAGGAGGGTAAGAAAACTCCAAGCCTAAAATCAATTCCAAAAAGACAGCACCATAGCATGATAGTTGTATAATTTTTTTTTCCTCTGTTCTGTCTCTGCTGTGTGGGACAAATAAGCAACATGCAAACAAAGAGTGAAACCAGAAAAGAGGTTCAAACCTTCTTGGCAGTATGATTTATGGAACTTCCTTCTTTCGATCCATGAATGAACTCTGGTCGTAGAGATAAATCAACAAGGCGTTCTGCCTTGGCAACATCAAGAACCAATGCTTTCACAACAGAGCCTCTTTCTAATGTAGTTCCAGCCACTGAGAGATTGCATTACAATGAGAATTAGCACCCTTCAATTTGCATATGGATAAGAATCAACCAAATTATGTTAGATAGCAAATGGAATAGAGAGAACTTACACTGATAGTTTGTAATAAATCCTAAAACATCATTATACTTTTCAAAGCTTATAACTACTCCCACTTCCTTAACATCCTCAACTTTCCCATCAACAATCGTACCAATGTTAAATCCTTCATCCCACTTCAAGTCAGACCCACTGGAGCCTAAGTATTGCAACTTAGCAATCTGGATTCAGAAAGGAAAATAAGATCCTGAAGCATTACAGAAAAAAAGGGGTGGGGGCAGGAATGCTGCAGGAATTCCTGAGAGGATAACAAAAGACAATTATGACAGAAGGTTAATAGAACCATCAAAATATGCATAAAACTAAAAGAAACAATATTAAACTAAGCAATTCTCTTTCAAGGTTGTATTAGTGGATTGATTGTTACAGAAAAAATTAAAATTAAAAGAAGTATGAGTAAAAAATTTTAAAGCTTTGAAGAAAAGACACGTCTAGCATTGGAAAATACCATAATAAGAAAGTAGACGGTTTGCCCACATCAAAATAAGCAAATTTAAAGAAAGAATCTTCAAAAACTCATCTACTTGTAGAAAATAATGTGAATATTTAGATGATTTACAATCAGAATAACAAGCCAACAAGATCCTAATGATTTTTTTACTTGCTAGGCATATAATGCTCATCTTCAGGGAACGGCACAAGGAGCCACTTATGTAGGTGCAGGTGCATGTGCGTGTGCTAGTGATACAGGAGGTATTTCTTGTGAATACCATGTATGAATGTAAGATTAGAACATCACTTATATTGAAAAGGTATTGATAATTGTTTGTACCTTTTCCTCCATAAGAAAGTAGTCCTGAATAAATGATGCATCTGTTGAAGAACATGATGTCTGCTTTAGAGAAAGTGTTATTCTACCAGTTTCACTATTTATCTGAAAAGGAAACACATTAATCCGATTTAAAATTACACCAAAAATTTCATATATTTGAAATTTCCAGCCTCAAATAATATACTAACATTAAAAACATTACTGCGAACAGATTGCCCAATGTAATAGGCTTCCAAAATATTGATTTTCTGGTCATCTGTTGCCTGTACGAAAGAATGAGATATTCAGATTACTCATAAAAGCAACTAACATGAGCTGGATAGGGAAAGGTGAAAGGGGGAGGAGGAGAAGGAAATGAATAAAAATGAAACACCTTCTTTCTTGGAGAGAAACCAGTAAAACGACCAAGGAAACGGACAAAACAGCCTGTCTCAATTAAGTTACAAATATAGCCCTGCTCCACAAGAAGAACCCATTCAGCTAAAGCAGAAAGCTCAACAACTTAATCAATAACAAGCAATAAAATTCTGAAAAAAATAGAAAAATCTTATGATCAGTTATCAAAGGAAGGGTGGGAAGCAATTCATATATGTTTAAAGCCAAACATTTACATGCACAACTGAGTTGGGATGGATCTGACTACTATCTGCAGGAATCTGCTGAGCACATTTGATAAGCGAACTTTTGGCAGACAGAATCAAATTGTTGCCCTCAATATCTGCATTGATTAAAATAAAACTTTAAATTAAAAATCAAAGTTCCTTTATAAATGTCATAATCTGTATATATTACATTGAGAAAACCATAACCCCATGAATAAATTATAGAAATAAGGCTTAAGGTGGGTAAAGACTGTCCATACATTATGTTGTGAAGTTTGTATTTGATGCATTGTGGAAAAGTCAGTGACAGTTAGTGAAACAATTCCAAGCAGCAGAAGACATATAAAAGTACAATAAATTACTTATCCCTACTTATCTCTGCATATCCAAAAGGGACACTCCCTTAAATAACCTTGAACTGAACACCAGAAAGAACCTCCGAAGACAATCCTAGGCCATAAGTCATTCAAAGACATCGAAACACTCTTAAAAATACATGCACTCCTCATGAAACAAGCCACTGGACAATGTAAAAATAGATGAGCAACAGCTTCTGCACTATTCATACACATTATACAAATGTTAGGAGACAAAGTGGTATTAGGTATTTGAATTTACAACATGCCATGTGCTAACTTTATTGAGTCCCGCTGTCCAAATGAAAGATTTGATTTTTGAAAAAGTATGATTTTTGCAGATGATATAGTTCTAATAAGTGAATCGAAAGAGAAATTAAATGTGAAGTTAGAGTCACCGAGACAAACTTTGAAAGCACATAACTTATATATAAATAGAAATAAGATAGAATATATAAAATGTAATTTTAGTAATAGGTGCACAAATATGATTTTAGATGTAAAACCTAGAGATCATCTTATAAAATAAGTCGTAAGTTTTAAATATCTTGAATTTATTATATAAAATGACGAAGAAGTAAAAGAGGGCATAAACCATAGAATTCAAGTGGAATAAATGAAATGGAGAAAGATTTCAAGTATCATTTGTCATAGAAAAGTGACACTTACAAAAAATTATATCATATAGCTATAAGACTTGCAATGTTGTATAGTATTGAATATTGGGCAGTTAAAAGCCAACATGAGAATAAACTCAATATCGCAGAAATGAGAATGTTACGTTGAATGTGTGAACACACTAGATGAAATATAATTAAGAATGATTGCATTATAGAGAAAGTTGGAATAGCACTTATTGTGAAAAAAAATAATAAAATCTCGCCTAAAATGATTTGACCATATGTGGAAGATACCTGTGAAAGCCTCGATACAAAGAGTAGATCAAATAAAGAGCAGTCCAATAGTTAAAGGTAGAATAAAGTCAAAGAAAACAATAGGTGAAATCATTAAGAAAAATTTAATAATTAATAATCTCTTTATTGATCTCATTTATAATAGGTCACTTTGGCATCGTTAGATTCATATATCCGACTCCACTTAGTGAAAAAATGTTTGATTGTTGTTGTTTTAATTTCTAAATGGGTTCTTCAAGAAGGAAGACTTTCCTTATAGGAGAAGAAATAGGGAAATGAAAATAGGACTTACAAGAATACACACCAAAAGGATCAAGATTCCAAACTCTCCAATGGAAACTCTTAACACTATCAAGAAGCGGCAAAAGGATTTCTATTTCATTCAAATCTCTAGCTTCCAAGAAAGTAAAGCCCCTTGAATAGAACATTAATCATGAACTAAAGCATTACGTGAAGAAGAAAGATTGTAAAGATTAGGGAAAGCTTGACAAAAAGGAATATTTCCTACCTAAATTTGCTCCCAAAATCTAATACGACACCCATTCCCAACCTTTAAAGAATCCCTACTATCTAACCTCAATACATATTATATGCCTATTGTCCATCTCTCCCTACTATCTAACCTCATGTTAGTTGTCAACAACAACGAGACCTTCCCGTTCCATCCCCTCCCCCTCTCAAACCAAGCTTCCTATGATCCTCCCTTTTTCTCTCGTCCCCACAAATCTGTCTATAAAAAAATTGTAATAATTTGTAAGTGTTAGGAGCAAGCAGAAATATGGCAACTTAATAACTCCAAAAGCAGCATGGGTGCTCCAAGGAACTCAAAATTGATTAAAGCCTTTCTGGAATATAATAATCAACACAATCTGATATGAACAACAATTGTGACCGACCTGCTTCACGCTAAGTTGAGTTATGATTTCTCATTGTACAACATCAATAAAAAGGAGGAAACCTTGGAATAGGGAACTTTTGACATCGTAAGCCACATTCATTGCAACAATGGTTTAAGTTTTCTTTCCTTTTTCCATATCTGTTTGTGTATGTTGTGTGCAACACTTAATCAGTAACTTTTTTTCACAAAAAGGATCAGTAAGATACAGAGTAATGCATTTTTTTTTATGAACATGAGTAAAACTCAGCACCTTCCCTCATCCCCCATATCTACAAACTAAGGCAAATAGCAGTTTCAAACCTCACTGAAAAGGAAATCATTATCAAAAAGCATGCCGATAAAAGCTTAGCCAAGGTGTCAACTTGGTAGTTAGCATAAAACCAATAAAATAGCAGGATAATTTAAAAAAACACAGAAGTGCGTGGCTTGGCTTCTACTGGTGTTAGAGTAAAGATGGGAAGTTAACATTATTTTAGATATCCAATTATTTATCAATTAATAATCCCCACAAGATCAGTATAAGCAATTTCACAGAAATTGTTCAGGTTCTTCATGTACCTAGAACAAGTAGTTGATCAAAATTATATCCAGGCTTCAAGACCGACTTCATCAAAGTAGCTTGCCCTGCATAGCAAGAGAATATACTCTGACAATACATAAAGAGGCAGAAGCAATGGGAACACTCAATTGAGCAGAAGAAAATTTATACCATGATGATCTGCCAAGTGCTCCACAGAAATTGTACCCCTTGAAAAACCTCTTGAATTGACATAAACAACTACAGCACTGGATGTTATTCTGTCAACAACTCCCGAAACAACACTACCCAACTTAACCATATCATCTTCAGAAACCCTATCATTTGAATCATCACATTGATTTAGCATAGTTCATAAGAAATGTATCCCACGACGACTCTTGCACATTGAAATTATAGCCTACTACATAAGTCGATAGCTTTTCAACAAACTTAAAAGCACTCAAAATACAGTTTATTGATAGATTATTCATTTCAAATTCCATTTTAGGAAATATATCCTGACACAGGATCAAAGTATTGTAGCAAGTGAAAAGAGAAAAACCTTGTAGGCTTTATAATGAAACTAAGGTTGATCCTCCGGGAAGATGGAAAGGAGCTTACTACCCGACATTTGACAACTTGTCCAACATTATATATTGTACCTGGATCACCTCCAGGCTCTAATCCAAGTTCAGATCTGTTTCAATATCATAACAATAAATGAGGTAGTTCTAGCAAAGCTTTTGTTCTATTTTTAATAGGAGAAGCAAGTACAACTTGATGGAGGATGAGATATCCTCAATCCAGAAAATAAAAGAAAAAATACAAAACACAATACAGTAACAACAACTCTATAGCACTTATCAGTGTAAGAGAGCCTTCCAATCTCTTTGCATATCAGAAATAGTAGAGTTTAAAAATCCAGACTGGAGCGAGCAGTCAGGCCGGAAAGGCCAAGAACCAGTCTTTCCACCGGTCTAGGTGAACCCTTTAAACCAGTCAAAAACCCATGAACTAATCAGAAAACGGCAAAAAATAAGCAAACAAGACCAATCTAATCAGTTTTCTTTTTCATTTTATTGAAATGAAGTAGTTTTGGTCATTTCATTAATCTTTGAGTCAAAACAATGTCATTTTGACACTTTTTAATATAAATGAGTATTAAACACATGTTTTTTTAAAGTTACTATATACATCATTGAATCCTATATCATATATAAGTATGTTGTTGTTTGATGTATAATAGAGCTATTAATGATTTTTCAAACATCTTAATATGTATTATTTGTCTTTCATTATGTTACGTTTTTTTCAAAAGAAATCTTAAATTATTTATTTAATTTATATATTATGTCATATAATATTTTATGTGTGTGTGTGTAGTGTTACTACCAGCTAGACCAATGAACCTTGAACGACCTCCTTCATTGATTCAATGATCGATCCAGTTTTTTAAAATATTGATAAATAATGGTTCCCTTAAAAATAACCCATGTGCAGAACACTTATACAATATTCTATCCCATAACAAATTAAATGGTGAGATAAAGTTCTAGTGAAGCTTCAAACTACCGAAAGTAGAAACATAGAACGACACAGAAAGAAAGTAGCAGTGATACTCAAATCACTGCTGGAATGTACTACTTCAGATTTCAGATAGCCATTCAAAGTTTTCAAGATGCCTAAACAAAAAATGGGGGAGAAAAGCACTAAAAAAATTTCCTTAGTCAAAGCTGCCGGCACTTTAATATTGGGCCTACCAACAAGGCAAGAACTTTATAACCAAACAAAATAGTAGCAGTGAAACTATCCTCTTATGAGATGAGAGAAAACTACTGTCATCACTGGAACGAAAGAAACCTAATAGGAAGCACATTCCAGTTCCAGAACCCATATTATTTTCTGGTATAAGCAATGCTTGAGTTTTAACTTCAAAATCAATGCGGAATCACAAAATTTATGGATCAGCCAAACTGCAGCGATGGTGCTTGAAGGAATGAATGATTAAATGATATAATCCAAACAAACAGGACATGTGTATGGATCATCATTAAAATTAATTGCCCACTACAACATGGTATTTACAAAAGATCCAACCAAGAAAAAGACTAGCAGAGACCACAAACACATTACTTTACATGAAATTCCCAAAAACAAACTAAGAGCACAAGTTGACAGGGGAATAAATTAATACTAAAATAAATTCATTATAAAGTACAGATAAATCATAAACCAAATCCTCTGACAGCCAAACTAAATTATACAGTTCATATCTATGCAGCTAATGGCATAACACTAACCACCTCAACTTAAGCATGGTTGTAATTTTTTTTTCTTCTTCTAAAAGAACATTTCACTAATAGAAGAGAAAAGTACAGATCCAACGAATAAGATATCCTAATAATGGCCAAAATACAAGGTAAAGCTAACAAGAAATAAGAACAATTGCAAGAAAGAGCTCTCCAATCCTAATATGTAAAAGCATGAGATAAACACCAAAAGGAAGCCGACAAAAAGGAGGGGGAGAATCCAGTTCTGCAAATGTTTGATTCACAAAAGCCTTAGGATATGCAATTAATTATGTTGGAAAAAAAAAAGGATCCCCATTATAAAGAATCCTATAATAAATAAATGATGACATATGACAGGAACATCATAAAAATGAAAAAACTAGTCTGAAGAAAGAAGGGGGAATATGAAGAAGTATCCATTACTTAGAGAAGCTTATATGTGAACTGAAGCAAACGTTAAAATAAAATAAATTGATGGGTTCATGGCATGATTCTGTAAAATTGATAAATCAGAGACTAGCCTGGGAGCAAATCCTTGGACACCATTGTAAAACCGTACAAAGCACCCGTGCTTTTCAATCTTTGTTATCCATCCATGAGTTATCAATCCATCAGTTGCTTCAACATATGAACTTATTATCCCAAGTTTTGATTTCACCTGTAAAAAAAATCATAACGCTATCTGCTTAAAAATTGGATATGATATGTAAAAAAAAATTTTTAAAAAAAAAGGACAAAAACAAAAAAGCTATTGGCAAAAAGTACTCCCACATTTTTTATTCATTGAGGACCATCTAGAGACGAAAGCTGTACATAACAAATGGAATATTCATAGAATATATTTCTCTCACACCCCCTAAAACTGCACTGCATATTTAATCGAGTAAATGATGTAGTAAAAGGTAACAGTGAATTTAAAGTGCATGCCAACAAAACTATAATGCATTACGCTTTTTGTACAAGATGCTTCACTGTAGTGAAAAGCAAACAGAGTTGTACCTCTAATGGGAACACAATGATGAAATACAGTGAAAACTATAATCAATTTATTCCAAAGATTACCATAGCTCAAGACAGCATCAAGATAATTGAAAACACTTTCAGGAATTACTATTGATAACATTCTAGGAATTTCACTGGGGAACATGGATTATTAATGGAACCAAACATTTGGCTTTTTGAAACAGGAAATATCGATATTTAAAGGTGTGCAACATTCCCAAGGACCTTCTAAGTCTTAGCATGTATACCAATTCAACTGGTAAAAGAGAGAATGGCAATCAAAATGAAAATAACAGAATGCTATTTCTTCACGAATCCTCTTTAAAGTAAAGAGTCAAAAAAGCAACAGAAGGAAGCCAAAAATGACACTTAGAGAAGCATATGTTATCCAACATCTCGGTCAGATATATTTTATTAGACTAAGTTGAGAAAGATACAAGTAGTTTCAGATAAAGACTACTCCAGCACATTCCAGACCATTATGATCTAACCACACCCAGCTTAGTAAATAGCAGAAAAGCTGGGGAAATTTTCAAGAGAACCATTGTTGAATTTGACATGTTATGAATCCTGAGCAGAAGGATAACGTACAAGTATATAGGTTTAAACAGTACATAATCATATATTATGAACAAGTAGAGAAAATCAAGGACACTAAGGTTTCATCTTTCCTCAAATGGAAAGAAAAACAAGCACAAAGCTTGAAAAGGGGACAAGGAAGGGACCATATTATTACATCCCATATATTCTCTACAGAGAAAAAAACTTGGTGTAAATAGGCTAATCAGTGTAGAAAGCTGTGAATGGTAAAGGGAAAAAACCAACAAATTCAGCTTGCACTTGGCAACCATGTGCTTGATATCTATCAACCCGTGATGGAGGTCTGGAGAAATTAACACTTCATATACCAGAAAAAGTTAAAAATAAAAGTTAAGTTTAATATTGCCTTCACTTATGCAAAAACTATACAATAAAAGAAGAGGTTAGACAAAGCAACATACAAGGGTTTTCTTGTGTGTAACTGTTATCCTTTTTGACTTGCAACCAAGCACCCGGAATGCCAATTCAGCTCCCACCTGCACCATAATTCAGTCAAAGGCTTCAGCAATAAGATTCTTCATCTGTCCCATTACAGGCTTGTGACAAAGATACATAACCATATTAAGTGTATAAAAACACTCAAAAAGTTAATGTAGCTAGAACAGAACCTTGAATTTTTTTCCGGGCTTAGCAAGTTCAAATTCAGACATATGACGAAGAGGACAAAGTGCCTTCACACCACCAGGAATTTGCACAATAGCACCAAAGCTATCAACGGAAAGAATCTTAGCCTTCACCACCATCCCTGGCTTGGCATCAGAATGAGTAAACACATCCCCTTCGAATGCACTAGCCTGCTTGATATAGAAACACAAACCATATGAAACCTACTAAAAAGTCTACATCATTCATGTAACATCTCATTTTATAAATTACCCGCTACCCGTACAGAAAACATTATACATATAAACAACAGAATATAGCAGTTTTCAAACATTCAATAAGATTTTCCATTAATTTATAAAGACAGATAGACTAAATTTAACATATTGCAGCAGTTCCATTGAATGAAAGACAAATTAACTATATTGCCACTAATTCGAGGAGGTACAACAGATTCCAAAATCACCCCACATTTAATAATGGGATAGAAAGTCTAGTCAAACCATTCATTAAAAACAGACTCTGGAAAGCACAATCCTAGAGCTTCTGGAACAACTAAGTTATATAACATAATTGAAGAATGAAAAGATTGACAGTAAAGCAGCATAACCTTTTGAGGGGGGGGGATATTTTATCATTGTTCACTAAAGAAATAGACTTTTTCCCTAAGATAGAGTAGGAATCAGTGCTAATTCACAGCTCTCACATACCACCAACAAGAGTAGCAGAAACCTCACAGTTTCACAACGATAACTATCAAGATTGACAACCTGAGCACTTGTTTCCAAGCACAAGCACAATCTGAAGAATTAAGCACATTCTGGAATATGAGAACTCTTAAATCTTTTAGCATATTAAGCCAGACTCTTTAAAATTTACATAAAAAATACACATGCATATTATGAGTATAGTTTTCAAACAAAATAGAACTATCTGAAGAATTAAGTATATAATCTTACAACAATTAGAATTGGGGTAGAAAGACAAAAATAATGAAATTGACAGAAACAATTTTGACAGAAAACTGTTATTGAAAAAAATGTAAATCAAAGTTATATATATGTATTATGTATATATAACTTCCAGCTATCATTGAAGCCTAACAAAGCCACCAGAAGGGAAGAAGACTGAATATACAAGATGAATATGAATAATTAACTGAAAATATCAAAGTAACTTCAACAAAGAGGAACTATGGTCAAACACCTTTCAAGATTATCTTCCAGACATGATCCATAGGACATGTGGACACAGTAGATTTTATGAGTAGTAACAAAAAAGTTGCAAAACATATCTTGTAAGTATATACCAAAGCTGATCAGCTAACAAACTCATAAATAACTAGTAATCCATCTTAGGAGGTTGAATGTCCAACACTAGTTCTGTTTGTTATAACCCCCATATCACTCCCACCCAAGAGAAAAAAAGCATAACCAGAGCAAGAGCAAGTATGATATGAACAGTATTGCAGTTGATTCATTCAATTATATATGATTATCATCCTACAGAAATTAAAGGAAAGTAGAATGACAACCTTCAAAATTCCTGTCGCAAGTCCTTCCAAATGCCTTAACGCAAGAATCCGAACTCGAACACGATTTCCTTCCTTGTACTTCTTCTCAAGCTTTTGGATCTCCTCTTCAGCAATATCAGATTTCTGTCAACATTAATTTTAATAAACATTCACACTGAAAGGTCTGCATTATTAAAACTTGTCCAGCAACTGGCTTCACAATCATGAACATACACTGACATACGCCGGAGTTGACTCTGGAATTGATGGAACTTCAAGCAACAGGCCAAAACCTCTGTCCACCCTAACAACTTTTGAGTCATCATATATATCTCCAATTTTAACATGCTGCACCAAAAACTAAATCATCACTATATCACATGGTAAAAAAGGAGAGGGGGACAGAGAGAGCTTCATCTCTAATTTAGGCTTGTAGCAAGGAGGGAATGAGCTCAAACAAGATGGATCCGTAAAATAAACTACATTAGCGTTCGTCATAGAACAATCTGATTTCAGAAGCATAAGAAAAGACATACAACAAATAGCTACATTGAATAGTGATTACATGGGACAAAGAAGAGACAGGCGCAGAATTCATCAGAAAGGGTGAAAATTTACTTCTGTCTGTCTGGAGCACTAATAAATGGTAATATACTTACAGAAGGAGGGGCCATCTTCTGAACAAGATGTGGATTAAGCGTCAAACCAACAGCTCTATTAGATGGATCAATGAATAATATCCGAGCAATAACCTAAATCACATAGAAGTTGCTTAGTGAAAATAGAACTGTAAGTTGGTAACTTTCAAAGGAGGAAAACAGCATCATGGCAGATGACAGAATCAACCAACAAAACCTGAGCTGTAACTTAAGTTCATTATGTGTACAAGATACTCAAGTTAAAGACGTGACTTCAAATCTACAAACTACACAATAAGCATGAGGATACAATATGATTGCAATCCAAAATTCAATGATAATAGAGAACCAATGAGTTCACAACTAAGCTTTTTTTTTGTGGGGGGTTAAAACAAGGATAATATCACATACTGTATCACCCTTCAAGCATCTTAAATTTCAAAATCTGATTGTCAAAATTAATTAAAATATAATAATATGAACTTAATTTTAATGTAGTTAGTTAATCACTAATTAGCATTGCCTAATGAGGAAAGAAGATTCCTATAGTTCCACAACAAAATTTCATACCATTTTCAGCTTAATTAGTGTCTCTGTCCCAAAGATAACATGAAGATACCAAAGACACGCTCAACCTATAACTACAAGTATACAATGGAAAGGCCTGAAATGGTTCAAATTTCAGATTACACATACATGTAATAAAGTTGCTTTCTGTGCAATAACTTGATAAGGAATATGGAAGAAATATGATGGGACCCTAACTATTATGAGATGCAAGGAGAAAAGGGCAGAGCAATTAGAGGGAATCCCAAGGTGAATGAACAGAAAATGAGAGTAGAGAGCGAACCCAATGCAACAAGGCCCAGGCCTTTGCTAGTAGAAGAGGAGGTCAGAATAAAAAGGAGTTAGTTATGGAGAGAGAGAGAGAGAGAAGGGGATGAAGCAGTTATAAAGCCAAGCAGAGGAGCAGAAGGGGGGCAAGGAAAAGAATGGCATTGGGAATGGCGCTGCTGGCTGCCCAGTGCCAGGATAGGTGTGACCTTTCTGTTTTCTCTCTCTCTCTTTTCATTTTACTGTTTCTGTTGTTATAAGGGAGAGCTGGGTACAGGGAGAGGTCACCTTTTATCTTGTATTTTCTTTATATTTTTAGTGTAATTACAGCAACATTCTACTGTTTTCATAGAGAAATTCCTGATGGAGAGCTAGGTCTCCATCAAAACACTTGCAAGTAAACAACAGCATTTTAGAGCATCAAGCAAATTAAATGGGTTGCAATCTGCAAAACTGAGTGCAGTGCAAGATGGAAAAGTTGCATACAGAATTACCTTCTGGGACTCACTATAATCATTCTTCCAGTTTGTTGTAGGGTAGATATTTTGCAAATGAAATAGATCAACCTAAAATAATTCCAAAAAATATATTAAAAACTTGGTCTGTTAAGTGAATTTCTTTACTCAAACTATCAGCTATACATGATAATCATGACAACTGCATGATAGACTTACTGTTCCAGTGAAGTATGTGAGAAATGATAACATAACACCATTCTCAAGGATTGACTTCACACGGGCATTAACCATCATGCCTGGAACAAGAAGATCAATTGATATACCCTTGAGATCCTTGTTCTGTATGAAAAAGTCCAATCAGAAGAGAAACCATGAAAGAAGAAAAGATCAACGGACATAACAACAAAAATACAGCATAATGAATTCAGAGCAAGCACACCTCATATTTGGACACTGTATCAGGGTCAGAACTAATATGAATAACCTTCCGAACTTTATCAATGCTCCTAACCACTCCCTGCAGAAGCTGCCCAGTTTTTACTTCATCACCCTGACCTTCTGCAGCCATTTAAACAAAAAAAGGGAAAGAAAGCCAAAAACAAAAATTTGGTTTAACCATGCTAGACAAAATACAGCAGCGAGAATTCACAAAAGTATACAGATTTTACCAGCCTGGCTATTTTTTTGTAAAAATCCCGTAAAAGATGTCAGACCAAAATGAAGAATATAACCATGGTCTTCAATGCTTTTCACATATGCAGCAAGGACCTGTACATACATGAAGTGCATAAATCAAAAGTTCCAACCTCAATAAGCAGTATAACACATAAAGGACTCTGGAAATGTCAAAATATATGGTTAGACAAACAAATAAGGACATTATATGAAATGCACTATCATAGCATCATGATAAAACAAAATAGCATATGTAAAAATGGATGAAATATTCATTTGTGAAAGATCTTTCTATTTCTTTCTCAAAAAAAAAACTGATGACCACAATTTCATGATGATCTGATTCTGCTGTTAGGTCAAAATACACAACGCACTTGGATATCTACAAGTATTATGGATAGGTAATTACACATATAAGTTGTGTATTTCTTTACTAAAGTTACACACACTTGAGTATGTGGGTGATGAACATTTATTTCACAAAAAGTCACAAAATCAGTTATTAATTTTATCATTTAATTTTTTCATTGATGCACAAAACCCAGTAAAAAAACAAATTGATAACTAAATTTTATGAGGAAGATGGAGGTAAGCTTTTAAAAAAATTGACATGCATATAGTTGTCTCCAAGTACAATTAGGGCCCCATTAAAATCAAAGGAAATAAAAATCTGGTCTAGATGAAGAATAAACAAATACCAAGATAAATACTTATGTGGATGCATAAAAATCGACATACCATGCCTTCCTGAACAGCATCCAAGCTGAAGCTCTTGTGCAGCAAAGAAAGGCGCAAAGAAAGCCAAATTTTTCGTTTTCCTTTCTCTTTCTTGTCATCACCCAGTCGCAATACAACACAAGAAACCAGCTGCCCAACACAAAATACACTAGAAAGGAAACTTTCTCCTACCTGACAAGAAAGAAAGAGATAAGCTAAAATTGAACATAATAAGATCACCCCAAAAAATTGAACATAATAGGTAGCAGTAAAGAATAATGGGGCATAGTATTGAAAAACTGGTAGAAGCAGACAGATGAAATTCGGGAAGAGCTCAATACACACCTCACTTTTGTCATTGAAAATAGGATCAACTGCATCAGAAGCATGAACTAATCCACGTAAACCCCCTGGTAAACTAACTACAATGTCTTTTTCATTCACTTCGGCTACAAGTCCCCAGAGCTTCATTCCAGGAGATATATTCTGACATATATGGAAGAATGAAAAGTTCAAGCACATCAAAATAAAATTAAGAATCGAGGACTCCCCAGGAGTCTTAGAATTAAGTTTACAACAACAACAACCAAACATTTTTTTACTAAATGGAGCTGGTTACCGTGGATCAAATGAAGTCTTAAAATTACGTTTAGTGGAAAAAAAAAGTAAAAATACATATTAAGACAAAAAGGACATTGAAAAGTTGGGTGTGAACATTCTTATTTAAAATTGAGTGTCCTGAACAAGAAAAGTTAACGCCAATATTCTATGGCCAGAACTAATTTAATTTGTTGTTATACCAATAATAGATAGCTAATCAACCCTCAAACACAAACATAAAGAAATTCAAGTTTTATACATGTTATAGTTCTGATTCTATTTACTTATACAGAGCGCGGACATACAAAAAACAAAACAAAACAAAAAAACTATGCATTCTAGTTGCCCTGAAAAGTGAATGTGCTCTTTTTTTTTCTAAAAAATACATAGGAAGTACTCACTCTACCAAGTGTAGCAAATCATTGGTCGTGCTAAGATAACACATAGAATAACAAGTACAATAACATAAACACAAAACACCTTGATTAATGTCATAATCATATAAATAAATCATTTATTGTTGTCCATTCTGTCAATCTGACAATGCCCATTGCTTTCAACTTTACATGCAATGAAGTCACCATTAGAAAGTTCGAGGAGCAATAGAGAAAAAGGATGCATATAACAGAACACCACATACAAAGACAAATACAGTTTAGCTACCTTTAAAGTAATTTTAGTTGTGTGCCTTGGTAGCTTTCCCGTGATTCCATCACTGGATGGCAAACCCAAATCATCTGCAGGTGCATGACTTTTCCATAACATATTGTTCCTCTTTTTCTTCTTCTTTTTAAAGTGATCCTCGGCCCCAAACTCAGCATAATCTTCTCCTACGTGTATTTCTCCACTTCGCCTTAGGCTCTGAGAACTTTCTCCGCCTAAAAGACCCATAAAGAAACATGAAACATATATGCACCAACAGAAACGAAGTAACAACAGTTTTTTTCTATCCATGTGTTTTCAGCAATGACACATGACCAAATGCTCCTAACGAGCTGGATTTTATAAACTGAGAACTTGTGAAGAATCCACATTGTCCTAGTCCTGAAAGTGTAAACCTATATATGTTTTTATACATTATAAAGACAAAAACAGATAAGCTAATATTTCTCTCTTTTTCATTGGAGCAATATAATTATTGTCAGACATTATTATAAGGGTCAATATAAATTAACATAACTAACTCGTATTTCTTGAGAACCAGACACTAACATAAATTTTCCCTTATAAAGAAAAAAAGTTGGTCACCTCTGGGAAAATCAGGGACGTCGTCTTCGAGTTGCACAGCCAATTGAGACTTAGCGGCGTCGTTTGGTTCCTTCTTCCCTTTGAATATTTTCTTCGAGGATTTGTCGACTTTGGGCCTGACTCCGGATTTTTTCTTCTGGGACATTTTAGAATGCGATGCCATGTCTATTGGAACTTTTTTATGCCCAGTATCGCAAGCGATCGCCTTGTTCTGCTCTGGTATAAGCTCGTGTATTCGCTTTTGGCCGGAGGCAGAGGTGAAAGTGGAACTCTGGAGCTGGTAAGAAGGGTTTAATGGGGTTTTAGAGTGAGAGCATGAATAGACTAACGCGGGTGGCGGCGACCCTGGCGTCTCGGTTGAAACCGGCCTTCGGCTTTTTTCATTTTTAGGTTTTCCTTTTACCCGCGAAATTATGAAATGTTAAACCGATTTTTTTTTTCCCCTAAAAACTACTTTACTGGAGTCGCTCGGATTAAATTTATTTATACTTTTCATGATATCAAATGTATTCATTAAACATACGACTAAATAAAATTACAGAATAAATATATGAGGTATTCATTATACTAATATATATATATGATTATGAGCTTTTATATTTTTAATATGAAGTAATAAAATTTAATTAAGTTATGAGAACTAAATGATAAATAATTACTTAAAAATAATAGATAATTTTAAACAATAAATCGTGGATGTTTTATGGTGGGTTATTCACATATTCAAAATTTTAAGTTTTTTTCAAATTTTCCATTTTAATAAAATAAAAAAGTATAATGTCAAGCTACCAATATATGATATTATATTATTCTCTCGTGCCAAATGCCCAACAAATGTATGTTATTTTCATCATAACTTAGGTTGAGGAAGACACATTCCAGTTAATGCACTCTTCTTATTTGATTTGTTTAGAATTAAGTTATTCCCAAACAATTTTTTTTTTGGACAAAAAAAAACTCTACAAAATTAATCTAATTAATATTTAACAATGTGACGGTGTCACTAATTACACATAACATATTCATTATATTATTAAGTCGATATTTTGAGTTATTATTTTCATATACATTTATTTTTCATTGTTGTCTTGGACACCTTTTTTTTTTATACATATACACCAGTAGAGTTTGTCAAGCCAACTAAACAATTTGATTTTACTGGGTTTAGAAGGATTATAGTTTTTTTTTTTTTTTGCGATGAAAGATTATAGGTTTAGTTTACTTTAGTTTAACAACATAATCAGAGATACATTGAGACTAATATCATCCAAAGTGATTAACTCAACCAATAAAAGTTGAGGTCCCATTTGGTTGGTAGCAACAGAAAAAATGTGAATGAGAATTGAGAATGAAATAGAAACAAATGGATTCAAATGAAATGGAATGAAATGTTGTGATTAAAATTATGTTTGGTAGGTCAATGGAATAGAATGATATAAAAATTGTCAAAAAGATAAAAATATGTTTGAAAAATAAAATTATTAAAATAAAATTATTTTAACTTAAAAATTTATTTTAAAATAATATAAATAAAACAATTAAATAGTAATATAAAAAAATTATTCAAAATATTAATGTTTTTAAAAAATAATTTAAATATTATTTATTTTATGTTATTTATTAATAATAAATAATATTTTATAATTTTTTTTTAAATATTTATTTATTTAAAAAATATATACTTATTTATTAGTTTACAAACAACAAGCCACTTCAACAAGTCATTTTTGTAAATTTTTTTAATTAATTTATTTAAAAAAAAATATTTTTATTATTTATTTAAAAAAAACATCATTTTATATTCATTCTATCGTTTTTCCCGTTGATTCTATCTATTTGGTGTGAGAATACCTTCTCTCTCCCATAAAGGAATCTCCATTCCATAAGTTTTAGTTTCTTACAACCAAATGTTTTATTTGATGAAATAGGAATGAGCATTCTCATTCCATCACTCTATTTCTGTGTACCAAACAAAACATGAGTGTAGCAAGTTATATTCTTAAATACAAGTTTAATCTTTATTAAAAGAATATTTTCGTTATAACAAAATTTGAAAAAAATTAACTATACAGTATTAATAGGTTGTGAATAGCCAAATAAAAAAGTGATTAACCCAGCCTCTTTTTTTTTTTTTTTTGCACAAAGATTAACCCAACTTCGCCAACATGTAATATGTAAGTTAGATCATCGTGGGCTGTCTCTGACGAGTTGGGCCATGCCCGTGGACAACACTGGTTTAATCACGTTGATGTCTATATTCCATGGGCCTGAAATATTTTTCAAAGGGCCCTTTATGAGCATGTTTTTCAGGCCCAGACGACATATGTTTTTCTGTTCCGCTTGGGGAATTGCGTTAGAATCGTTGATGTGGATCACTACGATAACGTGCCTTGATATGAATGGTGATCATGGGAGATCCTCACAGCAGTTCCTGAGGCCGCATCACCAAGACAAAGCCGACCCTGAAAGAAGTTTCTCGAATACGTGGAGGAAGCCTTTGATTTAGAGTTAAAACCCAGGGCGAATCAGAGAACACAGATTAGGATCAAAGCTTTACCCTCTCCGTCTGCGACAGTGGTACGTTTTGCCGATCGTGTTGAACGTTGAAGGTTAGTCCCCATCTATATCTCTCTTTACCTTTCCGATTCGGAACATTTGCTTCTGATCCATGGCTGAAAACACACACAACACAGGAATGTCAATTTATCTTATTGTTTCATTTTAAGCGTCTCCCTTTGATTTTTATGAGCGACGAACACGATAATAACGGTGGGTATGTTTTCGATACTCTTGCATTTTTTTCCATGATTCTGATTGGTTTTAAGGAACGAGATTGAACATGAAGACGCTGCTGGCTTGATTCATTGATAAATATGTAACCTGTGGACCTTAAAAACTAGCTCATGAGATTAGAGAGCCATATCCAAAAATTAGCTTATGAAGTCAGAGAGCCATACCCAAAAATTAGCTTCTGATTGATGTTAACAAGAGAGCTTTACAAGATTCTTTTTTTTTTCACAATATACAGTCATTACGTGCAACTGACAGACTAGCAGTTAACCTTGGAAAATTTTTGGATATACTTCTTATTGTAGGGCTCATTGTTATACCCATTTTGGATAATTTCTATTGGCTTCTTGGAGTATGTAAGAATTTCTTGTTAACCTGTATTTTTAAGCGGCTCTCGTGTAATACTTTTGCGACCTTGTACGGTCATTGATTTCCGAAGAAAATAAGGCTTAGTGCCCATAAGTATTCTTTTTATAGGGTCTGTTGTTATATAAACAAGTGGACAATTGTAGGTATGGATGACCTACGACTATCCTGTTTGTTGTTTAGAAACTACTGTCTTGTAGGTTTTGAGTTTCCTCTGTTTCTTTATAATAACACTTATGGTTGCAATATGTGTATTATTATTTCCTCTTGCTGGGGATAGGTGAGTACTATTGCAACATGAGGGGCAGAAGCTACAGTTACAGTCCCTCACCTTCAAGGGGTTACAGAAGACGATACCGCAGTCCTAGCCCCAGGGGTAGGTATGAAGGCCGTGGCAGGGATTTGCCAACAAGTCTTCTGGTTCGGAACCTCCACAGAGATTGCAGGTACCTTCTCAGTTTTGTGACTTTATATAGACTGAAATTCACTTGGATCAGGTGATAATAACTTTCCTTAATTTTTACATATCTTCGTAATTTTAGTCACAAGAATTGCTCATCTTTAAAGGTTAATATTTAATGCCAGATTATTTATCAATAACTAGGGTTTTATCATACCTCAATTAGTTCTATTGAGTCTAGGAGCTGCCTATATACTTTTATGGTGATTTAAGTGTCAGAATTTGTGGATAAAAGTTTGAAAGAATGTGGCTTCATTGCTACTTATGATGTCTAGGGTGGTAATAACTTATTTTTTACCAGTTGTGAGCTATTATACGTGTTTGCAAGATTAAAAATTCTTATGGTGGTTGCTAATGATCTAAAGCAATTGATGTATGACTTGAATTTAGAATCTTGGCAACTTGGTAAGTGTTACGTGTAAATATGCTTCAGAGACTCTCAATAGAAGAAAAAGTATGTATTGAAGGGGATGAGAGTGTTGGAGTAGTATTGTTGCTTCTTAATTTCCTTTTAGTGACCCAAATACAATTTTTGTTTTTATACTTGGTTTGCAGGGCAGAAGATCTGCGTGGACCTTTTGGCCACTTCGGTCCTCTCAAGGACATTTATCTGCCTCGAGATTATTATACTGGGTAAGTGTATTTTGATTGCTGGTAAGATAACTCATTATATATGGAAGGCTTTCCAGGCCTCCTTTCCTTAAAAAGAAAAAAGAAAAAGAGTAATGTTTATTTTATCATTTTGATATTTCAACTGTGGAATAATTTGTCTTGATCTATGATTTGTAAGTTACATGGTGGCTTTTACTCCATATTTAGTTTTTCCACTTCTTTCTCAATAATAATTACTACAATCATTTTATGGGAATTTGGTTGTTTTATTGAAAGAGTTGAAGACACGAATGAAGTAATAAGAGTACTGTGTTGAAGACAACAAAGAAGTAATAAGGGTGTCGTGTTGAAGATACCAATCAAGTAATAAGAGTCCTGTTCAAGGTCATGTTAGTGTACATGAAGATTCAGAGAAGGTTGAGTTTGAATACATTGTGAAGAAGTTCAAGTCTTGAAGATTTTCATCTCAATTTATACTTTGGCGTCCACAAGGTTAGCATCCACGTGATGTTTACTCTTGAATTCTATGGAGTGTCAAGAGTATGATAATATGATCATTTGGAGTCAGGGTTATATTTGTGGATTTCTGCAATCAACCCAACTTCGGTATGCAGATGTTGATATCGCATCATGCATATAATTTCTGTGACACTTATGGTTTTAATGGTACAGGGAACCACGTGGTTTTGGATTTGTCCAATATGTGGACCCAGCTGATGCTGCAGATGCAAAATATCACATGGATGGTCAAATCCTACTTGGTCGTGAATTGACTGTGGTGTTTGCTGAGGAGAACAGAAAGAAGCCTGCAGAAATGAGGGCAAGACAACGCGTTAGGTAAGATATACAGTTGTGTTGTTTGCAATGAGTTATCTGACTCATGTCCTTGACAAATGGATTTTTTGTATTTTTTTTTTTTTTTGGAATATTCACCTTCTCAATTTATCTCCAGGAGTCGCTCATATGATCGTAGGAGGTCTCCACCTCGTTATTCTCGCTCCCCACGCTATGTTCGATCATATTCTCGTAGTCCAGAGTACTCACCTCCAAGACGAAGACGTTATTCCAGGTTTGTATATACATTAGCTTAATTAAATAGTTTACTAGTTGCCCTCGTGATCTATGAGATTTGCAATGTTAGCATAATTAGAGGAGAGTTCCCCTTATCATGATTCAGGTCAATATCACCAAGAGACGGAAGGTATAGGGAGCGTTCATACTCGAGATCACCTTACGACTCAAGAAGCCGTAGTCAAAGCAGGAGCTTCAGCAGGAGCAGGAGTCGAAGTCTAGACTACTCAAGGTGACTGTTCTTTGATATAGCACTATGGCTACTACGGGTGACTAATTTGAAGAGCTCAATGTATTGGGATTAGTTATAGAATGAAATTCAGGCTGGACAATGCTTTGGTCTGTTTATTGCGTGTGGGTTTTAGTTTGTCAATATTTTGGTAACTTGGTAGAAAGGATCTATTATTGGCAAATATTTTATTTCTATAATTTTACCTATAATGGGATTTCTGAGGTGAGTTGACATGCTTAGTACCCTGTGCATAATGTTTGTTTTGATGGAATAGTTACAGTGGACGTAACGCATAGAACTTTTACACGCTGTTCAATGAAGCCCGGAACGAACGAACAAAACGTCCTTAGAAATCATGGAACTTTTCAAATTATTTTTTTAAAATGTCTTAGAAAAAGTGCTATAACAAACAAGTAGGAAATGTTAATACAAATCATCTCGTAAGTGTTTTTATAATTATCATCAGTGTTTGGTTAACTAGAAAAACATTATTTTATGTCAAATTGCTTAAAATTTTATGTTTATAAATACTTTTGTAGGAGATGTGAATTTTTGTCCAATATATTATTAATTTTTGGTTTACCTAAAACATTTCTTTTATTAAAAAGGTTATTATAATTTCAAAAATAAAAAGGGTTCTTATTTGGATTTTTGTTTAATTAACAATAAAATGAGTTTGTGAAATAATATTTTACAGTAACAATTATTAAGAGGATAAAGATAAAAAAAGGGGGGCTGAGAATAATTTTTGGGAAAATGAAATCAGAAATTTTGTAATATATTTTATTTCTTTCAAATAACAAAACAATAGCAAAGATATGTTCAAGGGGATATTTGAATCTTTGCGTATGAGGATGCTGCCTGTCTAAAATGCCTCTTTTTGGTTATTTTTCATTTTTTTAAAATTTATTTTAATAATAGTATATTTATTTTAATTAAATTAAATCATTAATTTTTTTTAAAATTTTAAAATTAAAAGTCAATTTTTATTTCGATATTTAAAAAATATGTGTTTTAATTTAATTGTTTTAAATTTTAATTTCTTAAACATTTTACTTAAAATAACAATGAATTTTTTTATTTTTTTTTGTTTTAAAATAAATAATTCTTTTAATTTCTTAAAGATATATACATTCTAAATTTATTTTTTTAAATTTTACTTTACCAATTTAATTTTTTAAACATTGACTTATTTTTAAAAAATATTTGTATATTTATTTTATTAATAAATATTTAACATATTTTTTATTGATTATAACTAAAAATTTATATAATTGAAATAAAAATATCATTTAAATAAACTGTTTACAAAAATATTATTATTAAAAAAAAATTAAAAGAAACAAAACAAAACACAACACAACAAAAAACTGCATTTTAAACGCACAGCATTCTCTGCTCAGCCAATAGCACAGCACAGGATCTATAGTCGAAGATCCAAAAATTTTGTTCGATTGTTGAGTCAATTTATATTGGTATAATATTTTATTTTAAGAAAAAATATTTTTGTTCATAATAAATTTAATTTAATAAAGAAATTTTAAATAATTTTTTTTCATTTCAATTAAAAAATTACTTCTGTTGATATTTAAAAGTAATTTAAAGTTTTGACTAAAAAAATGAAAATAAAAAAAAATTATTTTTTTAAATAGACAATTTTTTTTTTTAAAAAAGGAACAATTAGGCCAAATACTGTTTATTCTTGCCCAATCTAAATAAAAAGACGTGGCTTGGTTCCGAAATAATAAATATTTCGGATCGTCTGGCACAATTTATTTTATTTTTAAAAATTTTTAATTTAAAACAATAGAATTTTTTCTGTTTTTAAAAATTATTTTTTATTTTAAATTATTTTTAAAATAAAAAAAATCGTTTAATAATTATTTATTATTATTATTTTAAAAATAAATTATTTTAAAATATAAAAAAATTCTTAAAATATAAAAAATAATATATTTTTAAAATAGTATATCAAGCAATTTTTTTTATTTTGTTAAAAAAAATTAAAACAAGCCCTAAATTTATATATAAATTTTTAAAAATTCGTTCTAAGATTCTTATAAATGATTTTTTTAGTAACTTTTTCACACAATTTTTTTTTATAAAAAAATATGAAAATATTAATTTTTTATAACTTAATTTTTTTTATAATATTAAAAAAATATATCATTCATTAATAATATAATTATAATAATAATAAAAAATTATTCTCTTTTTATTCTTACTTTCTCAATTTTTCCCTCATTCTTTCTTTTTATTTTTACTTTTTTTATAAAAATATTTTTTTAAAATATACAAAATTTTTTTAAAAATTAAACATAATTAAACATAAAAATAGATTATTAACAAAAAATATTATTTAAAAAATTATAATAATTTTAAAAATTAATTAAATATATTTTATATATTATTAAAAATTATTATTTTTATCAATTATATTTATCAAGAAACATAATTTCTATAAACAAAACGCTCAATTAAAATCTCAATAGCATAGCCCTCGGGTAATTTTGGCCAATTTTGGTAAAAGAAAATTTTCCAGCATTAGAGATTTAACGCTAGATTTCTTAACAAAATAAGAAGTTAAAAACTATGAAGTATCCTTTAGTATTTTTTAAATTGTGACAATATTGTTACCAACATCTAGCTCTTGTTCTGATAGTCAAAAATTAGATTTTGCCAAATGAAATATACACAGACGGCAACGAATAATATTTAAAAAAAGCATATTGGGGAACACAACGGTATCTTCAAATTCTTAATGACGGTTTAATTAGTCTAATAAATAATACAACCGTCGCAGTAGAGTCATGGTTGAAGGCGTTGAAATCTTTGCCAGAAATTTCCGAACCAAACCTGAAGCAACAAGCCATATGCTCCCAAATTTGTACCGAACTACCAGAAAAGCCATTATAGCTGATAGGGGAGGATGTGGACACGTCACCTGCACTGCATTGCCTCCCTTAAAAGCACCTTCTCCCTGTCCGTATTCCCCACCCCACGCACGCAGCACTACCTAATCATTTTTTTCCCACGCGCCTACATCCACCATCTCAATATCATTCTGTTATAATTATAAACAAAAATATATTCTATAAAACTTTTTTATTCTCCTTTTCTATTTATTTTTGCTTCATCAAGAGTTGGAAAAATAAAGCTAAAAAGAATTTGCACGTATTTCTTGAAAACATTACAGTGACATGAGCCTAATTTGAATACTTTTGCACGTTCTCTTTATCTTATCAATTTTCACAATTCGTGGATTCTTTCAGAAAAGATGCGCAGCACGTGACGTTAAAAAGTTGGGGGCAATGTTCTTAATAACAAGGGATTCCTTTGGCCCCCGAGTTCTGAGAACTATTCTACCTGCAATTATTCTACAGATAAGGATTAGCGTGGGCCAACTGGTGCAAAGCTTTTGTACAAACAATATGTGATCTCTCATATTTGCAACAAGGAAGCATAAAATGCTGCAGCCTAAAAGCCCAAAAGGTGGCCATATCTTTTGTCATCTTTCTCAATTCTTTATATTTTTTTGTCTGTCTGAATTTTTTTGATATTACCTAAATGTTATCCAAGACTAAATATTTTTTTTAATCTTAAAATTAGACTTCCTTACATTAATTTGTCTAAATAATTTTATTGATTAATAAAAAAAAATTTAAACCATAAGTTAAATAAATTATTTAATAATTAAAATAATTTTTAAATATATTCATCATACTTTACATTGAATCAATTAACTAGGTCTTTTAAGAAATTGCGCAAATACCTTACGGCCATATGAGATAATGCATTCTTAAAATTGTTTGGCAAAAAAAGGTTAATCTCAAATAAATCTTATACTATTCATATTATTAAAAAATATTAAATATTCTCTTCTCTTTTAATTCCCAAAAAACTTCATAAGTTGCTCACTTTCATTTCAACTCCATTATTTTTTGAAGAATAAAATTTAAATCTTTTTAAATATTTACTATGAGTTTATTCAATAAAAATAGAATAAATAAAAAATTATTCAACTAATTATTATATTATTAATTATTTCAAAAAGATTAACATATCATAATTTTATTAAAAAAATTCTATAACAAACATATAAAAATCACAATTAAGGACTTGTTTGATTTTGTTTTTATTTTTTTGTTTTTAAAAATTATTCTGTAAAATAAAAAAAAATAAGTTTTATAAATTATTTTAAAAATATTTTTTAAATTTTTTTTTTATATTTTAAAAATAAAAGTAAAAAATAAAAATAATTTTTTTTATTTTTTTATATTTTTAAAATAATTATTAAACAAATATTTTTGTTTTAAAAATAAAAAATAAATTTTAAAAACTGAAAACAAACCAAACCTAAATTTTATCATTTCCTTAAAAAGGAAACAACTATTTCACTTTTAATAATGGTGGCAAAAGATCTTGGTGTGACTTAATCCACCAGAGTTTTGAGTCCCACACCACATTTGCTTTGCATCTTCCCAATCCTTTTCCATCGTGAGTCGCACGTACTATGTCTGCGCGTGCTTAGTCCATAACAGATTTGTCGTTCCTTTTAATAGTGTCTCGTCTCTCTACT
The DNA here is from genome assembly GCA_037074535.1 of Gleditsia sinensis. Taxonomy (NCBI): domain Eukaryota; kingdom Viridiplantae; phylum Streptophyta; class Magnoliopsida; order Fabales; family Fabaceae; genus Gleditsia; species Gleditsia sinensis. The sequence goes on from CM073473.1 coordinate 7,820,749, forward strand.
GCCTCTTCCTCTTGTGCTCTCTCTTTGTCTCTGTCAACCTTCAACAAGCAGAGAGCTCAGATGGGTCGACTTGCTCCTCTATCAGAGGAACCCATCAATGAAGAAGATGAAGGAACCACCGGCTCAAGGAAAGCTCGTCAGGCATGGCGAAACTGGAGCTGGATCAAGACCCACTTCTCTCTTGTCTTCAATAAGAAGTCTGACCTCAAGATCCTCCTCAGCGTTTTGGGCTGCCCTCTCTTCCCTGTCCCTGTCCTCCCGAAACAACCCCTCAATGAGGCAAGCATTTAACTTCATCTATTTCTATTATCTCTCACATTCTTTTTCCTAGCTTTCTTAAGAGAAAGTGGTGGGGTAATGCTATCCTCTGCTTCTTAATTACAGTCACAATTTTCCCTGGACACACTTAGCAGAATAAATCTTTACTATGATGTTTTGTGTGTTCTGTGTGTCTTCCTTTCTTATGAAAGCATTTGCAGAAAAAAAAGAAGATAAGATAATCATTTTAGAAGCATGCTAATTTTCTTTCTGTAGTGGTTATGGTTGAAATATTTAGAATGCTGTGTTTTCTTGATAAAATTTTGACTGGCTTAAATATAGCAAAAAGTGTTCTAATGGGTTTTCTTTCGATCAATTTATTTTTATGCTTGGAACTTCTTTATCTATAAAGCTAATAATGACTGAGTTGTCATTCCGACCGTACTGATGGGTTTCTTCTCTTTTGCTCAAAAAATAAATCGTTCCCTCCAAGGTTTCATGTCCATCTGACTTGCTCTAACGGTTTATTAAATAAATATCTTAGTTACTCTCAAACATGAACATATGATCTCTTTCTTTCCTTCTAACAAAGAAAAAAAAAGCACAAAAATAGTGAAAAAAAAAAAAGAAGAAGAGAAAAGAGTATTGGAGATCAGTTCAGCAATTTTATTTACATATGTTTGTTGTAAACTGTAATAGGTGTCATCATCAGCCCAGTATATTATACAACATTTCATGGCCGCGACAGGGTGCCGGAAGTTGGAGGGGATAGTGAAAAATGTGTTTGCGACAGGGAAGGTGGCCATGGGTGTGGTGGATGAGCTCGGATCCGGTGGCGGAGGGGCCAACGGAGTTTCAGAAAGAGGGTGCTTTGTTATGTGGCAAATGGTACCGGACAAGTGGCAGATAGAGCTCGTCGTGGCTGGCCACAAGGTTGCGGCCGGTAGCGATGGCACCGTCGCTTGGCGCCACACCCCTTGGCTCGGCGCCCACGCCGCTAAAGGTGGCGTACGCCCTCTTCGTCGTGCTCTTCAGGCAAGTTCATCATGCCTGGTTTGAAATTTTCTGACCAACCGGGTCTGTTTGTTGATGTTATTCTTTTTTAAGTTTCCATATTTTGATTTGGTAAAGCAGGGTTTGGTGAACTTTTACATGTCATGTACTTTCCCTTACATTCCCAACAATATCTCAAAATCGTTGGTGGTATCTTTAAGCTCTTCTTTAATCTTTCGGGATCCAATCTAAGTTCCAATATAATGCGAGACAGCTATGTGTTTATATTAAATGACCTTAACTAGGAAGTATCATACCACCTTATCGTAGGGAAAAAGTGGGGCTGTAGACCTAACTCTGGCCTTAATGAAATGGTTCAATCAATCTCGATCTTACAGTTTCCTATATAATATGAGGATCTTACCCCTTGTGGCATGGAGGGTTTGGAATTTAAAATTACTATATGAAATGGTTAATCAAATCTTAGACACACACAAACAAGTAAATGAGGTGGACTCCTACTTAATTTTTAAATATTCATAAATGCTGGTTGATGGCTGTTCTGTTCTTGTTCATTTTCTTTAATACCATGCTTGGATAAATATATATGCTACCGGCCGATATAATGGATCTTTGTTTCCCTACTAAATTCCCTTTATTTTTTCGATCTAACCATATTGTTCTGTTTCCTTTTCTTTATTTTAGAGGCTCATTCACATATGATTATCGTGCCAAATTATTTAGGCTAAACGCATGAGAAATTTACAAGCACTAGAAAAAAAAGTTGTTTTAAGATAACTATCTATGAATGTTGCCATGAGATTTCTTCTACTTTCAAGGGAAAATGTTGATTTTGGCCTTCTGGCTCCACTATAAAGAATAGTGCAGTGATTTGATCAGCATCTAAAATGGTGCCGTGCTGTTTTAACATTGCATTGTGGGATGTCAGTGACTCTGTTGTATCATCCTTAAACGACACTATGGTTGTCCGTTGTAGGGTCTAGACCCTTTGGCGGTATCTGCTGTGTTCTCTGCTGCGCAGTACATGGGAGAAAAGCAAATCTCAGCCATTGATTGCTTTGTGCTAAAACTCTCAGCTGATCAGAAGGACCTCATCGATCGTAGTGACAACACAGCAGAGATGATCAAACATGTTATATTTGGTTACTTCAGCCAAAGAAGTGGGCTGCTAGTGTACCTTGAGGACTCTTATCTTACTAGGATTCAATCACCTGGGACGCACCCCACATATTGGGAGACCACAATGTCAACCAAAATTGAGGATTACAGGATGACGGACGGTGTGATAATAGCTCACGCAGGGCGATCAACGGTGATGATTACCAGGTTTGGGGACAATATGAAGGCTGGCCCTGGCATCACCAGGTTGGAAGAATCGTGGACCATTGATGATGTTGCATTCAACGTGCCAGGCTTATCCATGGACTGCTTCATACCTCCCAAGGAATTGCAGAAACATTATCCAGAAGAGGATCTAGATTGGAAATCACCCTTGCATGTATAGATGATTGAAACTTTTTTATTGCTTGGAGCTAACACCTTTTGCTAAACAATGGGTCGATGCTAATTCTTACTTATTATAGAATATGCTCTTGTAATTGTATTACTGATTCTGGGCATAATAGATTTCAGCTACTGATATTTTGTAGTATGCCTACGTATGTGTGTGTGTGTGTGTGTATGTATATATATATATATATATATGGAATTTGATTTTAATGTTTATTATGTAAGCTTTGCCCCGTTTTTCAATTTGTTACGAAAAATAAGTAGAAAACTTTTTGCTGTCTTTAACTGTTTTATGATTAATTGTATGATATGCGGGTCGTTTGTTTTCAAAAATTAATTTGAAAGTAGTAGGGGGGTTTTTTTTTTCTGTCCTTTGATCTTATCAGTATTTCTCTTTTGTTGTGGATAATTGAAGTATGGATTCTGTCACAAATAAAGCAAACTTTTCCCCAGCAAAGAGAAGGTAACAAAATAAAGCACGTTAGGCAAAACTCACTAGCTCTGAGATTGATGTAGAATATTAGTGGGATACAAAGTCAAGTGGAAGTGTAAAGAAGGAACCATTGTTCTCGTGAAACAGATAGATTCAAAAGCATTGTTGTAATGAAAGGACGTGTTGGTGGACCATGAAAGATGCCAATGTGGAAAATATGTGGTCACGCTTAGCTTCTTTTGTGAAACTGGTAATTCATAATGATAAACAAAACCGTGCAAAGCACATTGCGTTTGCCGGGAGTCGAACCCGGGTCTATTGCTTGGAAGGCAATTATCCTAACCGTTGGACTACAAACGCTAGATGCTCTGGTGTTATTATTATTTAATAAATTAGTAATCGACGAACACGGGACCAGCGTAGGACCAAGTCCCAAAATGGGAAAACCCAGACGGGGATTGTAGTAAAACCTTATGGTGCACCAACATCCACCACTTTAATGGGATCGTAAGATGGACTAGAAATTGTCAAATTTCTTAGAGGGAAGAAGTTTTTTATTCCTGGTGCAACTGGGTTTCTAGCCAAAGTTATTATCTAAGAGTACAAGCAATCAAACAATTTCAGAGATACTTCTCTATGTATCTGGTTTCCTAAATGCTCCAACTGATTTCAACTGTGATATATAGTTAACATTTATTTATTACTAATCTAATTCTTATCGAGAAGATCTTGAGGACAGAACCGAATGTGGGCAAAATTTACCTTTTAATCAAGGCAAAGAATAAGCATGATGCAGTGGTAATGGGTCTAGACAGTTATTGTGTGTTCTAATTTTTCAATTATCCACTCTTTTTTTTTTTCTCTGAAAGACATAAGAAAGCATTTGAATTAAAATAAATTATCTATTAAAATTTTAATTGATTCTTTACACAGTCAATAAGTGTATTATATGTACATAAAAATTTGAAAAAAAATACACATTGTCATTTTGATATATCAGTGCAATTGTAATTTTTTTTTTAAATTTGAATAATATTTCACTTTTTTTTATTTAGTTGTAAATTATTTTTTATCCTTAATTTTTTCTGTTAAATCTAATGCTTGGAGGTTCAAAATAATTAAATGATTTTTAAATTTTTATTTAAGAAAAAACTCAAATTTTATTTTATTTTTAAAAATTCATTACATTTTTTTTTATAAAAAAAAAAAAAAAATTCCCTTCCTTCAGTGACCCGCGAGACCTTCCTCTGCTCTTCGAAACATCGCCCACTGCATGTTATTGTTATCCATTAGACGAAGACACATAAAATCTAGTTTTGATACACAACGAAAGGCTATTGCAAATCGAATGAACTCGCTTATATACCCAGGTTGGCAATTAAAAAGCCAGTAACAGTACAGTAAGAATATGAGCTCAAACGACCGCAAGATATGGCACAATTTAGTGTTTAGTACATCATATCCATTCAGCCATTTAGAATTTTTAGGTATTGTAAATTTCTGAGTTCAAGAGGTTAATATTTGGTATAGAGTTATAGGATTGTAACATTGTAATATCATCAACCAACTCCTTGAATTTTTCACTTCAATAAGAACCCCAATGCGTCAATCGCGAATATATGAACCAATTCTGCCTTCAGTTGCTAATCTGCTGGATTTCTTCTCAGCAGATGAGAAACCCTTCTTTCTTAGGTACCCCTAGGCCTTTTCAAGATCCCCTCCAGTTTTCAGCAAGAGCTTTCTTACAGTCCATCATCCCCTCCAGATTTTTATTTTGAGCTTGACTTTGTAACTTGTAATTGTAGATATGCACAAGCACAATAGACATAATCAGAGACGCTGGTAAGCTACCACCCTAGCTTTGATATCACTCAGACCAAGAACAATTCAATAATTATATAAAATAAATAAATATGCATGGAAGGTTGGGGTAATTACATGCCAGCAAAAACCTAAGCAAAACACACTGATATAATTTGAAGTCTTATTTCGCTATACTATATTTTCTTTCTTTCTTTCTTTGTGAAGAGAGAATAACGTAAATTATAAGTAAAGGCAAAAAAAGGAGATAAAAAGAGAAAATATTGGCCATTGCTTCCACCTATTTGCATATGACTGAGAGACGCATTCATTATGCCAAATTTAGCACCACTACTTCTGATTTCGGAATATATCAACTAATGCTCCATCTGGCAATTAATCACCTAAATAAATAGGACTTCATAGAATTGCTTACTTTTGCTCTGTTTCCTTGGCTTCAGCATCGGCAGGTTGCATTTTTGCTGGTCTGGGCATAGGTTTTGCCGCAGTTTGTGCAGCCACTTCGGCAGAAATCTGGTCAAGGCGCAGGTGGTGGGTTCAAGAGGGGCTCCTTCGGTGGCTGGTCAAGGCGCTGGTGGGTTCAACAATGGCCGTCGATTTCTGCTGATCGTTCGCGGTGAAGTCTCGCGGGTCGCTGAAATAAGGGAATGATTTGTTTTTTTTTTTTTTTTAATGTAATGGATTTTTAAAAATAAAATAGGATTTTTAGGAATTTTTTAAAATAATATTAAAATTTTAAAAATAATTTAATTATTTTATATCTTCAGACGTTGAATTTAACGATCAAAATTGATAATAAAAAATAATTTATAATTAAATAAAAAAAGTGAAACATTGTTTAAATTGAAAGAAAAAAAACTACAATTATGACTATGTTTGGTAAAAATAACTAATAAGTTAGCTGAAAGCTGAAAAGTTAGCTGAAAGCTGATAAACTAATTTTTAGCTGAAAGCTGTTAACTGAAAGTTGAAAGCTGTTAAGCTAATTTTTTGAATTAAAAGTGTTTAGTAAAATTAGTTATTGAATTAACTGATAAACGTAAAATGACATAAAAGAATATATTTATATAAAATTTATCTTTTTTTTGTTAGTAATTATATTTTATTATATATTCTCAAAAAATACAAAATAAACATATCATCTAAAGTCCTACAATAAATTAGTAATATTATTGTAAATCTTTTTTATTTCAGTAAATTTTTCTAAATTTTCATTATTTGTATCACTATCAATAATATTTAAAAGTTCATTATTTGTGTCACTATCAATGACATCTTGTGAGTAGGATAGTGTTGGAATTTGAATAAAATAATAAGGATAAAAAGGAATAAAATTATAAAAGCTATACGCTATAAGCTATACGCTACTTAAAGTAGCGTATGATAATACACTATAAGCTACTCAAATAAGTTTGTTTACCAAACACCTCTAATTTGGTCAAACAAGCTTATAAGTTAGTCAAATACGCTATAAGCTAACTTATTTGACTTGCCAAACATATTCTATACCAATACGTTAAGTGATAATATGTACTTTTGTCTAAAAAAATTTTTAAAAATTTAAATACTTTGGTTTAAATAAATGCTGGAAAAATAAAAAGATAAGCAAACAAAATTCATAATTAAGTTTGTTTAGTAAATCTCACACTAGCAGTTGCTGTCTTAGACCCCGTTTGGATAAATAGTTTATTTAAGGACTTATTAAAAAATGACTTATGTGAAAAACTCTTATGTCATAAGTTCTTTTTAAATTAAACTATTTAATGTTTGAATACGTAATTGATAAAAGTGTTTTTAAAATTTATAAGCTCTTTTTAAACTGTTTGGATAAATAATATATAAGTGCTTATAATTATGAAAATTACTAAAATAGACATTAATAAGCACTTATTAAAGATTGTATTTGGCTAAATAAGCATTTTTGTTTATAATTTGAAAAAAAAAATTTACACTTAAAAACTTTATAGTGTTATAATTAGATTGTGTTTGGATAAATAAGCATTTTTGTTTATAATTTGAAAAAAAAATTTACACTTAAAATATTTATAGTGTTATAATTAGATTATTATAAGATTATTATTTGTTTATTGTATTGCATTCAAGTGCTTACTTTTATGTTATTAGATTATTATTTTCAAGTGTAAATTTTTACAACCCAAATGGTTCATTTAGAAATCAAAGTCAATTGTCTTTGTAAACAAACAAAAGAATAAATATACACATTTGACACAATATTATTATTATTTTTTTATCATGGGGCAACTATAAAGGCTAATTCTACTTCTCTCTGACACGAGTTAATTAAATCGCGAAAAAAAGTGGTTTAAAAGCTCAATTTTCGCCATTTACATGTCAAATTAACTTGATATCAAAAATATAACCAATTCAACAAAATAAAAATATGAAATTAATTGACAAGAATAAATAAAAAAACCCAAATCACATCTTACACTGCCACATGCAATAATAGTGGTTCATATTTGAGTGAAATAGATAATACTTGCATAAAACAATTTCTACCATAAACTACGACAAAAAGGAAAGAAATAGAAATTTAAATCTAACAAGTGTTGTATTCTATCATAAAGGCAATAAAACTAAAGATGTGTAGGCAACTGGATTTTTATCTCCTCTCTAATCTGCTCCATTTGTCTAACGCTCTCTTCATTTGGTTCCTCCCATATGATATTACTAGACTCTGCTTCATCCATAATTTCTTCATCAGCAAACTCAAAATTTTTGTTAAATGTTTCAAATTCTACATCACTTGTATCATTTCTCCTGATAAAATTGTGCAAAGCCATGCAAGCAATTATGATTTTAACTTGTGTCTCTAATTGGAATGAAGGCATAGCACCCAATATTTTCTATCTTGTTTTGCAACATCCAAAAGAGCGTTCAATTGTATATCGAAGGTTAAAGTGATAATAGTTAAACACTTCAGTTCTTCCCCTTGCTCTTGACCCCTAATCTGAAGTGTGGAAGATGATATCTTTGTCCCTTGTAGGGACCTAAGAAACCCATCAAAATAGAATAACCAGAATCGACCAAATAGTATTTACCTATAGAAAAAAACTTAATTGAATAAACAAATAAAATATAACATACTTTACAATTTGAAATTCAGATAGTAATGTCTAAAAACCACTAACCTTCAGGAGGAAACGAGAAATGCAAGCTTGGTCTGCGTACAGCCTCATTGAAAATTTTAGTATCATGTGCAGAGCCCTCCCAACCTGCCCATACAAATGTGAAGCACATATTAAAATCACAAGCACTCATTACATTGGTAGTTGTAATACATTTTCTACCAATGTAAGAAATTTGCAAATTCGGAAGAACAACAACACGTATATGAGTGCCATCTATGGCACCAATACAATTCTTAAAATAAGGAAAATATCGGTCATCATTTCTAATCTCAACAGGAGTGTCTCTGAAGTGTGGATCAATAGGTTTAATTATATCTTTAGCGATGTTGCAAATAGCATCTAAGACTCGATGGAATTGTCTAGAGATTGTCTCCCCTGAATGTTGAAACATTTCCTCTGAATTACGAACTGAACCTGGTTGTCCTAACATGTATAAAAATAATCCCACTTGTTCTTGAATTCCAACATGTCTTGTTGGCTTAAGATTGTAATTACTTTGTAGAACATCACATAACTGGAGAAAAACATGTTTTTTCATCATAAATTGTTCATAGCAACGGATATGATGTCCATTTAAAATCTCTGATACCCATTTATGACCAATTAAATATAAAGTTCTGTGTGGACTCTTCTCAACATATTTTGAAAAGTAGTTGACAACACAAGATATTGCCACCACTAACATTTTCTGCTTATTCTGCTTTTTCATAGTTTCATTTTTATTCCAATATTCTTCATCTGAAAAATTCTCATCAGATTCATCTGAAAAACTTTCACTTGAGCTATAATACATCCTGTTATATAAATAATCAAAATAAAAAAGTCATTAATTTTCAAATGATAACATACATATGAAATAACCACATAAAAAGAATAAAGAAAGCATATAACAAATATAGTAGTGTTCAACTGTCTTTTTAACAGGATCTCAACCAATGCCTGTCTCTTTTCCAATAAGTTTTACCCACAACCTCCACTCTTTTTTCATTGTTTTCCATTTGTTTTTAAATTGCTTGTATTCATAAGGCAATCCAGTAGCCTTAAGAAACTTTGACTTCAAGTTTGCCCAACCAGCTTTATTAAAATGTGTGTGAGGTTTATTTCCAGCAAACACCACCTCAACACATATTTTTACAAATATAGTAGTGTTCTTCTCATTTCAATCAGCCTTTAACCTCTTTGCACTACCATTACCTTTTCCACTTTCATCTACTTGCATAGACTGCATTTTTAGAGTCATTCTAATACATACAAAAAAATTCAATATAAATAACAATAATAATTTAAAGACAAAGAAATACAATCAAACAAATTGCACATTCAAGCAAATAAATTTTAACAATTTAAACTACATTCAGTTGAATACCATAAATTCATCTATTAAGCTACATCAAGCAGAAAAGGAATTTGTTGTCATCTGTGTATGTCAATTAAAATTTGGAAAAAAAATCTTGTTTGTACTCTAATGTAGAGTTGTTTCATAACACAAGACATTTCTAATATTTTCTCTGCCATTTCTAATTTATCCTCTGCCTTATCCTCTGCCTTTTCCAGACTCAAGCAGAACAAATATCAAGTTTTGTTTCGTGCTTAATGATGAAGCCCATCAAACAAGACAATCCATGGTTGCCACGTCGGGTCCACATTTATTTTCTCTCTTGCCACTTGCCACTTGCCACGCATGGCGCCGAAGCAATGAAAAATCCCCACTACTCCGCGGCCAACATCTATAATGCATCTCAACTACTCAAACCCCACTAGCTTCCCTACTACTCCGATGCCACTTGCCATGCATCTCAACATCTATAACTAGCTTCCTCACTACCCGGTTTTCACTCTTTCACTCTCTATTATTGTATTCGATCATACCACACCGTTTGCTAGAGGCCAAAAACGATGAAGCAAGACGTTGTTAGTGATGAGGTGAGACTGAGGTGAAAGAAAAACCCTGCACTACAAGGGTTCGAGTTTCCACCAAGTCATCCCCGGGTTCATGTGCCAGGGTGGGGATTTCACAGCCAGCAACGGGACGGGTGGAGAATTGATCTACGGAGCAAAATTTGTAGATGAGAATTTCATCAAGAAACACACCAGTTCATTTGCAGGCAGAGTGGCTGGATGGGAAACACGTTCTTTTCATCGACTGCGGCCAGCTTTCTTGAACCTGACATTCTCATCTTTCTCAGTCAAGAAACCGAGAAAACAGAGTGCATGTTTTCACTTCGGGTGCATCTTTCTCTGTGTTCTCGAATTCAAGTTCTTCTCGGGAAGCTAGCCTCGTCAAGCATACGATGAAGCTGCCCATTTTCATTTCGTGGAAGACGAAGTCCCTGGCAGAGGAAAGGGCTGTAGAGTCTAGATCTCTGTCTAGCAAGGCTTTGGTTTGAAGAAAGCAAGTAGGACCATTTCATCTGTGGGTTTGGGCCATTTGTTTGGTCGATGTGGGTGCTTCTGTGGGTGCACCCAGGTGGTGTAGTTGCAGGTGGAAGAAACCATTTGTTTGGTTTCTCTTCCTCAGTCAAGAAACCGAGGAAACAGAGTGCATGAAGACATAAAGAAAACCAAGCTAATAACCCTAGTCACACAAACTTGAATGCATAAAGAGAGATGGAGAAGCAACGAATGAAAAATGGCAAATGGAAACAAGGATAGGAGTAATGGAAACAAAGATAAAACTATATACCTAGGTGCAACTGAAACAATGAATGGAGATGGAGAAGCCATTGAAGTTGTTGGAAGAAGCTGGAGACGTGAAACTGAAATGTTGAAGAAGTTGGAAGAAGCTGGAAATGTGAGACAAATCTTCTGTTGCTGGTGATGGAAGACGTGAGAGCAGAGGTACAGATGTCCCCGTAAATTATGAAACAGCTTCCCGGTCCATCAATTTTGGTTTTTGCAAAAGACTTTTGGAAGAAACTTGAAAAAATAGTTTCAGAAAATAAACTCAACAGCTTTTTTAATGCCAATAAGGAGCTTAATTAAAGACAAACAAACACTGTATTTTAATTATAAAAGCACTTATATTAGTGAAAAAGCTCCAATAAGCCGTAAATCACCCTATCCAAACGGGCCCTTAATGTGATTGGTAACAGGTCCCAGCTGACTTGGTCGTGAATGAGACCTTGGCAGCAATAGTAAGGCATGGAATGGAAGAAAAACCAGGTATAAATGTGTACCAAATTGCTTCGTCTGTGGCAAAGACTGCTCTATCCTCACCATATATGCATTGACTCAAAGGGTAGGCCAATTCAAGTTCCACTGATCAAAAGAATTCTCTGCTCACATTTGGACTGATGCAATTCAGAAAAGCGGGGGAGTAAGCAAAATACCTAGCCAACATTTACGAGCCCATACACATTATATGGTGGAAGGCTATATACTAACAGTAATACTGAGAGGATGATGGAAAAGCATATGTTTGATGTCATGAAGAGCATGGATTGGGAACATTTTATCATGAAGGGAAGAGAAATGGGAACTTAGTGGCTCAAATCCTGTGCTATGCCTTGTAATCAGTAATCACCAATGTCAATATGCATATCCATCTTTCCTTGGAACCCACAGAGTCCAGTGGAAACAAGGATAGCCTTCATTATCCATGCTGCTGTAATTTATTATTAACCAAATTTCTGTAATCAATCATTCCCCATCAGTTATACAGATTCAAAGGTTGGGAATTCGCTTATTCAAACACTCAGCGCCTTAAAAGTCTTTATCTTCCCATTTTCAAAATATTTAAGAAAAAGAAAGACGAATAGTCATACCAAACGTGTTCCTATGGACAAATTAATTTACGGTCAATTCCGTAGGGCGCCAAATGGAGCCCGGAGCCCACATTTCTCTGACTATAGACTGAATAATACAAAAACATTTCCCGAAAGCAGTTTACTTGCAAGAATCCGGTACTTCAGCATTGTGGGGTAAAATTCCTTAAAAAGAATATAAATTTTGTATAACTCATATATTCGTTAAAAATAATTATTTAATTGTAATTAATTACTATTTAAATGACACAAATCAAACTTACATATAATTACATATTAATTTATTATATTATAATTTTGTTAATTGAATAATATATATTCTTTTATTTGAATTTTGGATTTCCCAACATAGACGTACTTGGTTGCTTCCACGACCAAGTCATTACGATGTTAATGTCAATGGTTTCCAAATCAATTTTTAAACATGTGATAGTTTTCAAATGACATTTGATTTTTTTTTAAATAATATTTCTAGTGATAATGCATTTATTGTATACCATTTGTCATTTGGACACTAATGAATGATGTATATTAAATTAAGTATCTTATTAGTTATAATTAAAGTTACAAACATCAAAAAATTAATTTTAATATGTTTCTCTTCTATATTTCCAACATTAATCATTTTAAATAAAAAATGCATCTTCATAAATATGGGGAGATTATCTCTCTATCTTAGATTATGGTAGTATATATTTATAACAAATAAATTAGAGGACATCCAATAGTTGAGTATTGAAATTTAAATTAAATGTACCAAGTTTGGATCTCGTTAGCAACAAATAAAAAAAAAGTTCAGAAAAATAAATAAATAATTTTATGTTGTGACTCAAATTAGCGAGTCTAACAGAGGACCATCCAAGATGTATTCGTGCGATCTCAGTTGCATACCGCAAAGCCTCTACTTCCTGTCACCTGATTTGGCCTGAAGAATTAGCTCACCAATAAATGGAGCTTCTGAACTTAAATACGGACTTTGTGATGTTAAATAACTTAAATATTGTGCTTTGTTTCCAGAACATCCCTTCGGGAGAAATTAAAAAAAAAATGAAACTTTCTTCTCTTTTTCCCCGAAATCACCACGCGTTGAAAGTTCGTGTTGTGGGATTTTCCTTTGCCAGCCAAAACCAACGAATCTGAAGACGGAAGCCCAAACAATTATAAAAATCACGGTACAAAGCAAGATTCGCTAAGCCCCATTAAAAGAAGTTTAAATTCAATATCTGAAGTCGAATATTGCCAAGGCTGCAGCTGCCTGGAGCCTGCAGATTTCTTGTTGCCATTGTTTCCTGCTGTTCTCATCCTCGTTCTAAGGTCCCTCTTTCCCAAAAAGGACGAGAGAAAGAGAGAAGAATAATGGAGGGGGCAGCAGTGTGGCAAGGGGTAGCTTTGGGTGGAATACTCTTGTGGATTGTCTCAGCTTCATACTTCAATGTGACTCGCAAGCTTAGATCCTTCCTGCAACCTTGGGTGGCTCACTATGTTGAGACTGGAAACCCTTTTGTCCTCCAGATCCAGGTAGCTAACAATTCATGATCAAGGAAAGAAAATCCCAGATTTTTGTTCTTACAACATTTTAAGCTTATTAATTTGTTGTTGGTAGATGATGAATTGTAAATTTTGTGGCTGCTATTTGGCGAGTTTCTGCAGAGTTACAGGCTTGGATTCTTGGATGCTCTTTTCTCCGGGTTATCTTGTGTTGTTTCTGTGCCCTTTTACACTGCTTTTCTTCCTCTTATATTCTGGGTATGTGTTCTTTCCTTCTGTAAAGTTTTTCATTAGACTCGCGACTTAGTAAGAATTTCTTTAATGATCTCTTTTCAGAATTCAAAGCATTTGACTTTTTTGTGTCTATAGAGTGGGCATGGCAAATTGGCGAGGCAGATGACCTTGTTGATGGCGTTCTGTGATTATATAGGCAACTGTATAAAGGTATGTACTCAAATCAGATTCAGTTATTCATCTACATCTGTGAACATCGCCTTTACCTACTAATATATACTTGAGCTGTCTATCTTTCGATAGGATGTGGTATCAGCTCCGAGACCGGCTTCTCCACCCGTTCGGAGGGTAACAACTACAAAAGATGAAGAAGATAATGCATTAGAATATGGATTGCCTTCTTCTCACACCCTTAACACAGTTTGCTTATCTGGGTAACTATAATTATTTTCATTTGCTTTTTTATTCATAAGCCATCCTACTTGGGTGTGGGGCAAATTTAGGTGGCATGGTACAAGAAGGGGAATATAAGGTATGTTTTCAGGGCAAGTGTTGTTTAATGGTATAAGGTTGTTAGTATGCAACAGGTGCTGTTGAGGCACTAGATATGTAGTCTGAAAGTTGAGCAGACTATGCATACCTTACTAGTCAAGTCACATAGACTAAACTTTTTGAACAAAGAATGGTTAATTTGTTATAAATATTTCTTTACTCTTTGTTTGGAATGGGTGAAAGTGTAGGGAATGAATTAGGTGATAATAAAAATTAGAGGTGGAAGTTACATTATCTTGGTTGGGAAACAAAGGAGGATATGGGATGAATAGAATAAGGAGAACTTTTTACCTAAATTCCATTAAAATCAATCTCTCCCAAAATGGGGAGAAAGTGAAGAGGAAGCTGCAATATATTGAGATAGTATTCTAAATTATACAATTGTCCTTCTTAAAATGTGGTCCTAACAAATATTAATTATGGCTGAATATGTTATTTGAAAATTATCTTTTCATTTTCACTGCCTTCATTATATGACATCCAAATAAGAAAGGAGTAAGTTATTTTCTACTTCCTCATTTTCATTCCCCCCTGCTTACTTTCCCCTCGTTCTTTGTCCCTCCTCATTTTGTTCCCTAACAAAGGCTTAATCTTTTGCCTATCTTTTGTCGGGGTTGACCAAAGAGAAAAATTAAATAAATGAAAAAAAAAACTTGATTATGTATTTGTTTCAAAAAAGTTTTAGGGATCTTGTATCATCAGTTCAAGACTTAATGCCAGTTAACATATTGTTGACTAAATGGCGTATAGTTTCGTTTGTCAAAGTCAGGTTATCCTTCAAGCAAGTTGGAACATTTGCCTTTCATTCTTTGCTTTTGTCATTAATGGATGTTTCTCCTTGTAATGGATGTTTGTCAGCTACCTTCTGCACTATGTGCTGACTCATACTCAAATTGAAGTTGCATGTGTTAATTTTCTTGGAGTTGCCCTTGCTTGCTCGCTTGTGGCCCTCATTGGTTTGGGTGAGTTTTTTTCTATTATATTGACATTATTTGGAGCTTCCTATTATTGGCTTATTACACAGAAAAACTATGATATATATTTGTTCTCCTTTGTAGGAAGAATTTATCTTGGCATGCACAGTTTGGTCGATATCCTTGGTGGTCTTCTTGTTGGACTTGCAGTCCTTGCATTTTGGCTTACAGTTGATGAATGCATAGACAGTTTTGTGGTCTCAGGACAAAATGGTATCTATCCTTCTAATTAATATATTCAATCATAAAGGAGCCTTGCCCTTTGAAAATATTAACAGCACATGCTGGCACTCAAACTTTAGAAATTGGAATATAACTTTAGTTATTAGATCAGAAAAACTAATCTCAAGCTGAATGTTTATAAACTTGGGAAGGTTTTTAGCACTCCTTTTTATTTATTAAGCAATTTTTGGGCGAGCATTTTTTCCTTAAATTTGTAGTAAGCTTGGCAAGCTTTCATTGTAGTGTACGGTGTACTTCATAATGATCTGTTTCTGTTGCAGTCGCATCTTTTTGGGCTGCTCTGAGCTTCCTCTTGCTCTTTGCTTATCCAACTCCTGAACTTTCAACTCCAAGCTTTGAGTATCACACTTCTTTCAATGGTGTCGCATTTGGAATTGTAAGGAATTTTTCACCCTTTAACATCATCTAAACATGTTATTTCATCTTTCTCTGCCAAAATGTGAATAGAGGCAAGATTATATAAATTCGTCTTGGTCGTTTATTGGGCGTAGATATAAATGCATATTATCTTTGGTTAATTCTAATGTTTTATCCAGCTGCTGAAGTAAAATCTTTTACTGCTAAGTTGTTCTTTTTCTAAACAATCTACCAAAATGGCGTTCCCTTTAAACAACTTTTTTTAATGATTGTGTTAAAGCTTTGAGGAAATAACTTAAATTGCGAATAATCATAACAATGTGATGATTATTCACCTGATGCCATTGCTTTCAAAATTGATAATTACTGTTTCTTGTACTATATTAATTAATCATGTTATCCAGGTGGCTGGATTACAGCAAACATATCACCAATTTCACCATGACTCTGTTCCTCGTTTGTTCTCTCCACAAATCACAATACCTCTATTTGTCGGGAGAATGCTTTTGGGAATACCTACAATTCTGATTGTGAAATTCTGCAGCAAGGCGCTTGCAAAATGGACTCTTCCTGTGATATCAAATACATTGGGCATACCAATAAAATCAACCAGCTATATACCCACATTGAGTGGATCTTTCAAGGGAAAAAAGTACGATAAGCTTAAACAAGGAGGTTATTTGCAGAAGCTGCTTTCCCAGCACGAGGCATTTGATGTAGATACAGGAATTAGATTTCTTCAGTACGCGGGTCTAGCGTGGTCCGTAGTTGACCTTGTGCCTTCTCTTTTTTCATATTTGAGCCTGTGATGCTGATGTATGGTTAGTATATTACTATCAACTCGTCACAAAGGTATACATCTTAATGTAAATCAATTTTTTGTCCAGCACGGGGTAATCCCATTTTGGTTATAATATAATGAGAATTTTTTATGATAAATGAGAACATACTTATTCATAAGAACTTATTAAACAAGGTAAATTTACCGGCGTCTTCTCAATTGGAGACAAGTTTCTTAAATCACTCGTCGAATACCTTATAATCATCGTGGTAAAATACTTGGTAGTTTAATATTACTCTCATTTAGTTTCATACATTCCTCCATGGAATACCAGTTTGCTGACTAAATTGCATTCTACATCCTTCCAAAAACAATTCTCCCAATAATTTGTAACAAGAATTCTGTTTGCCAATTCAAACATTTTGGGGTGGGGTGAGGGGCGGAGTATGACAAGTTCAAAACCTCGGGGAATCCACATCAGCCGTCTCAAAAGATGCCGAGTTTAAAACATCCCATTCACAAGATCAATCCTGTGACAGCTGGGACAAATAACCGATAGATAGCGGAAATAGGTAGACCAATTGTTCAGAACTTCATGATGAATATATAGCTGAAAGTCTTTAACAAGGTCAACAATAGCCCAAAGCCAAAAGGTAGGAAATATTCCTGCTAATCCTCTTCATTCTCCTAAAGTTTTGACCAACTAAAGACAATGTCGACAAGTTTATATATTGGCTTTCAAATATTTTATACAGAAATGAAAACCTCACGTCAAAGGTCTAAAATAGTTAAACTGAACATTATTAGAAAGATGAAAACTTAATCACTATCATCGTGCAACTTTTTTTCTGAAAATTGATAGAATAGCAAACATGCACAAGATATGAAAATCCCAGTCATAGCTTTTAAAGCCCGAGTGGTATAGAAAATAAAAAATATATATATCCACATTTTGCTGGAATGATACATATACCGACATACCCATCATCCAGGCAACTTCTCCAAAAGTGTGTCCAGCAAGTTCTTGGGCCTAACAAATCAGTGGAAATGTTACCTTCCTATTATACATCAAAGCGGGGTCTTCCGCAAACCCCACTAAAGCATGGGAAGTGTATATCCATAGATTTAAATGCTAATAGCAATCTCAGGAACGAGGATGCACTACTATCTGATATTAGTGCAGAAGTAAACGTTGCCGTTATACCAGTGTGACATTGGCAGCAACTTTATAAGAAGTAATCAGGTGTCCTACGGGTGACATCTGGTTCTCCTCGTCTAGGAGCCGGTTCAAACTGCAAGATACATTATAAATTTATCCACATAACAATCGACAATGGACTACAACTTCGTAACAAGTAGAACAAGAACAAACTATGTTGAAAGAGAGAGAGAGACCTGGATAAATGTGTGGCCCTTGCAATCATCAACCTCCAATATAGAAGCCATGTTCCCACATCGATAACAGTAGTTAGGTGCACTAAATATGGTAACCACCTTTTGTTCCTGTTTCAACAAAACAATGCACATAGCTAAAAACATCAGCCCCTTAATTTTAAAGCAAGCAAAGCCAAAGAGGAAACCATTCCATGAGAAGCACTATTACATGAGCCCAGTTAAATCCATCCATAACAAGCTGATGAGCTCTAGCAATCAACTTAAGGCTGTTTGTATGATTGAACTGTTCAGATATATCCTGAAACAAAGAATATAAATTCAATTAAAAAGTTATGAAGACTATAATTGACCTCTCAGTGCTTAAAAAATGTCATAATAAACAATGTAGAGAGTTAAGCTATTAAATATAAGGTTACCTGGCCAAAAGTATATCCAGCACCACGAGGAGAAATTCCCCAGCCACATCTGTCATCTGGGTCAGACCATAACAGATCACACATGGGCCCTTCATGAGGAACCTCTTGAACACGATCAAAGTTCCTTATGTTATCAAGGGTTTCAATTGAAGGTGACAGTCCACCATGCAAACAAAATATTTCAGATTCAACCTGTCAAGGGAGAGAATTAAGTCAGAAATTTTTTTTTGCCAAAACTAAGAAGTTGAAATAATCAAAAAACCAATAACTAAAACCTTTAATTAACAATTTCTTATTCAATTATTATGGCAAGCATAAGGAAGTTGTTCACCAATCAATCTTGCATCTTGACTAGTAAAATCATGATAAAGACAATGAACCTTAGTTGAACTAGTTTGAGCAAGAAATAAAATAATACAAATTGGAGTTAATAATATTCACAACTCCAGGAGTTGTTCTGAAAAGTATATAGATTTTTATATGACAGAAATGCAAAAAAAGATAAGTTCCTATCTGGAAAGACAATAAAATCCTATTTATGCTTACACACACCACATTCATTTATACGGCTAAGCAGTTTACATCTTTGCCCATACTCTCTCTAACCCCTCATATTGTACTTTCTTGACAAAAAAGAATTAGGCTGACTTACGATTCTTAAAATGAGAACTGCTGAAATAAGACATAGTAATTTAAGGGTTGACAGTGCATTCTGTTTGAAATTTCAACAAGTTGATGGAAGAGATTATTGATCATGAAAAAAAGAAGAGGGGAGGTACTTATAAGCTCTAAAAGATAAAGGGAAATGTTCATAGGTTCCCTTAATCTGGGAAAAGAAAAATATATTTACTCCAAAAACCTCTTTCCCCCTTCAATTTACGTAATAACTTACATGTAATTTATATTCCACATTTATTGTCCTTGTGACTACTAAAAATCATAAACGAACTGCACAAATTGGAAAAAAGAAAATGAACTACTACTAACCAATGCAGTCAATGGAAAGTAATCAAAAAGGTCTGTAAAGATCTTCCAAACATTGGCATTACCATACCTGCAAATAAATAATCAAAAGAACTATCATGGACTTGAAAGAAGAAACAGGAAATTAGACTGTTTATATGCAAGAAACCAAATCAATAACCAAAGAGGAACATCTATAATCAACTAATTCAGAGACTCATGCAACTGGACCTATCAAAGGGTCAGATCCAGCACAGCAGACCTCATGACATCCGAATCTAGATCCAATTGCATATGATATTAATCAGCCCACATATATTAACTTACAAACAAAATAAAGTTTCAAATTAGATACACCAAAGTGTTTGCATCACTGTTTACAGCTCCAAAGTCTATCTCAAATCTGAATAATAGTGTAGTCATTGAACATATGAGACGCGGCGATTGGATCAGAGTTCAGATTTATATAAAAAGACCCCCAGATGTAACTAGCATCATTATCAGATCATATAATCAGTCACCAAATTGACCTTAGTCTGCACAGGGAGGAAGTTGTTTATAGATTGTATATCTTCAGAAAACAGAAGTGCCCAATGGTTGTAGATAGGGGTGGGCATAGGGTCGGATCAGGTCGAGTTGATCGGGTTATCAACCTGACCCGATGAAAATCGGTTTGAAAAAAAATGACCCAAAACCGACCAAATTTTTAAGCTATCCGAAAATTTTGGGTTAATTTGGGTCAAGTTCGTCGGGTTAGGTCGGTTTCAGTTGGGTTAGTCGAGTCTAACAAAATTTTTTGAAAAAATACTCGACTCACCCGATCAAACCCAATTTTTTGAAAAAATTTAAACCGTTCTAACCCGCTCACCCGACCCAAAGTGACTTTTTTATCGGGTTGGATCGGATTGTCGGGTTTTTGCTCACCCCTAGTTGTAGATCATTTCAAGGTTAGAAGTTCACAGAATCATATATCTTCAAAACACATAAGTATTGTAGATCATTTTGATAATACAAACAGTATAAGCACATAATGAAAGATTGAACGAGATCGTATCATATGCGTCCTCAACACCCTCCCAACAATGCACAGCATTCCTTTTGACAGGATAAATTGTTTGAAATTACAAGATTTTCTCAAATCCCTACTGGACAGGCATTCTGAAGCTATAAGTTTGTTTAGGTATTGAGTTTGGAATGATGGAGCCAACCATATAGAGAATTTTTTTTTCTGTTCAAGTTTAGACCAATAATACCTCAGTGAACAGATTTCTATACTCGTAGCTACTTTTACTATAACATGAAGACATACTTCTCCTTTATTGTGCATGTATTGCGCACAACTTCCATAGAGTCACTATGATAAAACAAGATGGCAGAATGCCACATATGTTATATAACATATCCATCAATATCAAATATTGAAAAACTTGAAACCAAGAATCTAAAATCAAAAAGGTTTTATAAAGCCTCAATTCAACAATACAATCGAGATGCTCACCCAAGAACTCCAGGAGCATCCTACTGTTCATATCTGAACAAAAAGTTTGTATGGGAGAAAAGAATAGAAATTTTTGTGACACAGTCATGGTAACATCAATAATAATTAACAATTGACATGTGTGTATATTGATAGTTATTAGTTAAGAAAGCAAAACTTTAGTGCAACAATTACAACTTTATACATATACAATCTTCTCTGGACAAAAGTATTGTCTGTTTTCCCCCTACGACCTCTAAATGAAGGTGTTGAAAACTCACTTTCTTAGGCATTCATCATAAAATCCATATACTTGAGTAATCTGCACAGAGTAAAAATGATAAAAGCAACAATTAGCTTGACAAATCATAAGCAAGTCTCAAATCAAAGTCCAAATGGTTTGCAATTACAATTCATTATAGAACTAAAAGATCTGCAAGACCATAAAAACTTCAGAATTAAATACCATAGAGGACCTCAGGGAAAACAGAAGAAACCTATGAATTTGAATGAAAGAAGAATGCAAAAATATACCTGACGGCTTTCATGGTTTCCTCGAAGAATAGTAATCCGCTGAGGATACCGCACTTTCAGTGCCACAAGGAGCTGGATAGAATAACTAATCAGTGCCTCAAGCATACACCAACGCCAATCCAAACAGAACTTATTGAACAGAAAACAAAATGGCATGTTCAGTTACCTAAGAAACAATCATAAGTTATATCTAGCATAATTATTTGATCAAAACTTCTATATAAACATGTTGCTACTAACTGATATGGAGTTTACTATAAATGATTGAGATTTAGTAAACTCAATACTTCCAATTCTCACTAATCTCTAAAGGTCAATCCTAAAGAAACGTTAGTGCTGACTTCGTCCAAACCATAACAAGCTTGAAAACAGCTCTCAAAGATTCACCTACAAATAAATTGGAAGTTTGAAACTTCATCAGATGATGTTCTGCTTAGCTGCTTAAAACCCTCCACAAGTGTCCAAAAATCTTAGAAATTACCTCTGCCCAAAACTCACAAGTTGAGGACTTCATGCTTACAAACTTGCGTTGAAAATATAACTGTAAAATAGTACAACAATCCATATAAATTCTATAATGCTGCAGATTCTGATTTATGCTGTACAATTGCCTCATTTACATATGCTTATGTTATAGGAACTTGAAAGTAGTTATTTGCCAATTTGAGAGGTTCGCATTTTCTTTTTAACCCTCTTAGTAAAAGACAACTTGATGACGCTCACCCACACTTTATAGACTATACTTGAGAATAATTTCCTACCGTCATCCTTGTTCAACCTAAAGCATGAATGTCAAAAAATGCATGAACGGGAGTTGGGAGGACAACCAGGAAATTAAACTATAAGAAAAAACAACTATTAGAAAGTGATGAAAAATCAGATAGAATTATCATTGCTGCACTTACTGTCACAGTTTCAACTGAATAATAACCCCGGTCCACATAATCTCCCATAAACAAGTAGTTAGTATCTGGACACTGTCAATGGAACGTGGTATTCTTAGATTTCAGATCTGAACTTGGTAAATGAACATTTCACAAAATCTTCAGCAAAAGATATTATCCGAAAACGGACAAATATGTAAAACCATATCATAAATTTGCATAAGTAAAATGGTGAATGAACTTTAAAATAATAAAAAATATTAGGGGGGGCCAGTGAATTTAAGGAGTAGCTCCCTGATTATGCAATTTACTCCACAATACCTCAGTTGCACTTCAATCTTCAAAAGATTTTTTCTTTGGCATGACTCAATTAGTTAAGTCATTTCCCAGCTGAAACAAAAGAGCTAAATACATAAAGAAAGTAAAAGCCAGAACTGATACCTTCCCTCCAATTCGAAATAGTTCAGCAAGATCATGAAACTGCCCATGAATATCACCACAAATTGTCACAGGGCTTTTCACAGGCTGTGATACAGGAGAGATACCAAAAGAAAAAAAATTAATGCTTTCATAGTCTAAGATAAGAAACATTGCAAATTAAAGTGGGAATGAAATAGTGCGAAGGGATTGGCATTGACATATGGATATATAGCACAAGGAAATTAAGCATATAAAGAAAAAAAAAATCTTGAAAGTATTATTTCTTCCTTCCACAAGATAGGCATCACTGTCAGAAAACAAGCACTAGAAGGAACTGATATAGAAGCAATGAACCCAATTATTAAGAAATATAATAAAACCAAAACGAAAGAAGTAAAGTTCAACAACTCGTTTCTGACTTATAGTTACTTTTCACACAATGCAAGCAGTAGAAGAAATAGTTATGAAGCAAGTGAGACCAATGTGTTAACAAACAGAAAAGGCATCATTGAGAAGTAAGACGACGAGTTAAAAAGGAGGAAGAAGGAGTTGCACCTGAACATTACTTTCATCCATTAAAATCTCCTTTGCCTTCTCGCATAAAACTCTAACCTACAGGCAGGACAGAAATCAATATCTTTAGTTTAGAATTATATAACAACTTAATAACAGAAACAGCAGTAATATGATAATTATCAATATAAAAGAGGCATGACAGCTTAAAACTCTGAGTAGCAAAATAAATGAAGCAATATTGCTTGTACAAAAAGTGACAAAGGATGAAATGCCCCATTTGATAACTAAATGCAATCTCTGAGTAGCACATACGCAATGTGCTAAAAACCCCTTCCTATATATTTGATCAATTCTTGACGTTGAGGATAAGTCGATAACCATAGTGTTGTGCTTCAACCCACAAGTAAGAATCCAAACGCAGAGTTACCTAAAACCTGGCTCCACCAAGATGCCGACAAAGCAAGGACTTTCTGTGGATAACCCTTACTGTCGTGTCATGCGATAACATGCAAAAAATTACCTTATCTTGCCAGATACCTATGGGCACTAGAACCAGCTCATGAAAATTCCAATTCCTAGAGTTAGACAATTCCAAATACAGACTATTCTGCGACGTGAAATATCAAAACAGTCTATGCATAACATTCCTGTAAAAATTAGCAGAACATTGTGTAATTATCTACTCCTATAGAAGCTACTAATAACATCAAAGACACCGTGATTCGCCATCTGTGGAAACTAATTCAATTTCTTGACAGTGACGAACGCGTAATTTCTACAAGTGAAATATGACGTAATTGTTATGGCTATAAATCGAATTTCGCAAACACATAACATTTTCTATTATTTACTTTCTTCTCACCATTTCAAAGCTAATACTCATCGAATCTCTATCGCCATTCTTGTAAAACTAATCATCCTTTCTCATGGTTTTAAAGTTTATATTTATAATATGTAAATTCGCAGCGATACGGCGAAAAAACTATTCAATACTAATTCCATATATAAATGTTATATTTCTTCAGCAACCAAGCAGATCCTAACCATTGAGGCGATATAAATCAAACCTGTTGCTCTGAAAGTGGCTTGCACTGCATGAGCTGTGAGATCTGCTCATCGAGATCGTGGCTCGACTCCGAAGGCAGCGAATTGACACCCATCTTGCTCCTTCGCTCAATCAGAACCCAGTGAGCAATATCCCTATTAGGGCAAACCCTAACACTAGATGAAGATTCTCCGGTGTCCTTCTCTAGCAGCTCGCAGTGTCCAGAGTGGAAGTGGACGAAAGAAAGAGGAAATCGGAAGGGGGGAGGGCGCGTGGTGTAATAAGCGAATGGCTGGACTGTGGTTGCTTTCCACTGTAGGTAATAATTTTTTGTTTTTAATTAAAGTAATAGTTTAATTCTTGAAATATACAAAAATTAATCTATCATTTTAAATTTAATATTTAACTTAAAAAAAGGCAATTTTTCGAGGATTTCCATGAAGACTACCTTGTGGCTTTACACGAGGACAGAACGGAGAGAAGGACGTACATCTTACAACTCCGCTATATTAATGTCATTGTAACACTCTTAATTTATCTTACTTGGTTATCTCTCTGAAATTATGGTATATAATAAAAATAATTTTAAAAAATATTATTTTTATTATATATTATGATTTAAATATAATTGATGGATTAAATTATTATTTTTATTTTAAATAATTTAATATAAATATATCTATAATAAAATTTTAATATTTATATTATTTTTATGAGTGCATTTAAATTATTTTTAAAAATTTTATTTAATTGTGATAAATATAAAATTTTAAAAATATAGAATTTCCACTTATTCCCGTGGATAATAAGGATGGAGACGGGAAACATCCTTAATTTAACTTCTTTGATTTCTCCAATTTATTGTAAATCCAATCACTTTCTTAAGTAAACTGTTGACCAGAATTTTGCAACCATAACATTAATTTTTTTTTCCTTTTTTTTCTTTTACTTTTACAAATTTGTGTGCAATTAAAACAAGAAAAAAACTTCTTCCTTTCAATAGGATCAGGTCACGTCTTATTAGTTAGAGTGAAAATCCTTTGATTTATTGTACAAAAAAGGGCAATTATTAATTTATTATCATATTAAGAGATATAATAGCTGTGTATTATGGCCAATTTAAATTTTTTGAGTCAAGGACGATATCAGAGGCTGGCACGTCAATTGACTTGCTATGAGACAAATACCAAAGCTTTATTTTCTTATGAAGAAATCTTCAAGTAAAGAATCATTGAGATATAAATTCATTTCTAAAGTGATTTCAAAAATAACATAAAAAAAGATAAAAATTATATATAAAAGAAATATTATTAGAATAATAGTTATCAATTGAGTTAATCCCATTTAAGAGGGGATTGTTTTGTAAGTGGCGAGGTTTTGATCCATAGAAAAAATTTGGCTCAAACTTGTAAATGAGTTGAGATTATTGATATTAAAATAACAAACCTATTTTTCGTTACAAATATTAGTATAAAATTCAAATTAGGCAATAATATAATTTAATAATATATTCGGCATTTTTTAGATGAAAGGCACACTCGATACTTATTTGAAAATTTTGAAACAGTGAATGAAATTAGGTAGAATGAGATTGATTGTAGTGAATAACTTACACTTTATTGTTTGAAATTTTATTGAACTTATTATTTATGATTTATAAATTATAATATCGTTAATGAAGAAGTGTTTTTGAAAAGTAAAATTTTTAATATTCACTATAATTTGATTGGGATTACAATAGACATGATTTAGATGTAAATTGAAGAAAAAAAACTAGTGTTTCATTTTCTGAATATATTTATAGAGAGAAATAACAAATAAAATGTTAATTATTGTGTTATAATATAATTTTAAATAATTTTTTTTTTTAAAGAAAGAACAACACAATTTTTGTTTTTTGGACAAGTAGAACGAAATTCATTCCATGGCCCTTAAAAGGCGAGCGGCCAAAATGGCGGTTCGGCCTGGCCCACCTAGCTCAAGTCGATCTGGTCTAGTCCATTTTGACAGACACATTAATTAAGTCAAGGCATTCAGTCCAAAAAAAATAAATTAAGTCAAGGCATTAAAATTATGCTACGTCCAAAAAGAGAAAAAAAAAGAAATTGTGAATCTATAAGTTGAATAGGAATCATATTTATATTTTATTAATAAATTGTTTCAATTTTCATCAATTTGACTAACTCTATTCTGAATATATTTGATATTTTTTTTTACCAAAAATTTAATACATGGGAGGAGCACAGAATTGAACCAAAAATTTAGTATTTATAAAAATATAATAATAATTTATGTTCTTATAAATATATATAACCATTGTTTTAATTACTGATGTAGTGATGTTTAAATTTAATGTTTTCTGTTATTAGATTTTGTTTTTCGATATTTTAAAATGAGGCATACACTTTTGGTTCGGGCTATTTTTCCAAAATTAAATATTATATAATAATAACGAAAAGTAAAACTTTTAACACTAATTTGTATGTTGATACAATGAGTGCAAGAATGTCTCACTTCACATCTTTGCCAAACACAGCCTAGCTTCTTTCTCTCTGCTCGCGTCTCTAAGCAAGAGGCGACGAAGACAAAATGTATGTATGATGTAAATTGAAATTTGGTTGAACTTGCATCTACCTACATTTACTGATGAAAGATTTCAAGTGAGTATTTTGGACGTCCAAAGGGGATTTTGAAGATTAATTATTACTTTTCGCGGGCAAGCATAGTTTTGTCATCATTGAACGACCGTGACCAAACTTTCATTTTTTCTTTTTCAACTTTATTTATGGATCTTTATCATTCATTTTTTATGCTGCGTAAAAATAAAATTAATACAATGTAAATTTAATTAATTTTATACAAGAGATTTTTTTAAATAAGAATTATTTAAACTAAACGAATAGAAAAAATGTATAAAGGGTGTCTTTTCAAGAGGTATTTTTGTTAAAATAACTACTTTTTATCTCTTTTACAATTGAACACTAAATATTGTAGTATATAACCAACTTTATTCTATAGTGTCTTATCTCATATAACACTCCTTGCAAAGCTATTGCTCAAAAGGAACAATAAGATTTAAGGACTTCGTTTAAGTCTTTGGCAGTTCAATCACAAAAGCAATGGTGAGGAAGACATTGCCGTTGAGCAACGACGAGGAAGAAAATTGTTGCAGAGCTATTATGATATTGCCACCGAGGAAGAAGACGATGACAGTGCTGAAAGTGAGGACTCCTAAAGATTATAATGTCAACGAAGCACCTGAAGATAGCAGTTTGATGATGGAGAGGAAGCAGCTTTAGAGGAAGACCACTAATGGGGAAGAGGCAAGAACAGGAATTGGGAGAGAGGAGGAAGAACAGGAATTGGACTGGGGTAGTTTGTGATAATTAATCATACATTATACAATGTTTACACCAAACATTTGATAAATATAAATTGTATTATATAAATCTATAAAGTTAAATCTTATACAGTGTATTAAGAAAATATATTTTTGTATTAAAAAAACGACACATTTAAATTTTACCAGTAAGCAGTACGCAAACACATTGTTTATAGGTAAAAAAATAATCACAACAAAAATGGGTATAATTTATAAAATAGAAGGAAAGTTGAATGTGACTAAACAGACATGGCGTGTATATTTTAATTTCAAAATGGAAAGAAGCGTAATTTCGATTTCAACGATCTGACGCAAAAAGCAGAGAAAAAAGGAAATGCTATTTTGGATAGGTAGACAGAAAAGCATGTGTCACAGGATTTTCACATCGTAAGACGGAAGCCCATTTTTCGCCAGGCCGAAAGCGTGCGGAAGGCAGTAGATTTAGATATTTATTTTTCCGAGTGTGATGTGTTTGGCAATAAATTAAAAGGAACAGTTTTTATCCAAGTTGGAAAACGTTGAGAAATCTGAGTACTTTCCTTTGACGGAAGAGAAAGAGAGCGATAGCTTCGCTGTTGTCCTCTCCCATATCAGAGTTCAATTTTATTTACATTTTGCTGCAATCGGAGCTCATCTAATCTCCCATTCGTTTAGGTTGGCTCTCTCTTTATAATACTTATTTTTCGTTGGTTCTCTCTCTGTCTGTTGGTATGAAGCTCAATATTATTGCTTTCTTTTCCATTTCATTCTTTACCTGATGCCCATTGGTGCTGTCTGTAACCTGATTTGCTCATTGTTTTTGCAAATGTTTTCCCCATTTTACTGCATTTTCTTCGTTATACGATATTTCATTTTATCTGTTTTCTTGCAAATTGTAATTTTGTTAACATTTTGATTCAATGTGTTATTGTATCTTCTGAGAGTTATTTTTCTCAATCAGTATTTTATTTTACTTCATCAAGTTTTACAGTGATGAATTTCCTTATGACTCATTTTTTTCCTTTTGTTTTCAAGTTCAAAGCTTGGTTTTTCTTCCTATATTTGTGCACCTTTCGGTGCGATCTCCCTTGGTGTGCGCGTTCGCCTTTTCAACTTTATGTTCTGTTTAGCTTGATCATACTTGTATAATGATTGATCAGGGTTGTGATCTGCTAAGTAATGCGTAAAGAACCGGAATAAGAGGATTGACAATTGTGAATAGTAGTTTTTAAGCGTTTGCTTCTTATCAGCATAGTCAAATTTCTGCAGCTATGAGAAGTTCCTGGGCAGATTCTGCCGACAATTCAGTCATTGGTTTTTCAGATACCAATGCTGTAACTCGCCCTCCCAGGTCAACATACGTTCCACCACATCTTCGTAATAGGCCACCATCTTCGGAATCGACTGTAACTTCACACTCATCTTCTTTAACGGCTAATGATCGGGTAAATTATAGTGGGCCATCTGCTGGTAATCAGGGTGGCAGTTCCTGGAAGCCTGATAGTGGGCGGCAGGGATATGGTTCTAGTGGTCGAACTGGTGGTGGAGGGCGGGACCGTGGAAGGGAGTGTGAAGTTAATCCTTTTGGGGACAATGACGCGACAGATCAAACTTTTAGTGAGCAAGAAAGCACAGGCATTAACTTTGATGCTTATGATGATATTCCTGTGGAGACCAGCGGGGAGAATGTGCCTCCGCCAGTAAATACATTTGCACAAATAGACTTGGGCGAGGCATTGAATCAAAATATACGACGGTGCAAGTATGTCAAACCAACTCCAGTTCAGAAATATGGCATACCAATTTCTCTTGCCGGGCGAGATTTGATGGCTTGTGCTCAGACAGGGTCAGGCAAGACAGCTGCTTTTTGCTTTCCTATTATAAGCGGAATCATGAGGGAGACATACGTTCAAAGACCCCGAGTAGCGCGGACTGCTTTCCCTTTGGCACTTATTTTCTCCCCCACCAGGGAACTTTCATGTCAGGTATGATTCTTATTTTACTTTACACTTTTCACTGCTATCATTAATGTAAATTAATTGTTTCATCATCTTGCAGATACATGATGAGGCAAGAAAATTTTCCTATCAAACTGGTGTCAAGGTGGTAGTTGCTTATGGAGGAGCACCAATTAATCAACAGGTTCATTTTACCTGCAGATATTCATGGCGTAATGATTTCTTGATATCCTTGCTTGTTTTATTTGCCATAGCCTACGTGACATGGGAGTTCATACCCTCGCATGCAGTGTGTAAGTGCTTGTATAGAAAGATCTTTTCTTCAAGTTGTATTAAAGAAAGGGAAGAGTGGGTCCGCGTGTTTTTGTGTGTGTGTGTGCACGTGAGAGAAGAGAGAGAGAGAGAGAGGTTTCCCCAGTTATCCTTGTATAATTTCAGAATTCCATTATACAAACTAGTGAAGTGGTTTGATTGTTTGAAACCATATTTGCAGTTGTTGGCTGATTGTAATGTAATTATGCACTCCGTATGTTTATATGTTTCAGCAGTGGTAGTCTTTTCAGCTTTTGAATTACTAGTTCAGTTGTTTGAATATCTACGCCTGTTTATTATATAATAACGATGCATTGCATTGTTCAGCTGCGGGAGCTTGAGAGAGGAGTTGATATTCTTGTGGCAACTCCAGGACGATTGGTAGATTTGCTTGAGAGGGCTAGGGTTTCATTGCAGATGATCAAATATCTGGCTCTTGATGAGGCAGATCGGATGCTGGATATGGGTTTTGAGCCTCAAATAAGGAAGATAGTTGAACAAATGGACATGCCTCCTCCAGGTGTGAGACAGACAATGCTGTTTAGTGCCACTTTTCCCAGAGAGATACAGGTATTTCTTTCTTCATTTATAGCTTAAGCATTTCATGCTCTTAAATATATGCTATGTCCAGTGATGTATCCTGTTCTGATCATGAAGATGCTAAAAGGAGGAGGAGGATTTCTTGATGGTGATTGTTTCACTGAAGTTTGACTGCTGTTGTTTCTATTATTTCAATTCGGAGGAGGAAGTGTATCTCACAATGCTTTCGTACCCATAAAAATTATGCAATTTTCAACTGTGTGCAGAGACTTGCGTCAGATTTCCTTTCAAAATATGTGTTCCTGTCTGTTGGAAGGGTTGGTTCAATTACTGATCTAATTTCTCAAAGAGTAGAATATGTCCTCGAGTCTGACAAGAGAAGCCACCTTATGGACCTTCTTCACGCTCAGAGGGACAATGGAATTGATGGCAAGGTAATCTGTCACCCCTACCTTCTGAAATATAGACTTCTCTGTGTATGCCACACTTAATTTTTCTTGTTTGTGAACTTCAATATTTTTTGAATATTATGTTGATTGAAGCTGTTTGTTTTAAGAGTGTCCAAATTTGATTTATAGATTTATCATATTCAGCTCTATGATAAGGATCTTTGGGTGGTTTTGCAGCAAAGTTTGACACTAGTTTTTGTGGAAACAAAGAAAAGAGCTGATTTACTGGAACACTGGCTGTGTGTCAATGGGTTTCCTGCAACTAGCATTCACGGTGACAGAACACAACAGGTAGGTTTGTTTAGCTAACTGAAATCTATTCAAACATAAAAACACGTTAATGTTATTGTTTCATTGAAACCACTTATCTAATTTATTTTATCTGCTTCTATTCTTACCCTTTTTTTCTTAAGGGTGGCCAGGGGGTTGAATTTGGTTTTACTCTATTTAAACTAAGTTTCAGAATTTAATTTATGGAGTTCTAAACTCGTAAGGAGGTTAAATGGCATATTCAATTTGAGCATGTCAAGGATCAAAATTATTCTTATTAAGTTTTACTATGCGCTCAATCAATTAGAAACAATAGGTTGTATCTATGGTCTGAACTTTCCAAGTCCTTTAATTTTCATTGTTGGCATTGCTCTCCATTCTTTATCTGAGAATTGAATTTAGTCTTTGTTGCAGCAGCTAGCTGAACTGCTGACCTTTTTTTTTTGAAGCTGTAGATTTTTTTTAAGGACTTTCACTTAGAAAAATACGTGTACTGGGGCTAGGATAGAAGGGAAATTCCAAAAAAAAAAAAAAACCTTTGAAAGTCTCTCTGAATTTTCAGTTTTAAATTGGTTCACAATTTAAGAAAGAAACTTTCGTAGATATAATGGTATCGGAATTTGGAACGACTGAACTATAAGTTGTCCTTTCCTATATTCCTGTTGTTATCTATTGATTATAGAATTTAACGCCTGAGTATGCAGGAAAGAGAACTAGCATTGAGGTCATTCAAAAGTGGGAAGACACCAATTTTAGTGGCAACAGATGTGGCAGCACGTGGTCTTGACATTCCACGTGTAGCTCATGTGGTAAATTTTGATTTTCCGAATGACATTGATGACTATGTGCACCGGATAGGAAGAACAGGGCGAGCTGGTAAAATGGGATTAGCAACAGCCTTTTTTAATGACAATAATTTGTCATTGGCTAGGCCGTTGGCTGATCTGATGCAAGAAGCAAATCAAGAAGTACCTGCATGGCTTACACGATTTGCAGCCAGAGCTTCTTTTGGTGGTGGCAACCGAAATAGGCGGTCTGGAGGCGGAGGAGCCCGTTTTGATGGCCGCGATTTTAGAAAGGACGGCTCATTTAATAAAGGAACACCAACAGATTATTATGGTGGAACAGGTGGATATGGGGTTCCTGCCAGTTGTGGGGGAGGGTATGATCCTGGTATAACCAGTGCTTGGGATTAATGTGTCCTATCATCCATTCGTCTTCATGTTTTTGTTAAGTGTATATAAATCTCATATTTTAATGGCGATCCTGTTTTCATGCATTCCTTTATCCTTTCTACATGAGATCTTTGTCAAATTTTAGAGAACTACGAGACAACGCTTTTTAGGTAAATTAGATTTATCAAATATAGACAAATTAATTTAATAGATGAACAAGTCTGAAGCTTATATTTTTTGTGAAGTTTATATATGAGATATTTTTATAAAACCAAGTAAGTAAATCATTTACAATTGGCTAGGTGTTGGAGATTCAGCAGTTAAGGTTAAAAATATAAACGAACATGCAAGCCACTAAATTTGTAAGTAAGCTTGATATATAAAAAATAGATAAATTAAGTTATTTATGAACAAAAATATAAACTAGTTGAAAAATATTTTTTAATCAAAATTTATATTTTACATATACAACGTGCAAGTGATTGAGTTTATTTATTTTTGACAGATGGAGTGTATCTAAAAATTTAACAAACCTAACTGAGTTGAAAACGTTGCCTTTGTAGAACAATAAATCCGGAAGAAATTCGAAAATATATTGCCAAGATAAGTACTATTGAGGAGATTTACAATGAGCTAGTTTCGAACTAGAGGGACGATTAGCAATGCAATATTCATCAGAGTTTATCAAAATTAGGCAGGCTATCATAGGTGGGCGAGACAAGCAAGAGCTGACAAAATTACAAAACCTGGAAGATCGATCCACTTTGTCCTCCTCGAGGATAATTACAGAGTGGCTTTTGGATGAGAGTAATTTCACATCACGCCTTTTACGAGCGGAATCCAGCTGCGGAGGAAAAGGCTCAACTTTCGATGGATTATGTTTATTTAAATCAAATCTCGGGCTTTACGTTTCCTTTTTTGGCTCAATCACGCCAAAGGGAACTCTTATACCCGCTAAAACAATTTAACTTTTGAACTAATTTCCATTTCAATTTTGAGAACAAAGAAAAAAAGAAAACCAAGAGAATGGAAATAAAAATCACCCACTTACTTTTTTCCTAGTTTTCTTCACCTAGAAGGCTACTTTCTGCAGGGATTGGCAAGGTGGAGATGGTAGAGGGATCCATGTTGGGGTCCCTATGGCTATGTTCACCCACAATGCCAGTATCTGTTCATTTATACCTCATGCCAAGGACAAAAGATCTTGTCGTATGAATCAATCATTCACAAGGATTCTAGAGCTTCTCTCTACTGTGAACGTTATAACAAATGAGTTAAACAAAAACCTTAAATTTAACAACACGCACTTGAACTATTTTATATACTCATCTCTCTCTGGATAGATATTGAACTAAACCCATACTGAACATTCACCTAAATTTTAACTAGACTTGCTTAAATTTTTTCTGCATTCATCTACCATATTAATGTCATTTAAAAGTCTCTGTTTGAAATGACCAGAGAGTTGTCCTCCCATTACTGTTTAACTAACCGTGTATACGAAAGGGTTAGGTTGACTGACTCACTGGCTAGCTTGCTTTCATTCTCTTCACTGTATATATTATATATAGCAAGCTAGATCGAGTAAACCTCTCATATGTGAATGCTTGAGTTCTGGTGATGATAATGGAGACGATGTGAAGACGACCTAATATCATTGGCAACTGATGGCATACATGGGAAAGTCCAGGCAAAGTTTGGTTTTAACTTCTTTCTTTCAAATGATTTGAAATATTTGTAATGTCAGTTTTTATACTTGTTTTTATGTTATTAATGATTTAATTTAGAAATCAAGATCTATCTCTGGCTTTTGGGTGTTTTAATATCTACAGTCATTCTCCATGGAAAACTTTTCCTTCAAATTCAAAAGAAATGCAGATGTGGCCACGGATATCAGTTCAGAAGAAACTTTCTCACTTCTCCGTGAAATTTGTTTGGATTGATAAGAAGTTGAATTCAAAACCTGCATTAATATTATTATTTTTTTGGAATGATATGTATATATATATGCGTTTATGTGTGTTTTTTTTTCGTGGAGTCAGGCCACCCTCTTTTTTAATAAAAAAAGTTTTAATATTTAATATAGTTAATTTCAATTACATTAAACAGAGAGTAATATAACAAAAATATATTAAACTTATTTATATGATACATGTGTCACAACTTAATGATAGAATAGAGAGAAATTTAATAAAAAAAGTATTTTGAATCATTCTTTAAAATTAAATAAATTAAATTTATATTATACACTATAAAAATATTAAACTAACTCATTCTTAAAAGTAAAGAGAATTAAAAATAAAAATAATTGTTTGAACAAGAAAACAATGAGGACTAGCCCAACCCAATTAAGCTCTTCGAACCTTTTAGCCCTCCAGATGGATTAAAAATATATAAGCTCAATCCACACTGTTCATTGCATATATATACGAATTCGTCTTGGACCAACGAAGCCTTTCTCCTCAACATTGTTCTCTCTATAACTCTCTTAACCACAGACTGACTTCAAAGAACTTGTGTTGACATATATGGATGCGGTTAATCTAAAATAGAAAGTCATCAGTTTATAAAAATATGCACATGAATCCTCTAGTTTAGTTTCTTACAATTACAAAACTTTTAAAACTTACACGTACTCTTTCTTAAATTAAAAATTATATTACAATTAAACTATTTCTTTATTGTTATATTACTAATTTTATAGTTATTTTGGTAAATAAAAAATAAAAATATATACTAATCAAATAATTAAAATAAATTTAATTGCAACTTATTATTTTAAAAGAAGTCTGTATAATTTTTAAAAACAGATAAAAACTATATAATAAAAACAAAGTACAAAAACAAAACAAACAAAAAAAATCTTCTAACAAAATTCGGACTTAAAAAAATATCAACGCTTGATTTCTTATTATATGGCGTAATCCATGAACTTTCTATTTGATTCCTGTTTCTTGTTCTTCCAGACAATTCCTCTTCCTTGTTTATTTTTCCACGGGGAGAATCTTTTTAAAAAGGTTATATTTCCGACAAAATATGATTCTTTAAACTGACATTATTCATAACTGATATTTTAAAAAACTATCTCAATTTGGTTCCTGTTGGAACAACAAAATAAAGAAGCATATTATTTTTCAAAGATATCTTCAAAACGTATATTGAATAAACTCCGTATTATAGAAAATTATTGCAATAATGACAAATGAACTTTTCTATCAGTTGATGTCTCATATCCAACTTGAGAATAATAATAATAATAATAAAAGATTTGCATTTTTATACTTTCTTCGTGAAAGCATGCTGAGGATGTCACTACAAAACATATATTGAATGTTCGACTTGTCATTGTCCTTTTTTTATGATGCATTGACATTAAGCAAAGCACCTTCGATCTCTATATATAGCTACACTTCAGATTGCAAGCCCATGTTAGGCAACTCATCCCTTATCGGTAGGATTCTTATACTTCGTTATCAATATCTTGTTGCCATTCCAAATTTGTCAGATTTCTTCTAACACCTAGCAACTAAACATAACCTAAGTGTTAAAGGTCATCACTACAGAAACAGAAGGGATTTGAAATCTATGCTCAGCGGCCACTAGATAACCAGGATATTGAAAAATGGTAGAATTTGCCAACTGCTAGGATGAGTTTGGCCACTGGACATCTATGAAGAAAATTCCCTCTTTAGAGGGAAAAAGATTGGGGAGGAGGGGGCAAGGAGGCAATTCAATAAGGCGCAATCATAATTTTTCTATGAGACAAGGGTGGCATATCACAAAGCAGATCATTCTTACAAGAGCTTATGAACCAATGCTTCTTTCAGCCTCTTTCTTTACGTGTCTTTGGATCTGACCTACAAATATTGAGAACAATTAATATTAAAAAGAAAAAAAAAAGTAAGCATCCACACATACAAACAGGCACCCGACTAGTTCTCCATCCAATGTGTTGTTGGACTAAAAGGTACGGTAAATCAATGAGGCAAACAGCCACAAGTAAATCGGGCACCCAACACTTGCTCAAAGACACAGTATTGGAGCAAAAGGGAAGATGAAATATCCACTTGAATTTGCATTATGGATCCAAATTTATCAGTGTTATATTTTTACCAGCATGCTGGTGTAAATAATCTCAGACAAACGTATATAATACAAAAGGGTAGATCCTTCTTCACATTATGACAGCTTCCATCAAGCTTTCATGTCAATTAATTTTCCCATAAGAAACTATGAAACAGATCTTACAGAATCCTCTTCCCTGTTGCTCACCATTTAACAAGGTCAACAAGATGAAAGAGAATAAAAATTTGAAGGCAACAACCTAACATTAGAAAATTCTCAAAGCCAGAGCAATATGGAGATTCCAAAGAATCCAATCAACCCTCTTGCAGTTTAACTTTGGCAAGGCATTGTTCCAAATTCTCAGGAACAGAGCCATGATCCACAAATCAAAACAATTGAAATCCCCCATTTAAGTATTTCTACCATCTCTCCATATTACTTTAATCCATGTCATCTTTAGGGTGTGTTTGGTTTGTAAGGAGAGAGAAAAGAAAAGAAAAGAATATAACCATTATATCTTTATTATTTTATTTTTACTAAATAATTTTTTTTCTATATTAATTTTTTTCATTGAAATTTTTGATTGAGGGCTCTTGGCTTTGTATTTGTTTTTTAATATTTTTGCCTTTTATACAAAAAAAAAAAGAGGGACAGTTTAGGAAAATTACGAACCAGGTCTTCCCCTCCCCTCCAAATCCCCCCATTTTTGGAGGGGAGGGATTTTGCCTCCCCATATTCCCTCGCCTCCCCTCTAACAAAACAGACCCTTCCAATTAATAAAACTAGGATACCAAAAAGGTCATGCCAACAGGAACCAGAGCAAAAAAAAAAAAAAAAAAAGCTCAAGGAATATAAAAACTTTAGGTAGTGTTTGGTATATGAGGATTTTAGTATTCCAAGCACTTGAAAATCTAATTTTAAGATGTTTGAATATAAAAGATATAAAAATTCTAAAAATATGAGCTGTATATGACCTAAATAATAGAGAAAAAAATCAAACTTTCGATATACAGATTTCTAGGTATGATATCCATGTACCAAACACCACCTAAACACATAAATGAAATTCTAATTACAAATCCCTAGAACTATTTAGAGATTAAGTACCAAAATGCCAGTGGTTAGAAACCTATCCAAAGAGAGATTTGTAAATGACAAAATATTATGAAAAATCAACACAAAATATATATTTTCAATATGATTTAATCTTTATACCTATTAACAACAACTAAAGCAAATCTACCATAGAACAAAAAGTTATAAGCAAGAATTATTCCGAAGGGGAAAGAAGGGAGATGGTGCCTACCTTCAAGTGTTAACGTCTAGATCTATTCTTGCAGCAGCGAAATTCAGCTAACAGAGCTATATGATCCGAAGACCATTCAGGAGAAGGAAGTGCTGTGTCTTTCCTCAAACTCTCCTCATCCAATAGCTCCAATAGTGAATCCACCACCAATGAATCCGCTGAACCACAAAAATATAACTTTATAAAACAGTGAACATGGTGTTCTCGTTTAACAAATGATGCAACACTACAAAATAGCTCACCCGTGTAAAATATGTAATCTAGAGTGCCAATAAAATCTCTAGTGACATTAGTGAATAACGGTTCATTTGTTGCACTGTCCAGTCTCCTTTTGTGCTGTTCTAATCCAAGTCCTACTGTTCTTCCAAAGGACGAGTAAGCACTAACCTGTAATTGAAAGTTATCCATAAGAGAATAAAAAACAAATTAAAATCATAAACTGACTGAAACATAAAGGGGAAAAAAACAAAAAATGGGAGAAAGTACATAAACTAAATAATCCATCAAGGGTTGCATTCCAATGAATATATTACCAGTGGCAACTGATGAGCCAACTTGCTGTGAGGTCGCAGGATATTAAGTGGGTCAACTGCTAAATCTGGATGCGATTGATCTACCTTCCCCAGTGCAAGAAGTGCATGAGGAGCACTGCAACAAAGTTGAGTATTAACTTCAGACACAATTTAGTGGTACTAATATAATAGCTCCATAGAATTAAATAAGCCAAACTTAAACAACATGATAAAGTCATCTGACCTTCCAGGAACTGAATTAAAATCTCCACAAACCAACATTGGAATATCTGCACTTGCCGCTATTTTCTCCAACCCTTTTAAGAGTGTATGCACCTAAAAATGGAGAGGAAAATTATAACTGCTATGTACACAATGGAACACAACTCATTATGAATGAGCAAACAAAATGACTTACCTGCCAGAGTTTTACATCTTTCAAATCCTGCTGAACATTTACATGTGTATTTGCCTAAAGTCCAAAAGCAATAGTAGAATTAAGAAAAGATACCACAGAAAAAGATGCTTTGAGCTAAACCCACCAGAAAAAAAGGGAGGGTGGAAGAAATGGCATATTTCTTTTAAGATTCACATAACAAATTTCATATAAATTCAAACCACATCTAATCCATTTTGTACAAAATTCTTATTCTAAACCAACAGCCATCAGTAAAATAAGAAACCATAACCATAGTTGTCAAATTGCGAATCAGACGGTTTGTTTTTGAATCACAAATTGTATTGAATTATACAATTCAGGAGCATATTGAAAAATAGATTAAAATATATAATATAAAATAGGTATCAGCAGATAGCATAAAATAAAAACTCAAAATTAGGTTTGAAGGCAGTTAATATGACTCCCAATGGGATATGAAGGGATTGTGAATTATATTCAGACTTCAACAGAAGTGCTTGAATAGCCTGTAACATATCATAAGGTATTGGACAAAAGTATATAATTAAATAAAAGCAAACCATCCAGTCAAGCTGCAGTGTTCATAATTCTTCATTCACAGAAAGCAAAACTGAAGCGTTCTGTCTTATTTTTATAAAAAAGAAAGCCTGAATGGAATTTGGGTTACTTTGTACCACCCAACTAGATGAAGCATTTGGAATCACCAAAATCATGCGAATCATGAATCCGGTGAAACTTTGATTCACCCAGCGATTAGAATCACTGGGCATATGAATCGAACCGAATTGCAAATTGCACGATTTCAACAACTATGGCCACAACAGTCTCCATGGACAAACTTCAGTGAAGTTTATCATAATCAAAAGTAACCATTATAGCATCAAAATGATAATCTGCAGAAATCAAAGTATCAATGAAGACTATGTAGAAGAGCTAACGAAGGAGGATATATGCAAAGAAAATAAAAAACTTGAAATGTTGCCATTGCCAGTAAAGAAACAATCATAAATCAGTTAACTAGTACCTAAAGGTGCCTTGAGAATATACAAGCACTCAAATTAGGAAATAATCATCCTTAATAAAGAATCAATATCCATGAAGCATGTTGCTGGGAAGGCTCTAGTATTCAACATGAAAATTGGGGCCAATGAAAACCAAGTACAGTCTAGAAAAAGTATATATATCATGCAAAATAAAAGTATGGACACAAGGTTGCCTAAGGGTCACAAATTATTAATAGCAATAGAAGAGATTACCACACAAAGAAGCTGTCTTTTCCCAGGATTATCAACTAGCTGGTTGTTAACTTTTGCTTCTAGAACCACTATTAGTGCAACATTATCCTAAGAACCAAAAAAAACAATGGTAAGCATTGGTTCCACTAGAGACAACCATTTTTTCCAAGGAACAAAAGTGACATGTAATCTTTGGTGCAATAAGCCACCTTAACCAGTCGATTCAATGCCGTTTTCTTCTGAGTTGTGGGAATCATTGCATCTGTCAAAGACTGTGCAGCCTTGTTAAATTCAACCTGCATGCAAGCAGAACTCATATTAATGTGTGTACATGATTAAAAGAACTATCTTACACACAAAATACTTCCCAACCTCATATTTCTTCACATGCGAAAATCTGTCTCTACGAAAAAATGTTGCGCAACCATCAACTGCATTGGTGTTGCCGCTATATACCTGTAAACAATAAACAGGTTAATATCAAAAGGGGAATTTAGAAATTATGACCAGAAGGAAGCAGAATAGCTCAACAACCTCATTGGTTTTTCTCTTGTATAGACCATAATAACCATGCTTGTCCAGTTCCGGAGCAAAAAATTCCTCATAGTGATCACTTTGTACCTGGGACGAAAAAGTTACCCGTTAGGTGATGCAGATGTTATTAACAGGTAGGATGCAATCATACATACGCCTGTAAGGGCTCAGGTTAGGTAGGTGGAGAATAAAAGATTCTAACTCATTATAGTTGGGTTACATTTGACTTTCACAAACCCCAAAAAGAAAAGACACATGCATAGAATTGAAAATAATAGACAAAAAGGAAATGAGCCCACTAAAAAGCATTCCATTGAAAGTGAAGTTTCTTTAACCATGATTTCAAAATTCTGAAATAAAAGAATTTGTGTTTAACCCAAATGTTAACATTATGTCTTGCTTTTTCATCTAATGAATTCTTGAAGAAAAAAGATTAAAAAATCATCCAAGTTGTCAAATCAGTTTATCAGTTGTCAAACTCAACCAAAATTAAAGGCATGTTTACATACCTCCTGGAGACAAATAATATCTGCACGGTAACCAACTATTTCTCTCAACAAATTTTGCCTGCGATATGGCCAAGAAAGAGCCCATGAAGGGCAGTAATTGTATAGATCATTTGAAGCGTATGCATCAGACAAAATGTTGTATGATAGAACAGTAAAGGTTCCTGAAGATGTTATGCGCCCATCTGCATCTAAATGTCCCATCCCATCAACAGTAATCAAACGGCGGGGACTAGGAGAGGGAGCAGGAATAACTCGAGAAGTTAGTACAGTGTTAACATGACCCACAGGAACTTTTGTCTCTGTGTCAACTACAACACACTCAAATTTAAGGACATGACCAACGTCATCAGCTGTTGGGGTATACGTTTTAAATCGGCCCACTTCAATCCAAGTTTCTCCACCACTTCGTTGTGTAATAGCTGCTGGATACAAAGGTGCTGACACATTTGCCAAGCTAGCACTTGATGCAGAGCCAGATAAACTGGTATTCAATGCCCCAGATCCAGAACTATTATAGCGTCCAAATATCTCCTCCTCATCAGTTCCATTTTCATTAACTGCACTAGCAGCACGGTCATGTAAAAGACGATGATGCTGCCATGCATCTGAAAAACACTTTGGGGTGCAATGATAACTTTTGGCAACAGGTATTTTCACCTTAACACAACCTACGCACTGCAGTGTGGCCTGCTCAGATGGATGAACGCTACAGACAGCAACCTTTCTATCACTTTGTACACGATACCTACCAACAATCAGTGCCAAATGCAAAAAAAGCAACTTTAAATTGGTTAAATACAGTTTGGGAAAACACCGGATAAAAGCAAAATAATGAAACAATTTAACATTCAATCCACTCAATATAACGACAAACTTACACTTATTAATTCTAATCATTAAAAAAAAACCATATATAAGTATCACCCCATGACATATTAAGTCAAGAATTCACAAACTTAAACCCAGAACATGAAAAAAAACCATATCTGTGTGTATTTAAGTGCAAGAGATCCTGGGGAGAGGGGGGAGAGAGAGAATTAATGTGTGAATTTCTCCAACTTGAAACCCATCCCTTGGTACCTGATATACAAAAAACCATTAAGCTTCCTTTTATGGAAACTACATCAGCTCCTTTTACTTAAACTTAAAGGAAAGAGGATACAATTACCAAAAAAAGATCTTCTGGAGGGAGAACAACAGCATAGAGAACTATCCCGTCCAATAGACCTTA
The DNA here is from genome assembly GCA_037074535.1 of Gleditsia sinensis. Taxonomy (NCBI): domain Eukaryota; kingdom Viridiplantae; phylum Streptophyta; class Magnoliopsida; order Fabales; family Fabaceae; genus Gleditsia; species Gleditsia sinensis. The sequence goes on from CM073473.1 coordinate 7,862,854, forward strand.
ATTAATATCTTCATACCTCCACTACATACACTGACCCAACTAACAACTGACCCAACTTAGGGTAACAATTATAATTACAATAGCTAAATCTCACCCATGAAAACTGTTTCACTTTAATAGAGGTTACTATCCAATATACTATTTATGACTTTCACTTTAATGCCATAAGCAAATATGGTTAATACAAGCACAATACAACTACTACTGTGCACTTGTAGATGTAATACCTAAGTCACATTTCTCTCTGCTTATTTTACACTTGTGTTGGGCATGACATGTAGATTTTAATTTTCCTGACAACATAAGATCCACAACGATATTGATAAAAAGAAATCACATATGTCAACTTTCAAAACTACGCAACAAATTTTGAATGTCCGTCATTTATTGAGAACATAATATTACAAATTTGACTTTATATGTGAGTGAAACTATGCGCAAATACTGCCATGGAAAAGACTATAAAATAAATGGCAAGATAAACAGGTCATTCATATATAAAGTTAAACAATATGGCAATATTTCAATAATTGTCGCAAATTAAAAATAACGAATATATAAAATAATTGCCTAAAAAAGAAGTAACAGAGAAGACAACAAATTAAGGAATAAACAGGCATTTGTCTGCGTGCTATGATCTTCTAACACCTAGCAATAAGGATACTACATAACAATCAGAAGAAATTCTCTTGGCAGTGAAATACTGTATACTCAGTAATTGAAACTCCATTCACTTAAGTCAATTGGAAGGTGTCACATGAGATTCCATCCTATCCTTCGAATTTTTGCCTTTATTTGCAATGCAAATAGAACAACGATAATAGGATGGAGATTTTTGAAAAAAAAAAATGATTTGATTTGACTGTTTAAGGAAATGAGCTGGCCAAGAATGATACAGACAATAAGCAAACCAGCGGGAAAACTGTACTAAGTCTACTTTCAAACAAACACTAAATATAATGAACTTCAGGTAGTTAAAAAAACACCGGATAGATAAGAACCACATCTCATACACGTATGACTAGAAAAACCTAGGAAGCATACATTCCATATACAAGTTCAATTAGAAATTTACATAATTGCCAATAACCAAAAGAAATCATCCCACAACGCACATTGAAGCTCAAATATTTATTACGCCCCGTGACGAACAACAATAAGATACCATCTAAAACACTTGTGAACATTACATAACTGCCAATAGTCGTCCGAAGTAAAAAGCAACCCATTACCAGAGCAAGCAAAAAAGACAAACACAAAAATTACTAGGAACAACAGCAAAAGGAACGAACCAAACAACACTTACCACTTGTACCGCAAGAAATGACCATCTAAAGGGGCCGTCTCAGGGACATCGTCAGTGGTATAAGTTGTGTCGAATCGCCGTAGGAGCACGTACGGCGTGAGCTCACAGCCTACAATGGGTATATCAGAGGGGAGGTGCACGCGTAGCACGCTCAGCATTCTTTACTCTTTGCAATGGTCCCAGCACAGTATCCCTATCAACGCCAACCGAACACGAAGACCGACGACTCTGCTAACTTCCGAAATACCACACGTGCAGAGGCGGATGCCAGGCGGATCCGCCATTTACTTGACCCGAAAACCAGCCAGCCTTAATAGACCAAAAGCAAACCCCAACAAATCACAGCCCTAATCAAGGCCCCCACCGGATCTCGAAAGAAGGAATTTCAGGTTCCCGAGAGAGAAGGAAGTTATCGTCCGCCGAGTAATTGAAGTGGATACAATCAATCAATCAGAGTATGAGGGATCGAAAATTCTTCGGAGATAAAGAAAGAGAAAAAAAAAAAATCGATGATTAGGGTTTTACAGAGGAAGTGGCAGTAATCGCTTATGCTTCGTTTCTATTGGGAAGGCACAGAGAAGAGGCTCTTTATACGATTATATTCGACTCTGTTTTCCCTCTTCTCCCTATTTTCTGCTCCTTTGTGTGCGCGTCTTTGCGTTCTGCCCTTTCGGTATTGGGTTCGGTTCTCTCTTTTCGCGTCTCCCTTCCTTCTCTCGTTTCTTTGATGATTAAATAGATTTTTTGATATCTTTCAAAAAAAAAAAAAGATTTTTTGATGAATTATTAGATTTTATTTTGGGCTATCTTCAAATAAATTATTAGCATATGCCAGACAACCAAAATATCACTAGCCGAAGTATACAATTACATAACTGTGACTATTCTTCGTTTAATACTTAATACACAACTTTTTGTTTTTTGTTTTTGAATAGAGAAAAAAACTTTAACACTATCAATTTATGGGCATTTCTACAGAGAATTATTTATAGTGTTGGAATTAACCACATTTTTACACTATCTTATTTTAATTTGCATGTAATAGTATTAGTATCATAATATTTATTTTTACAATTTCAAATAAATTAGAGATATTTGATAAATAAAATTATTTAAATTAATTAAAATTTTATAAATTATATATTCTTTTAAATAAAATATAATTTATATAAATTTTTAGTTAATTTATAAATTTTAAATTAATTTATAAATTATTTTTATAAAATAAAATTTATATTAATTTTTTAATAAAATAGAAACCTAATTCATTCATGATCTCAATATCTATTTTTAATAGAACACCCATACAATAAGTAAATGTAAATATTGTGACGAAAGTACCGCTCTTAGCAATGTTTATTGATTCAGTTTGAATCAATTTTGCGAATTCAATTTATTAAAAATATTATCAGCTCAATCTAATTAAAATAAGTATATAGGAACCAATTCAATCCAACCTTAATCAGTTTAGTTATTTTAAAAAAAAAAAATTATGTGACATATTTTAAAAATTCAATATTTTACTTTTGTCTAATCTTTATTAGAAAATTAAATATTTCAAGATTGTATTACAACAAAAATCATTCATAATTTATATGAAGAGCGCTTCAATTTATATAAAGTATTCGAGTTATTAATTAATTAATGAGTTGATTAAGTTAAAATTAGATTTCAAAATCCAACGTCCAACATTCAGCATGCAAACCGATTAAATCAATTTTTGAAAATTTTTATCAAATTAATCCAATCACAAAATCTCTTTTAAATGAATTGGTTTGAACCGATTTAGTTAAAATTAAATAGAATCGATTTTGAACCCAGACTCCATCACAAATTTTAAAGTTTAATGATAATAAGAAAAATTAATATAATTAAATAAATAATATATAAGATAAGGGTGTGACAGTCGTAGACAAGTTTTTTAAAAATAAATTAATAATTTCAACTGTTTAACCCAATTAATAACTAAACTATTCAAGATCCAAAATTATCAATTACTAATGAACGGGGGAAGAATAATGTCCCGTTTGGTTGCTGGAATTAAATTGGTGGAATGGGAATCAGCATTCCCATTCCATCCAAAAAAGTGTTTGGCTTCAAGAATCAATGATAGAATGGAATGGAGATTGCTTTATGGGAGGGAGAAAGCATTCCCACCCAGCTTGGATGGAATGAGCGTCTCTTGAATGGAATCAACCAAAAAAGATGAGAAATGACCTTTTTTTTTTTTTAAGTAAACAATAAAAATATTTTTTTAAAATAAATTAATTAAAAAAATTTACAAAAATTACTTGTTAAAATGACTTGTTATATGCAAAATAATAAATAAATATTTTTTTTAAATAAATAAATTAAAAAATTTTATTTATTATTGATAAATAATATAAAATAAATAATATTTTAATTATTTTTTAAAATCATTAATATTTTTAATAAATTTTTTATATTACTATTTAATTTTTTTATTTATATTATTTTTAAATAAATTTTTAAATAACAATAATATTTATAAAAATTATATATTACTAATTATTTTTTTATTTATCTCATTTTTAAATAAAATTTTAAATTTAAATAATAATAAATTATTATTTTTATATTTTAAGGATGTTTCTGTCATTTTGTCAGCTTTTCATTCCATTCCATTCTATTGTGTACCAAACGTAATTTTTTTTACAACATTCCATTCTATTCCATTCTATTCCTAATTCTATTTTCTATTCCTTTCTATTCATTTCTTTACCACCAACCAAACGATACCTAACAGAGTTCGAAAAAGCAGTGGATTTCTAATGTAGAAAGAAAACTATTGACATAAATAACGAAACAAAAATAAATGTCAGAAAAAACAATTTAGTGGGTGTAGGAGTGTTTTTTATATTTTCTTATTATTACAAATAGGACAAATGCATTACATTGCATGATAAATAATATAAACATTCACAGGACAAATGCATCCTATGATAAGTTAAGTATTACTAGAAATAAGCAGCTCAGAAATGTTCCATTTATGCCTCCCCAGGTTGGGCTATGATTCTCACTCTTTTGCTCAACTTTCAAAATCATGTATAAAAATTTAAGATTCTGTTTAATAAAAATAATTTATAAATTAATTTAAAATTTATAAATTATATATTATTTGAAGTAACATTCTAAATTTATAATAAAAATTTGTAATAATAATTTTAATCCCAAGATATCTTTTTATTGGTGTAAGGATTATTATCAATGGTATGTAAAATAACTTAATATTGTTTGAAACTAATGCCAAAAAAAAAGAAGAGCAAAAGTAGGAAGGAAAAAAATACCAAGTAACTGAAATGCAATAAAATCGGTTAATAATAACAGAATTTGTTATTTAGAATACTTTCATATTTGAAACATCTAAACATTGTTAAATACTTGAGTTAAATATATGCATGTTTTTAGTACAAGAACATTCAAAATGTCTGAAAACATTAAAAAGAAAACTTACAAGAACACTCAACCAGTTTTTAGTTGTCATTTTGATATTTTTTTATTTATTTTGTAATTATCATACTATCTTAAAAAATATTTGTTATCTATAACTTCATAGCTTCACTATCCCCAAATAATTTCGAATATATCTACCAGACTAGTACTAATAAATTACAGAGTGAAACAATTTTTCATCTCTACTTTTCTTTTAAACTATCTTAAGTAGGCGTGCACGTGCCACTTTATCCAAGTGTCGAGTAAAATATGATATTTACATACTTCAACATGTAAGAGTTGGGTTTAAATTGCAGTATAACTCAAATAGAGGTGCAACTTGCAAGATAATCTGTCCACTTGTTCGCCGAGATTTTAATAATTTATAGCTCTATAAGTTTTTTAAGTTGACGAAAGAAGCTACTTTTAAACATGTAAAAACAGATTGCAAAATCAGAACTTTCCCAGAAAGACATTAAAATAGTTGGATTTAAAGAGCGCATATGGATTTCTGGATTGAAATACAGCTACTATAAGCAAATGTGGAAAAACTTGGGTAGCCAGAGCAGCCCCCATTGTAATGAACCATAAATCTGAAAATACCTTCCAATTTGACCGGCCAAGTTATGATCTATCATTAAAAAGGGTATGGGCCAACATCTCATCTGCTTCCCTCTCAATAAATGCACGATCCCAATCGTCATCACCGAGATCAAAATCCCATTAGTCTACTTAAAGCCAACCCCATTGGCCTTCAGTCCTCGCCAGTTTACTTGAGAATTGAGATGGCTGTGCTTCCTTTCTCCCATTTTTTCCTCCTTGTCTCGGGTAAGTTCAAACTTCAATATCATCTTTGTAATGAAGGATGAATTTGGGGTTAAATCCAATGTTTTATGTAACAAATTCATTTCTTTCATCAAGCTTATGTCAGCACTAAGCAGTAGATTTCAAATGGTTGTGAAAAGAAAAAAAAAATTCCATTGCTTAATGATACTCAAATCAAATTCCATCTTCCTTGTCTCCTTGTTTTGGGTTTTTGATTCTGATAATGATTTATTTTGAAACTGTGGCAGTTGTATTCGTGGTGGGTGGAGCCAGCGCTAATAGGTTTTGTTCAGTGGAGCTGGATCCTAACAAATGTGATATTTTTGCATGTGAAAAAGAGTGCCTACAATTATACAGAGGGGTAGGAGAATGCGCTCACTTTGGATGGCAGATCTTTCATTGTGTCTGCACCTACATCTGCCCTTAATGCAGTGGAATCCGGATCCATGAGAAGAGTTCCATTCTGAAAAAAGAGAACAATCAGACCAAGTGTTTGTAATGAATAATCTGACATCTTTTTCCCCATCTTGTTTGTAGGATTTTCATATCATATATTATTAAAGATCAAAACCGTGTAGACCAGAAACGATTTCGATTGTAGAGTGGGGGATATTTTTTATTTACAATAATATGTGCAAAAGCAAGTGGTGTCCTTGCATTATTCAATGCCATAAGGTTCTTCAGAGCACTCTCGAAAGCATTTCTGCGAGTCACAATTCCTTAAATGAATTAGCTCGAATGATAACCAATGAAGTTAATTAAATATTCACCGAAAGAAGGGGAAGCAGTCAAACATGACTTAAGACACAATAATTATCTTGATGCTGAAACAGAATACACTGGCTGAAATTTAACCTCTTTTCATGTACTTCTGAATTTATTTTTCAGCGAAATAATTATTGCAAGCCATTGTTCTACTCTACTTTTTCACTCTTAGAATCTGTTGAGCAAAATAAATAAATTAACTTATAATATATTTAATTAATTTATAAATTTATTTGATTAAATTAAAAATATTTAATAAATAAATTTATTTAAGTAATTTAAATTAATTAAAAATTTATAAACTATATATTATTTTAAATTTTTAATTAACTTATAAATTTTAAATTAATTTATAAATTATTTTTGTTAAATAGAATTTTAATTACTTAAAACCACGTCTCCGCCTACAAATCGTAAGAAATTATGCGGCGCTGTGTTTGTGAAAGGGGTAAGCAGCGGTCAATGTGAAGGAAGACAATGTTTAACGTAACGTCTTTTACATTCAAATATCAACTTGGTTCTCCAATTTTCTCAATGTGGCGATTCCATGTCTGTAAATACGCGCAGTATGGTGTAATAGAAGAGGTGGGAAAGGAGGTAGATTGATACTGAGTTCAATCAAAATCCGGAAAAGCAACCATCAGATTCTTAAGAATTGAGACGCCGTCACATGGAACATGGCACCTGCAACCTTCTCTTTAGCAAGGCTTTTGGATTAATGCATGCAATTGAGACATGATTTTGACTCAATATTATGGATTCATTCGCATGAAGAAAGTTTACCCCAAAGAAAAATAATTTTATTTGCTGGAAAAAGATGTTATATCGATTTTAAAACATAGATATAACTGGGCTTAGTCAATTTTCTTACCTTGAGAGTGGAGACAAATTTTGTAAATGGACAAAACAAGGGATTAGAAATGTAGGATACCACTTGAGAACTTGCTTTGCCAATTGAAGCTTCAAGGATGAGGTGCGTCCGCACGACAGCATATACTGCCTCTGTTCTTTAATGCTTAGGTTGAGACGACTATTACCAGAGCTGCTGTATATTTTCTTCGTTTATAAGGGAGTCCTAACCATATATCTTCTAAACCAATCAATTTGAGTAAAAGTTGCATTGATAAGCAGTAAAGCTCCCCACTAATTTACATTTCTTTCTGCTTGCAGAATACTCTGTTCCTCTCATACGTGGTAGGAATTTCCAAGTTAACAAGCAGCCAGACGACTAAGTTTTAGTTGCTGTGCGCTAGCCCTTGATCCCAGAATTTTACTATACTCAGACGAAACCGAATCACGCGCAACAGTATACAAATCATTATTTGAAAGAAAAAGGTTTTAAGGTGAGAAACACATCCTTGTATTTAGAAATAATAAAGACAATATCTTAGGAATCTGATTGTGCATAAAATTATAGGGCTCTTCCAATAACAAAAACTAAGGATTCAAATCCAAACAGAAGCTACTCGGTTCAACAAACAAGAATAAAAACGCCTAAATTCAAAATTAATAACCGCCTTTAAGATCATTGACGACATCATATGGGATGGGTGTTACAGTCTCCAGTGTAGCAACTTCCACCATGAAACCTGGTTTAGGTCCCTCAGGCTGCCTCTTGGTGCTGATGACCTCTCCCTTTGCCTTTGCCTCAGCCTTCAGTTGATCGTTCTTAACTTTTCTCAGACGGAACTCCTCAGTGCACCTCGAAGGTTGCACGTGCTCCACACGCACATGAATTCTCTTTCTGATTATCCTGTTACCGACCTGGTTCATGAATGGACGCACATAGTGAACTTAGGAAACTTTTGACAATCGTAATTACAAGTGACAAATTACATACTGAACCAAAAGGCAAAGCAGGGAGGACTGATTAGAGGAGTTATCAAAAAGTAACATGCAGTGCAGATAGTCTAATAAAAACATTAATGCACAGATCAGATAAAACAAAATGGTGATCCTAGAAACTTTGGAAGCCACGGACAGAGAAGACCTTGTTTTCTAATACACTAAGTCGAGCCAAAATCAGATATATCACATAAGAAAAAAAAACAGAGAAAAGCTGAAATTTTCTCTAATAACAGCTGATTTTAATAAGTGCATTTAAAAATGCCATGTCTGCAAACAAAGAGACCAAAGAAAAAATAACCATGGGCATCGAAGGCATACTAGAAAATACCCAAATGAACACCAGCAAGAATTTGCTATTGGTATAGCTGAGTAGAAATATCAACCGCTACGAGCCTAGAATTCTTTATTTTAACTAGGCAGAGAATTCCAACACATAAACGAATTTCATTCAATCCGAAGTTCTATCAGTTTAGCTCAGTAAGAACAAAAAATATGAAATTTAAACGAATATATAACATAAGATTCAATAACAACAGCTAATCTAGAAAATCAACCTGGCTAAATTAGATGACAAATATAGATAACAATGTTAAAACTAACGATACTATACCTTCCGAAATAACCTTAGGCTTCAAACTTAATTTCAATTAAATACCAAAAAAAAGCACCAACGCAAAAACCTCAAAAGCGCAATGACACGAAATAAATCACGCCATCATCACGGATTAGCATAAGAAACTGAGAAACAATATCGCTACAAACTAAATTTGTCAATTATAGGCGAATATTAGATGAATGTATACCTGCTTGTTCATCTCAACGCCGATAGCGCGCTTGGTGACGTTCCAGACACGGCCAGTGCGGCCATGATAGAACTTATGAGGCATACCCTTGTGAACAGCACCATTGACCTTGATGTCGACATAGTCTCCGATTCTGTAAGTGCGAAGGTAAGTAGTGAGGGCTATGGTACCCTTCTTCCTGAATGGCCGAGAGAACGAGTCTCGGGTGCGAGATCTCAAACCGTGACCAGCCGGCATTTTCAGCTACTAGGGTTTTTCTCTCCGAGCAAGGTGTCAAGGGACCTAACAGCCTCAGAGAAAATGTTTACGATATATTTTATAGGTGGTGTGGTGTCTAGGGTTTCGGTTGAGTAAGCTGTGCAATGGACTTTTCTGTTGGGCCAATAAAAGATTTTCTAGCCATTCTTTTACGCTAACATGATCAACTGTGCTATTTAGATGAGCCCATTGGGTCTCGAATTAGCCCAAACTAGAATTGAAAAGTCAAGGGAGTCCTCTAATAAAAATAATATAGTTTTTTACCCAACAAAATAAAAATGAAAATGATATAGTTCAACTACCAAAAAAAAATACTTTCAATCTATCTAAAAAAAATTAATTATAAATATATATATATATATATATATATATATATTCTAATTTTATTTTATATGCAAAATAGATTTATAATTATTATATGTAGTTATATTCAAATTCATCTTATTCCATATAAATATTTTTTAAATAGATGCAGCTGCTTTCTGATAAATTATATCTCAATTATAAGAGGTGTGGTATAATTATATATTATTAAAGAGATTTGTGATATAAAAATTTATATAAATAACATTAATATTTTTTAAAAAAAATGTACTATTGTTTTCCACAAAATTGGGTCGGTTTACGGGGTTGACGGGATTATTCTTTCGACTTCCATACATCGCGTCACCACGTGCACCATTTCCTCATTTCTATTTTAACGGCCGTGAACTATTCTGACATTGACATTTGCCAATTGGGTTGGTTGACCACCTCCACGTTCAGACTTCAGAGTCCTTCCCTAAATACTGCTGGTCTAGTCTCTACCACTTCAATTTTTTATGAGGATCCTGTGCGAACGTTGGCCATATAATTTAAATCATACCCTAATTAAGAAATCTTATATGTTTATATTTTATATAATAAACGATGTCAGAAAACGCTACATTGTGTCAAAATAATCATTTGATAATGTTTATTGGCATCTGAAAATTAAATTAAAGCTATAAATTTGTAAATCAAGTTAGTAAATAAATTTAAATTCAATGATTTAAGACTCAATAATATTAAAATTTTAAATTAATAGAAAATTATTTATAAAATTTTAATATTTTAAATGAAATCAGCATTATATATAAAAGATGTAAAGATAATTGTGCTACTTAAAAAAATTAAGTCATTAGAATTTATCAGCACCTTCTTGTGAAAAATTATGACCAAAGTGCAAAATGATAAATAAGAACTATTTAAGCTTGTAATTTTAAACCCCTATGTAATAAAGAAAAACTAATAAAAAATTTAAGATTTTATATTTAAATGTCTTCACTAATCACTTTGGCTGTAACTTATTGATGATTTGAGTTTTCTAAAAGGAAACGAAAGAGAAATATTTAATATTTAATTAGTATTTTCAACTTATAATGTATATACTTTTCTTTATATATATATATAAAAAAAAAAAGGTTCGCCTTCCTTATTACCAAACTTTTTCGTTCGCGATTTAATTTGACAATAATCTTTTCAACTTACGAGGTCAATTTATTCGTAATCATGAAACAGAAGGATTGACATAAGTATGAACCAAGCGCCTGTTTGGTACGCACACATAGGATATGATGATGGAATGGAAATATATATACCCATTTTATTATTTGTCATGTTTGATAGTCAACATCTCATCAATAAAGAATCGTGATTTCATTCTGTTAAGGAGTGGATATTCCTTCTCAAAAACAAGGGAGAAGGGATAGAAGGCGTGAGAATGTGTATGAAAAAAAAAAAATACTCTTTACTTTATTTTTTTTTATATAAATAAAATTAATTAAAAAAATTTATACAAACAAATTTAAAAATTATAATAATTTTTTGTGTTATCATATATAATAAAAATTTATTTATTTTTAAAAAATAAAATATTTTTATTAAATAGATAAATTATTAATAAATAAAATAAAAAAATAATATTTAAATTATTTCTCAATTTTATTAATATTTTTAATAAAAATAAAATATTATTAATTATTTTTATTTTTATATCATTTTTAAATTATTTTTTAAATTTAAATAATATTATTTTATTATTTTTATACTTCCAAAATATTTTTATTTTTTTATCAATTTTTCATTTTATTATGTTATTTAAAATATATCAAACATAAAAAAATAATAAAAAATTTATTATTTTTCATCATATTTCAAATTTAATTTTTTTTTATAATATTACATTTTATTTTATTTTATTTTTTATTCTCTTTTTCATTCTATTTCTTGCCACCAACCAAAGGAACCGCAAGTGCAATTATAACCACTTTCTGGATTTTTTGATTTTGGACAATTAACTACTTTCTTTAAAAATGAATATTTCTCACGACCTTAACTCCAACGTATGAAACAGAGAAAGCAGCCGTCACCACCAGCACAAAATCACCACAAATTGTTCATTTGATTATGTCGGAGGTCAATCACACCAAAGATTTCCTTATATATTGCTCTCGTTCTCATATTTTAGCTCATTACTTCTTCTCCTCCACCATGGCTAAACTAGCCTCCAATTTCTTCGTTCCTCTCGCCATAGTCTTCCTCTTCTTCTCAACTCTCGTGGCCGCCAAAACCGCTCGTTTCTCTCGAAGCCTCTCTCCAGCAGCTTTAGGTCTCCATGAGGAGAAGCTCAGCCACCTTCGCTTCTACTTCCACGACATCGTGAGCGGCCGAAACCCCACCGCCGTTAGAGTCGCGGAGGCCCGTATGACCAACACTTCCTCAACGGGGTTCGGAGCCATGGTGATGGTTGACGACCCATTGACCACGGGACCTGGACCGACCTCCAAACTTGTGGGAAAAGCTCAAGGCATATACGCCTCGGCGTCCCAAGACGAAGTGGGGTTGTTGATGGTCATGAACTTCGCTTTTACGCAAGGGAAATATAACGGCAGCACCTTAAGCTTGTTGGGGCGGAACAAGGTGTTCAACGCCGTGAGGGAGATGCCGATTGTTGGCGGGGGTGGCGTTTTCCGGTTCGCACGTGGGTACGCTCAGGCCAAGACTCACACGTTTGATCTCAAAACAGGAGATGCTGTCGTGGAATATAACGTCTACGTGTTCCATTATTGAGCTAATGATCGGTGGACGTTGTGTTTTTTGTTTTTCCCTTAAACTTTCTCTTTCTTTGGTTATGTTGAGAGAGGGGAAGGTACCTGTTATTGCCTCCCTCAAAGATGATGTTTCTACTACTCGTTGATATTGCCTTCCACTTTGAGACTTGTGTGATGTACCTTTGTATCGGAAGTAGAAGTAAATAATAGCAACAATAATAATGAGATCTCAAAAAGATGAACTTATATGTTAAAATATATATGATTAAAAGTTAAAAAAAATTTAAAATTAATATATTTTCATTTAAACAAATACTATATTTACATTTATATTAAAACGTGTGTTTGGAAGAATTTTTCATTTTATTTTTGTTTGGAAAAATAAGTAAGATTTAGTATATTGACAGTGAATATTATTTAGTAATTTACAATATATTATTTAATTATAAAAAAATTTAAATAAAGTTTTTTAAGTGTTTGTTTTGAGATTTTAGAATAAAATTTGATTTTTTAAAATCAATAATATAATATTGAGTTGTAAAAAAAAATATTTACATGTTATTTTTTATTATAAATTGAAAAAATCTGATAATAAACACATTATAAAATACATTTAAGTCTTGTCGATCTTTATAAAAATCAGTGGATGGTTATTTGAAAATATATAATTTTCATTACTTTTAAAATATAAAAAAATTTAATATTAAATAAAATTATTTATTTTTATAAGTATAAAAATATAAATTGACATGTATTTTAGTGCATGTGAAGTTATAAATTAATATTATTTTTTTATTTTACTTATAGGTATCCTTCACTTGAGATAATTTTGTTTGAATTGTAGAGGTGGGGGTTTTAACTCTTTCAATAACAATTTATTTTATATATAAAGTTTGGATTCAAAATTTTATTTAAGAGACACCAAGTACTTATCATCACTCGTATCTATTGTTGTTAATGCTAATATTCAATATATGCTTTGTAAACGAAAATAAATGTTTTATTCTTCTCTTTATTTTTTACATACAGAAGAATTACATCGATTATTTATGAACAATATCACTCCTAATTTTTTATTTTATTTTTATAGACGAAGTTAGAATTGCAAGACACCAGTCGTCCTTCTTATAAAATGGTGGAATGTTTCATAAGATTCCCATAGGTAAGAAAAAGAAGTAATAATGGCGGAGCGGTGTCTACCATTGACAAAATCAGGAATAATAAGTACGGCTTAGAAAAATATGCGAGGAGCAATTGGTCCCTTGGTAATATGGTTTAGCTAATATGGCACATTTTTTAACTTAAAAGATATGCAAACCACCGCAAGCGGTTGAGTAGTTGGCATAAGTGGAGTAGAATTCGATAGTTCGGATAGGAATATTAGGGCAATAAGACAGCTTTTCACATCATCATTCTTTAATTTAAATAATAAATAATAAAAATTATTTTTAATTTGCTCCTCTTTATTTATTTATTTATTTATTGGACAATCTTGTCGCAGATTATAATAAACTCACAAAAGTTAGTATTACTTTGTTGGGCTTCTATTGCATGGTTCAATTGAACCCAATTTCCATGAGAGTCCACTGCAACTCTGGGCTTCACTTGTGCGCGTAGGTTATATTCTTCCGGCCCCAGGTTCAAAGAAGTCCGTTTCACATTTCAGGCTCGTGGGCAGGGCGGCTCTCGGCAGCGCCAAAGCGAGGGAGATCATGGGAACTCGAGAAGTGTATGAAGAGAAGCTAAGAACGGGTAATCTCCACCACGATCCTACCATCAATCCAGGCCTCGGTTGCCCTCGCTGTCCTCGCTGTCTTTCCCTTCTAAACCCTAATTCTGTAAGTCTCTATTCTCTCTCTCTCGCGTGTATATGCGTGGCAAATTTCGATGAATTCGCTCCATGAGAATTTTTTGTGAACACCTCAATATGTGATCATGTGGATTCAGGAAAAAGGTGAATGGACAATCACTTCCGTCTTGCATGACGCCACTGCCGTGGTGAGTTCCTCCCTTGTTCATATCGATTCCGGATATTTCCAAGTGCTTCTAGGATACGGTTCGGCTTCAATATGTGAAATATATATGACTAAAACATCATTTTTGGGGGAAAATGTCTTTAGTAAAATACAGTAGAAATTTAATTTTTCATGTTAAATATACTGCTAACTCAGTCTTGAGTGTACACAGTTGGCATGGATTTGCTTAATCTTGCCCCTTTCGTTTCCTGCATCATGTAATTCACTGTCATTAATTGGAAGCACTTGTTCAAGTTACTGGAATATTGCGGTTTGTTTTAAATTTTGGTTGGACTGGCTTGAAGTGTGGCTGTAGACTGTATTGATTTGACGAATGGAATAGTGCCACTGCTATTGAGTGCATTGTTAGTAAGTTATATTGACGTGGTCCCTTATTGCCTTATGTTTTCTTGTGTTTCTCGTTGATTAGGCTGGCTCGGGTATTGGTGGTATGCTTAGTGCAGTTCATGGTTTTAATACGGGTAATGCTACATTTTCTTTTCCTACTTTAATATAGACCTCTTTTGTTGTAGATATTGCTTATTAGTCTTTGATTGCAGGGATCCCATACCTTCAAAATCGTCTGAAGGGACCAAAGTGGCTTCCTTTCCTAGTTGGGGTATGTATGCTTTATGTTACTTTTGAGTTTCCTTTACAACTACTGTGCTTTAATGGCCTTGCAGTGATGTTAATGCTACACTAGAACTATCATTGAACTTGTAGTTATCTTCTGTAGTTCTTTATACTCCGCAGAGTAGATGTACCCTATAACTTGTTCATCTTCTTTAGCTAACAATATATATTTGTTTTTCTCTTATTTTATTACAGATCCCTCCATTGCTAGTATTTTCAGGTGCAAGTGCTGCATTTGGAGGTAAATGTTGTACCTGCCTATTTATTAGTTTTAATTTCTAACACCAATTACAGTTTACAAGGTATTACCTCTAACACGAAAAGGATATGATATTTTATCACAAAATTATATCACGCCCATTTTCTTTCCTCTTTTTTTTTTTTTAAAAAAAATCTTATTTATTATTTGTTACTAGAAGGGGTTATAATCATATTTATTTCTAGTGCCTATCTATACGATATTTTGGGCTGTGGTTCATACCCTCTCTGCCCGGCTTACAGCTAGTAACTAATTGTCCTCTCCATTGTTATAATTCTAGTTCTGTCTCAGCTGACTAAGACTCACCTGATACATGACTAGGATGCACCTGCCTAGAGGAAGCTGAATAGGTTTGTGTCAGGCTTCACCATTTGATGGGTTGTGCTATAAATAACATGTATCACTGCTGGGGAATTAGTGCTGTGAAGTTTCAGATATAGTTATTAATGTTGAATAGGGTTATTTTGGGCTATCTTAGTGTTGTTTACTTCAGATAATGTTGCTTGACTTTTGGTTTGGTTTATTAGTTTTTATATACAAATATCAGCTACGACTTGTGGTTTATTGTAGTGAGGCCATAATCTTTACATACCCATGACTAATTTGGATGATAAGTGAAATTTGTAGGTTATGTGCTTCCAAAGTTTGCTCAACTCACTGTAACATCCTATTATGCCTCCTCAAGTGCCTCACATTATGGAATCTCACTTCTCACCCGGCATGTTGAAGAGAATTACAGTTCCCGTACTCAGCAAGAGAGACTCAGATAATTCCTTGCAGGTGTAAATACAAGGAAGATATGTTACCCTTGGCAATTTTGTTGACATTAATTTAAATAATGCCTATAGATATAATAGCATGTGGGTTGTCAGGACTTTCAAAATTTGCATGTCATGTGTTGCTACTCCATTTGGAACTTCTTATCATGTGAATAATATTTTGTTAGTTTTATAGTTGGTGTTGTAATACCCCATCCATTCAGTTTGATTGTGGAGTATGAAGGCTGTAATGGGTAGGGTTTTAGGGAAAAGAGGTTGAGAAAGAAAGAAACTAAAAAAGTTAATGTGAGCAATTTCTAATGGTTATTGTACTTGTAAAACTAATTTTCTATTTTAAGGGACTCATATATAATTGACCAGGATTTTAGTGTGCATTTTACATATAGATTTATCTATGTAACTATAGTAATAGTGATCCAGATCTGTTTATTCTGCATGTACATCTTGTTTTGAATGGAGCTAATCTCCTTCTTAAAGGATTTAAGTCCTTTGAGCTGCTCGTTAGCCTGAAAATAAATTACATCCTTTATCTGCATAGCTGATTCTTAAGGTTGATACTTGATATATATATAAATGGATATTATTGTCTTTTTGTCTCTCTTTTAGAATGGGTTGATTCCTGCTGTCTTATTTGTACGTCATTCCATCCTCTACACCCCTCATTTTGAGTCAATTAGTTGATTAATTGTAAGTGTCCTCCTGTATAATACGTTTAGACTTTTGACTTTAGACTTTAAGCTTTTGGTAGAAATAGTTCCTGACTTACTGTGCAGCAATTGAGGTATCGCATGGTACTAGGGGCATTGTGGTGGCCTCCTGCCCCCAGTGTACCTTGTATATGCCGAGTCTCCCAACCTCCAGCACAATTAGTGTGATAATGTGATGGGCCTGAGAATATGGGGAATATGGGGCCAGGATTGTGAAGAAATATAGACGAAGGAATGAGGGACGGGAATTAGCCCAAGCTGTTACCCAAGCTATTGAGTCCCATGTGGTGAGGGATGAGGTGGCAGAGGAGCATAACTCTGGGCAGTGATTGGTTGTGTTATAAGGGAGAGAAGGAGGTCTGTTGGGGAGAGTTATAAGTTGGTTATTGGAGGTGCAGAGAGGATTATGGGAAAATTCTGGCGAATGGTTGCATGGAGAGAAATCCTAGCTTCTCAAGTTGCTGTGTAGCTATGTTTTTCTTTTGTTCTTCATTTTCCTTTTACTGTTTTTAGTCCATACTGCTGTTTAGCTACGGAGTGAGATCACATACTGGCTATTTTGTCTGTTTTTGGCTGTTCATTTCTGTTATTGGAATACAAACTCTTTTGGCTTCGTCATAATGCAAGCAGTAGAGTTGGTTGTGGGACTTGCAGAGGGTGGAAAGGTGGGCAAAGAATTTTGATATGTGTTGTGATAGGCAGATTTCTAAATCCAGCTTGCATAGCTGGCTAATTACCTGTAAGTACTGCAATTAGATATGATACTGCTATGTGCCTACTCAACCCGAAGATCAACTGAACTAGCATATTGACCTGGTGGTCCTATATGGATCCATCAATGAGCTGCTCAGCGCCTAAGACTTGTTGGCAGTGATATTTGTTGGTAGTTTATGTTCAAGACTTGAGTGGAACATTTAAAAAGCAACGATGGTTTGACTAGGCCAAGGACGAGGCTTTGGTTCTGACCAACATGTTCTACAAGATTGTCTGGTGTTTATTGCAATATTGTCAACTAACGTCTGGCTACCAACAGTATAAACTGTAGAGGGAAGGGTTTTTCTTGTACTCAAAATGTGCCTTCTGTGCAGGTCGGCTTAAGGCTGGTGTATACTGTCAACCTCGTTTGCGAACTATATAGAGTAGGACAACGATTCTTAAATTCCACTGTTCTTACCTCCTCTCCGAAAGGGCAAGTGGTCCTATTCATAAAGTGCGTACTCTTTTTCTGTCCTCATATTGGTCTTTATCATCTTTGCTCTTCACATGCGCTTTATATGTTGCATTTACTTGTGGGGCCTGGAGTTCGGTTGACATTAATATCGCGACAGTATTTTAGGATTTATCTTTATTCATTTTTTTTTCGTTATGTATTGCAAATGCAAACTACAATCTGAATTCTTGTAAAGCCTGTGAGAAAAGCTGCCATTACAAGATTAAAACTGACAATAAATAACATACTTTTGTTGATATGGTAATCATATATGAACTCGATTGATTTAGAAAAGTATTATGGTAGCTTTCAAATTTAGAATTAATTAAGAGTTTTTTACTAAGTCTGTTTACTATGCCGTGTAACTAAAATATAGTCAGGAACTCAGGTTCTAACGCACGGTTTCAACAGAATCTAACTGCTAAATTCGGACTCCTTAAATCATGACTCGTGATTTTGTAATAGATGAGTTTGTACAAAAGAGTGCTACATATGTTCTCACCAAAAGAAGAGTGCTATATTTCTCTTCAATGAGAGAGGGGGAGATGGAACTTCCTTCTTTTTTTTTAAAAAAAAAAAGAAATAAAAAGAAAGAGTCAGAGAGACTCAGTGAGCTATTTGCATGATAGAATAATCCCATTATGACAATTGAAATGTACCTAAAGTTCTCAATAATGGATATTTTTCCGTATTTAGTAGCATATAAATTTTTAAAGAACTTATAAACCGAGTACCTTGAATTAGATATATAGCATTTTTAAGTATATTAAATTTTAATTTTTTAAGGCTGAAGATATCTAAAAGTAGCGGGCCATCTAATGTTCTCTGTCCTCTTACATTCCTTGTCAAAACTATATGATTAATCTATCATGAAGACTTGTAAGAGCGGATCGTGAGATATTTAATTATTTATAATTAGTGTGGCACAATTCTGTTATAATTTCTTCAGAATAAAAAAATAAAAAAATTGTATAATTGTACTCTAACTTAGAACAACTGTATAGAAATGACTTTATATAAATTAGGTGATGAAATGGGTGAAATTGGTTCAATAATCATGTAATATCGTGTAATTTTTAAATAATAATATTTTGTTATAAGTAAATATATTTTTGATTAAAATAATTTCTGTTTTACTTAAAATAATTATATATACTTCTAATAAATTTTTATTTTATTTTTAAAAATATTCTTTTTTTTATTATTCATAAAGATATCTATTTTGTTATTTATTTTATTGAAATTTATATCAAAAAAATACATGGTTTAAAAATGTAGTTAAAGTTTTGTAATAATATAAATTTTTTAAAATTTTTGAAATATTTTAAAATAAAAAATAGTATTTATATGTATGTACATATAAATAAATCATATTATTTAATTATTAAATAATATTATTATTAATTAAAAAAATAAAAAGGAAGCAGAAGAAGACGGAAAGTGCAATCCAGCGTGTAAGGAAAGAGAAATTTTCTTTCTCTCTCTAATTTTTATTTTTTTTCTAAAAATTTTCTCATTTTAGACATCCAATTGAGATATCGGAAGTACCGTTAAACTCGTGGCGATGGGAGTTTCAAAACCCACTGATCAATTTTATCGAAAGTTCACCGAAAAATCGTAAATAGTAATTTATAGGTAATTTTTCTAAAATGTTAAATTTTTAATTGTTTTTTAAGTTTTTAAATTAGGAGTTTTGTTAAAAATATAAAGTATTGGTTGTAGGATAAATTTCACGGTCAAACAACATGATTTGGTACTTTAATTTTACAAAATTTACTTCGGTGAACAATAACTATGAACAGTGTCGAACAGTATTTCTGGCTTGAATAGTGATTTTGGCTGCATGTGAACAATAATTTTCTGCAGTGAACAATGCCAGCGTTGACTAAGCTCCCCGAGTTATTTCTTAAGTTTTTGGACCCTTCGAATACGTTTTTGAGGTCTAATTGATCAAATGTGGATTGAAAAAGTATATTTTAGAGCTGTCTAACTTGAAACCCTTATCAAGTGAGTAAATAATATTTACTATAATATGATTTTTAATTATTCATTTAATATATTCACATGAGACATTACTACTAATGTGAAACTCATTTATTTTAATTACCATCATGTATTTCAAAATATAGCTCTTAGTATAAATCTTAGGAATGCAGGACAAGCATCATATATAATTCATTTCTCTATTGATATTAATTTATACTGATTGAAAATATTCAAAAATTATTGTGAATCGTGGTGATGTTTATATGCGACATGAATTGATAAATGTTTTTAATGAAGCACATGTGTGGACTTATGGATATAAATATACAAGTTAAGTTAGTATTATTATGGCTATTGTTGATCAGTGGAGATATGATTTTTTGAAAGTGACATGATCTTTTATTTATCTCTTGCATTTCTTGTTATTTCTTTATTGAATATAAACAGAGGAAATTAAATTAGAAATATTGCAAACTAACAGTTGTGAATGCTAATTCTAATACATCTTGAGTTATATATAACGGACTTTTGTCTGATTGATTGTGCAAATTTTTGCCTGATGGATGGTGCGAGTTTTTACTTGATGGATAATTGTGCGGGTTTTTACCTTATGAATTACAGACTTTTGGTCTAATTGATGGTGAACACTCCCTTTATTGTATGTTTGAAAAATGACTGTGGTTCTGATATAATGAAAAACTCTAAACTTATTTGATATTTATGTCTCTTAATATTGAAACTATCTTGTTATTGATCTTTTAAACATATGATGCATATGACATTCATCTTTTCCTTATATTAAATATTTACTTGTAAAGAAAAAATTCGTACCCTGCTTGTTCTGTTTCCGTTATGGTAAAAATTACTTGCTCATTGAATTTTCAAACTCACTACACAATATTTCTACATTTTTCAGATAAGAATACAGATTTTGGTCAGTCTCCTATAAATAGCAGGTCAGTGAGACGACACATTTTATGGTTGAACCTACTTTATTTTTAAGATTTTTATTTTTTGGCTTATGTTGTATTTTACACTCTAGAGTTACTCCATATATCACATGCAGGATCTCAACTTCTATTTGTATAATATTTATGTATATTTTGAGATAATTAAAATTATACAATATAAATAATAAAGCTTTTAAATAAATATAATTATAAGTTTGATTATAATTCATACTATTTATGATAAATTTATTTTATATGTATCATATTAAAAATTTATGAAATGAGATTATTTTTAAAATTTAAGTATTTTTTATTTGAAGTCGTGACATACCAGAAACTACAAGTTCAAAATCAAAATTTTTTTAGGGGAAAATGAATAAGAAACTCTTGTCTGCAAGTTGGCGTTGGTAGTCAAATTCATCATATCCCAACAATTCTGAGGAGGACGGAACTTTTAGCAACTACGGGTAATTGATTGCCTTTTGCTCTGAATTTTATAGGTAAGGCGATACATTGGTAGCGTCCGTTGTCATATAAATCTCTGACCCTTTGTGCTGCCACAATAACAGATGACTAAAGGAGACAGATCAATCAGTACTAACTATTAGTGTATTATTGTTAAGGTGAACGTGTCCTCCTCTTTTCCCTAGAGAAGGAATCTCCCAGTCCCACTTTTTTATTCACCAGAACTAACCCACCTAACATCTCTCTCTCTCTCTATGTATCAGACATAAAAGCAAAGGTACAGAAGATGGGAAAATAAAGATGGCAGTCTAACTACCATATTCATATGTTCCTTAAAGTCTTAGAGGGAAAAAGGAAGACACATCTTTTTCTGAGGGGTTGATTTTGTCATTTTAAAGCCATGAAAGCCCCTTGGTACCACAGCCCCTCCGAATGATGAAATTTGTGTTTGTAAACAAGACATAAAAGAAATCATCATGACCCACTATATCAACTTTGTAATAACTCTAGCTTGTCGCTTTTATTTTGAATTTGAATATTGATATACATCAACCTAGCTAGTTATTAATTGCAACTTCTATCAATTTAATTTTGAATGATGCCCCCATTTTATTAATTCTTATTCTCCACCATTAGATCCTCTTTCGACTGCAAACTTTCTTAATCAGGACCATTTGAGTCAACTCTTCGGTCAACCTAAACTCCCACTATTAACATCAGAAGGAGCGTGTACATGTTCTTGTGGAATATGCTCCTTCTCCAATTAGTTGATTCATAGAGTGTGTGTTTTATTGGCCTTGACGTTGCCCACTTTGTCTCCCAAAAGCCTTAGGTCTCATATACCTTATATGTTAGCAAGACATAAAAGACATTATATAACGTTGATGGGCACACATCTATATATATTTATCTATCTCTTCCTCTACTTGATCTCTCTCTCTCTCTCTCTATTTCAATTGCATTCTGGAAATAAGTGATGAGAACAAAAGGAGCGCGTCAACAAATTAATATTGAAGTATGGCGATCGAGCCATGCCTGCAAAATGGCATGGAAATATCACTTTCTTTTCTGCAATTTTTTTGAGCAGACCCCATCAAAACTTATCATGACCTTTCTCAATTACAATGCATTGATTCAGAACCCACCTTTCTGGACAATATGATGATTTACGCACACGTGTATTTAGACAAAATGTTCATGCGCACCCCAACTGTCTTATATGCGCTTTCCTTGATCTCCACTCGTGTGAACAGTTCCTCAGTGCAGACCAAGAACGACGTGACTATACATAGATCGATTGCTATGAAAATATAGCGACTTAATAAGCAGTAGCTAGACAGAGCAACATATTGTACTTGCTAATTCTACAATTAACGAATCAACAAAATCATATCTTAGAGATATAAAAATAAAAAGCTAGTAAAAAATATATGCTTAAGGAAAAAAAATAGAATATTGATTAGTGGCGACTGGCGACTTACAGTTATAATCATATATATTTCATCGATATCTCTTATAGATAAACCATATTATATCTAAAGATCATTTTTAATGTAAAGGAAAATTAGAAATAAAGTGCTATTGGAATGAATCATCACGTCATAAAAATCCAGTTATCATAATTTAATATTCTCCAGTCTCCACAGCCCCCTAACCCCCAAAGTGCCTCAAAAGTTATAGATATTTATATTATATATATATAATTGATGTTACAGTCACAGATGAAGATCCAAACTCACATGGTCTTTGACGCTTGGTTTGGAATCATAGACGTACCGGTTTTGTGAAGCAGACCCACCAAGCTGTGAGGCCGTCATGTTCGTCTCATCACCAGCAAACAAGGGCAATGATGGATGCAACGAATGGTCACGGTTGAAAGTAGGGTTACTTTGGACGGGAGGGATTCGCCAGAAGGTCAAGGGGCTGCCATTGATGGGTTGCTGAGGGGAATATGTGCTTCCGTAAAACCTTCCCGTACCGGTGCTAGCAATAGCAGTGGTAGCGTTAGTCTTCCATGTTGGATAAGGCATTGGCGTCGTTGGGGCGGAAGCTGCAGACCCGAACCTGTAGTTCATGAGGCCGTAGACATGGGCGTTAGAGAGGCTACTGTGCACCATAGCTGACTGAAGGTGTGCTCGTTTGGCGTGTTGCCTCTCTCGTTTATGGGCGTTCTGGTGGCCACCTAAGGCTTGGGAAGTTGGAAAGTTTCTGCAGCAGTAATGGCATTCAAATCTTCGGATACTCTCGCAGTTGTCGGTGTTTGTGTTGTCCTTGGCATCAACCTCAAAAGCATTAGTAGTTGTTTCCGCTGACTCGGACTCGTCGGTTGCGGTGGTGGGTGCGTCGCCGCCGCCGCCGCCGAATTCTATGCCGAAAAGTCTAATGCCCTTTTCTTTAACAGGTGCAGGGCGGATGAAGGGTAGCTGAGAGAAGGATTCAACATTCATGAAGTCAAGGGTCTCTCTGATCTCACCGCCTGCCTTGTCCATGAGAGGGAAGAGAGAGGAGAGCTATGGAGACGACTGAAATGAAGAAAGTATGTGGGGGTGTGGATGGGGAGGGTATGGTGGATCCTATAAACAGAGGGAGGGTGGGGTCTCATGACTGATCTAAGGACAATTGAGGCTGATCCATCTGAGAGTGAAGCCTGACAAGGCCACAAAGTCTGAGAATGGCTTTCGCTTCTCAAAGTACCACCTCCACTTAATTTTAGTTTCACATATAAATGTTCTCTACAACCCCACATTTTAAGTTATTCAGTTAGCCCCCCCATCCGAGAGTTGAGACTGGAAAATTGAAATCATCTAAATAGACTTTTTTCTTGTCGGTTCTATTTTCTTTTTTTTTTCTTTTTTCTTTTTGTTCTTCAATCGGCAAACATAGAATGAGAGGCAGCAACAATGCAAGTACTATATATTCATGACGAATAATAAATATCTACGAATAGTTGTCATGTTAATTTATGATTACTTTATATATAAAAGCAAATGAAGGTGCCCTAGCTATGAGAATGTGTGGGAATAGTATTGATTATTTGATGGACAACCATGCATAAACCTGATTAATAGAAGGGTATATCATATATGAATAAATTAATTTCGCACTTTCTTTTTCGAAATGGTTGTTCATTTAGTTAATTAATAATGCTAGCTTTAAAAACAACAGGTAACTAATCACTTCAAGAAGCGAAAGCTTTGGAGGCCGGAACCAAATTAATGATTTCTTATTAACCGATATTAAGCTATTGCTTCAAATACAATTGTGTTTAATTTCATTATATTGGTAACTTGTGGAAGCTGTACTAATTATGCATGTTTCAAACTAATCAGCTATCTCTAATTATTCTTGTTCACACAATCTCCTTTGCATGCATATGTGTGTAGTTGTACGTCTTCCTTTACTTATAAATTTTTTTTGAATGTGTATGATAAATAGTTTATGAATATATAAATCCTAAATTTAATTTTTTGTACCTTACATACTTTTGTTTTGCTACAAAAATGAAAATTCTTTTCTTTCGTAATAATGTGATCTACGTTTGTTCGATGTCTAAATGGATTTCAAAAACAACCACCAATCGTACGTTTTGCTGATTGAGTAGAATGAACGACAAAGAACACTTGCTGTTGGGAAATGCATATGTGTGTCTTTGAATAACGATTATATTTACACAAAATTGCAAAAATAAATTCTAAACTATAGGGTGCGGTAATATTCAAATGAAAATATTTAATGAATAAATATAATTGGTTTAGTCGTTTTACTTTGGGTGGGGTGCCGTAATTGGGTGAACAAGTTGCAGTGAGTTGTTGGTAAAGAGGGTATGATACATAGAGATTTACCACTACAGCTGCCACAGTACTTGTTTCCTCTGCACACGCCTTTCCTTCTCACGGTCCTCTTATTTCTTCATGTCCGTACGTGTATTCATCAGACACCACCACGTTTGTTTATGAATGAATTCGTAACTTTTTAGAAGACTAAGAAATGACCCCAACTTCTTTGGTAAAGCCCTTTCTCTCTCTCTCTCTCTCTCTTTGCAGGACCATACACGGAGTACTATTAGTTTGGTGTCGGTTCTTTATTTCTTTGTTGGCTGTTTTACATCTGTTTGCAGGGATTCTGCAGAGAGAGTGGTCCTCAACATTGTTAAATTGATTCAGACTACACGAATGGGTAGGAGCATGTAATCTGCCTAGCTAGCTCTCACCCTTCCCCTCTTCCTTTGCCTGACTTAGTACACCTACTCTTCCATATGATCATCCTCTTTTCCTTGTTTTTTGTTTTTATTTATTTTTCCCTCTTTATCTTTTTCCCATCCGTTTTTTTTTCACTTTTATTAATCAATTTTAATTCCACATAGAGAAAGTTAAGTGCCTCCCCGTTATATATGACATATAATTAATTTGATTCTCTATATATAGAGACACAAATCTCCGCCATACCCCGCACCAAATAAATGAAAAAGATCAGCTCCATGTACTCATTCCTTAACCTTTCACCCTCAATATTAAACAAATCAAATAATACCTTTTTCACTTTTAATTATATACTTTGAAAACTTATTTGTTCTCTTCTCTCCTCTCCTCTCCTCTCTTCTCATCTATTTATGATCATCAAAATTTATTAATTCTTCTTCGAAACTAAGTATCACTTCCAAAATCATTAATTGTTGATAGTGGATATAATAAGGTGGCAAATATCCAGGTCGACATTAATTATATTAATGTAAAGGAGTGAATGTATGCTGATGATGCAAACCTTTTGGAGCAGTCAATTCTGAAAAGAAATGCCATTATACAGGCAGTTTAAGAAAATGTCACAATACATAAAATTATAAACTACACTATTTTTTCAAGAAAAAAAATTAACCCACCTGAATTAGCTCTTTGGAGACAGTAGATTCAAGTTTACAATGACAGTTTCTTGATGTAAAAAACATTTTAAAAAATGTTCAATGAAATAATAATTAGGAAAGAAAAACTTGCAGCGGCCAAATTATATATAAACGAAAAAGAAATTTATAGTTATTACTTTAATAGAATGTATAACTTCACATACCAATAGACAAAGACAAGGAGATAATGTTCTTGCTGAACAACTGAAATATCTTAGATAAATAGAAATTAAAGGATATTTTGTAGGGATTGTAGCTCATAAGAAATTTAATATGTAAGTAACAAATAAATTTATCTTTCGTCATACTTAAAAGGGAAGGGGAAATATCTGTCAATCTGTTGTTTTTCATCTTTCACTTCTTTTAATGACTGCGCTACCCAAGACTCCAAGAGTCTCTTTTATCGTTCGTCCTTAGCTCGAAAAGTTACTCTTAATCCAGCCAGAGAGAAAAAGAGAGCGATAGAGAAGGAAAGAGGGTGACCTATCGTTGTTATAAGGAGTTGTGAGGGGTTCTCAGCTGCTTGTCAGTGACATTTTCATGGAATTGATCTGAAATAGTAATTTAATGTTGTATATTTTTTTTGGGATCTTTTCTTTCTTTTCTGCACAAAACAGTGCTTTATTCATGCATGCTTGACTCGTTTTGCCCTATACATGATTTCTCACTCTTTCATAATTCTACATCTTTCCTGACCATCCCAGGACATGTCACTATCCCTTCTTTCTTTCTCTCTCATAATTATTTTCTGGGCTGTCATTAAGATGATGATCTTCTGTTGGAGTAACTTAGGTAAAGATCTAACCTATCTCTATACAATTATGATTTTGGTGTTCTCTGTTCTAGTAAGTTAAGTGCCCCCGATTGATATAGATTAATGGAGAGCTATTGATCTCAAAATGTGGGCCATTTCTCCTTCTCAATATTCCCTTACATACCCACAGCCCTCCCTTAATCCTACCAACAACATCAACAATAGCCGTTGGTTCATGAAAACCTTCTCTTTGCCAATAAGGTCACGCTCACGAAAGGCTTTGAGAGAGGGGACCATAGAAACATATGGGGTTTCAAAGCAACTGCCTCCACTTATATAAAGTAGAAAATTATTTGATGTGATCATGTAAGCATGATCGAAAACTTGCCGTTTGCTTTGCCTCTTGATTCCGTAACATGGTTAGCGACATTTCATGAATCATGAAAAAGCACAATACTTATACTAATTTTTGCATTTGGTGAGCTCATGAATAAGCAACTTATTATGTATGCATATTAAAATTACGACCTATATCGAACTACTTATTGGATACAACTTCAAGTATTAATTCTATGAAATTCTATCATATTCAATGGGGGATCACAATTAATAAGTAGTATGTATCAACGAAGATGCTGGGTGTGTAACTGCAAGCTTAATTCATTATACCCTCTAATGAGCCACAGAAAGAGGGAGAATAGGTAACCTCTATATGATTATAGAGCTCCTAAAGTTTTATTAATTCAAAAAAATTTAACAGATACTAAAAATTACTTTAACCTTGTTAATGTGTCGGTGCAGGCTTGGTGGCTTATACATATATAAATCCTAGCTTTCGTATTTGAGCAATTTACTCTCACATTGATTGGTTTGAGGTAATAAATTTTCTATTTAATTAACTAATGTATAATTATCTTGCATCAACTAAAAAATCAATAGATGTTTTTATCCATAAGTAGAAGAACAATTGTCTAAATTTGATTCGGAGGGTTCAACCAAATTCTCGGGTCTCTAGCATTTATAAATTACTTCAGTTGGAAAATTAATATGAGGGTTTTAACAAGAAAAGCACGTCGTTTAGCTATACATAATCTTCCAGCTACCAGCCAAGTCCTCATTAAATACTCGACGTCCTTATTGGGAATTAACCCAAAGACATGTGACCATGTATTTGTCCAGTATGGTATTCGCCAACCCAGCAAAAGGGTCAGAACTCAGAATATTGAGAGGGAGACAATGAAAAATGCTATATAATTCTCTTTCAGGTAATAAAGAAAGCCCTGCTGATCTGGTTTTGTCTCTAACGTTGGTGTCTTCTTCGTTAGCCATCTATATATATGATCTTACTTCTCTCGTTCCCCTAGTTAATTGTGGCTTCTTTTGGCGTACGTAAGGGAAAGAACAAGAAGGGTCACTGTCCTCTTGTTCCTTATCTTTCTTTCCCACTAAGTTTCTTGACTGTGACATTGCCTCTGAAAATTACAGCTCTGGACCTCCCAATTTGCTTGCAATTTCATACTCATGAATATCCATATATGCATATGCTCCTTTAAACATATGGAGATGCTCTCCTTGTGTGGACCAAACGAGAAAAGATTTGTAGCTAGAGTGGGTGTGTCCCTTCTTTAAAGCCTTGTTTGGACGCCATATACTAGTTGTCATTATTTGGATTTACTTTCCATGCTTCTGACCAGCGAACATTTTTATTGTGTTAGATATATGACAAGCATGATTTGATTTTCATCAGAATGCTTGTCTTTTGGTTTCAAAATTTAAGGTTCTGGTTAACTTTGAAGTAAAGGGTTCATTTGCGGTGTGTCAATTCTGGTGAGAAATGCTGAGAGCTTAGCTTTTGAGAAAGCTTTAATGTCATCCCATCCTCTTTGGACGTTTAAAAAAATTATATTAATTTCTTTTTTTTAAAAAAAAAAAACTTACGCACTTACACAAATCTCCTCTAAACTTAAACATACTCCTTTTAATTTTTCTAATGTTTTACAAGGCCTCCTCCATTTAGAGTTTTCCGTGTAGATTTACAAAATAAAAAGAAGGTTTGTGTATTTAATTTCAACAAAATAAAGATAAGATGGGAGAGTAGTTTATATGAAAAAAAATATAAGCAGTTTACTTCCTAATTTTAACAATAAATGCTCCCGAAAAGCACATAATTGATGGAAGCTAACTTTCCAATTGAAAGCTGTTTGATTAAAGGCTCGCAATGAATTGTTGATAATGATTAACATGTATGAGTTTTGACAGCTTTTCATTAGTTTATTATGCATTTTACTTTAAGGCATAATCTACACTTACCACCCTGCAACTTTAGTAAAACAATAATAATTGTGGAAGGTGTGTCATAAATATATATGTATGGATTCTCGCTTTTCACCTATTCGTCAAGTTGAGGTCAGCGTATATATAAAACAATTTAGTATAAATATAATTAATCATTTTAGACATGTTTTTGCATGTGTTGAAGAAAAAAACAATTTATTTTTGTATATTTTGTGTGATTACAAACTAAATAAATATTTTTTTTAAAAAAAGGAAGTGATATTTTAGCAGAAGAAAACAGAAAGCAAGAATGTACGTGGATGCAAGAAAACTGATGCAAGTTGCAGAGAGAACATGAGAGCCCACCATTTTAATTTGAAGGATATAAAGCTTTAGCTAGATAGCACCACATCAAGCACATACACTCATCAAGCTAACAACAAGCATGGATCTAACACTAGGACAACATAACGGATAGCAGACTTTTCTACACGAAAGATCCTTAACTGTCAAATACAAGGATAGTAACTTAAAAGCTTGATGGGTATGATATTATTGTTTTCTGAAACTAAAGGTCTTTGGACCACAAAATGGCATCTTTCAGATGCTGAATTAGCATTTTGGGGGTCATCTTCAGATTATGTGATGTCCTTTGTCTCATTATTGTTTCAGTTTTTTTTTAATCATTCAATTTCCTATTCTAAATTTCGAATGTAACAAGTCAACTAACAAGTAATCATATATATATATATATATATACACAGATAAATTATCTACAGTAGGCTCGAACTACCATACCAAATAAAATCTTATATCAAATCCTACTTTATGCCCTTTTGTTTCTAAACTCTCCCCACATTAATTTGTTTTTCTTCTCTCCTCCTCCTCCTCCGTAAGGGTTCTGTAAATTGCCATTTAATGAAACCCAGTTTATCTCTTTTTTATTTTTTAGAACAATAAATGTCAGATTCTTCTCAAAGGAAATTGAGAAATCAACAAAGCAGATACTGCCCAAATTAAAGGTTTTGGAATGTAATGTATATGCAGATCACAAGGAATTTTGCTTCGTGTACAGCTAGCGACATACATGTACATACAGCGTGGTTAATTAGTTAAACAAGAATATAAGCTGAAGATTAAAGTTATAGGTACCACCTTCACACTATTTCGGTCACAACAAAATTTAATAAATCATCCAAAAAAAATGGACAGATAATTAAAAAAGGAAATAACGGTTAACACAAACTTATTAGTTTCTCAAATATACTTCACTGTTGTAATAATTAAAAACTTCTGTAAGAAAAGAATTGCCGGCCGTTTTATAAAATATTATTATAAGACCTTTTCCGCGTGTGGAAATATTGTCCGGTCGACACCATTTCTTAATCTTCCACATATGTTCCCATCATCTTATCATTTTCTCTGGATTTTAATAGATTCGCAGTGATTAATAACGAATGGCTGTTTCTGTGTCATATATATATATATATATACTGATAGAGATTTGTGGTTCCCGTGCCTTGATTTTACACATGATGACAATGTGAATGAAAGAACTCCATGGCTCGGACAAACTTAAAATCATTAATTATATATCTTCATCTTAATTATCCCCGTTAATTTTATGAATGATATAGAAAAAAACAACTTATGGTGAAAGTCTCTTAAAATTCCATATCAACCTCCCAACTGATCAAAACATTAAAATAGCAAAATATGATCTCACAAAAGTTTCCTAATTAGTCTGGACTTGAATGTTCTTGGGATATATGGCAGTAGAATCTGTAAGATGGGTTCCTCAGATTTTCCATGAAAATTTACAGACTTCCTCAGTAAGTAACTCTCATTTACTTGTCCTTGTTTATGACAGACAATCATGTGAGAGAGAGAAAGACTTAATAACAATTTGTACGTCTTTTGAGTTTGACATTAAAGGTAGCACAGAATAGTATCTGAATTTGGTAGTTGTAAGTTAGGGACGTTCACATGAATAATGTTCCCTTCATTTACTTCAATCACTGAAGATTGGGCCACATTCATAAATCAAGATGTTGACACTAGCTAGAGACTCTTTCTGTATCATATTTGTTTATGAATTGATTTTGCTTTAATTAACTGCCAAGTACTAATCATTACGTACGCTTGAATTCATGCTTTAATGAATAAACTATCCATTAATTAATACTTAAGAGTCCATACATACATAAATAGATATGAATTATGTACGTGTGCGAGTGAGAGTGGAACAGACAGGGAGATCAGAGGGAGAGATTTAGTTCATGTAGTGGGTAGGCCATATATGGTTATAGGCTTAATTGAGAAATAGTACTGCTCTTAGCTTTCTCTGCTCTGGGCCTTCTGGCATCCTCAAGTGGTCCTAAAGAAGCAGTAGTCTCTAATGCCCCGTGTTTTTTTATCTTCTTTTGCATTGCTTTCCTCCACACATCAACGTACTTGACCTTTTCTTTAATGTTAATCGTGTATGGCCCCTTGATGAGAAGTGGGTGAAACTAAGCATCCATCAGAACCCCCACAAAAACATAGCATGCATCTTACATATGTATAGTCCAAAACTGTACAGTTAAACAAAGTACAAACCGGGGAAACAATCATATAGCGAGTTATAGGAGACTAAACATATAATTCTGTCTTCTCATTAGCCTATTTTTCATTTCTGCCCAACATTTTTGTAATATAAATATTTATTTATTTACTTTTAAAAAGGTAGGCAGTGGCAGCTGGTTGCTAACCTTCATTGTCATAATCGTCTTCTCCTTTTCGACCACTGTCTATGAACCACGTTGAGTTATACGAGTGAAGAGAGGCCCTATATCATGGTTTTTGATATTGATGGATTTTGTTGGGGGACAGTTCCATCGTTACAAGCCATTCTAGCAGCTTTTTAAGGCATTTATAAGGTTAACGATATATATTAGGGTTTTTTTATTGGGAGTTCCAAAAAATCAATGAATTACTAATTCTGGATCTGAACAGCCCCACCACGAACTCACACTTCCTTCCATGTCCAATAAAGAATGAGTGCAAGTTTTCCCTGTTTTTGGAGAGGACTTCCGTCCATATTTGGATGAAAAATCAGATATGAGCTATCAATTGGACTATTTACAGCTGGAGAAAATGATTCATGATAAAGTTGCTTCTGGCTGAAATAATTAAGGGAAAACTATTTTAATAGCATAATTATTATTGGATTGTAACAAAGACGTTTAAGAATAATAATTCATGCTGGCCACCATTTTTTTTTCGAAAACTTGCAAATTATAGAAACGTTCATTTTCATTTGTTTGTTTTGTAAAATAAGCAATCATATATAGCTAAGAAACAAATATGGTGTCGATCCGTGGCTAATTACCGAAAATAAAAAAGAATATGGCGAAGTTTGCTCCCTAATTAATGTACCTTGTGCGAATGCAGTTTTCTCCACAAGGAAAGGTAGCAAATTTATTAGGCTACACAATCTCATTTTCCTTTCAATTTGGAAATTGCCTTAGATATGATCTGGTAGTTCTACGAGTTCAGTCTTTGTCCATGTTCTACTTGTATATATACTATCATTATTTGATTTAATCTTAAAAATCTAAGCGAATAAGTCACCGAGTATGATGCAGTGGTGATAAAGTGGAATAAGTTATAAATAATTTTGAGTTCAATTTTTAATTTTGTCATTAAAAAACAAAAGTTGGGTAAATATACGATGTGTACATTTTAAGGGGAAGCAC
The DNA here is from genome assembly GCA_037074535.1 of Gleditsia sinensis. NCBI lineage: Eukaryota > Viridiplantae > Streptophyta > Magnoliopsida > Fabales > Fabaceae > Gleditsia > Gleditsia sinensis. Next base: position 7,895,849 of record CM073473.1, read on the forward strand.
CCCTAGTTTATACGTTAAGGAAGGAAATCGTGCTTATTTTTCCGATTCATTAGGTCTCACCATTCGGTTAAGCGGAAGAAAAGAACGTTTGTGGCCCAATTAAAGCCCACCCTTGTAGAAATCAGCAAGAAGCCCCATTGTAGGCCCTTATTTCTTGGGCTGAGCTATGGGGACTAACCTCCTGAGGAATAAGCCTACTACTTTGACTGTAGGTGCCTCTGATAACCGTGAGACTTTTGGGGCCCCTTTTTCAAGAAGTTTTCTTCTTCTTCTTTTTTTGGAGAATTTTTTTAAAATTTTTCTTCCTGTAAATGAAGATTCAATACTAATCATTTTTTTAAAAATATTTAGAATCTACTCTCTAAATTTGAAACATTTTAAACTTAAAAAAAGAATCTTATTTAAAAATCGTAATCTTTAAACAAAATTGGAGGTGCCTAGGATTTTCTTTTCTTTTCTTTAAAAATTTTTAGTCAATTATATTTTATTAGATTATATATGTTCTATTTTTCTTGTTATTATTGGTTAATAATATTTAGATGTATTACCTCTTAATATGTATTTTATTTTTCTTAATTTTTAAGAGTGTAGGTTTAAGTTATAATACTTTTACTTATGATGGTTTTTTTTTATAAATTCCGTGCTTATATATCTATTTATTTATTAAATGACATGATCTTATTATATTAAAAAAAATACAAACTTTTGTGTCTTAAAAACAAATCAAAAGTTTGTAAATGATTATTATATGAATTTCACTCGGGAAGATCATTTGAGAAAATTAGGACGAGATAATTAACCAAAATTAATCTCCAAACAAGTTTTTGTTGTGAATAAAGGAGAAACAGATCATCAGTAAGTTTCTATTTATAAATTTGGAAGTAATAAAACGAAAATATAAAGAACTTAAAACATATTTAGGTGGGTTAACTGCCATTTATAAAATTTTAACTGTATTATGCTAAAATTTTGGTGTTGTAATTTGAGTTCTCTCACATAATGATCATGTAAGAAAAACAATATATATATATATATATATATATATATATATATATATATATATATATATATATATATATATATATATGATGCATAATTATTCTAAGAAAATGAAAAGGAAAAGGAAAAGGAATTTTTTTTCTTTTTTTTCATATGAACATCTTATTAAATAAGAAGATCAAAACTCTTCTGTTGTTATATGTATAAAACAAATCTTGGTAATGACTTAAATTGTAAGGATACTCAAATATATATTGGGGTTAGCAGAGGTGATTATGTGATGTTTGATTAAGACACAATTACAAATCCGGATCAAACTATGCCACTTTCTTTCTTAAATAAATTTTAACGCGACACCCTTCCCCATGAAAACAAAATAACTCTCATGTGACCCCCTCTGTTTCTTTTGTCGCCATTCAAGTTTTCTACCCCTTCCGACATCTCACGGCATTTTCAGTACCGGTTTTATTTTCTCTTCTTCCTTTTTAAGATGAAACCATGTTATCAAGAGTTTATTCACCCTCCAATTTTTTGTCCACAATTTATATCATGTAATTTTGAAGATATTCTATAGTTCCATCCCTATTCATTAATTAGATGTAATGTTATATATTGCCTTCATAAATCCTGCACCAATATCTTATATCTAGTTATAAATCTTTGAATATATTTATATTTATATAGTACACAAATTAGTATGCCGATTCTCTCATGTTACTTACACTTAATTTGGGAGGAATACAAATTAAAGGCGAACGTTATTTTATATAACTTGTTTTGAGAATTTAGAAAAAAAAACATATTTGTTAAAGGAATGAAATTGGGATGAGGAATTTTCATCTGAATTTCACACAGATTATTCACTCTACGAATATAATATTTAAGGAAATAATATTTGACCAAATTTAAAATACCTCATGTGTTGTAAAACATGTTAGACACTCCATCTCGATCGGTTTCCCACCATCATATGTAGACATCCCTCCTTGAATTTTGTTTTACAATTTTTCTACAAAATTTCTGGTAAATTTTATTAATTTGTCAAATGTTGCATGTGCTTGATAGCCACCTCTATAAACCAACACGTGCTTCTTTAATTTTTGCCATATATGCTGCAAAGAATAATATTTAATTTATCCTATGCTGCAAAAAAATAATAATTAATTTGTTGTAAACGGTAAGAAATAATATGTTCCTTGTTTATTGAATGTTTTCAAAAGAATGAGAGAAACAAATGCGCGCAATTTTTCTACTGTGATTTGGATACAGCACTGCGTGTGCTATCCAAAACAGAGCTTTAGGAGCATTAAAAAAAGAAAAAAGAGACGTGTTTTGCTGCATGCTGTGCTCAAAACACAGTAGAAGATCCAGAGATAACAACATTATATGTTTATAATTAATTTGTTGTATTCTGTATAATACTGAATAAATATAGCAAACCTTCTAATTAAACATAAAGTAGTTTGAAACTAGGTTTTATTGATGAATAAATATAGCAAACCTTCTAATTAAACATAAAGTAGTTTGAAACTAGGGTTTATTGATGAATAAATATAGCAAACCTTCTAACTAAACATAAAGTAGTTTGAAACTAGGGTTTATTGATTTGTTATATATTGTACAAAATAATGTGTCATTTCATGTTTACTGACGTTTTTTTTAATCGAAACGCTAATAATTTGATTGTATCTATAATCAATTTTTCGTATTCTGCAATAATGCATAAATATAGTAAAATACTTTTAGCTATGCTAATTTGAAAACTATAACTATTAATTAATTTGTCTTATGCTGTAAGAAATAATATATACACTCTAGGTACACACACGCTTAAACTTTTAGCATGAAGAAAAAAAAACAATTCTTATGATAGTTTCTTTTATGTGTGTGTGTATATATATGCGCGCGCGCGCGCTGTGCATATATCACAGTGAATATCATTTGGGGAAAGGCACTATCAAACATCTTTGTACAATAGACAATGTTTAGTTCGTCCTAAAAAACCATCGCAATATTCATCTCACCAATATCTCATGGAAGAATGTTAGCAATTGAATTATTTTGCCAACTTGATCACAAGCATCCTTGTCCACAATATCAGTCACACTTCTTGTTAAATTAAATTAAAAGCATAGTAATAATGGGTTACACTCATAGATAATATATATTCAGCATTATATGTGTGTGTGTGTGTGTGTGTGTGTGACAATTATGTGTAAAGCAATCCCCCCAACATTGGGTGAGTGTATTCTAAAAAATGTTGGGTGTACGTATATATCATTAGAGGTATAAATAAATTAAACTGTTTGTAAATTATTTCAATTTAATTTGTTAAAAATTTGAATTAAACTCAATTAATTTATCAAATGAATGAACTTAATTAACATACTAAAATTATTTAGTTAAATGAGTTGAACTATATATATATATATATATATATATATATATATATATATATATATATATATATATATATATATATATATATATATAATACTGATAGTTAACTGTTTTATATTTAACTTGTTTAATAAACGAACAAAAAATTATTATAATTTTTAGTTTGTTTAAACGAAGAAGTTTAACAATACTATAGTTCACTGCAATTACAGCCTTGTAGACCATGCTTGGAGATAGAAAATTGAAGATCGATGATGCATATAGCCATGAATATATTTGTGAAGTTTTACTTCTTTTTATCCATTTCTTTCATTTTCGCTTCTATCACATGCATCAAAAGAATTAACAACATATATGTATGGAACTAAGGAACGAGTCCTTACACAATCGACACAATAAAATAATTAAATTCACTGCAACATTAGATGGAAATGCAAACGAACATTTGATTTCAAAATAAGGCCTTCCACCTGCAGCGTGCCCTTTCCTATCAGCGTTGATCATTGTACCTATATGGGTTTGAATTTTAATGGATAATGGTCATTTGAGATAAACAGCTTTTTTGGGTGGAGGAAATGGATGCTCTTTATCTAAACTATTTCCTCTTTCTTATCAAGTAGCAACCAGAAGAAGTAGCGGATCAAATGGGCAAAAACATTTAGATTTAATTTAATTTACATGTTATGAAATAATAACATGAAAACACCCTTTTCATTCCATAGGAGACATTAATTAGACCATGACTTGGATTAAATTCTAATGACGAAAGAGAAATAGACCCCAAAGAACCCTATTCAATCCTAATATATGGCCCTCGGACATGCTTGAAAAGAGAGAGAAAAGAAGCACTCTTTCTAACAGCTGACTTTCCCAACTATATAAAATCATGGGGTATTGCGTAAATAAAGACGGAGACTCCTAGCTTACTATTAATCAAAAACATCCAGCAGGCACATGCTGGAAATACAGAAGAAAATAAGAGCGGAGAATCAAACGTTTTTACGACATTTTGTAGGGAAAAAACCGGAGAAACGTCCGATCCAACCGGAGCTACGTCTGCAAAAAAAGGGCAATTCAGCACTAAAATGAAAAAAAATCAGACGCCGACTTCCCTATAACCAGGTTTAGCGGGAAGTCGGCACCAACAACCAAAAACAGCAAAATTGGATAAATAAAAAAATATAGATCTATTACAAAAGAAAGAAAAGAGAAAAAAGAAGAGACTCTTAGGAACCCTAGAGACCCGTCCCAAATACCGTGTTTTTAGCTTGCAATAAATAACTTTCGAAAAACACTAATCATCATCCCCTCACTGGTCGTTATCCCACTTTAAATCACAACGGGAGAAGCCGTAAGTCTCTAAAGAAAACTCGAATCAAAACCCTACACCCTAGAGCTTTAAATTCAAGTCTAATTCCTCCCCTTTAATTGGATCCGTCACAATTCGTTGGGGACATCCGTGGTCCGAGGTGTCGCCTCGCCCAGTTGGTTTGGGTCCCTCCATTCTGCTCAGAAAATCCCTCGTCCTGCTGGAGTAATCTTCTTCAGCAACGGGGCTTGTCCGTCTCCGGTAGGGATAGTGGCGATGAGAACCACCCCTACGTGGCTGCTGGTGATGAACACGATTGTTGATCCCAATGCCCTCCGACGCCGAGCCAACAACAAGGGCGTGGTTGGGAGGTGCAAGTGGGAGGGCTGGCCGGCCATTGGTTCGGGTCGGTGGTTGGGATTGTAACAATTTGAGGATATTTCTTGACACTCTGCTTATTTCGGAGTCAGCTTCGTGCTCGCTCAACGCCTTCTTAGATGCGAACATTTGAGAGCAGCCAGAGCACCTGTACCTCAATGGTTCCTTCTTGTGGCCAGAGCTGCCTGTGCTGCTTTCGTTGTCTGAGAGATTAGATGGCATTTTCCCAGAATCTCAGAGGAGATAAGGCAGGCCAGGGATGATAGAAATAAGGCTAACTAGAATATTATAAAGGACCAGAAAGAGAGAGAGAGAGAGAGAGAGAGAGAGAGGGAGACTGGGCTGGGACTTGGGAGAAACAAGCCAAGCAAAGCAGCTATTTATATATGGTGAGGGTTTGGATATATGTGAGAGATGGATTGGATCCCACTTTTTTTATTCGAGATTTTGAAATTAAGAGGCAGGTTTGCTGTATATGTGTTCTGTATATCCCTTTTCAAGAGTATTACATTTTCATTACCAAAAAAAAATACATTAATTTTAACAAAAATAGAAAATATTAATGAGTGATTGTATTAATTAGGAATTCCCTAAAAAAAAGAAATACATAGCCGAAAGTCACGAAGATATCTTATCTTTTCATTAGAAAACAAATTAGATAAATAATTTTACCCCAAAAAAATGCAGAATAAAGCCAAAAAGATAAGCTTAATGAATTTGCACTGTTTTTGTTGGCTACCAAATGGAAACCTCTCAGAGTACTATATATTTTTATATTTCTATCAAGTAGAAGATAACACTCACAGTAATAAAACTGGTAATTAAGTTGGTTTGCCTCAAATATGCATGTGATTTATTACCATATATAGCATTTATTACTTTTGTTATATCCAGCCTCACTGTTGACCATATATGTACAGAAAAGATTGACAGACTAAACTTAGGAGAGAATGCACTGCAATTGGAGCATTTGATTAAAGATATATTATGAATATGCTTGGTCTGAATGAAATTTATTTACTAAAATTCTTCGTACAATGAACCACTAATAATTAGCAACTGATTGATCAGTAGGACAGATCGATGCATGATTCATTGAACATATATACAAGGTGCAATTTTCTAACAATTAAGATGGTATATCTATATAAAATTATGTCCAATTACATATAGAAAGAGAAATAATCACCTCATTGTGGTATCAAGCACCGGAATGTGCCTGCTGAAAATTTAGGTAATTTTATATTCTTAGCATGTTCTATTATTTTGAAAATCTGGGGGAATTGAATTTCAACCTTAATCGGAAATGGATGGAGTTATTTAGTATACAAAGAAAATAATCTCCTATTATATAACACATTCATGGATAAAAAAGAAAACAAATTGGCCACCAATGATTGCTGGATTTTTGTGAGACCACAATTATTTCAATGTGCATGCAATATAGCATTAACTCTGTAACGCTCATTGTGGGTTGTTTCAGCGGGCTGTTGCTTCTGCATTTCATTGCCTTCGGATTGCGTTGCCCAGTGGTAAATAATAATTAATTAGAGCGCTTAATTTTTACGCTCTTCAACATATATACTGGAAGACTAATTACTTGGTGATGAATTATATCTGAAATCTTTTAAGAATTGTCTTTTGGGGAAGGATTAGTTGTTAAAGAAACTGTAGAGAGAGAAAGTATATATAATTATATATTAAAAAAAAAAACAGATACAATTCCTAATGTTCATTCTTACAAAAGTTTGCATCGTTTAGAAGCACTTCAATTATAAGGCGATCAACCATGATGCGGTTGGTCTCATAACATAAGGGGAAAACAACTAAACTAAACTTGAACCTGAACCTCACCAAAAAAAAAAGATTTTCCTATATTTTCTTTTGTTGGGTAGACTTAGTCGAGATTCATACAGATATAGACTTGTATACATATGATCATCACAGCTTCAGAGTCAAGTCCAGCAGCTCAGTGTGATAGGTATCGACGTGGCTTATCACAGTGTTGGAAGCGACTTCAGTGGTTTTCAGTACTCCTCCATAAAGCAGCGTCGAATTTGGTCCAGAAACCGAGGCCTCCAGAAAGGCAGCACTACCTGCATTTGCTCCAGCCATCACCGGCAGGTCATAAGCAGGGCTGAAATAAGGATCATAGTTTGTGGTGTAATCGTAAGTTCCCTTATTTGAAAGTCCAGAAGGGTCAATATATCCATGCATGTCCCTCTAACGGCATGAACTGGTAAAAAGTCACCGCCTTTGAAGGTCTACACCTAAGCCTCGGCTCCAAGTCGATTTCTTGATCATTGGGCATCGGCACAATAAATTTGTGGCACTCTGCGGTTGGCGGCATAGGTTGCTGGTTTGTTGCTAGGCTTTGCGTATACATCTTCTGCATCTCATTTCGTTGTTGGCGGTGGGCGTTCTGGTGGCCTCCTAAGGCTGTCAGGACCCCAAGTTAGGAGTATATAATTGGTACAGATTTTGAGAATCATCTCAACTCGTAAGCTTCTAAAATGATACATATAAATAAACTTATCACAATTAAAACAAATTGTAACCAAACTCATAATTACATATTCATTTGAGAACTATAATTTCAATTATCTTAAAATATACACAAATATTATGTAATATGGAAGCTGAGATCCTATCTATGATATATGGAACAACTCTAGAGTATAAAATACAACATAAGCCAAAAGTTGAGAACCTTGAAAATACAGTAGGTTCTCCCATAAAATGTGTTGCCTAACTAACCAGCTATCTGAAGGAGACTGATCAAAATCTGTATTCTTATCTGAAAAAAAATAGAAATATCGTGTAGTGAGTTTGACAACTCAGTGAGCAGGTAATTCTTACCATAACGGAAACAGGACAAGCAAGGCACAAGTTTTTCCTTCACAAGTAAATATTTAAAACAAGAAAAAAAATGAATGACATATACATCATATGTTTGAAAGATCAATAATGAAAAAAATTTAGTATCATAATACATAATATCAATGTTACGATATTCTATAAATAAATACAATCAGATCCATAGTCATTTCTCAAGTATACAATAAAAAGGATATTCACCACCAATCAGGCCAAAAGCCTGTAGTCCATAGGGTAAAAACCCGTAATCCATCAGGCAAAAGCCCACACTATCATCCATCAGGCAAAAGTCCGCACAATTATCCATCAGGCAAAAGCCCGCACAATCATCCATCAGGCAAAAATCTGTACAGTCATCCATCAGGCAAAAAGTCCAAATGCAAGATAAACAAAAATGTCATATCCCTTCCAAAAAATCATATACTCACTAACCGACATTAGCCACAACAACATCAACTTCGTTTATACATTAGATCCAAAGGCCCACACATGTGCCTCATAAAATCATTTATCCATTTATATGAAATAGCAACTTCAACATAAACCAACATAATTTTTGAGTATGCTCAATCAGTATAAAAATAAAGTATGTATAATGCTTGTCCTGCATTTCTAATATTTATACTATGAGCCATGTTTTAAAATACATATTCATAAATAAAAATAAATTTCACATCATTAGTAATGTCTCTTATATACATATATATATAATTAATAACTAGAAATTATGTTATAGTAAGTATTATCTACTCACCTGATAAGGGCTCTAGATTGGACAGTCCTAAAATGTACTTTTCCAATTTCTATTTGATCAAATTGACCTCAAAAATGTATCCGGAGGGTCCAAACAATTAAGATAGCAACTTCGGGAATTGATCACTATTCATCACCGGAATCACTATTCACCGCCACATAAAAAGTTACCAAATGACAAAAAAAAATACATATCCTAATATTTATCTAGTTTATGAATCTATCTACGGTGTCAGATTTTTAATTAAAAGTTTCTAAGTAAAATTTTCAGAACTTACCTTTTACAGAGATTTTTTACTTCAGATCTACGGCGATTTAACGACTGATTTGAAAAATTGATCGGTCAAAACTGAAGTATTCTTCGTCCTGAATCCAGTGGTACCCTCAGTTTTGAGATTGGAGGCCTGTAAACACTCTAGATCTAGAGAGAAAAAAAGAAGTTACTATTCACACTATTCACTCCCGAAATTTTTTCCGTCTTTCTTTCGGTTTCTGACGACACCCCCCAAAACGGTTTTCACCTTTGTTTTTTTAATAATAATTAATAATATGATTTTTTTTATATAAATTCCATTTTTCATCCTAAAATATCTCCAAAATTTTTAAAAATTTTCATTCTCATAAACATTTAGTTAAACTCTTAAATCTTAATTTTTCTTGATAAAAAAATCGTAATAAACAAATTTTAAAATAAATATTTTTATCCATAATAATAAAAAAATATTTATAAAAATACAATAAAAATTCATTAGAGGCCAATATAATTATTTTAACCAAAATATAAATCATTTCAATTAAAAATATATTTTTTTTTAACAAAACATAATTATTTTTAAATAAATAAAAATATATTTATTTATAACAAAATATTATCGTATAAAAATAAAATTATAGAATATGACAGAGGCCTTCAGAGAATCAAAGCGCATGCTGCAGAGTGAGCATTTATGAATTTTTTGAGGAACCAAGCTCAACCACACACCCAACCTTGGATCAGAGGATGATCTATCCGCAGAGGCAGCCCTTCTCAGATGCAGCATTTTGTTGATTTCTGAAGGAATCAAGATGGGAGTTCCGTACAGAGAGAGAGAAGGAGCTTCAGGACATTGAAAAAAGAAACAGAAGTGAAGAGAGTGTGGTTTATGAATTAAGGACTAAACTTAATTTCAGGAAAGGGTATTTATGGCAAAAGCTTGGAGTGACCTAGTGTAACTAATGGGGTAAAGAAGATAGATTTTGCCTTGAGAGAGAGATAAAAGCAGAAAACAAGAAGATTAAAGACGAGGTTAGGTTTTAGGGTTTGAACACAGCACGGGAGGGGGAAAACCAGCCTTGTACGAACTGCATGCGGAATTGGTGAGGAGAAAGAAGGACGCGTGGGGTCTGACCTGGAAGAGACTTATTGACCATGGTTAAAGGGACGACTCTGCAATTTAATTTTGGCTCAGGGGCCATGTTTGAAACTAATCTTTAAAAATTACAATAACACAATATGAGGCAAAGTTACTAATGAGTCTCCTGAGGAGGAAACGTTTAATTTTGCAAGATCGTGTGTTTAAATATTCAACTAAGTACGACTCATTTTAATTGTCTTGTTTTTTTCTTTCCTCTCTCTAAGGCATCCACAAATAGTAAAAATCTTATTTGTATAAATAAATAAAACAACATAAACTTCTCACTGATATAATAATAATAATAATAATAATAATTGGTATATATATGGAATTGGAAGTGAAGTAAAAATTGCTACCAACCCCGGCCACAATACAATTAAATTAATGGTCACTTTTATTGTTTCACCTTGAAAATGTATAAAATTAAGAGTAAATATTTAGTATATTAACAGTGGATTAAATTATATATAAATAAAACATTAAAAATTTACTAATTATTTACTTACATAATTAATTTTTTAAAACTGAATTAATATACTTGACAGCTTTTTAATATTTTGTTTGTGAAAGTTTTTTAGTTTACCGATTTTTTTTTTAAAGGAATCATATTACAAACAAGATAAATAAGATGATCAATTTTATTGATTTGATTCATTTAAAGGGGTAAATAAATATTGCCATCGAGTGGTAAAAAAAAAAAAACCGCCCCAAACTGATTTGTTAATGACAGAAAAAGACTTAATTAAAGCGACAAGTAGAGTGAGACAAATTGTAATTAAAAAACAAGAGCGGTCAAATTTTGTAAGACCCACGCAGTGAAAAACCTAAAAGAGTCCAATAAACCAAAAAGAAACCAAGCCATTACCACTTGTTTCTCTCTCTTTAATTACAGCGCGGGTGTCTCTCGCTCTAAATGCATGGATAGCCACGTCTCCCACAAGGGCAAACCAAGTGTAATGGCATGCAGCAAAGTCATGCATCGTCCTCTCAAATTGGCTGCTTCTGCGATTGAACTTCACTACTTGCCTTCTCATTGGGTACTAAAAAGTTAGCTTCAGAATTCAGATCTAAGCTGTGCCTTCGGGAAAACTGGTTCAGACTGATGAAAGAGAGAGAAAAATAAATTTAAAGAAGAAACAGGAAATTAAACCTATTTGGACCTTCCATTCTAACCCCTTTTGCTTTACTACCCTCGTGCGTGATGTACCACCATATATAAATGACAATCTTCATTACCCCAACTCATTTCTTCGATCTTAATTCCTCGTTTTTTCCCAGAAAAATGTGAAACATAAAATGTTTTAAGTACAAGGAAGGCACCTGGAGGGGTTACTTTGTAACTTGCTCATGCAAATAGCCATCAGTACTAACTATATATCACACACCATTCCTTTGTTGATGATAAAGAAAAATATCTTATCTAACGATAGCAGCTGTAAACCAAACATTTATTTTAAAAATAATTCTCTATTACGAATTTTGTTTTCCCCGAATAGTGGCTCTACGCCTATAATGTCAAGAAGGAAACCTCGGGAGGATTCAATAAGTGAGTATATTAAATTGACATGTATTTAATAGTTTTATTTAAAGAATATTTAGATGATATATATATATATATATATAGACACACACACACAAAAGTATTCTCAAATATATATTTTTTTCTGGGGCTTTCTTTCTTTTTGGTCTCGATGTAAGGGGCTTCACTATTAGTAAATTAAAAAATGAATGGGCTTGAAGAATGCAAAGTTAGGCCCAGGTCAGGAGAAGGCTTGACAGAGAGACAGGGTATCTTCTTTTGTCCCAAAAAAAAACATAGGATATCTCCCTTGTCTGAGTGTATGCTTATAACATTGGGCCCTTTGGTCCCAAAAATAAAATAAAAATAAAAATAAATTTTGGCCCAGAATCTCCAAGACAAGACAAGGTTTAGCCGGTGGCAGTGGGATGGTCGTTGTTTGTTTTTTCTTTGGCACTCGAACCCGAAGGACCCGAACAGCAAAATTCGAACCGCTGTCAATTTTGCAGCGACACGACGAGAATTACTGTATTAGACTGAACTAAAAGCACAACAATTGAGATCAGGATCCAGGTTGGCTTTTTCTCGATTTGTAGACGAAATTGGGTTTCCTTTGATGGCATCTCCCTTCTCAAACTTCAAGTACTCAGATAGCCTCGCCGTGGTGGGTATCTCATTTTGCACAGCCATTGTCTGTGAGGCCATCTCATGGGTTCTTATCTACCGCACCAACTCTTACAAAAACCTTCGAAACTCCATTGACAAAGCAGCCAAGAAGCTCGAGACCATGAAGACTGATAGCAACAAAATTAACGTCAAGAAGTCCAAGACCAAGAAGATCGACCGCGTCGAGACCAGCCTCAAAGAATCGAGCCGCGACTTGTCTCTCTTCAAGTTTAAGTCTGGGGGTGTGGTGGCTCTGGTTCTCTTTGTCGTCTTTGGGTTGCTCAATTCGCTCTTCGAAGGCAAGGTTGTGGCCAAATTGCCCTTCAAACCATTTGGGCTTGTAATGAAGATGAGCCATCGAGGATTGCAGGGTAACGATCCCACTGATTGTTCCATGGCCTTTCTATACTTCTTGTGTTCGATTAGTATCCGAACAAATTTGCAGAAGCTCTTGGGCTTCGCGCCTCCAAGAGGGGCGAGTGCCGGCCTCTTCCCTATGCCGGATCCGAAAACCAATTGATCGGGTTTAGTGTCATCTTATATTATATTAATTGGAAGTTTATAGCAATTTCTAGGCTAAAATAATTTGGAACTCGATAATTAGAGTCTTTTGTTAGTGATTCTCAATGGAAAGCAGTATTCATTTACTTATTATAATTGATCTTGAAAATGGGTCAACTTTGGTTCTACCATAACGGTCTGCCTTTGGGGCTTGGTTTTGAGTTTTATATAAATTATTGAGCCAAGTTCTTGAAGTAATTGGTAATAATTACATTTGTAAATGAGTGGGTGAGGCTGGGCTAGGCTGAGAAGTATGAATTCAACTTGCTTTGTGTAATGGTTTGAATGGGATTAAATAGCTATAACCCTATAGATATGGTAATTTGTTTGTTTTGCGAGCATCAGTCTGTAATTCAGTTCTCTGTGGGATAAGTTTGTGTTAAGGCTGAGCCTGATGTTTAATTAAGATGAAAGAATGCTATCACCATGAGCTTGTTTTCTGTCCTTGAGTTTCAAGTTTTGTCTCTAAATATGGAACAAGAGTTTGAGTTGTAGGTCACTTTGTGTTCTTTGCTTCTTGGTGAAAAGTTGAAACAGCATTAGCCAGATGATTTGTTAGCTTGAATTTATTGCTACTAGCTAACTGAGCGTCTTACAGTTGTTCATAGTCCTCCTCAGGTCCTTTAGATTGTCCATTTTGATCCGTATGAGCTCTTATTAGTTTAGTTCTGCATAAAATGTGCACTTATTAGTTCAATTACAATCTGTAGGAATAGTTGAATGAGCTATGTTCCTATTGGATTCTTTTCACTCTTAGATGCTTCCGTTTCACTTTGTAAATGCCTTGAGATGTTACTCTTTGTCAGCTTTAACTTGCCTATTGGTACTAGTAACCTTGCTGAATTCTAATCTCAATTTGTAGATGTGAAGATAGATTAATTAAAGGTGAAAAGATGATGAATCTCATCCTTTCTCATTATTTTCACCTGCAGCAATGTTTGTTAGATAATTAAATGGAAAATTATGTGCCCGATCATGCTGCGTTTCCATTAATGCAATTGATTTTCTTAGTCCAAAACACTTGACGTATCCATTTAACTATAAGCATATTTTCTTCTTTTCATAATATATTACTAGCCAACGATGAAACCAAAGGGAATAAGTTATTGAATCTTATTTCATTATCATACTTTGTCAACTCTACTACTTGAGTGTATGATCTTCAAGCTGCCTTAAAAATCAAATTATATTTATCTTATTTTATAGGGTTTCTGTATTGATGTGAATTTATGTTGCTATCTTTTGGGCATTCAGAAATCGAACTTATTTTGATGAATCACAAATATTGTTCTAGCTCAAGTGTTTGGTAAACAAGAAAGAGATGTCAACCAATTGGTAAACTTTTGAATAAAAAATTGTTTTCGTGAATAAAAGCTTGAAGGCCTATTTTATGACACGATGCAATTTAATTTGATCAATCTATGTCACGTTCTCCTCGCAATTATTAGACCTCATAAAGGCCCTGGTTGATCGAAGTCATATAATGGAGAAAATATTTGATCTTAGGCACCAACATAAAAGGGTCGTAGAAAATAATTTCTCCATCTAATTTGGTAAAAAAATAATTTATATTAGGAGCTGTTTGAGCATGTAGAGGCCAGATTGAGGATTTGCAATCACAGCTCTTTCTACAAGACTTGTATTAGCGTAATCCTCTTGTATCTTTTTTTTTTTTGGGACATGGTAATCCTCAGGAGTCAGGAGTCGTGGTTCGTTTTATTATGGACTAATGGATACTTTATAGCAACAGAGTGGCCCATTTGATCTTCATTCACGCTTTGGTCATTTTATTGGATTTCTCATTAAATGATAAAATAAATAAATTTCATCATTAATAAATAATAATATTTTACTTATCCAAAAAAACAGAGGAAGTATTGACAAATTTTCAAAATTCAAGATGAACCAAATGTAATTTACTTAAATTTATGTTATTAGGTTAAGTTTGATGGACATAATTGTTAAAATTGAGTTTTGGGAAGTAAATTTGAAGGGTATTACGCTTTTGACAATTTTAATTTATATTTCCTCTTATTTATTTATTTTCAATTTACTGTCTAAATGTATAGTGAATTAAGCTCACCAGCCTCACAGTGAAGAGGGTTTTAGGACTGTCTTGAGAAATCAGACTATTAAAACTATGTAAACTAGATCATAAATAAAGGTAAATTAAAGTAACAAAAATTAATTATGTACACGTATAATTCTCTCTCTCTCTCTCTCTCTCTCTCTTCTCTCTCTCTCTCTCTATATATATATATATATATATATATATATATTATTTTGTATTAAAAATTAATTACATTATTTTAAAGAAGAGGCCTATTATAAATTTGTCCACCCCCTCCTCCTCCATTCTCATCTCACGTTTTGATGTGCAGCTGCCATCACTCACTTTTCCTTATCCGCTCTCAAATTTGGATTTCTCAGTCCTTATCCTCCCAACACGAGCTTCACTATCCACCACCGCGGTTGCAGGTGATACCAGAGCTCCAGCTTCCTCAGGTTTTCGATCCCTTCTCTCTATCGCTCAAGCTATCCTAATACCTTTGTATCTCTGTTGTGTAAAGGACTGCTAGTTTAATAGCTTCTCTTTGGTTGTGGGTATTTTGTTTTGGTTTAGCCTGTGCATGGTAACAGGTACCATCTTAGAAAAGCGCTCGTCTTTTTGGCTAGTTTGGTGGGAGGGTTTGTTTTTTAGGTAGAAACTGAAACAAGTATTTTGCAAAGAATCTGGCTTTAAAGGGCAACAAATACAAGAGATGTTTGAAGGGGAAGGCTCTTGGAATTTTTTTCATATTTCAAGAGCATTAATTTTCAAATGCTAAATATGTTTTCATTTGGGGTCTCTCAGGAGCAGATAATGGGACATTTGTGATTTCCCGGCAGTTTTAGGCATTGTCATTTCCGTTCTGGGCTGGATTTGGCCCCTGGCCCTGGAGTGGTGAAAATTAAGTTTTCATTTTCCAATTGATGCAGTGACCTCTTTCTCATTTAAGCGTGGGACATGATGCTGCAAAAACAGAGTGCGAGGAGGGGAGGGATAGAAATCTAATTAAAAAGAAAATAGAATAGAAATGACATCTCTTACCTTCTCATGGTCATGTATGCTTAAAACCTATGAAAAGATGACGATGTTTATGGGAAAATGTAGCAATTAATACATGAATAGAAATATATCTTGGAGTAGGGAACAAACATGTTTCAGGAATTGAGAAAAACAGACCTAGAATAGGAAGAGTTCCTAAATGATGAGTAAGAGGCAAGAGACGGAAGAATTTCACGTTTCAAGTCATAAGCTAACACGCATATACTTCAAAGCTAATTGAACAAAATATATATAGGAACATGGTGGAAAAATCAGGATTAGGATAATGATTCAATCAAAATTAAAGACAATTTCAAATTATTGTCTTTTGCTAGTCAAGCCAAATAGATGTTCCTGGCTGCAATTCCGGATATCAAAACTAATAACTGGAACAGAAAATTATGGGCAACAGTTTATTGATGAGAGAATCTTTAGATATTCTGGACAGATTTTTGTTCAATTGTAATGCCAATAATTGATTTAAATAAATGGAAATCTGGGGCACTGCACAAGAATATTAGAGTTTAGGTTTCATTTATTAGTTTATAGATTCAGTGAATGCAAGCTACATAATGGATGTTTGCAGTAAATCACATCCTTTTGTTTTATCCCCTATCATTTTCCTGGCTGTTTCTATGCTTAACTCATGCTAGGATGTACTTCAAAATATTTGTTTATGTGACCTGTTTGTGATCTGAAAATTATTAATTCTTATGTATTTTAATATCCTTTGCTATTGGCAATTCAACTTTTGCTAATGATGAGTTTTCTCCGTAGGGGTACAAAGTAGTATGCAATCTGTAAGGTAGTTTTCTAAGAGACGGATTTGAGTAGTTTACAAACCCACTGCTTAAAGATTGGCTCATTCAGGCCATTTTGCCTTTTCTTTCTCTCACCCTTTTCCATAAATTTCTGTATTGCTCATCTTGGAAAGGCAATAACACCAGAGCTGGAAAAAAATTGGTTGTTTCTTCCATGAAGTCTGTTTCTTTGGGTTCCTTCCACCTTATTTCACCACCATTATGCAAGTTCTACCCACGCCTTCAACTAAAACATCAACATATTTATCATCAATATTGCAATGATCTCAATCTATCATCTATATCTCTTACATCCTCATTCAGTAAGCCTACGTTGCTGCATGCCACTGACTCAAATATTGATGCTCCAATTTCTTTTCCTGAGGGAGCTGTGTCTGTTGTTAACTTTGAAGAATTTATTGAGAAGGATTGGTCTGTACTTGATTTTGATAAACCCAGTTTGGAAGAGGAGTCCAATCGAAATATTGATCGCATTATTTCTGCTGGAAAGATTGAAGAAACTTCAAGGGTTTTGGTTTCAACTGGTTCTGAAGTGTTTGTAGATCGCTTGGTTGATTCATCTCCCAAATTTCTGCTTGTTGTCCATGATTCCCTTTTGATATTAGCTGGTGTTAAAGAGAAATACGATCAGGTTAAGTGTTGGCAAGGAGAAATTATTTATGTTCCAGAGAAATGGGCTCCCTTGGATGTTGTCTTTCTTTATTTCCTACCTGCTATGCCCTTCAAACTTGACCAGATTCTGGGTTCTCTGGCTAAAAAATGTTCACCTGGTAAGTTTTCTGTTAGTTTAAAAATGTAAGCTGCTCCTTTTAATTGCAATTTCTTCATTTTTCTGTCCCTTACTCCCTTCCATTTCTTTACATATTGGATGGTAGTAAACCAGATATAGCTTCATTTATTTATTTGTAATCTTGTGACTTTTTACAAGTATAAGCCGATATTGCATTCTATCTCTTCACACATCCTGGACTTCAATTCTGCCATTCACGTTCAAGACAACAAAAATGCTTACGAATCTTGTAGAAAACTTTATGGATTTTTTTGGTGCACTACTTCAAGGAGACGACTTTTGTTGAATTTGCTGTCAAGATGGTTCATTGATTTTGGATTTTATTTTTTTCTGTAGGTGGAAGGGTGGTTATCAGTCATCCCCATGGGAGAGGAGTATTAGAACAGCAACGGCAACAATACCCTCTAGTAGTAGTTTCTGACTTGCCTGATAAAACAACTTTACATAGAGTTGCTGCTTCTCATTCTTTTGATGTGGCTGAGTTCGTGGATGAACCTGGCCTTTATTTGGCTGTTTTGAGCCGGTCGGTGGCTTAAAAGCTAGAGTAGATATGTAATTAAAAGTTTATTACAGATTCATTTTAAATTCACTTAAATTTGGTTGGACCTGTCTTGTGGTTTTTGGCTTTATGACTGTTGCCGAGTATCTTGAATGAAAAATATAAATGAATTCAATTTTAAAATCTATAATGTTGTACGGCACTAAGAAGTTTCCCTTGCATTATTATCTTTTTTTTTTTTGAACTAGCTTTTGCATTATTTTTGAAGGAGTATCCCATGCACCCGTTTTTGTCACAAAACTCACTGTTCTGTAGGGCTTTTGCCTTTTGGATCTTTTATAGTATTTTAATGATTCCTGCAAGAGGGGTCTGAGTTTTTCTGACAAGAAACGGTGTATAAGTTGCATTATGTTGAATAAAATACTTGTTCTCCTACCAGTAACATTGATGATGCGGCAAAATTGGTCGGTGTTTGGTTGCACACCTGCTGTGCATTGTATGTTGAGATCTATCTTCCAATGCATCGTTTGTGGTCATTAGACTTGTTTTGTTTGAGGTACTGCATCTAGTCTGTTGTTTTATCTTTCAAATTCGAGCTTGTTTGAGTCTTTAAGATCATCAACAAAGCTTGTCCCACAGCTATTCGTGTATTGAATATGTGCGACAGAAAAATCACCAGCTAGAGCAAAGCAAACGTACCGCATCAATCTATTTTGAAAATGTCCACAGAAAAAACCCAGTATAGCTTTCATTATCAATTGATTCTGATTCCAGCATGACACGAAGAGATACTTCATTGCAACTCGGGAAAGATGGGGGGTGGGCGGGATTTGGACCTCACACAAAAAAACCTTCAAAATACCAGCACTCTCACAATCATTCTCTACACCAGATGAAAAACCAAAAGGCAAATTGGGTAACAATAAACTAATCAAACTAAAGGCTATAATTGGAAATTGCTGAAGGAAGCTTATTGCTCACCAAACTACGAAGGTACTCAACTCTCCATTACCATATATTAAGATAATGGCTGAACTCCACAACAGGCACCTTATACCTCACTTTAGCACTCTAGAAAATCGAAAATCTTAAGCTACTGCTTGCCGCAAACAAGTTGTATTCCTCTATGTTGGTAGTCTCTTTCTTATTGCTATCATGATCGTTCTCCACATGATCTGCCAAACTTTTTGAGCAGAAATTCCCAACAGCTTCCCCGTCTGGAGTTGATTCACATCCTGTTGAAAGAGCTAAAGGCCCACCAAAATGAAATAAAGAAAAACCACTGTTGTTCACTTTTGACTTGGCAGCATTATCATGTCTAACTTCCCCATTCAGCGCTGATTTTTTGGAGTTAGCTCCAGCTGGAACAACCTTTTCTGCAATAGATCCATTAACACACTCTTGGATTGAAGATGGCTCAGAGATTTGATTCCGTTCCTCTGGTTTTAAGCCTTTGGCTCTGGCAAGTGGCTGATAAACCGGAATAGTGGCATGGTTGAATAGGGGCATTGGATGCTGTAAGGCGCCATACTGCAAGCAGAAGCGTGGGTCCTCATTAAAGCCATATCCAAGAGGGTCAGCATATAGATAGTGATTTTGGTGTGGGAAGGGCATCAACCTATTTGTGGGAGCTGCCGTCCATGACACTGAATTTTGATTATAATAACCCATTGTTGATGGAGCTTGAAAGACTGGAAATTGTATATTGTGGTTTGGCACGGGGGGAAGCATACATTGAGACACAATGGTGGTGGAACAACCATTGTCCAAATTTTGGGCAATTTCCATCACTGGATTCCCCGACACATCACTTCCTGTTCTATCCAAGGATGGAACAAATGGTGGCCTGCTTGCCAAACCTTCACCATTTGAATTGTGAATTTTCTCCAGCCCAACTTCATGACAGTCAGACAAGCCATTTTTGATGCATGCTGAACTTTCTCTTCCTTCACAGTGTTGGCTAGCATCTTCTGAATCTGACGTGGTTGAGGATTCCGTATTTTCACGGTTTGAAGAGGTTGTATTACTGTCACCCTCACTTAGGCATGATGAGCAGTTATCAGAATTAGAAGTGCTGCCTTCACTGGGATCAGATGAACTTTTCAAGGCAGCGCCTCTGGTTGGACATATTTCAGATTCCTCAGAAGCAACATCTGTGGAGCTGCAGGAAAGTTCAGTTTCTTGAAGAGAATTCTGACAGCCTTCATCCATTCTGCTTGATCCCTTCAAATTACTGTCCCCATAATCAACTTCAAATGAATTACTAGCTTTACCGATAGATGATTTGACCAGGTTATTATCAGACTGAGCTCCTTGAACCATTAAATTGACGGAACTCAATATAACATCAGAGTCTGAATTACTACGGGGATACTTCTTCTGCAAATCCATAGGTTCCCAGACTTTCTTTGATTGACGCAAATCCCTTCTGGTATAGTTCCCTGAGATGATTCTGCTTTTGGGTCTCCCACTACTGTCATGCATAAAGTCTACTTGATTATACTTACCACCATGATTAGACTGCTTAGATGTATCTACAGCAGATTCAGACTTACTTGTAGGTTTTGTCTCCTGAAGCCTACCCATAGGAGAATGTTGGTCAACCCTTATACTATATTCATTATGCAGGCTACAACTGCAAGAATGTAAGTCATATTTTTCGTTCATCCTGTTGTTGGGACAATAGAACTTCTCATTATACATAGAACCACTATTTCGACCATTGGATTTTGGACCATTTGTTCTTAATTTCCTATTTGATCCATTGATCCCCATGGATGATGCCACAAAAGCATCTCCACAATGTCTTGGCTCAGATCTACCAACCACTGCACCATTTTCTGAAATAACTGCATAATGGCGTCTGTCAGACCCCTTCATAGGCATATCCAGTTGAAAATCTTTCCTAAATCTTAGTCTCTGACGAGAAAGCTTTGATTGCTCAACTTTGAAAGTACCAGGCCCATCTTCTACATTGGAGATTTCTCCATCACCATAATCATAAGAGTGGTTTTGCATTCTCAAAGTACTACACCCAAAATAGATTTCTTCCTCTTGGATGTTAGGAGATTCATTCTTCAATAGATTAGCATCACCTGTTGCAATAACTGAATCCCTGCAGCTAATAGGATTATTTTCCTCCATATCAACAATTGCAGACAATTCTTCCTTTGAGAATTCAAGAGAGCCAAGAGCATTATTTGATTCAGAACACATTTTTTCTTTATCCTTTCCTTTCAGTCTTTCTTTCCTCCGAAGTTTTTTCACTCTTTCTTTTGTCCTCCTCCTCTCCTTGCGTTCTTCTTCTTCAAGCTTTTCCTTTTCTTCTTCTTCAAGAAGTTTCATCTGTAAGAAATTAAATAGTTAGGATTTTGGAAGTGTTATCCCAAAATTGAATAGTTCTGTATTTTTTGTCCCTAAATTATTTTCATAGAAGCATAATAATTAAGACCTGCTTTTCTAATGTGATAATTTCTTTGCAAGCCACATGAACTCGTTCCTCCAGCAGTTTTAGTGCAAGACATACAAAGATGCTGTGTGCATTTTGGCGTGCTGTTCCTTCTCTGAAAGCCTTTTCAACCTGAATGAATAACATAAAGTAAGCAGTTGAACAAGATAGACACACAGAGAAAATCATAGCAACGGAGTCTAAAATACCATTGAATATACTTTATTTAATTATTTGGGTAGATCATTAACTAACTTGTGCATGATCCAGATTTTGAACCCCAGATCTGACCATTCATGATATCTTTACATAGAGAGTGCTAGTGTGGTACAAAAAGAACCCAAAAATGGATAAAGTTGACCCCTCGGCTACCACATCTTCTCTGATTGTCATCAACTGATCTACACCTTTATTTTTTAATTGAATTGCACATGTGCTATCTATAATTTGCGTTGAATCTATATTCATTTAATGCATCTTGACTGACAAATAGACAAGGCTTATCTGCACTCCCAATTTCATAGTACTGCGGTCTTGTTTTAGGAGTCATTGAATAAAATCTGAGGAACACTCTCCAATATGAAGCATCTACCTCTAAATGAATGGAAAGGCGGTGGGAGAGATCCCAAAGTTAGGGATCAATCTTGCTAATGGAAAAATTTACCACATTAGTCATTTTTTAATCTGGATATCAGCCTACACCATAACTGCCTCTCCAACTTTTGCTTATTTTGTCTTTGTAAATATTAAGTTCTGCAAAACGCTTTAACATGTAGAGTAAAATTAACTACAGAATGGCATGCAGTGACACTCTAGAGTAGCCAGACTTCAGATCAATTCATTGTATTGTCACTATAGTTTCTTTAATCCAGCAAACCTGACCAATCAGAAAAAGAGATGGTATGCCCTAAACTTTATCCGCATTATGAAGGGAAAAAGACAAATGTGAAATAAGTTAACAGTTAAAACTCCTAATGCAATCCAAAAGCAAAAGCTGATTGCCATTACCTTCCACAGTAAAATTCCATTAATTATATCCAGTTGATTCCCCCCTCCATACAGCACCAATTACACAGTTCGCATGCCGACTATCATATCATCCTTAATCAATTATGGATGAAAAGACCTCAAAAGACAATATATAAATATGCCAAGAAGGGAAAGTATGTAGATAGACTATTAAGAAACAAAATATTGTCAAAGCTAAACGTGCCTGTTCTTTAAAAATAATAGTAGCAGCATCTAGAAGAAATTCCCGAGCAAGTTCTGGGCTCTTTGCATGCTTTTGGGGACGGGAGCATTCTCCATCGAGCTCATTTCCATCCTTGTCCAACGAATCATCATCCTATAGCCGTACATTGTAAAATTATAAGATAAAGCTTATTCTAACCATTCCTCCGAAGTGATTTTAAAAAATACATGAATAATGGACAGCAAGGAAACCTATTTCCTTAGTGGAACTTGAACTACCTCATCTTCCTCTGCCTCTTCAGCATGCTCAAAGAATCTTCTGATGTTTTCCCCTTTTGTGATTGTAACATAACCATCCCCTACGATTAGCCTGCAATGTACACATTGTTGACCCTTTAATGCATGAGCTTTGACAGAAATTTCAGTACATCGTCCATCTAGCTTCCAAGCTCGGAGGGTGATGAAGCAAGCACTCAATCCACAAAGATCTAGGCCATTGGCTTGAACGCATCCATTCATTCCAACATTTTCAAATTCCAAAATGTCAGATTTTCCTTCACTTGTGCCAACAGCCCACTCAAAGTGATGGTATGATCCCACAGTATCGGCAAATGTCTGTCGCCAATCGGCTTGAATTGCGTCGTCAGTTACCTGGTTTAGCCAAATGGATAAATGATGTGCTTGGAAGAACATCTACTCTATACTCACAGGTAGATTGATAAAAGATCTTATAATTACAACATTACTGTGTAGTGCGTACTATGCCCTTGGAATCTCAATCACAACATATTTTACAGCATAGAAATTTGGAAATCAGACCTCATACTGAAAGGCCGTGTCAGCAACACAAAACCAACTGGTGCAACAAGGTTCTCTATGCATGCGTTTCAGTTCTTTGAGTTCCTTGAATTCTCGAATAACATTTCTTCTACAATCTCTGCAAAATCTCTTGCTATCAAACCTGAGATAGAAGGAAACTTTTTAATAAAAATGGAAGAATGACATAAAAGCTCATTGTAAAACTCAGAAGTCAATATGTATAGGTACATCAGCAAGGTCAAGAGAGATCTCAATAGATGCCATAAAGCTGCATTGAAGCAAAGCTCCACTTTGAGTCTAAAATGATGACAATATAAACTAAATCATTATAGTAATTGAGGAATAGACTTTTCACTTATACATTTCAATTAGCGTGAGAACAAAGTGTAGGAAAAATGGCTAAAGAGTAGAAAAATAATCACTTTTCTACATATGTTTTATAGCGAGAAGACCCACATGATGATAGAAGTTAACTAGCTTTCTGGAGGAATACAACAAAGCCAACAATGACAATATGTTGCAAATTTGAAATAAATGGTATGGAACATAAAGCTTACTTAATACCTATCTTTTGTTGAGAGTTCAAGTAACTCCAGAATGAAAGATACTAGCATAAAACACTGAAAATAAAACAAGTACTATCATGCGAGAGGCAATTACTCATTAGATTTATGATAATAATTTCCTACTTATATAAAAATAAAATAAAATTTGTGAATATTTTAAACTATCAAGATGAGCAAGTGCAGAACCCCTGTTCATCACTCTACTCCATAAAACTTTTATTTCAATATCTAATGAAACATTGTTCAAATTCTTTCCCTGTTTCCATGTCCCTCTTAACTCACATTCCATGTTTTAAAGATCTAAATGATACAGAATCCTCAACTGTGTTTTTGTCAATAAATCCCTTACAACAAGAGCACCATAACCTTAAATTATTGCATAAACTACATAATTGTCTAAACACTTCAAAGAAATAACAATTATCGTTTGAGTAGAGAATGCAGTTGGGTTCACTCTTAAAAACAGCCTATAAGAGTATTTATATTTTGCATAATTGCATGACAAAAACTCTTTAACAAAGTGATTTTTATATCTGATTTCCCGTGTCTAAAGCCCACAAAGTCCTTTGTTATCCAACCACCCAGACCTCCACCATGTCTTGAAATGAAGACTGTTCTATAACAATCTGAATAATTTAATGTTTTGATAACATACTCAAAATTCTAGAATGAATTACAACTCTATAACTACATTGGTTAACAACTTTTCATCACGCAATGTCAAAACTATCCTAAGCAGGAATCAGGATAAAAACCTTCAAAATCAGATGGACTCTGGCAAGGCATGAAATTTATTATATCCAGCCCTTGGCTGCCCCCTGGGTTAGTGAGCTCCCAGACCCCACATAGGCAGACAGAATGTAGGTATATTTAGCAGAGAAGAAGTGGAGACACATAGCATCACTGACAGACATATAATAAGCCTCTCAATGCCGCTTCACCATCACATTCTATCTTTGACAATGTATTAATGGTTCTGCTTAAAAGTCCATGAATCACAGACATTTTCCATTCAACTGCCTGATTACGAAACAGAAAAACTTTTCCCTTAATGCAGCATTATATTTGAAGCATGCTGCTGTTCAAAATTTTTAACTCCAAGCCTATGAGGGAGCTTCCAATTCAACTTTGTAACATCAAGCCAGTTGGACAGTTGTCCTATAATCCAAAAGATAGCTAGTCCATTACTAATAACCTGCATGTGAATGGTAAGGAATATCAAACACTCAAAACCTTTTTGTTTTTGTTTTTGCTTTTGCTTTTTTTCTAAAAATTAATCATGGGAAATGGAAACCTAAAGAACAAGGCCATATTCAGGATACTCAAGTCCGTCAGATGCATTTCCAGATTCTCATTCTTTGTATATTAGTTTCAACTGTAGACTATTTTCAGTATCAACATTTACATCAGTATTCCAGTGCTAGCAATTTGTCACTTATCTAAGGTTAACGTAACATGAGGAGTGTACAAATGGATAGACACCTGTACATGAGTCTCTCAATAAAATCTTCTTCCTTCATCCTTAAAAGAGATTGCCTGGTCTCCTCTCCAAGTGCTGACCAAAAATCCACCAATGTATCACATGAAAGTCTGGCAGTATGCAGTGCACATGTTTCCCTTGTCCCATGCCCTCTGCCATAACTCACTATTCCTTGGCTTATCCAACCACGGCCTCCCCCACCACATGCATCAGGATAAAGCAGTTCTCTTTCCCGCTCCCTTGCACGTGCCCCATCAAAGACCTGATATGAGCAAAGTTAAAATACCAAACAGGAAAAAGAATTGAACTGAATTCCAATACAAGAGTGCTGCACTTACAATCTGCAGTCCTTTCAGAGAATTTGAATACAAGTAGCAATGCATAAGTGTCAATGAACCATCACGCATTGTGGTCAAACCTCCCCAAGGATGGACAGATGGATCTTGCATTTCATCTGAACAATCATTGATAATGTTCGATCCACCATTATTCTGGCTTTTCAAACCTCCAGATCTGTTGCAAGGAAAGTGAGCAGCTGCTCCTTCCTGTGGCAAAGATTTCCCATACATAACAATCTGCAAAAAACCTTCAAGAAGTAACCCATTGCACCTAGAGCAGTACATGTTTTTACGAGCTTGCTCAAAGAGGGTTTGCTTGTCTATCCTTAAGAGTTCCTGCTGAGCTTGTGGTGACAGCTCACTCCAGAACTGTATAACAAGAATGTAAATCACCTTATAAGAGACAAATTAAGCATATTACAAATAGCAATTTTATCCAGAAAACGAGATAATATATGTAACATGTTCTCGGGCCAAATTAAATTTCTGGGACTTAATAACAGTGGACTTTTTTCCTGTTCACCCCCTTTATTCGTGCAATTCCTTTTGTTGCTCACAAGCAATGATAAGTCATTATCTCAGCTCCAAAAATATCAGAATCTCAAGCTTGAGTGTAGCATTGTTTGTCAAAATGATAGATATTACTCAATGTGTAACTGAATTAAGTAATTTGATATATTAGAATTTGCATGTAAATCAATTTTTATAGCCTTTAACAGTCACGGATGTAAAGATACGAAAGAGTAGACAAAATCTCATTCATTAAACACAAAAGACTGAATTAAAAATTAAAATTGCATCCAATAATAATACATCTAAAACCCACTAATGCAATCAATGAATTGTTTCAACTGCAAGATCCAGTACAAAGTCAGACAACCTATGACTGTTTATATATTAATCAACACAAAACAGCCATCCAGTGGCATCCCAAATTAACAAGAAATATATATGTATCTAAGGGAGTACAGTACCTTCTGGAGTTGATTGTAGCCAACGTCGTCACTATTCTTGGACCAAAATCCATTGGCTGATAGCCTATACTTCGCTGATGACCCATTACTGAATTGGTCATTCTTTTGCGCTAATCCGGGCATTTTTAAACTCCAAAAGATGCATTCACTACCTCCATTACTTTACTCCACAATTCCACCGCGTAAGAGTCCGAAAATAATCTAATTTTAATTGATATCGAGAAATTTATATGAATCAGATATTCGACTAAATAAGTACAACAAAACAAATTGAAATTAGCAACAATTCATAGATCGACCAAGTCCTGCGACCAAAAAGGTTTCGTCTGGATGTTAATACGATCGAAGAGGCAACAGAGATCGGAGAGGTGTGAGAATTGTAAGAGATTTAGAAAGAGAAAAAAGTGGGGAAGTAGGAGTTTTTGGTTGATGAATTTGAGATTTGGTGCCGCGTGTGAATGAATGTATTTGTGGGGAGGAATTGGATTGATAATGTTAGCTTCGTGGAGGCACGGTTAAAGTGACCCCTGACTTCTGTTACATAGCATAACAATTTACAACATTAACGGGGAAGAATAGATTATAAAACAACGATTAGGGGAATGAAAATTGGTGAGAAAGAAATATTAATATGCAAGATAAATATTATCAGTATAACCGAATCTGAAAAAATGAATTATTTTAGGCTTATAATATTATGAACTCGGATTTAAATTTTAAATTTAAGTTGCAAATCAGTTTTCTTTTTATCAATTATTTTTTAAATGCATTAAAAAAAAATGCTATTTTGATATATTAGAAAGGAGATCTGCTGCCAGCTCGAATTCTAAGTTTTTTTTTTAATGCAAATGATGTACATAAAAATTTGTAATTTCTGTAATAATATATTTATTATTAAATATAATTATGTGATATAATTTTAATAATTAATTAAATTATATTATAAAAATAATATTATGTTTAGTATTTTATAATCTTTTATTAAAAATTGAATGTTTAGTTAAAATAATTTATATTAAATAAAAAAATTAAAATTTTCAACAATAAAATTTTAATATTCTGTTGAATGTTCAAAAAAAAAAAAGTTTTAGAATTAAGTTAAAATAAATTATGCCATCTAACTCATGTAAATTATTTCCTAAAATTAATTTTTATTAGGTAATCGATAGTTTGTCAAATATTTTTATAATATAATTTTATTAATTATTAAAATTATACTATATAATTATATTAAATAATACAACATTATTATAGAAATGTATAGATCTCTATGTGCGTTATTTGCATCCAAATGCCACGACTTTGGTTGTAGCACCACTCTACTTAAGAAATATTAACATAATTTAAAACTTCATATATATTTTTTTTTTTTGAAAAAAATCCACTTTTAATTTAGAATAAAAATACAACATCTATTTTTGGTACAATTAAAACAAAAAAAATTATGAATACTATAGAACAAACAAAATTGATATAAAAAGCTTATACGAATGAGGTCATTCTTGAAACCACTTGCAGTTGGAATGCAGAAATAGTGACGACATAGTGTCTATTCGTTACTTTGAATGACGAAAGATAGCCTTACACTTGCCGTGGCTTATAATTGAATATAGGCCAGTTTTTTTTCACTAAAAGTACATAAATTTGAACTTTGAATTAATTAAAATATAAATTTGAGCTTAAGCCTGAATTTTCTTCGAATAAAATTACAAATAGAAAAATAAATGTTAAAAGTAAACTTCAACTACAAGTAATAAAAATTTATAAATTAGAGTTGGGTGAGGTAAAGTTACATTTTTTTTTTCCCACAACACTGTCGGATAATTTCGCTTTTAGCCCCTTAGACCAGCCACCCAAGGTGGCGGTTCTGTAGGATGCAGCAGCCTTGGCAGACAAATGTCCTCTTGCGTCGCTCGCGGTTGTGTCTCTGAGCCTCAGTTCTTCAGCATTTTGGCGTCATAACATACATGTGTTTCAATTAATTTAAGGGAGGGTTTTAGTGGCATCTCATTACATGGCAAAAGGACATCACGGTAAATTCAGGTTAGGGATAGCTCCCACCGGAGGTACAAATGCAGGAGGAGGAAAGTCAATTATCGACGGAGAGCATCCACATGCTATATATTAATTTCTATAGATATATACTTTTATTATATGATATTTTATAGTTTTCATAACTAAATATTAAAATAACGATGTGACAATGTTATTAATTGTTATTTACGTCTGGCTTCAAAAATTAATTAAAAGTAAACACCGTTCAAAGTGAAAACAATGGAGGCAGTATGTGTCGCGAATAGAAAATTGATGTAGCTGACTGTAAGTGATCCAATTTACATGCAATAATTAAAAACTAAATAGATTTTCAAAGAAATAAACGTGCACACACGTGAATATGATACACGACCGAGTACAAAAAGCTCCAATGGGATCGAAACACTCGGACGAGACACAGTTGCAAAAGAAGTCAGCCTTCCACCACGCCCAAGGCACTTTCCTAATGGGTTGAACTCAATTAGCCAGCGTCTCAGTCCACTTAGCTTTGCCACCCACTATCTGCCTTACCTTGCAACTTTTTAACCATAATAAGCCCAGATAATTGATCCAAAGTTGCAACCCAAATAATAAAAACTAACGACCGAATGTCTTTTTTCATTTCCTCTCGCAAGTCGACACCCTATTGCCACCTGACCCTTTGTAAAAGGGTAGCTTGACTTCCCACCAAAATGTTCAACTTTTTAAGGGGGTTTTTTTTTTTTTTTTTAAAAAAGAGAATGGACTATAAATGCCTACCACCATGACAAACGATGGTTCCATAATATCAAAACATATAGTTGAGCTGAAAGATTAGATTTTTTTTGAAGAAAAATTATATTTTGGCTTTTCACATATAGATAAATTTTAATTTTAAATTTCTATTAATTAATTTTTTTAATTTAATCCTTACAATATAAAAATTTTATACTTATTATTAAAATTATATTTTTAATCATATTTATCTCACTTTATATATGAATTTACTCGATAAGAATTGGACATGGAGAAGGAGAAGGAGATGAATCAAAACAATCACGGCTGGGAGTTCCGGACAATAAACTCGGTAGGGCATCCAGCCAAGTATGAACCAGAAATGTGGGTTCAAACAACCCAAGTGGACGTGAAAGTTCTCTTTTCGCATACTCTCAAATATTTCTTAATTTTTCTTGCCTTTGATGCCTATAGGCCACAATTATGGGTCTGGTGCATGCATTACGGAAACCATCGAAACATAAGTTTCCAATTGAACTAAAGCTCAAGCACACTGAACCATGCTTAATACATTCTGGAACAATGGAAAAAATATCAAAAAGTGACGTCGTTGAGTTACAGATTGCACACGATCAGTAAGGTCAGAACGTCAAGCATTAGAGTCTGGGCCAGCCGGTTTGGAATTGAGAAGTGGCTGGAGAGCTTTGACAACAATCGTCATATTTGGCCGAAAGTCAGCTTCATACTGAACACAAAGGGCTGCAACCGCTGCCAACTACATATACCCATCAAACAACATTAAGATTTAAGAACCTCAATATATATTTTTGTCTAAGATCAAGATAAATTTAAGAGAAACACTAAAGAAGAGAACCTTAGCAATTGCCTTAGGCGGATAGTCATTGTTTAACTTAGGATCCACACATTGTTTCACTTTGTCTTCACTCAGCCTAGGAGTTGCCTGTAGTACTAAGAAAACATATTAGCAGAGTAAACAATAACGGAGAAAGAACCAAGGCCATTAAGTCCCGGCTGCATAATTGAATAAGGGTCTTCCAAGACTCTGTTGTTCATGACATACCCAAGTTACAAGACTTTGTTGTCCTTTGGGCATTGTATGGTCGACTGGTTTTCTTCCTGTCAAGAGTTCTAAAAGCACAACTCCAAAACTGTAAACATCGCTTTTCTGGGTTATCTGCCCAGTCATGGCATACCTAAAAATGAAAGCAATCATTTTAGAAATACAAAATTATATCTTAATTCGTTAACATGAAATTCTTTTTCCACATATGATGTATAGTGTTTACTTGGGATGGAGTCCTAGAGAATAGCTAACAAGGTAGACCCCACTTGTTTTTATCACATTCTATATACTATATTCTTCATTTTGTTTAGAAAATAGCTATACTTAGTTATACGGCAATCATTGAGCCCGCTTCACGTTAATGGGAAGCAGTTATAACTCATGGAACTTAAATATCGTCTTTTTTTTCTTCTGAAACAAGTATGCAAGACTCGGCATAACCGAATCTGTGGTCAAACTAATCAGGAAGGTAGAATTCAAGAGCATACTCTGGAGCATGATAGCCAAAGGTTCCCAATACTCTAGTTGAATGTAGCCGAGCTGCTGTGTCAGAAGACTGATTTGTCAAGCTGAAATCGGCAATCTTGGACGTATAGTCATCAAACAGCAAGACATTGCTGGATCTGACATCACGATGAACTATGGACGGCTGACACTTTTCGTGAAGAAATTCGAGGCCTTTTGCTGCACCAAATGCAATTTTTACTCTCTGGTGCCAGCTAAGTACTGGACCAGGTTCAGCCCCTTGTACACCTTTCCTTCCTGCATCAGTCAAATCCCACTATTTAATCAAAGCGCATTTTTTTTTGGAAAAGTCTTATAAAGAAAAGTCAGTTGCATGGTTTAGCCTACCATGTAATATATCATGCAAAGAACCCAGGTTTGCATATTGATAGACCAAAATTATGTTGTTTGCCTCCAAACAATATCCAATCAACTCCACAAAATGCTCATGCTTTAGTCTTGAAACAACAGATAACTGCATTACACAACGCAGAGTGTGACAATCTTAAGTACCAAAATCATTGCCTCAATGGATTTACATTCTTAAATCAAAATCTCACCTGGGCTGCAAAATCGGAGTCTGGTTCTGAAGAACTGTTATCCAACTTTTTGATCGCTGCATCCTGCCCACTTCTCAACTTTGCATGGAAAACCCGTCCATAGGAACCTTCTCCAATCAAAGCCTTCGAACCAAAGTTGCTTGTTAACCTATTTAACTCGTCCAATGGTATAGCGGGTATCTCAATTGACAATTCTTTCATTGGAGCACCAGTCTTGACAAGATTGCCCCTTGGCTCTCCTCTCTCATCTCCTATATTCAAACAAGGTTACAGTAAATCACGAGTCATTAAGACATTTCTCCAAGAGGCTTATGAGACGTGCAAACAATGTGATGAAGCATTATGTAACAATTGCTTAGAGATATTTGCGAAGTGTGTATGTAGCACAAAATTAGGGCACTACAGTCTAACTTCAAAAAAGATTGGACACCAGTTCATCATATACAACGAGAGTCTGATGTTGCTAATGAAGTCTTAGAACACTCACTGCTGTCAATAAGCTAAAGGTGTATATTACATGCCTTCAGTAATAGAAGAAAGAAATATAATTAGATATTGTAGAGCATAAATTCATGGTTTCTATAGTTATCTTAGCCGATTAGCAACTTTCCAAGTCAACAAATTGCAATAGATAAGTTTCCGGTCACGTAACTCGGAAGGAATATACATCCACAATAGTTGAAGATGCGTGCTGAAAAATTCGAAAACAGAAGTTTAAATAGACAACTTCCAATTCTTATGCTTTGGCTTTTGAACTGATTTTGTGATTGACAGAGCAAGCAAAACTCTTTCCGGGCAAGCAGGGAAAGAACGGTGAAAATATTATATGCTTAAGCCAAGTACAAAGAAAATAATAAATAGATGAAAACGAGCATGTTACCTCCTCCGCCACCGTATGTGTTACCCCCTCCAGGTGGCGCAGAACTGTATTGGTTTGCAGGTGGGCCACCGAACTCCTCCTCCACACCACCGCAGCACAACATACTTCAACGTAGTCGAATCAGCAGTCTCAATAAGCCATTCAGAGTAAATGATGTTAAATGAACTACCTGAAAGTATTCCACGGATCAAAAGTTTTCTACCGCATAGCTTATTCAAATATTATTCTTTAAATATTAAATTTACTGCCACCCCCAATCTGTCTATGAATAAACAAGTAGGAATAAAACGAGACCCCTCGTTTTAAAATAAGAGAAAAACAAATATTTGTGTTTGAAGAAAAGGGTTTGGGGAAAAAATGGTTGTCAAAGGATTGCAGAAATCTCATGTACTTCTCTTCTACTAATGAGATAATAACAAAAGATTCTAGTTGTCCCTCCCTTTTTTTTCAGGTAATGAAATTCCCCGTCATGTTCTAATCTCTCCTAAAACAAAAATTATCTAAAGAAAAAGCTTTCTCACCCATCATGAAATAAAAAAGAAAAGATAAAGACATTAAAAGTTTAAAAATGAGTTTTAGCAATGATGAGAATTGAAAACAACCAACCAAACATAGAAACATTCCGCAAGAATAATAACCATTCTGGTTTTATCAAAACTAGGAGAAAAACTAAACATCAAAAAGAAAAATTGCATGTAACCTGTTCCGGATGAACCCAAAAAGCTCAATGAGACAATGATGCACAAAAATGGCGGAGAGAAAATTTCGACCACAAAGAAAGCTGCGAAGAGTGAATTATAGATTCTGAGAGAAGAATAAGAATGCAGGAGGAGGAAGAGAATGGGGAGGCAGAATAAGTTTATTTCCTAACTCCCTCCAATGAAGCTTCGTTTTGGAAAGGCGCTTGTTTTTCTATTTCCCGGGAAAGTCGCTTCGCTGATGAAGAGTATAACCGCAAAAACATGAACATAGCTTTCTTCCCCCCGGCCCCAACCTTCCAGGGGGGTGTGCGTGCCCCCACGATCGATGCACGTCCTTCGCTTCTTACTATTTTAATGCATCTTCATCATTTGTTATTCTGATCCAACGTCAAAGAGCCGCATATAAGAAGTTTATACATTTATATTAATACACCCTATCAATACGCCATCCCCTACCTGTAAAGTCGTTACCTGCAAGACTTATACCTTGTCTTTCTGTCTGTCCAATTTTTTTCTTCCTCTTTCGTGTATATATTGGTTTACTATATTTAATGGTGAGATTCAAAGTTCATCTCCAGTATAAATCGGCTATGTTTCTTAAAAGCAATCAAAGAAAGCGAGAACTTCTGGAGAGGACCCATTGACCTCCCTTTTCCAAGGGAATACTAAAACAAATATATAATAGTATGCTGAGTTCATGAATATTAATATACTGCAAGTTTAGTCTATGCTGGTTGATCACGCTACACTTCCTTCATCCCCAATTTTATTGATAATATATGTTTCCCTACGTGCCCAACCATAATCTTCGCGCTCGTTCATTTCCATCGCATTTTTTGGTTCGGGTGTCATTTCTTTCCAAATCATTTACCCCTTAATTCTTTTGAAAAAAATTAAATTTATCTTAAAATATAATTATTTATACTTCTTTATTATTATTAATGATATTTAAAATATATTGATACGTAATATTTGATTCTTTCAATTTTAAATTAATTACTTATTTAATTTTACATATTTTTTAATATATTGTTTTATAATATAAAAATTTAAATATATTATATATTTTATTATTTGTTTAATTACAATTTGACCACAATTAGATTAGCGAATTAAGAATTACTCCCCGGATAAGCTTTATAAAACACTGTTCTATCCAGAGCCATGTTTATCCTAGAGTTCCATTTTTTTCTGTTCAGACTTCATAAGCACATAATTTTTTATTATTTCCTCAAAAATAATAAGAAAGGAAAGAAACCTTAAGCACACTGCGTGGAAATGAAAGATCGAGAATCTAAATAAGTAACGCTTCATTCTCAGACAGAGAGCAAAATCATAATTTCTGGCTCTGTACAATCACAGCAATAATATATTTACATTTCTCAGTCTTCTTTCCATATTCGACCGGTGATCCTCAACTTTAACTCCTGCCTATCCCCACCAGAAAAATAAAGAGCTAAATTCCTCTGAATGATAAGTCCGTCTTGACTGTCACGAACTTTCCTATGACTGTCACGAATGCTCCTTGGAATTCCCTGCCATTTGAGTTTGCGGCCATTTGCGCCAACCTCCAAACTGTAGTTGAATTTCTTTGCCTCCTTGTCATCACCCATGAATCGTAAAAAGGCCATATATACTGGAGCCATGCCAAGCTGAAAAGCCTCGAAGTGCAAGCAGAAATGCCTTCCAAAACAATTGAAAACCTGCAAAGATGAGACTTCAACGTGTAAGTATTAGGTGTAGATTATTAGACTAAGGACATGAAGATGGTATCTATTAAGGAGATAAAAGGTGAACCTGCACATGAGACAGAAATGTTTAGGAGCAAATCAAGGGGGAAACATTTCCACCCTGCAATTAAATTAAATTTAATTAAATTATCATCAAAAAGTCAAAAGGTGATATCTTCCTATGTGAACCATGAACCGATACTTTGAGAGCTGTTTTTCTAAAAGCAATCCATTAACAAGACTAATAAGTTAAATCCCAACACCACTTGAAGAGCATTTAAAAGGAGTGCAGAAGTTCACATATTTCAAGTAAAGACAAATATGGCTATGCTGTGCGCATGCAAAATAATTTTTTTAGGAAATATGATTGAAATAATTCACCAATTGAAATATCAAA
Source organism: Gleditsia sinensis (assembly GCA_037074535.1). Taxonomy (NCBI): domain Eukaryota; kingdom Viridiplantae; phylum Streptophyta; class Magnoliopsida; order Fabales; family Fabaceae; genus Gleditsia; species Gleditsia sinensis. The sequence continues at coordinate 7,931,323 of CM073473.1, forward strand.
ATACCATGCAAAAGTGCTAACCAACGACGGTGCAATATATAAAATGGCTTACAGTTAGCATCCATGTAGCATTTTCAACTTCGTGTGGATTTGATTTGACATATCGATGGTTGAAAGTACATCCCACATGCATGTCAACCCTGTGATCATCTTTGAGATGGGCAACAAGAGTTGGAATGTCACCCATCACAGAGCACTCAGATCCAGCATAGGGGCAATTGTATGGACGGAATCGACAGTTTTGCTCATGCTTAAGCTTGGTGTAGTATGGGAATATATCAGGACAACCTAGACTCTGATATCTGCAAGGAATCTCCAATGATTCAGCCACTTTCTCCAAAGCCAAACACCTTATATTTCCAAGATCGTAGTGACAAGTTGGGCAACAATTATGCATTCCGATCTTACAGTTTGAACATAGAGTGTGGCCATTTGGGCACTGAAACCCATGTGAGTCATCAAGGAAAAGATTAGAGTATTACTAGATAATTCCACAGTAACAATGTCAAAGGAAAATAATGATGAAAAGTTTCAGTAGATTCTGAGACACCATATTATTTATAATTAATGGAAGGAAACATATGATCAACTAATCAAAGAGGTATTCAGATTTTGAGTATCAGCGATAATTTGAGCCAATCTAACAGTACTCTCAGTGAAAAATCAAAAGGAAGAGAAAACCATCAGGTTCTTTGTAGAAATTATGTTACGCTCAGTTGACAGCAATACTAAACTAGCAACATCTAAATTCAAAACAAAAATTTGAGTTTCTTTAACTGTTCCCAACCCACCTAAGTGTATATCAATATTCAAAACCACTCTCCATAGCATCAGGCATCAGGCATCCCACTCCAACTGAGATAATAATCAACTGGAATCTGCAGTCTCATTCCTGACTTCCTTTCGACAAATTCACTGTAGAAAGTGCGACTATAAGAGCATGTGAACTTCAATTTTCAACTGTTTGTTATTGCCTTTCTATGTTGCTCTACAATATTCATTTATGTAACAGTAAAAAATAAAGAGAAAGGAATGAAGAACACATTTCTCAAATTTAGAATACTACCAGGTGACTCAATTGAGCAGACAAAATAAAATAACTTCATCAAACCCCAAGGACTCATGCCATTAATCTTCCTTTTCCCTACATCTCTCCATCCATCTTAATCAAATTAACAACTAAATCAGTTCCACCTTGTTTTCAGCAATTTCAGAAGGTTACTAAAACTAAGTTTAATATGCAACAGCTATAGGCTGCATAGTGCACTGCAGCCTTTTCTAAGTGGAGGAATAAGTAAAAAAACTACTGACCGGAAATGTGCTCATCCCATTTGACAGATATGAATAACAATGTACGCCTAAATCTAGCTCATCAGCGCATGTTTGCACAATACATTAAGGAAAATGGAATTTTTAAAACACAAAGTAATAAATAAAAGTGATTTGAAACTGAAATGGAAATGCCAGTACTGCACCTGGTGAATTGGGGGATACATCATGTTGTTGCAGACAGGACACTCAAGCAAGTCATGCACACCGTTCTTGGAATTAATTCCATGTTTTCCACCCAACAGAGCGCTAGTTTTTGTAAGATTACTATTACTCTTAGCCTCAGATTTGGCCTTGGCTGTTTCATAATCTAAAAATGTCCTGCGAGACTCAAGAACTTCTTTGTAAGTGCTGCCCCCAGGAGACATTGCTGATCCAATGTGCTGTATTTCTCCTCAATCACTAGGACCCAAAAATCTACTTTAATACTCCAACCTCTTCTGCTTTGAGTTCTTCATAAACATGCTACATCTGTTAAACAGCAATTTGATGATCAACAAATAAAATGTTACATTTGTAAGCAATACTGGTACTACATTAAAATTGCCCTACATCTGGGGAAAGAGATCGAAGAACAAGCAAGAAGAATTAAGGTATTACTTCTTCCTCAGCCAGAATAATGACCTTATGGAGTTCGACTTTGAGGATTATAAGGTTGGAACAAAACTAACTTGTGTTCTTGTTGGTTTACAAGCTAAGTTATGTTCTCATACAACGTAAACAAGGTTGTTATATTTGACTGCCTGATCCCTTCTGATCCACATATCATGTAGATATTGAGTTTTTTTAACAGTACTCTACACGATTCACCAGTACAAGAAAAGAAAACATTCATGAAACATGAGAACAACATCATGCGACATAGTACCACCATAATGCAATCCAGTACACTAGACCTCTCACTACTAAAACATTCATAAATTAACCATAAATGATGAATCTCCAAAAAAAATTATAATTTAGTATTTGGAATTAGTATTCAATAATCTTTAGAGCAGAATCATAATATTCTTTTGCATATATCAAGCAAATGAGATCCTTTCATCTGCCTTGCAGCATGCTTCTTAGGAAAAAAGTCAAAAAGTATAACATGTCTCTGTTAACAAGTAATATACCTTTCCAGCTGCTAAATTACTATGAAATTGTTAAAAGTTACTATTTGAATTTTCGAACTGCCAAAGCAAAAATCATAACTGCAACCTACAATTTCATCCCAGATGCCCCACATGGCTCATTTTACAGCAGATCCTTCGTATCCAGGAGAACTTCCAAAAATCAAAGACAACGCGATCAAATTTTACACTGACGCTACCATCTAAATGAAATATTTCAAATTTATGTTCCCCAACAGAACTCCTGCCTATCCTTTTATTTCTTTCCCCCATTTCAATGAGCCATCAAATCAATCAAAATGAGATAGAAATCCACAGGAAGAAAACAAAGACTCAGAATTCAAACAAACAACATGTTCTGGTTGGATTTGGCATGATACTACCTTTCCCGATGTAATCCAAGCAATCAAAAACCGAAACGAGCTGGGTAAAAAAAAGGTTGGTGGGGGGGGGGGGGGGGCTGTTAATATCTCAAACATCCAATTAACGATTGATAAGTCACACCGCGTTCATCCAATAGCGACCTATACCCTCATATAGAAACAGAATGCAATAAAATCTGGCACATGACAGGCAAAATGAAGACAAATCCCAAGACAAGCATCCAAAAGGAACAGAACCATTACCAATCAGGAGAAAAAACAAAATCACGAGATTTGAACAAAGATCAAACAGAAAAAATAAAAATAAAAACAGATACCCAGTTGAGAATTCCAAGCCTAATGTGTCTGCATCCCAAAATTCAAACTTAGACATCTGGTTTCGCTCGAATATAAGGAAAAAAACAAACATAACAAAAGATAAAAAAAATTCAAACGATAAATATATCGTACCACGAGCTCCGGAAGTTGCGCATATTACCCCGGCTATCAAGATTGAAGAAAAGTGTGTCTTGTTGGTATCGATGCTGACCATCAACGCTCCTTGTTGATGTTCTGGGTTCAAAATCAGAAAAAATTTCTTTTGCCCTGTTTTTATTTATATTTTGTTTTCTGAGTTTTCAAAAAATAAAATATTCGCCTTTGTGTGTCGTCTCTACCGATACGTTCCCAGCGGTGGACCAGTGAGCCTTCCCGCACGCGACGTTTGGAAACAAACAAATTTCTTTTCTTTCCCCCTTTTTGTTTAACAGAGTTTGCCCGTTGACGTTAATTTTCTTGCATGGCTTGGGTAATTGCTTTCACTAAACTTGATGTGTGTTGAAAGCTTATAATATAATCATGTTCCCCGTCATTTTAGGACTTCTGTCCTATTTTACCTGTTTCCAGAGTTACTGAGTCCTCACTCTGCTCCCATTTTTTTCTTTTTGATTTTTTTTAAAAAAAGGTGCAATTAATAGGATTTTTTTAATAGAGAAATTGTAGAATTTTGAAAAATTTTGCACTTTTGATTTGGTAATTGATGAAAGCCAACCAAAAACTGCATCGGTCTAAACGAAGGGTTAACGACCTTACTAGAACAGAATCTCTTCCATAGGCTTCTACCTCTGTACCGTTCCCTTCTAGTTCTAAGATCTAAACGAAGGGTTTAATTAAAAAGAAGAAGGTAATATTAGTAACACGTGAGCACAACAGATACAATTATTTTTATTAGTACTATTATTATTGTTATTATGTGAGATAAACTTCTATTCTAAATAAATAATTAAAGATAAATTTTGATATAAACATTACTATATGAAATTAAACCTACGTTACAAGAAAATGTTTTTCCCCACCCTAAACTCGTAGACTTAAACAACCTCAACATTGCATTGGCAGGAGCACCACCTCTCCTGTATTCCTGGTGTCTGAAACGCAGCCGAACTTGTTTGTCTCTCGTTGGAAGTGAAGAGACATCCTCAGTTATTTACTTGAATTCTAGCTTCACAATGGGGCACTTACTTACGGTACTACTTTTCAGGTCAACAACTTTCGTCTTCTGTTTGGACATTTTCTAAATGAATGTGTCCTTAACATTCTAATTGGGTATTATTATTATTATTACTGTTTTCGTTTGTTGAAGCTTTAAACGAGAAAATAAAAAGGGAATCAGAAAATGCGATGTTTGGTAAAAGAAAAGCTTGGGTTAATCAGCACTTGTTCGGGTTTCACGCCGGGGGTACTCCTTATACTTTTTGTGTCTACTTGCAATTTGTTCTTATCTTAAACATCTTCTGTTGGTTGGACACCAACCAAACCTTCAATTAGAACCATTAATGGCAATATACTTTTAACTGCATAATAGAGGCTTTAAGGTATAATTATTGAAGTTAGCTAAAGTTGCTTGCATGTTTCCTTTGGAAAAAGAAAGGCAAACAATAATGTACTCAGCATTGTTAAAATAAAATTATAGAGAACAAACAACTGGGGGTTCAGCAGCTTAAAGTTATGGAGAACAAAAATATTATATACAGGGGTTGATAGTTAGTCCTACTTGTATTTGTCTGCATGCATTACTTGTAATACGATGAATATTAAAAGTGGAACCCACAAGATTAGTTTCTTAAATAATAAATTATTGTTTTTGCTTTATTAAATTTCATCCAGGCCTTAGCACAAACACCTGTTCCTACCTAAATTTTTATCAATTTCGTCATATATGATCTAACAAACAGATGTAAAAGAAATTGATTAAAAATCACTCATTCCTAACTAAATTTTATGCTTAAAATTGGCTAGTACTCGGAGTGGAAGTTCCGAAATGTGAAATCTTAAATTTAGTCTTTCTTTTTTGGGGGAGAGGGATCGATGAGTCAGAATCTGAAAGGGATAATTCACGAAATGTCGAATGCCATGTGAAGGCCCAAGGAATGAAAAATCCTTGGTTATAATGACCCATAATGAGCCCACACATAAAAGCACCTAAATTACACAGTACCTACCTGAATAAATGCCCAGGTTGCTAGGTTGTTTTTTTTTTTTTTCTTTTGGTACAAGGTTGCTAGGTTGTTACGTGTAAACTTATGTGCTTGTCTTCGAGTAAATTATAATTGGTATTGTTTTATTATGCCGTAAGAATATTCTTCAACTAATTTGAGTTGATTAATTGATATTTGAATTAATGTAATTATATTTTAAATGACTATAAACTATAATTTGTCACTTATTTCAAATTATGAACAAACAATTTTACAAACTTACCGTACCTACTACTGGGACTAACAGGCTTTACTTATATGCGCAATATTTTAGAAGTTTCAGCTACACGAGAGCATCAATGTCTGTTAGAAGAAACCTTTGTTTTTTTTTTTTTATATATATATATATATTTTCAATATACATAAAATTTTTGTAAAAAAATTAAAATATAAAATAAAATATTATATATTTTTATTAATTCTTAATTTTTATATTTCATAAAAATATATACATTTTAAAAAAAAAATCATAAACTTTGTTCTTTAATGTCTTATACTATTAATTATTTCTTTCAAACTATTTAATCTTTCTATCCTCTACACGGTTAATATTATTTTCACATACATAACAAATTTATATAATGATAATAAAGAATTATACATCTATTTACTTGATCTAATAAATATTTATGTAAACAAACTTAATTTGATATTGAGTATGAAGTTAAAATTCATTTTGTAGTCCTAAAAGCATAGTAAGTGAAAACATTTAAAAAGATAGAAATTCATATTTAGAAAACAATAATTCAAGTGTTCAAGATAAATAAGGAAAAAAGATATTAGATATATACTACATGATTGTAAAATTATTTGGACTATTAAAATATTAATTTCGTTTATTTAGAAAATTAATTAAAAAAAGTTCTTTAATTTAATTTTACCAATATAAGAACCTATTTTAAAAAAAATTAAAAAGTAATATCATAAGATATATTAAGGGGCATAAGCATGTAAAATAGTTGGAAATTTAAAAAATCAGTATTATAAAATAAAATAAAAAAGACAAAAAAAAAATGAAAGAATTCTTTTATTTTTTTTATTTGCTTATCTTTCATAAAAAATATTTTAAATATTTGAATTAATTTATAGTATCTTTTTTATTTTTAAAATAATTTTATTTATATTTTTATAATAAAATAAAATAATTTTATAATAATTCTATTAATTAAAAAAATTAATATTTTATTTAAAAAAATATTTATATATTCTTTTAATAGAGTAAATAGTCATATAATATAGAGAGAATCTTTTATTTTTAAGACAAGTTTGTAAAAAAAAATTATAATAAAAATATTAATTAAAATAAGAGAGAATAATTAACTAACTATTATTATTAGTGTGTATATATTAATTTATTTATATTTATTAAAAATTTAATACTAATAAATTATTAATTCTAATTTAATATTTAAAAATATCTATCATTTATCATAACAAATTATTTATTAGAAAAAAAACTATTAATTATTTTTTAAGTAGTTATTATTAAAAAATACTTGTTTATTTTTTGTAACTTTTTAATTTTTAAAACATATAAAATCAACACTTCCATTTTCCGCGCCCACATAAAAATCAAAAAGGCACTCTCTTCAGTGTTATAGTTCGCTCCCGTACTCCAATCAGAAAAGAAAAGAAAAGGCTCCCGCAATTCTGCGAGACGCTTTTCTTGGTGGCTCATAGCTACCACAATGGACGAAGAAGACCAGCAGAAGGTTGCAGATCTGGTCAAGGAATTGGTGCTTCGATTGCTGCCTCAAAATCACACATCCGATTCACGAACCACAAACCCTAACTCCTCCGACTTTCAAAAGTCTCTTCGCTATGCCTTTCGCATCCTCTCCAGCAGATTGACACCCTCCATTGCTCCCGACTCTGCCGCCATCGCTGAATCCGTAAAGCGCCGCCTAGCCACTCAAGGTAGGTCCTCTGAAGCCCTCACTTTTGCCGACCTTTACTCCAAATTTGCTTCAAAAACCGGCCCTGGCAGTGTCAATAACAAATGGGCAGTTATCTATTTACTCAAAATTATATCGGAAGATCGCAAAAACATGAAAGCCCAATTGGATACTTCGGTTTTGTTGCCCAATTTGGCATTCGCTGAAAGCGAGTTGGCTAAGGATTCTAGGATTTTGCATAGTCTTGCTGCTCAGGAGAAGGGATGGAACAATGGGCTTCTCTTGGTTACCAAGGATCCTGATAATCGTCGTGATATTGCCTTCCGTGAGTTCGTAAATTTGGTTAAGGAAGAAAACGAGGTCTCCGAAGACGTCTTGGTTAGGGATGTGTTATATGCCTGTCAAGGAGTTGATGGGAAGTATGTGAAATTTGATGACAACGTAGGTGGGTATGTTTTATCAGATTTAATTAAGATCCCTAGAGCGACTAGGACTATGGTACACAAGCTTTGTGAACAGGGGAGGTTGTTTAAAAAGGTTACAGGGTATATATCGCAGAGTATGGATCGATTTCCAGCAAAAGATGTAGGAACTGTTGGGCAGGCGTTTTGTGCTGCATTGCAAGACGAGCTCACAGAGTACTATAAGTTGTTAGCTGTGCTTGAGGCACAGTCTTCAAATCCTATTCCATTAGTATCAGAATCAGCAAGTTCCACAAATTATCTTTCACTAAGGCGACTAGTTGTTTGGCTTGCTGAGCCAATGGTGAAAATGAGGTTAATGGCTGATTTGGTTGATAAGTGTAGGGTTTTAAGGGGTGGGACAATGGCTGGTACAATTCATTTGCACGCCCAACATGGTGACCCACTGGTTCATGAATTTATGAGGAGATTACTGCAACGAGTGTGTTCTCCACTTTTTGAAATTGTGAAAAGATGGGTTCTGGAAGGGGAGTTAGAAGATATATTTGCTGAATTCTTTATTGTAAGTCAGCCAGTGAAAGCTGAATCTCTTTGGAGAGAAGGTTACAGGGTCCATGCTGCCATGCTTCCTTCATTCATTTCACCTTCTCTGGCTCAGCGCATCTTGAGGACTGGTAAGTCCATTAATTTTCTTCGTGTTTGTTGTGAGGATTGTGGTTGGTCTGATGCTGCAACGGAAGCTGCCACTGCTACAGGGGCCACAGCAAGAAGAGGTGGTTTTGGCTATGGTGAAACTGATGCCCTTGAGTCGTTGGTTGATGAAGCAGCAGAAAGAATTGATAAGCATTTGTTGGATGTAATGTATGGAAGGTACAAATTTAAAGAGCACTGTCTTGCAATTAAGCAGTACTTGCTCCTTGGTCAGGGTGATTTTGTTCAATATCTAATGGATATTGTTGGGCCTGAGCTTTCTGAACCTGCTAACACTATAAGCTCTTTCAAACTTGCTGGATTGCTGGAAACTGCAATTCGATCCTCTAATGCTCAATATGATGATCCTGACATATTAGATAGGCTAAGGGTCAAAATTATGCCTCATGAAAGTGGTGATAGGGGATGGGATGTATTTTCCCTCGAATATGATGCAAGAGTTCCACTAGATACTGTGTTCACAGAGTCTGTGATGTCAAGGTATTTGAGAATTTTTAATTTCCTGTGGAAGCTTAGAAGAGTGGAACATGCACTTATTGGTGCCTGGAAGACCATGAAACCAAATTGTATTACTTCCCATTCCTTTACCAAGCTGGAACATGCCATAAAGTTGCAATTAGTTTCAACATTGAGGTACTGCCAGGTTCTTTGGGTTGAAATGAATCACTTTGTTTCAAACTTGCAATATTATATAATGTTTGAAGTCTTGGAGGTATCCTGGTCAAATTTTTCAAATGAGATGGAAATAGCCAAGGATCTTGATGACCTACTTGCAGCACATGAGAAATATCTACATTCCATTGTAGAAAAATCTCTCCTTGGAGAGCGTTCTCAGTCCCTTTACAAGTCACTATTTTTAGTATTTGATCTTATATTACGATTTCGGAGTCATGCAGATCGGTTGTATGAAGGCATTAATGAGTTGCAAGCAAGGTATACAACTTACTGTATCATCTCTATTATATTTGTTGACTACTTATATTTTTGTCTTAATCACCCTCAAGTTTTGCATATTGCCATGTTTGATATTTGACCTTGTCTTTGCTTTAGAATCATGGAATCCTCCTTCCGATACCAGAATAAATCACAAAAGCAATTGGGTGATAAGTCTGTGGAAGATGGATCCTGGATTGCTGATGGGAGGAAAGCCCTAACACAGCGTGCTTCTGAATTTCTTCGAAGTATGGGAAAAGATCTGAATGTGATTGCTGAGGAGTATTCATCATTTCAAGAGGCTTTTATTTCCCAGTTGCCTGTACAGCAGCATGTTGATCTTAAGTTCCTTTTTTTCCGTCTTGACTTCAATGAATTTTATAGGCGGCTGTGTCCAAGCATATAGGAAATATACAAATACCTTGAGGTTCAGGTCAAAGCATTGTTTCTACAAGAGGATAAGGCATCAATAATGATTTGCAACTTGCTAACCACATTTGTGTTTGACAAAACAACTGTATCAATACTAACTTCCTTCTGGACCAAACATTTCATTGGTCATTAATCGACTATAGGTATGGTGGATAGTTTGGCTTTCTCATTTTAGTTTTCATTTTCTGGCTTCATTAATGGAGGACCTGACTCTCGCTCCCTCTCTCTCCCTCCCTGCAGATGGTTTTTACTCCTTTCTGGTGGGTTGCATAGTAGCTTGTTGTGGTTGTGAAGGTATTAGTATTCAGATTTGATGTGACGTGGGCAGTATACAAATTAATTTTTTTGATATTTGGATGATTTATTTGGCATTTTCTGCGGGTTTTGCAAGCGGGGCATTGCAGAGATTGTACATCTGTATCATAGTTTTTGTACTGGCTGAATGAAAAAGAATGCCTAAAAATCTTGTTTCTGCATTACCTTGTCTTCTGGTTGACCATCTCTTCTCAACCGCTGAGTGCTTGAATTTTCGCCGTGGTATTTAAAAATAAAGCCACAGTTGTTCAAGTATTAAAGTTCTTGCCTTGCAACGAGAGCCTATTTGCAGGATAACTAGCTAGTCCTACCTGAAGAAAACATGACTATCAATGCAATTCAAATGTAATTCACACACGTTTATAAAGGTAATGCGAGATAATCTATTTAAATTGATGTAAGCTGAGTCCTCAAGCTGTAGAGTGAAAAGTCTTGTCCTATGATTTTTTAGTTGTTAGTTGTACGTGAAGAATAGCGCTTGTTGGTAGAGTAATTGCTTTGACTTGTTTTAATTGTAAGTTGTATTATACGAGTCGGAATCATTGTATTTCAATTTGGAGATCTGAGTCATGTGAAAATCGTTGTCTTGTTTTGGGTAGGAGTTTTCTTAGTTGAGAGATTTGTTACATTTTTTATTTATTTATTAAAATTGTCGATTATTTAAATGGAAATAACTACTGGGTTGGCTGAAAGTGTTGGGATTATAAGTAGCTGTAGCGTATTTTGAGAAGGTAGGAGGGATTCAAGTTTATGTTGTGGAGTTCTTGAAAGAGCAGAAAACGACCTGGACTAGAGGGAGGATTAACAATCGTGAGGGCAGGAGATACATGATATTATTCTTACCTGCTGAAGTAGCATCTAATTCCAAATATTATTTGGCCACATCAATGCTTCTTAAGAAAATCTTGGATGAAGACTAGCATAAGTTTTGTGGCCTTTGCCGTCTGTTACAAAGTGCTTTGTAAGAAAATTCTTTAGGTGGAAGATTAACTTAGATCAATCCATTTTATCAGCCGCTGGTGTAGCACTAATTCTGAAGTGATGTTCAATTTAGTTAAAGAAACTCATCCTTCAGATAGCTGTTCTCTTTTAGATATACGACCGTGTGGTAACCCATGTCTAATTTGCTTATCATGCTGCTGCGAGAAGTTTGGATGGAACTCGACTCAGACCTTTACTTTCAAAGCCTAGACTAGAAGAATTTACCATCAAATGGAGAGAAAAGAAGCCCTGATTCTTCGCAATTGAACATGTAACAATTCATAATTCAAGTTAAATTTACATTGGAAACTGTGTTTTCATCATCGAACAAACACTCCTCCCTCTAAGCACATTATTATAAGGACGGCTTGAGCGTATTTTTTGGAGCACTTATCCAAGGGGTACCTGCAATGGCAAATCTCCACAATGCATTGACATGCTCCGGCAAAGCGTATTCGATACCAACACGCGGACCTATCAATATGCTTTCCGGCTTTGGACCATCTAAGAGCTCTAAACCACCTGAGTCAACCATTTTCCTTTTCAGACATCATTGTATCCATTTGTCTAGTTTACATTTCAGACGTTGGAATTATGAGCTTACCAGGAGTATAAAGGGGATGGTTGGACCATTCCGTTGAAAGACCCAGTGCCTGACCAACCTACGATTTGGAAGAACAATCAGACTAACCAATTTCGAAAACTATGCTGATCTTTTGAGATATGCATAATCATTTGAGAATAATAATCAGTCACACCTAATTTGTCAGTAAAAATCGTGGCCTGAGGAAGAAGACAAAATGACGGAACTTTAAAACAGCAAATAGTTTTCTGTACTTTCTTCCTTTTCTTTCTTCTCCCCACTTTCCTTTTGTAAGAACTTCAATTATTATTAGGATCTTAGTAAACTCAATTCTATTATAGGAGATAGTGATGCATTTAAAAATTATAATTTACAAATGACGGCAAACTCTTTAAATTTCAAACCACCATGAATCAATTTACAAATCCAATATAAAATAATATGAAACTATGTACTGAACAGTAAGGTACAGTTTCCATTCTACATTTTAAATTTCTTTGACCATGAAATTTGCCCAGACAGACTAGCCTTAAATTGCAGCTAGTTTGTATTTCATGATCACAACTTGCTACAATGATATATTGATTTCCAAGCCTTCAGTTGTAGATAACTTTGACTTGATAATTCAAAATGGTGAGCAAATCACTAACCGTGTTGAGTTTCTCATCAAAAGCATCTCAAACAGATTATTAGGAGGAAGCGGGGAAGGAAAGGAAACTAACCTTCCCAGGGCCAGTAAGAAGTATTGGTTTCTCAGTTTTCTGACATCGGCGCTGCTGAATGACATCCAATCCTGTGATATTGTTGAGAATTATATAAACCTGTCAATTCTATTATGCAGGGCTTCCTCACAATGAGTACCAGCAAAGATATTTAGGTCTTTTTCAAAGAATTATATGACTGTTATTTGAAGGGTGATGAACAAAGAACCAGAGGTTAATGTAACAAACACGCTAAATGGCATTAATGGCATTTTGATTTAAGTTCTCTTGAAAGCCTCAACTTCCGAAAGAGGCTGCAATTTATAAGCTTATGAAAAATTTTCATTGTATGTACAACCATTACTTAGAGAAACATCTCAAGTTCTCTTCTTGTTTATCTGTTCTTTTCCTTCTAAAAGAATGTGAATATTGTATTCATTTTAAGAAGTCAGTTAGTGATCCTGAATTACTGATGATTTAGCATTTTATTATCTCTTTAATTATGCATTAAAAAAAAAAGAACAAAAACAAAAGAAAGGACCTTAGAGGACACCTCATTTATACATTGTAAGGTCAATGGTTCTTTAAATAAGCAGTGTAAAGCTGAGGTAAGCAGTGGAGAATGACTTCCTGTCAAAAAGACTAGCCCAGAGTACATGCACAATTGAGGAGAGGCTAAGCAGGGCATGACAGATGCGCTAGACTCTATTAATAACTGAATAAGATATATGAGCAAACGTATGGAGTATTACCACTAACGGGGGCGCAGGAACGAATCAAAACAGCAGCTCCAGCTCCTTCCTTGTCAGCAACAACATTTAGCATTATGTGGAGACCATAGCAGAGATAAACATACGCATGTCCACCAGGTCCAAACTACAAGTTAGTAACAAACCATTAAGAGAAATTACTCTATACAAGATTACTCAGCATCTTCAAAATCTTCGATAAAGGCAAAGATTAAGGTGAAAAAGAGTATCTAAAGAGGGAGTAAAGGAGGTATCTTACAACAGGGGCTGTTCTTGCTGTAATGCCAAATCGACCATGACAAGCTGAATCATTTGGTCTGTAAGCTTCCACCTGCCTAATATGTATTCCTCGTTAAATACTAACCATAATCTGCCCCACACCCCAACTCACACATACCGACGCATAGTCATTGCATGGTGCTAAGCAAAAGGAAAAAGGAAAAGACGCAATCCTTTGTTTTTCGTCTCTAGAGAAAGTATGTGAAACTGAAAGGGGAAAAAGAAGAATCAAAGAATAAAACAAATTACAATCAATATATTCGTTCTAATAAATGATAAGACAACTGTATGCTTAGTACCAAAAATAGAATCCCATCACATTTTTGCATAAAATCAGATTAATGTTCATGATACAATTGACTCAACTACTTCTGATTTCCTGACATTTCAGAGCAACTAATGTACAATTAGAGAACCCGACTTAGATATAACTCATATGCTTGAGTTCAGTTTACGAGATATAAAGTTTCATGAGGCATGTGATAAATTCCTAAAACATTGAAAAAGGCAAAGACTTTCAATGCATAAATTAAGTGTTCTATATCAGAACTGGGAATCCATATAAACAGCTAGTATTATCGCTTTGTACAGCACCACGGATTTATTTTGTGAGGTTTTAAACTGCAAAGCTATTCCCATAATAATAATAAAATTAGAAACTTGGCACTCGTCTAATCGCAATACAACGTAAAACTGGAAAAGGATAGGTGAAGGGGAATGGAGCTTACCTCAGTAATCTGAAGAACTACATCATCCCTGCGGAGAAGCTTTCCCAGCAAACGGGGGGCAAGGTCCAGCGCATCAATTTGAAAGAATTCTCGTGGCAAGATTTTCATTTTACCGAAAGAATTGTCTGATACTGGCAAAGCATCTAATGTCGGTTGGGGTTGGGGTTGGAGTTGAGACTTGGGTTTAGCCCTAAGCCTCATTGATTTGGAACGCAGACTCGTCCCAACTCGGCGGTCGTCGTCTGGTTCGGTTGCTTGAATGGGTAACCTGGGTTTTGCGAATCGTTTGAATCGCTGGGTTCTTTTCATTGACTCGCCGCGGAAGCAAAATGAATCAAACAAAGAAGCAGGTAGCGATGCTGCAGGTGATTCGCCTTGGGTTTTGGCGGGTATTGACTCCGGGAAAGACATGCCGCATCTCTGATACGATGCAATATCACGGTCGTTTTGGTTTCCTCTTTGATCATTACTTGACATCCTTTTTCCCTTCTACTAAAAATAAATAAATAAATAAATCTATAACTAAATGTCATTCGTCAATTAAATAATCTTTAACTCGACATGATGCTACTACTTCTTGATGTTTTATGCCTGTATTTTTATTTGTTCATTTTCAATCTAAATTATACACACACCAAAAAAAAAGCTATGGAGGATTTGGGATGAACTTTCTTCGAATTATTCAAGGTTTTTCTTTAATAAAATATTCTGATTTTCCCATGATGTTATGAAAACCACATTATTGTATTTAAAAGTGCCTCTGTTGATATCGAGTTAATAAGATAACGTAAATATATTTCTTCTTCGCATTCCACCCATCAAAATAAAAAAGTTGGAATTTATTTTTGTAAAGTGAATGAAAAGAGGGTGGGAAAGTGGAGACGAGTTCCTAGTAAGCTTACAAAGTAGTAAAAGAAATTATGATTAATAGTGGTAAAATTTAATCTTCACATGCAATCCCATTTTTTTTCCAAGTTATCAAGTTTCTTTTATTGTAAAGTTGTGAGAACTATTATAGGAAAGAAAAAAATAAATAAATAAATGTATTTGTGGGATGCAAGTAACATAAGCTTCAATTGTTGAATTATTATTATTATTTAATTCTTTCAAACAAACAGTGAACCATCTTAAGTAATGTTTGTAATATCATGTTGTAAAATAAGTAAATACTTTACCGAAGTATATGTGAAAAGATTTATGTAAAAAATTACTTTTCTATTGATGGATGGTAAAACAATAAAAACACCTCATTTTTTGCGAGCCTACCTTAAAACAAAGTTAGACATACATAAACGCAAAACACAACGTAAAAGAAAGAAGAAGGAAATGGGAAGCAATTAGCAGGCTAAGTTGTGGCCTGTGTGGGCCTTGGACGCTGGTGTTCCTGGACTCTTTGTGGGTCTAATTTTGTATCTACGGGAAGTCTCGTGGTTGTTTGGTTCTAGATCCTTCTGAATTCGGAACCCTCCAGACTTCGCCACAACCCTTTCTCCCCTTATTTATTCCTCATTCATGCCTTCTCTGCGCCCCAAACAAATTGCATAGTCCCAATCCACTCAGATCCTCCCGATCCCAAGTCTCTCTATTTCCCTTTCCCTTTCTCTCGGAGCTTCTCTCTTTTTCTCTGTTCTTCCATGGCTAGAATTGGCGAGGGCGACCAGCGCTGGATCGTGGAGGATAGGGCTGATGGTACCAACGTCCACAATTGGCACTGGGCCGAAACCGACTGTCTCGAATGGTCCAGGAATCTCTTCAACAAGCTTCTCTCCAATCTCACGGTTCTTGATGGCGAGGCCAACTTATACATCACGACCAATAAGGTCGACAAGGTAGAAGGCGAGGCCTATGTCAATGTGCGAAAGGGTAAGATTATCCCCGGCTATGAAATCAGTCTCGTAGTGTCTTGGGAAGGAGAAGCCAAGGATTTGGAGGGCAAATGTTTGCTCAAGGTCGATGGGACTGTGGAAATTCCCTATATCTCGGACGAGAATGCCGATGAGGATCCTGAACTTAAGGTCACTATCAAGGATGAAGGGCCCGTTGGCAAGAGGTTGAAGGAGGCAATGATTTCCCAGGGTAAGCCTTTAATCCTAGAGAAAGTTAAGGTCTGGGTGGAGGCTATGGCGAAAGGTGGGCCTGTCAAAGACGAGTTGGAGACCAAGAAATTAACTCCGCAAAATCGTGCTGCCTCAACTCCGGTCACGGCGGCAAAGAAGGAGGTTGCAATGGAGAAGGAGAAGGAGAAAGAGAAGGAGAAGCCCAAGAAAGGAAGTAAGAAAGGTTGTAAAACAATCACCTTGACGGAGAAGTTTAGTTGCCGGGCAAGAGATTTATATGAGATATTGATGGACGAGAATAGGTGGAAAGGTTTTACGCAGAGCAATGCTAGAATAAGCAAGGATGTTGGTGGAGAGTTTTTCATTTTCGATGGGTCAGTGACCGGAACTAATGTAGAGTTGCAGGAAGCTAAACTGATTGTGCAGAAATGGAGATTCGGGAGCTGGCCTGATGGGATGCAGTCTTTGGTAAGTTTTGTCTTTCTTGCATCTTGAATGATGTGGATTCCTTAAACATGGATAAGCATCGGATCAATGTAACAAGTGGAAATGAATTTCGCAGGTAAGACTTGTGTTTGAGGAACCTGAACCAGGGCTTACGATCATCAAGCTGACACATACGGATGTGCCCGAAGAAGACAGGTGAGCGAGTGATTATTCATTTTGTCGAGTCTTTCCTATCGTCTAATTTCACGGCACAAAAGTTTCCCCAGTTACTGAGCTGATTGCTTGCATATGCAGATACGGAAATGCCACTGTGGTGGAGAACACGGAGAGAGGATGGAGGGATCTCATTTTCCAAAGGATACGGGCAGTTTTTGGTTTTGGACTCTGATATTATCATTTAGTCTTTCATTGTTGTAGGTTTTTTTTTTTTGGCTTCCTTTCTTTCAGCAAGGAAATATTAATGGATTGACAATTGGATATTGTGAACCGTAATACAACTTTGGTTTATGTTGCAAATCCTTTCTTAACTTAAATATTCGTCTTGCTCACAAATGTTATCTTGTTCAATACCTGGTTCTTGTTTATCCATGGTTGTTCACTGTCCATGTTACTTGTCTACAGCAGCAGCTGCTGCTTTCGCTGTTATCAACTAGGTAGTCATACATTGAACCTTTCCTTTTACGAAATTGGGTTGGACTATTTGACTACGAGTATTGATTCCTACTCGTGACATGCTCACAAAATCTGAGCAATGATTAGATGTTTGCATCTTGAATGCAACCATGAATTTGTGAGTGAAGTACTTGTTTGAACTCTTCTAGAAATGATCGTTTAAATCATTCTGAGGATAGGCCTTGTGGGTATAATGTCTTGAGATGGCTGTGATACAATGGGGATGGAAGAGAGTGGATGATTCATTCTTTTCATGTTGGATTGGAGAGCTTGGTGTTTCTGTTTTCTTAGTGGATCAGATCTCATGAACACTCGAATTCGTCTGCATCTACGTATGTACAAAAACCAAGGAATGCACAAATAATAAAATATCATTTTATAACACTATAGAGGTACGTTCTTATGTGGTTTTGGAAATACGGAACGGATTATAGAAAATATTCATAGACGCTCCCGCCTCCAGGATTCTGGGATACTTATTTGGAAACGCCGTGTGAATAGCGTAGATTGGAATAACTAATCACTTTGTTGGGAGAACGAAATATTTTTATTCCCAATATTGTGCCCAAGATCAGTCTGTATGTCTTGAATAAATTTGTGTGTTTGAAATGATTTTTGAATTATATTTTGAAGTGATAAAATTCAGTTAGATTATTAATCTTATAATAATAATGAAGGATTAAAAAAATGTTATTAAATAAACTTTTTGTTGTGAAATTATATTAATTTTTGTAGGATGTAAAAATTACAATGAAATTTATATTTTTGACAAGAAAAAATAAGTTTCACTTTTGACTTGCGTTTTAAATAACTTGAACTAAAAAAAAAATAATTCGTTTCCGAATTCCAATTTTTAAAAGTTCCGAAGACATTCAGTAAGAATCTGGAATTTTTAGTTGGTTGATACTGAGAGGAAGTTATTTTACTGGACGAACAAGAATTTTTGTAAATTAAGCTTTATAAGAAAACAAATACAGATTTTCCTGGAAATTTGGCTCAAAGCTTTCCGTTCATGAACTTCTTCAACATTCTTTCCCCCAGCCGGTTCATCTACAGTAACAGGACTTAGTTTCCCTCGGATGTGTATTGTTTAAACAGTTTTGGGATTTCATTTGCGGTAGGACTCTAACAAATCCAAGGTTGGGTGTATAGAAGTCCAACTAAGTTTCTAAACATCCAATCACAAGAAATTATTAGAAGTAGCGTCCAAACAAAATAAAAATAAAAATGAAATTTATATAAAGTTATTAAACTTCTCGTCGCCTGAGAGATTCGAACTCTCGCGGGGAAACCCCATGTACTTAGCAGGCACACGCCTTAACCACTCGGCCAAAGCGACAATTGGCTCTTGGTTTCCCTTTGGAAATAATATGTAACATATCAAATAAAAAAACTTCACGCGACTGAAATTTCCATTTTACGGGGTTCTGTATACTTGAGGCTGACGCACACTGACGGGATGGGAGATAATTAGCATCCTTGGAATCGTCGATAAAATTTCATTGGAATCATCTGCTTCAGCATTTCAACTGGAAGTTTGAAACGAGCTATATCACATGGAATATGTAAAATACTTGGGCTTTAGGAGTTCACGTATTCCAGTAAATCCAATGATGGACGTACGTACTCCTGAATTGTTTACATAATATTGTGGGAAAACAAGTGCCTAACATAATGAATACCAACAAGAACTAAGGGATGGGCAGAATCATGAAGCTGGGATATTTCATGTCAACTTCCATTTAATTAAGAGATTACAGGAGTCAGCCACAGAATTTACGTTGGCGAAATTAAACAACATTATTGCTTGATGCTTTTATATCATCCTAGGTAGGAGTAGATAGCTCACCTAGCACTGAGAAGGAGCTGGGGGTGATCTAGGGCAATGGAACAGTCTGTGCAAGCAAACTGCTAATGGTCCGGGCTTTCCTTGTTTCGAGTTGACTATCTTCGTCTTCGTCTTCATGAATCCCATGATGTGGAGCTCTGTTGTTGGGAGTATAGAAGGAGTATCTGAGCCTGGACTGGTGGATGTGATGTTGACACATAAGGAAACCCTTGAGAGGAGGTTGCCCACACCTCCATCCGCTACCGTTGGACCTAGTGCACCTCTGCCCCTTATTCTTAGACACCTCAGCTCCATCATCATCCACTAGTACTTCTCTCTTCTTGCCTGCATTATTTTTCTTTTTGAATTTGGTTGAGTCTGTTCCGTCAAAGCTTGGCCTCTTCTTTTTGAAAGGAATCACTTTTTGCTCTGGAACCACACACACACGGAGACAGTAGACGCATTACTTATTATTACTGCCATAACAAACCATACAAGAATACAAAAAAGAGATATACGTAAAAGGTGTCCATAGGCATATAAAGAAATATGCGCATGTGCACTGCATAGCATGAGAGCGGGTGTGCAGTGTACGAACCAGCAGAGGAGGAAACGGAGCTCGCGGGTGGGGAGGTGTCTACGCTGCTGGGATCGTACCGTCCTCTAACCCTGCGCAGTGCGCACTCACAAATATTCAAATAATAATGATTATTCCATTTTATAACTTACTTAGGACTGAAAAATAATCAGAAGAAGATTATTATTAATGAAATTACCTTGTATGGGCCGCAGAAGCGCCTATGTGTTGCTGTGGATCCTGAAACGCCGAACAAGAAGAAAGAAACTTCAGCCGTTTTTGTCGAAAATTAAAACTAGGAGTGGGGTTAAAATATTTATGAAGTTTGAACCTGGTGTTTGGAATTGGAGTCACCGTGAATGGGATGCAGGGAAAGACAGGTGTTGGTACCAGCGACAACAAGGTGGTTTCTTGTAGGATATAAGGGGAAGGGTGGTGGAGGCGTTGAAGATAGACGATCTAATTCTACTGAAGGGGGGCATCTTTTTCTGATCCTCATGATTTCACTATGGAATCTTGAATGAATGCGAGTGAAGTTTAAATTGGGCGTTGGAAAATCACAGCAAACAAGGAGAGACGTGTTCGGAAATGAATGCGTCTTCCTATTCTCCACGGCTTCATGTATATACGACGATATTGACCGGGAGTGTTTACCTTTAACCACTGATCCTCTGACTCAGTTCGGAAAATTCACGCTCCGCCTGTGGGGTCCCCCTATTGCTTCCTGTTTTTTTGCCTGTGGGGTCCCCCAATTACTTCCTATTCTCCATTATTCTTAAAAAAAGCTTATTAAGACAAATTGTTTTATTTCAATAAATTTTATTTTTTGGGTGAATTTTTCAATTTAGTTTTTAATCCCTTTAGTTTATATAGATAATTAGATTAAAGATCGAATTAATTCTCAAATGAATATAGAATTGAACAAATCGGGCGCGATTCGGACCCATAATTAAAACTATGCCTGAATGTATCAGATGGAGATAGGCCTGACTGTATCAGATCCACCTTAGAACACCTTTTTTTTTGGGTCAAAAAACTCCGAAAGTTATGGGTTAACCAATTAAAGTTATACGATACAGGCATTGGCCCATTCGATATAATGTCTGTTTTTTTTTAGGGGGGGGGGGGTCAAATGTACCGAATGTCCAAATGATATAATTATCTTGAGTCCGTGCTTGAACAATATTTAAAAGTAGGCTGATGCCAATTCCAAGAAAAGAAGGATTTCTATTCTCAGAAAGCCAATTCCCACTGCGATGTCAGTGAAAATGGATCCTCTGCTGTAGGGTACAACACAGCACCGCGTGCTGTACCCCACAGCTGAAGGAGACCAGGCGACTGGTCTTTGGACCAGTCGCCTGGTCATAAAACACAATCAGGCGACTGGTCTTTGGACCAGTTGCCTGGTCTGAGTGAGAGAGGGGCACAGCACCGCCCCTCCCCCACTGTAGAGGATCCGAATCCGATGTCAGTAATTGTTAGGTTGTCTCGCTCATGTTAATCCCTTAAATAGTTGCCCCGGGCTCTATAGACCGAAGATTTCCTAATCCCGTAATTTTGTTCTTTGTGTTTATTTTCTAATTAATAACCTTAATGAGGGCGACTTGGGTGAAGTCGATAAAATTAAAATTTTAAATATTTTTAAAAAATTAATATATATTTTAATAATTTTAAAAAAGAATTAAGAGTCAAAACATAAAAATTTGAATTAACAGTTATCCAAAAGATTTATTATTATTTTTATTCACTATTTATCTTATGTATTTCTATTTTATTCAAAAAATATAAAAAATAATTTTTAAATAAAAATATAATAATTTTATTATTTATTTTTTTTTAAATTCATTTTAGAGTTCGTTTTAAGTCTTTGGACTGGCCCTTACCTTAATTACAATTTTTTTTGCTTTTAAGAAGATGCATCCATTGGAAAATACTTTCTTACGAGATTGAGAATCCTCTCGTTAAAAAGTTGGAAACAGTTACGAACCGAAGTACGTAAATCACAAAGTCAATGCAATGTATATTAGTATTTGTTTTCACCATAAAATAAAAAATAAAAAATAAAAATCCCTCATTCAAAAATTTTCTTTTTAAAAAGAAAAAAAAGAAGAGAAGAAACTTCTTAAGTTAACCCAAATCCTAAAGTAGCAATATGAAGTAAAGCAAGGGCATTAATATAATAAAAGGTAAGTGATCATTGAGTCTCTTCCTTTATTTGCATTCATAAAGCTATATCATTTTGTAACACAACGATGACATAAAAATAATATTGTTTTTTTTAATTTTTGGTGAGAAAATCTCAGATCATTTTGCTTTGGTAACACCACGAAGTTTATCGAAGAGCTGGAGATATAAAGTAAGTAGTAATGAAATGCATTGCCACCTCTCTCTTACGATTTATGGGCGATGACTCCAAGTACAGCGTACAAGCTCCTTGCTCGTGAATCTCACATATACTATGATCGGGGGCACCTCCACCTCGATGGTTCAGAGGTTGATATCGGCCTAATAACATTTTTAGATGGGGCCAGGCCATGGGTTCCAAGAAATTCTATTGGTAGAGGCATGAGGCGGACTACCTTAACGTTGAATTTTGAGCTGCGTTGGTTCCTTCTTGGTGACGTCTAGAATCTGCGTTGGTTCCTTTTATACATTTGCCACGTGGAGTTTCTGAAATCTCACATCTCTTTACACTGCCAACTCACATCACATCGTATGATATAAATTTCTCATAATTTTTAAATCAATATAAATAAAAATGTCGCATCACACATGTATGTAACATTTAACTCAAAATATTTATGATTGGATTTTCTTGCTTTCGCTTCTTCTATTGACGAGACTCTGCGCTGAATGAAAGCCGTTTACATGAAACTAACCCACTTAAGGAATTAATTAATTAATTAAATAGTCCCTGATATTCTGAGCTGCCACCACTTTTTGTGATAAATTCTGAAGGTGTTCAAGTTCACTGTCTGGTTCCACCCACATTTTCGTGCTTTAATTTGGGCGCACTCCTGGTCCTGATTTTGCTTCCCATCTTGGTCATCTCTGCTGTCAGCACCCACCATATAATTTGTAGTTTGGTTTCTTCCACTTGATCCATATGTTATCTATGAAATTGACACATAAAATGATGGAATCTTCGACATAAATGGAGACATGCAAATATATTAGCCCATATTTCCAACTTTAGCAAAAGTAAAAAAAAAAATTGAATTTTGTTATTTCCCACTTGTTTTCTCTTCACGAGTTTTGTTTTCGAGTTAATTAAGAATATTCAAGGTAGGGTTGTTCGGCACCTCAAAAGTTCAATTTCCCAACTAATACAAAATTTCTTTATAAAATATTTAAATATTAAAGTTTTAAAATTTCTGTATTATATAATTTAAACAGAAATATTTGAAAAATTAAAATAATTTTGTATTAAAAGATTAAACCAAGACAAAAAGTAAGGAAATTTAGTAGCATGCACAAATGAAAACGAGGTGAACCAGTCTAAAGACAGAAAAGAAAAAACTTACCACCTGAGGCTAGCTCAGGTGGTCTTGGGGGGGGGGGGTTATGGGAAAGGTTTGTAGGTTCGACCCACAGTGATGTACCAAAAAAAAAAAGAAAAAGGAAAAACTTGTTCAGTGATAGTAATTGTGCAAGCAAAACAAATGCACGGGAAACGAAGTGTTCGTGTCGACCGGTGGTCCTGGAAAATGCCGAGGAATTAATGTCATAAAAATGAGCATAGGGAAAAGCCACTGCTGGATCCCAAATTGGCTGATCTTGGTTCTCTTTTTTCCCAATATAATATATTTATGACGGAAGGAAACACATACACGGTTGCTTTAAATTGCTGAAACTCACAACTTTGTAGGAGGAATCGAACGTAGAGGAAGAGGACGTGGCTTTCCCTTTGCTTCGGTTTGTGAAAGTATCGGCCTTCGTTCAAGTGTTTGCCCCCAGACACCGGCTATAACTCTTGACAATATAAAATCAAAGCACATGCCTAATCGGACACGCGTTGGATCCATGTTATGCCGCTTCAACACAGTTTTTTGAATATTGGACACGGCGGTGGATCGCATGCCATGTGTCAAAGTGAGGAGTAAGTAGACCACGCAGGTATGCCGTTTGACAAAATGCTTAAACAGAACTTCCGGCAAGTATGGGCACTGATTTTTGATTGGGCAAAGGCGCAGAGTCAGCACAATTGTTATGATGTTCGGTGGGTAGAGCATAGTTGGTGTATGAATGCGACGTGAATTCAATGCTTTTACGACCGACGCCGCTGTAAAAACGCTAGCCCAATTGTTAAATGAGAATTCAAATTAGGGGGTACGAGAATGGGTAAGGCAGGGTGAAATTGAATTTTGTTTGCATTTTTGTAAGGCTGGTGTGTCAGGGTATGAAGAGAAAGGGGTGCGGAGGAATCAATCACCGACATCTTTCTTTCCTTTTAAAATTTTTGTTTTTTTTTTTGTGGGCACAAATCACCGACAGCTTGGAAGAGACTAGATTGTGACTGAGTGCAATGGCTTTGATCAAGTGCGTGGTGGGTGCGGGTGCTGTAGTACTTTGTTTGTATCCACGCAACGCCAATCTCCCCTACGCCATACTGTCTCCTTTATTCTGAATCCGTGACTCTCCAATGAGTGCTTGAGTTCATCCTGAACCTCCATTTTATTTTAATTGGAAGAAAGAATAGCAAATTTTTTTTTTTAAAATACCTTCCTCTTTAGTATAAGTTCGTTTTTGAATAATAATAATAATGTAATTTGAAATAAATGGAAGGAGTACTCTATACAATGGTTTTTGCTGTTTGAATCCCCCAACATTTTTATACATTTTTGCGATTTTCCGGAACCTGAGATAAATTTGAGACAACAGAAAACAAACATGAACCCCATCAAAATCACTTAATTAACTAATCAATATATATATATATATATATATATATATATATATATATATATATATATATATATTAAAAAAAAAAGAGAGCTTGCATGCAAAACACAAAACAGGCTCTCAGGTAGATCTGTGTTTTCATGTCCAACCATGAAATATTTATTCATAACATTAACATATATATTTAAGATTGAAAACGTAAGATTCGGCTAGAAATACTGTTAAACAACGTGGGAGCTAGAACCCTGTAGCAACAAATATCAAGGTCTTGAGTAATCCAAAAGAGTGACACGTTCGAAAGCGGATGGACTTGCAAGTATTTTAGTTTTTTATTTATTTAATTTTTACGATACAATGAATACATTATTAAAAGAAAAATATGAAATATAATTACTACAGAAAAATTAAATTAATAATAATAATAATAATATAAAAAAAATAAATGAAGGTTTAATTTTAATTTTAAATAAATTAATTTATCATTTATTTAACTATTTTATAATTTATTCAAATTAAATAAAAAATATTTAATACATAATTTTATTTAATAATTTATAATTTATTTAAATTAAATAAAAAATAAAAAATTATACGTTATTTTAAATATAATATAAGAGTTATTTTTATTACATATAACCAACACTTATAAATGTACTGTGACACTGTCAGTGTCATGACCCCACCAATCCAATGGCTACGCGTTCAATGGGTCAGACGTGTCTACCGAATCTTCTATTTATTTACTCTGTAAAAGGAAAACATAAGGAAAGAGCGTGTGCTACACTCGCCAACAATTCCAAACAAAGCGTCACCGTTTAGTTGAAGGGGATCGTGATTTTGCGAGTCGAGGAGTTGCCGAGGCATTGACACGTACGGAAGTTTGGGTACGGTGTTACTTACCCAAGGTCGTACGGTACCACGCGGAACGAGCGCGTACCAGGTGCCACATTTCTTAATGGCTTTGGCTACACTCCACTCCGCTACATTTTGTGATGAGTATCCGGAGAAATTTGTGACGTTGGAGATTGGACTTTGTTATGAATGTTGTCACCTGCCTACTTCCACCCCCCCCCCCTGCCTTTACTACTTTGACCCATTGATACTTGCTTTATTTTAATTTTTCAAATCTATTAATCTTTACAATAAATTGTTTCTGATTAATTGTTAGATTTAACTTAATTATATCCAAATTTAGTATAAACCATATATTTAAATATTGTTATCTTTTGTTTTAAAATTCACTTCATTACTTACTATTCTATTTGATCGCTTGAGGCATGTAAGGAAAAATAATAAAATAAATAACAATATTTTCTTTAGGAAGTTAAAAATATTCGGTCTAAATAATCATCAAATTTTAGAAAGCCAGTGGTTGTTTGTCGTGAGTTACGCAGAGCTCGTAGCAATAAGGCGCTCCCACGACGCGACAGAAGGAGTGGCATTTGTGCAGATAATCTGGAAAAGCATGGTCATATTCATATCCCTGGCTTTTCTTTATCTCGTTATTATTATGCCAATGAAAATCGTCCTCCTCCTGTCCTCCACTCGCAACTCGCCATTCACAGGCTCCTTATTGTAAACCAACCTACCCTCTCTCTCTCTCTCTCTCTCTAGACTTTTAAGAGCCCTTTTTTGATTACCGTCCTTGTCCATACACAACTCAGGCTTCTCCCTTTTCATGCCCTCGACATCACCCTCTACTCCATTCTCTCTCCCTCTGCCTCTCTCTTTGCTCAAAACAGGGACGATACCAAGGACAGCCCTTTCTCTCCATGGCTGATGCCACCAAGTACCTTCCCGTCGGTGGAGGGAACCCCATCTCAGACCTCAAGAACCTCTTCTCTATTCTCAAGACCAGAAGAACACGAGCTTTTGCCTATGGCTTCGTGCTCGCTTTTGTTGCTTTCACTGTCTTCCTAGCCTTCTCTCCTTCCCCAAATGCTTCTTCCCCCTGGTTCACCAATATATTCAGTGCCAGTTCAAGTTCTTCGGCTGCTTCTAATAATTCTCAATTCTCTTCCATTTTCTCTTACTTCTTCCCCAACATTTCATCCCCCCACCGTGCCCCCAATTTTCCTTATCCCCCTCCCCTGCACACCAATACTTCTAGATCTACTAATGCCACTTCACCATCTCCCAACTCAAGTAAACAAACATCCAAAGCAACCTCTCCCAAAAACCAAACTCAAACTTCATTTACTTCATCTCAAAATAAAGTTCCAGCCACAAATCAGACCGCAATTTCCACTTCAAATTCTCAGACGTCAAGTAATCAGACAGCAGCTTTGCAAGTGAAGTCACCTCCCATTGTAAATAAGGAACCATCTGGCGCTGTAAATCATACTCTCAGTTCTGGGAAGTCCGATGAAAGTAAAGCTCCAAAGGCAAATCAAACTACAAATGCTGCCGCTTCACCGAAAGTTTTGGTGCCTCCCCCTCTCCAAAGAGTCCCAGTGAGCCCGAATAACAACTCGAGCTCTGCCCAGGAATCTAATTCTTCGGTGAAGTCCCATTACGAAAAGGGTGTTGTATCGAAAAATTATACGGCTTCCCTGGCGTGGAAACGGAGCAATGCGACTAATGCAAGGCAGAAGGATGAATTGATCGAGTCTTTGATGAAATGTGATTTATTTGATGGAGAATGGGTTAGGGATGATTCTTATCCTCTTTATGAACCAGGTTCTTGCAGTCTGATTGACGAACAGTTCAATTGTATTCAGAATGGCAGGCCTGATAAATTCTATCAGAAATATAAGTGGAAGCCTAAGGGGTGCAACCTTCCAAGGTAAGTGAATCTGATGAATTTGTTGCCTTGTCGTATGTATAGAACCAAATCCCTCATGTTTTATCTGGGTTCTGTTATTCTGTAACTGCTTGGTAGTTGTTAGGTATTATGGTTTTCGATTTATGAATGTTTGTATTCGTAAAAATTCGACAAGATTTGTCCGCTTTGTGGTGGTGTTTTACTCTGCTAATTGATCCGTTTGTGTTCTGTTTTGCACTGTAAAGTTTTCTTCTCTACCTTTGCCAGAATTGATCCATCGACAAGTGATTTTCGGGTTTCAATCTTGTCAGATTGCTGATATATGTAAATGCAGGTTGGACGGCCATCGATTGTTGGATATGCTGAGAGGGAAGCGAGTGGTTTTTGTTGGCGATTCCCTCAACAGGAACATGTGGGAATCTCTAATTTGCATACTGAGAAACTCTGCGAAAGATAAAAGCAAGGTTTATGAAGCTAATGGCAGAGTCTATTTTCGAGGGGAAGCCTCCTATTCTTTTATATTTGAAGTAAGTATGGTTTCCTTTGCTTCTGTCTCTGTGGTAGTTTTCCATTTCTTTTTGTGGTTTGTGCTATATATATATATATATATATATATATATATATATATATATATATATATATATATATATATTCTCGCTTTATTGTTCTCCCCTTCACTTTGATTTGTTATTGATGACTGGGTAGGATTACAACTTCTCCGTTGAGCTTTTCGTATCTCCATTCTTAGTTCAAGAATGGGAGATGCCAGACAAGAATGGAACAAAGAAGGAAACACTTCGTCTGGATTTGGTTGGGAGGTCTTCTGATCAATACAAATATGCAGATATTATCATCTTCAACACTGGCCACTGGTGGACCCACGATAAAACTTCTAGAGGGTAAATGCATTACAATTTCCCTTTTAGAGTGATTCCAATGTTGGCTTAGTTTCTCTTGTTCAATTTCAACATTTCTCCTGATTCCTTTTCAATTTCCTGTGAAGTTCACACCACAGTTATTTAGTAAAAAAAATATCATGAATTTTTACAGGAAGGACTATTACCAAGAAGGTAGCCATGTCTACGATGAATTAGATGTTCTCGAGGCATTTCGAAAAGCAATGACAACTTGGAGCAGATGGGTTGACTCCAACATAAATCCATCCAAGTCTATGGTCTTCTTCAGAGGCTATTCTGCTTCCCATTTTAGGTAAACTGAGTCGCATTGGGGATAATGGTGTACTTGGCCTCGCATTAGTTTGGGTTTCATTTTCACTATTTAGGTTGAGGAAGTACTTCTTCCGCACTCATTATTGCATGGAAGTAGAAGACTGATCATACATAGAAATAATGTTGTTTATATTTTAATGCAGTGGGGGACAATGGAATTCTGGTGGGCAATGTGACAGTGAAACTGCGCCTATAGAGAACGAGAAGTACTTAACGGAATACCCACCAAAGATGAGAGTTTTGGAAAATGTGATCAAGTATATGAAAACCCATGTCACCTACTTAAATATTACAAGAATGACAGATTACAGGAAGGATGGTCATCCCTCCATTTATAGGAAGAAAACCCTATCACCAGAGGAAAGGAAATCACCATTGAGGTACCAGGACTGCAGTCACTGGTGCCTTCCCGGTGTTCCTGATACATGGAATGAAATTCTTTATGCTGAACTTCTAATTAGACAATATCAGAATCAGAATCTGCATCAGCACAAGACACCATAGCCGAACCAGCAAAATACATTTACATTGAAAGCCGAAGCAGCTGTAATATACCATATTTGTCCCATCCATTTCCTGGGGCATGGTAAGAAACAAACTCTACAGAGTTTTTTTCTTCTTATTTTTTAAAGGTTAGAAAATTAGTGAAATAATATACAAGAGAAGTGAGTGCCTTGAAGCTGTGCAATGAATTTGTTTATACGAATGGCACAAACACAAGTTGTGGAGGGAGGGAAGAATATGGTGGCATATCTCCCTTTCGACTACATTTTCTTCCCCGAAAGGAGCAGACGTATTGTAAATCTCTAATCAAATAGATTTTTGTTTAATGGAAGCATATTCTTGATATTGATTGTTCCTGGACTCTTCGGTTAAAATATTCATTTTGTTCTTTTATTTTAATTTCTGACAATTTTTTTTTTTTTTAATGTTTGTAGCCATGAATCATGTTGGTTCGGCTTTTCTGGGTCGATATCATTCGTTTGGAAGCTAGAAATTATGTTTTGCATGATGCCGGTCTTTACTGCTTCAATTGGGGGTTGGGGGGGTTGAAGTATGCGAATCGGAATTCAAGTCATTTATAAATCAAAGCCCTTTTGCTTTAATCTGTTTGTTCAAGTTTAACTATTTCGTTTTCTTCCCTAAAAAGAGTATCTTTTATACTATATTGGACTAAAGTAATCACGGCTTCATAATCTCGAGTTACTGTTTTCTAAACACACTGAAAATCAAGTCATTATATATGTACCTGAATAATCTTCGTGGCATAGTTTTATTTTATTTATTGTCCATCCAAGCATAAGATTGTTAATTATGCATAGACAAGGAGGGGGGGGGGGGGGAAGTAGTTTGCGCATAGCTACTAGTTAATGTTACATAAACTACAAAAGGATGGAAAGTAGAGGATCTACTGCTTCATTACTAGAGTTTAAGCAGGTGGAAGCAGTGGTTCAAGAATGGAAGCCAGATGTTTGTAATAAATCTATTAAATCAAGGGCTATTACCTGTCACGAAGACAATAATGTCTACAATTTTACATCTGGACTTGAATGTTTATGACGAAATATTAGTTGCATTAGAGACAAGAACAACACAAAGAAGTGGAAAATTTTGAAGTTAACATCTTGGTATAATTAGTTGCAATCCTTTTCAAAAAAAAAAAAAAACAAACAGAGACGAAGTTGAATAGAAAAAGTAAACAGTGACTACAGAAAAGAAGTCAAAAGGAGACAAAGAAATTCTCTCAGAATACAATTAGTAGAATCATTTGACAAAAATGGGTTGAAAATGGTAGGCCATTATTTTAAGGTAATTTTTTATATAGTAAAATGACCACCGTAGCATTCGCTTGTGAGGAATATTTTGATATTTTGAATTTTTGTATGAACACATCTATCCATGAGGGAAAATCGGTGTCCTTCGCACAGGTTCTGAAAATTCGCGAATCGTTTACTATAATTAACACCCGTCGGACCCACAGGTCACAGCCCCTCCCATCGCTTCAGAATTTAGATGCAACGTTAGGTTGAAGCAGAAGCAACCTAAGACATGAACAGATCAATCTTTGAGATTTAAAATTAAAAAAAAAAACGACTTAAAATGAAAAAACAGTGTTAGGGTCTGATCTTATTAAACTAGTAAATGATTCTAGTATACATTTTTTTAAAATGAAAATTTTTAGTTCATAACGAATCTTAGTTTGTAAAAAAAATAAAAACAAGTACATTTTTTTTTAATCATTCCTCGAGGAATATGTAATTTGCGGCACGAACCATTGCAGCTAGCTATAATTAAGCATGCGAAATGTCAAGGTATTCTGTGAAGGTAAAGAAAGCTTCTATGACAAGACAAATGTAGTTACGATGATGATGGAGGATGGCATTCTTTTATGAACAGAAGAAAAACTGGCGGAAGACTTACGCAAAATTTTCTGTGAAGCTAAACTTCAATTAAAACATAATTCGGAAATATCAAGGTATTTGAAGGAACAAACTGAGAGAAGAGAAATACGCAACACAGCAGGGGCGTTAATATTAATGATGGTGGTCTGGCCTCTTCCGTTGTCTTTGTGGCTTCAACAAATCCATTCTCCAGGCCTATTCAACTTGTTCTCCTGCGCTTATTTCTTTGTCATCCTTCTTTCTCTTCATTTCTCATGTGCTCTTGTTATATTCAGGCATTCATCTATGCAGATGCTCAACACTTTGATCTTTGATTGTTCACCTCTAATCACTTTGTATTATCAGCAATAAAATATTTGATTAACCTGACTCTTCTGACGGCTTGTTTCATCCACTCTTTTTTCATATTTTATTATTCAGTCATCTAAGAACCAAGAAAGAGCAATATCATTGAGAGCATAACCTGGGCCGGGCCTCCTTTTAAAATTTGCCAAAACTGTTTTTTGCGGAACCCAATTTTCATGGTACAACTAGGAGCGATCCGCATTTTAACAATATGTCCCCTCCAGTCCAAAAAAAAAACAAAAGTCCCCCAGCTATAGCGAGATAATTTTCTATTTTCAAGATGCCATTGGTTTTCTGCTTTTTATTTTTATTTTTAACGAAAAGAGAAAATATATTTGAAAATATATATTTTTATTTTTAAAATTTTTTTTATGAATTTTTTAAAATTTTAAAATTCTAACAATATATTTTCAAAATTTTTAATACTGTAGTACAGTGTAATTGTAATTATTTTAAATTTGTTACAATGTATATTAACAATATTTTACTGTTTATATAATTAAAAAATATTTATTACTAATATATAAAATAAAAATACAACTTAAATACATTTTTAGAAATATAAAAAATTTAAATTATTTTTAAAAATTCAAATAAAAAATTAACGTAAAAAATATTTTCCCAGGCCGAACCCTGCTCCATAAGTTTTTATTTTGGCCATTGTCTTCAAACTTTTGTTTGTTATGAAATCATCTACTATTGTGGATGTCTATTTGGTTTCTCAACTCTCAAAATAATGAATATTATTAAATCTATTATTATTATAAGTGTCCTTTTATTTTTTCAACTCTTAAAACTATTGAATCTCATTCATTCTCTTTGAATTTTGGATTATCTATATTTATAATTGTATATCTATAAATAGAGGCTTCTATAAAGTAATTGAATAAAAAATATATCTTTCTCTCTATGTGTTATTCCTCTCTAAGTGACTTTACATTATATTTCTTTCTTGTGTAAAATTTTATTTACAACACGTTATCAGCACGAGTTTGCTCTTGGCTATTCGTTTTCAAATTACAAGAAAGAAATCTTATTGTGTCCCCAATGTTATTAGAATATTTGAAGCTGTTGAAACTACAAATTTAAGGTGATTCAAATATTTTTTCCATATCTACGTCTAGAAGAAGAATGGAGTTGGTAATATGTATTTGAGTTTATGGGATAATTTTGTTTGAGTGAAATTTTTATTATTATGCATTTTCGAAATGTATGTGATTTTGTTCTTATTTGACATTGCATTTACTTATGTGAAAAATGAATTTGGTGCCATAGATTTCTATTATGATTTACATATAATTAAATATGGATGTTTTATGAAAAGTTTTATTCACAAAAGCAATTTAAAAAAATAATAATAATATTTCACCGGGATATCCATATAGGTTAAAATAAAATTTTCTGTAGTTAGTCCTTACAATTAATTTAGCATAATTGCATTGTCTATGTTGGGACAATTTTTTGAATATATTATAGTTCATAGATGTGTAATCAGCGCTGAGACACTTGTGGATATTGGTAAATTGTTTATGCTTGATGGTGCTGCATAACAAAATGAGAATTATCACTTTTGGATCAATTCATGTTAATAAATATTGTTAATTATATTTCTATTTAATCCTCTGTCTACATGAATGCCTTGAAAGTTGTTTTAGTGTAATTATTCTTGGAAATATCATAGATGGATTTTTATTTTTTTTATGGTTTATCATGTTTTCGTATTGTCCAAAATAGTGAGAAATTTTGTAAAAATATCATAAAAGGTTCTTGGAAGACCAATAATTCTCTTATGGGTTGGTTTGTATCATAAAAGGTTATTGGAAGATCAATAATTCTCTTATGGGTTGGTTTGAATGACAATTATAACCACTAGAAATTTAATTTTGTGAATTATACATTTATGAGTATTCTGTTTTTAGAATTTATATCGTGTTAAAAACTGAACTACAATTTACTACAATATAGTTGAAGAATCTTCTATAATACGGACTATAAATTGAGTATGACCTTTAGTTGATATCTATCTATATGTTTTATTTAATTGAATTCTCTGTATGGATATACAATTATACCATATGCGGTTGTAGGTATTTTTGAACTTGGTATGTGGAATATCGTATAGGAGGCCAATTAATTGCCTACTTTACTAAATAATTTGTGAAATGTAAAACTTTTCTTGACATTCACTTTATCTCTTTTTAAATTAGCAAGAGTTTATGTTATGATTATTTATCACTTGCATCAATATAGTACTATCTTATACTACCCATTTTATAATGTGTCTAGTTACTTCAAAAATGATTTTCTTAATGCACTGTTCACAATTTTCAAATTGCTTGAGTTAAGTATCATATATAAAAAAAAAGTATTTGCGAACATACTACAATAAATCAGAAGTTTATTGATCACTATTTGACATGATCGATTGAGACATCTTGAATCAATAATAATGCAAAAAATTATTGAAAATTCACATAGAAACCTATTGAAAAACCTAAAGATTTTTCAATTTAAGAAATTGTCATGTGTTGTTTGTTTTCAAGGCAAATTGGTTATTAAGCTATCATTAGTTAAAGTTGGAACTGAATCTCCAACGTTTTTGAAAAGTATACATGGTGATATATGTGGACCTATTTATCCTAAATGTGGGCCATTTAGATATGGTATTAATAGACACATCCAGTAGATGGTCTCATGTGTACTTGCTATCAACTTGTAATCTAGTATTTGTAAGATTACTTGCTTAAATAATTCGATTAAGAGCATAATTTACAGATTATACAATTAAATTCATTCACCTTGATAATGCTAATGAATTTTCTTTACAAGCTTTCAATGACTATTATATGTCGATTAGCATAAATGTAGAATATCATGTAGCTCATGTTCATACACAAAATGAGTTAATTGAATATTTTATTAAGCAATTTTAATTAAGAGTTAGACCCTTGCTTATGTGAACGAAGCTATTTGTTTCTATTTAAGGATATACAATTTTATATGCAGCAACACTAGTACACATCAAACCAATAAGTTATTATAAATATTTCTCTTTTATAATTGACTTATGGTCATGAGTTAAATATTTTCTATATCAAAACTTTTGGGTGTGCGGTATATGTTTTAATAGCCCTATCACAACACATTAAGATGGGTCTTTAAAGGAGATTAGAAATATATGTTGGATATGATTCTCCTTTTATTATAAGATATCTTGAGCCAATGACAAGAAATGTATTTACGACATATTTTGCCGATTGTCATTTTGATGATCTAGTCTTCCCAATATTAGGGGGAGAAAATGAAAAACAGCTGGTCAAAAAAATTACATGAAATGCTTTGTTATATCTTAAACCTCACATAAAATAATATGAACTTGAAGTTCAAAAGACCATTTCACTTACATAGAATAGCAAATCAACTGCCAGATGTATTTACTGATCTAAAGAGAGTGACCAAGTCACATATATCAATTGTAAATACTCATGTATGGATTGATGTTCCTGAAGGACAATTCGTTAATGAAATCACTAGCAAGTCTAAAGCACGTTACAAGCGTGATAGACCAATCGATTTAAAAAATAAAAATCCCCTTAAAAGAAAGAAATAATTATTCAATATCAGAAATAGATGCTCTTGAAGAGATTAGAGACATAACAAACAAAGTACTTTCAGAAGAAGTTCAGGTACCTGAAATCGATGAAATTGCTGAAATTGATAAAAATGAAGAGATCTCAATAAATTATGTATCTACGGAGAAACGATTGAATCGAAAAGAAACAGTTGTCAACAACATTTTTGTGTATACAATAGCGCTTGATATTTTGAATGATAATGATGATTATAAATCTACATCTATCGATGAGTGTCGACGTAGATATGATTAGCCAAAATAGAAAGACGCAATTCAAGCAAAATTGAATTCACTGAAAAAGTTGTGAGGTATTTGGATATATACAAACACTGAATGTGTAATGCCTGTTGGGTATAAATGGGTATTTGTACGTAAAAGAAATGAGAAAAATGAAATTGTGAGGTACATAGTATGACTTGTTGCACAAGGTTTTTCATAAAGACCTGAAATTGATTATAATTTCACATATTCTCATGTGGTAGATACAATTATATTTTGGTATCTCATTAGTCTGGTAGTACATGAAAAACTTGATATGCGTCTTATGGATATTATTACAACCTATTTATATGGCTCACTTGATAGTGACATATATATGAAAATTTCAAAAGAATTTAAGATGTTTGAAGCATATAATTCAAAAATTCCAGGAAATTTATTCAATTAAATTATAAAGATTTTTATATGGATGTAAACAGTCTGGACAAATATGGTATAACTGTCTCAGTGAATATTTGTTAAATCATGGTTATAAGAATGACCATATATGTCCATGGTTTTTTTATAAAGAAAACAAATTCAGAATTTGCTATTATTATCATATATGTTGATAATTTAAATATTATTGGAACTCCTGAAGAGTTTATAAAGACAGTAGAGTATTTGGAAAAGAAATTTGAAATGAAAAATCTTGGCAAAATAAATTTTGTCTTGACTTACAATTTGAGCATTTGAGAGATAAAATTTTTATTTATCAATCAATTTATACAAATAAAGTCTTAAAAGAATTTTATATGGATAAAGAAAATTCATTTAGTATCACAATGGTTGTTCGTTCACTTGATGTGAAATAATATGTTTTTGACCTCAATATGATAATAAAGAAGTTCTTGGTCCTGAAGTACCATATCTTTGTGCA
Source organism: Gleditsia sinensis (assembly GCA_037074535.1). Classification (NCBI taxonomy): domain Eukaryota; kingdom Viridiplantae; phylum Streptophyta; class Magnoliopsida; order Fabales; family Fabaceae; genus Gleditsia; species Gleditsia sinensis. The sequence continues at coordinate 7,967,387 of CM073473.1, forward strand.
ATTGGTGCACTGATATATCTTGCCAATAATACAATGCCTGATATAATTTTTGTTATCAGACAGTTAGTTAGATTTAACTCTTGTCCAATGTAAAGACATTGGAATAGAATTAAATATGTCTTTCGATATCTCTGAGGTACTATTGATATGAGATTGTTATATACAAATGGATCTAGACCATAACTCATTGGTTATGTAAATGCTAGATGTTTATCTGATCTGCATAAGGTCTGATCTTAAACATGATATTTATTTATATGTGGTGACGTACAACAAATTCATTCAAGTGGTAATTTGATAGATTTATTCACCAAAACCTTACTTACTTCAGCATTTGAAAGACTAGTATATAAAATTAGGATGCATCGACTTAGAGATATTCAATGATACTGAGAACAGGGAGAGTATACAAGAAATGATGTACTCTTTTTCCTTTAGTAGGATTTTTTTCCACTGGATTTTTCTCTAGTAAGGTTTTAATGAAACATATTCCTTGTAAAATAGACATTTAAGGGGGAGTATTATGAAATCATCTATTATTGTAGATGTCTATTTGGTTTCTTAACTCTCAAAATAATGAATATTATTAACTTCATTATTATTATGAGTGTCTTTTTATTTTTCTAACTCTTAAAACTATTAAATTTTATTTATTCTCTTTGACTTTTGGGTTATCTATATTTATAATTGTATGCCTTTAAATAGAGGCTTCTATAAAGTAATTAAATAAGAAATATATATTTCTCTCTATGTATTATTCTTCTTTAAGTGTCTTTATATTATTTTTTTTTTGTGTAAAATTTTATTTACAATATTGTTAAATAAAATAATAAAAAAAAAATCATGTTTACAAAGCTGCATCGTTGTTTTTATACCCCATTGAAGTGTCTCTCTCTGTAGTGAAGTATCGTGCCGAGGTCTTTCTAGCGAGCAGCTCGCACAGCGAAAGCCTAATTGAATGCTAAAAGTAAAAGCACGAGGCACTTGTGGACTTTTACGTACTCATTCGGGTCGGTGCTGATTGGTGCCACGAAGGGACCAACACTTCTGGCATGAAGAAGGTTAATTGAGCAAAAGAGATTATGAAATTTTCAACTGAAAAAAGGTTTAAAAAAATCCACATAATTAAGTATTTAGATGACCTAAACAAGGACATCCAGTTCAATTTACAGTATTGCAATGATGCCGTTTCACCAAATTGGTGCGCATCCCCGAAGCAATATATTTACCAAAAGCATAATTCTCAGCACATTTTAACAGTGAACTTAGCGACTCTTGTCTGTACTTACAAAAAAACAAGGCCATAAAGACAAGTGTGTTTTACTTGCTTTGTGGGAATGAAGCCTTTTAATTGCTTCAGCAGCGTGGTATATATCCTCGTCCTCTATAGCAACAAGCAAAGAACATGGCTTCAAAGCATTCGAGAAATTCTTGAACTTTCTCTTCTGGGTGGAATATCAAATGTGAAGGTTTTATGTCGAACAGATAAAGACGCATAGTCTTACAACAACACGACGACTCCAATTGACATTGCAATGGTTAGAATGGGGGTGCATAAGTTCATAGATTTCTTTCATAACATTGAGTTTTGTAGTAATAGTGCTTGGGCTTGACCTACTTTTGATACTTTGACTTCTCAAAGCTTACCAAAATTATGATTTTTGAATGGTGTATATCTTACTAACTTTGCTTCTCCCTTAAAAAAAAAGAAAAGCATTTAGATGACCTACTCTTACCTTACTTGACAGTCTAATATTGATAATAATTAATTTCGTGTGATTTTGATGTTGGACATGAAGGATTCAGGGAAACAACAAAGGCTTTGCGACTTCTACGAGTGGTTTCCATGATTTAGTTTTCTTCTTCTCCTAGTGATTATTACCACCCTCAAGTAAAGATTTAGTTACGCTCAAAAATCAAAGCAAACAGCTAAATTCATAGAGCGCCCTGAGCAGTGGTTGAAAGTGTATGAAGGCAGGAGCAAGAAGCTTTCTTGGGAGTGCGTGCTGCAGTTTGTGCTTTGCTAAGCAAAGAGACTAAGAAACATTGTTTATTACTTTCTTAAAAGGATAAAATGCAATTAACAGCTGGGCTGGATATGGTGGTGGTATGTCATTGGTGCAGGGTCCTCTCCTAAAGGCTCTCAAGACAGCATTAACATATCCTAGCTATGATCCTTGAGCTGTTAGGCCTGCCACAAAATCTACATGAGATGCTGTTTATGTACATGTTTGATCCTACAACAATTCAATTACTTGTCTATCCATACAAAGAAAAGCAATTGAATTGGGCATTTATGCTTTTAGCTTTCAGCCTTAGCACTGCTACCACTAGCAGAGACTCAACACCCAAAAAGGTGTCTCTGGACAAAACAGATCTCAGTATCTCAATTCTGACAGTTTTCTTCGTTCCTAATATAGTGTAGACTGTCAGTGGCTTTACTTTGGGTGCATCCCTCAATCCATGGGTCCGAAGACAGAAATCATGGTGATTGCTACTCGTCGAAAGAAAATTGATGATTACCTACATACCATCGGTTAAGTATCCTCAATTTATTATGTAAATAATTAATTGTATCAAAGTGTCAGTTGCTTTCATTGGAAATTCAAATAATAGTATATACTCATCACATGTCCGTAGCCATTTACATTGGCGTACGACATTTAACTGCAATCGTTGATTACTTGCTACTTTTAGTGGCTTTATTCCATGCTACAGATCATGTTGATGGCAACCTTCATATTTGAGAATAAAAAGGAAGATTGGGTCCTATGCTTCATTTAACTCTTCATCATCACGGTACTGTGGAGAACCGTTACAAAGAAATTTTATACAAGAAATAAAGCTATCAAATGATTTAATGCCCTTTTATTCCCACAAGTATGTTTAGCAAATTCCAGGAATAACTTTTGGTCATAAACTCTATGGGTACTCAATAGGGATGTAGGGATGCCATTCAAAATTTCAAACCACATGCCGCAGCTGGGAGTTACCAGATTATAGTATTAGTTTGACATAAACGAAATAACATACACAACAAAAACTAAACCATCGGCAAAGTCTTTCATACTTAGTCATAGATCAACAAAAAGGATCTTTAAATGCCCCCCTTCATGACTTAATCTAACAGAAACAAAATATACAGATGGAAGAAAGGGGAGATCGTCGTCTTTTTTCCGCTATAATATAATGAAAGGTGGGATAAGGACAAAAAAGAGTCCATCAGAATCTGATCACGAAGCGGGGTTGGGAGGTTAGTCCTGCTGCGCGTGGTCTTCACCTTTATCGAAGGGGACTACTGTAGTTTTGGTGAGAGACACGAGGGGCGGGACTGGAGAAGCGTCGTGGGAAGTAGTGACGGAGGTAGATTGGTTTGGGGTGGTGACGGGTAATGCAGAGGATGAGTTTGTAGCCACCCGTTCACAAGAGGGGCACATGGTGAGAGTGGTGGCTGGAAGCTGCATGTAGAATGGCTGAGTCGTTTTGAGAGCCCTCAGCTCTTGCAGCTCCTTATGCAACCTCTTATTCTCCTCTGTCAGTGTCTCACAGCATCTCTTTAGATACTCACAATCTACTTCCGTCTGCTTCAACTTTGTCCTACGTTTCGTAATCATGTAGTCAAATAAGTCACGGCAAGTTAATATTTAATTCATTTGAAGGATAAGAAGAAGAAGAATGTATTAATAAAATGTATATCTACCTTGCCCTTCTGTTCTGAAACCAAACTTCTACCTGACGAGGACGAAGGTTTAAATATTTTGCCAGAGCAACTTTCTGCTTCTGTGGATGAAGTTAAGTAAGAAAACAATTATATCAATAGTTAAATTAGGAAATCCAGAGAGAGGCTTACTGGATTGAGAGTGGGGTGTAGTTTGAAGCTCTCTTCGAGGAAAGCTGATTGTTGCTTAGAGAGTCTGAGTTTCTTGCGAGTTGATCCGTTTTCTTCATCATCGCTCCCTCTTTGATCAGCCTCACACTCGTGCTCTTTCTTGTTTCCGCTTTCGTTACTATTCCAGATACAGAAGTCCATCTGAAACGATGATGCGCTGTTACTGTTAGGGGACGACCCTGCAGTAACATGGTCCGCGTCCTCAACTGCAGCCCCCGCCCTTGGTTGAATGCCCACTTTACCTGTGACGAACAAAAAGTACCGGCTAAGCATCAATCAAGCCAATATATATACCCAAAACTCAATGAAAACCCATAACTTTAGGCCTAAATGACGAATAAGCGGAGATTCATTCATCATCAATATGGCGTGTGGGCAATAAAGAAGCAAACTATAACTGTTTTGTAAGCGAGAAAGAGGTTAGGAGATGTGGGTATCTAGTATTTACGCGCATCGGAGAGCCAAGGGATTCGAGGGTGCGAAGATGGGCGGGGTCTAGGAACAGGTGCGAAAGGAAGGAGGTCGAGCTGAAGAGGCGGATCTGATGAACCCCTCCTCTCATCATCGCCTTCTGCAGGTATTCCGGTGAAACCAGGATCCTTGTTGGGCATTGTTGGAGGCTTGTCAAAGAGAGAGAAGGGCTTTGGTGCGTGTCCTAAGCTCAATGCCAGCTCCATGTTCACTTCCACACAAGGTCTAGGCTTTGATGTGTTGAGTATTGACGCTCTTCTTCAATGGAAAGCAAGAAAGTCACAAGTAGAAAGTGTAAATTGCAGAAGGCCTTTTTATTTTCTCCCTCTGCCATGTGGGAGTAAAGATTGACCGACATAACCAGGTTGACAAACGCACGTGAATCTATTTAAATATACAGTATTCTGTGCTTATACACCCTCATACAAAAAACACATACAGCCAGACGCCCAGACACTTTGGTTATGTTTATCCAACGTTGCCATATCCATGCTTCCCTTCCCCTGTGAGTTTTGATATCAATACTACCAAATTCCAATTGTGAACGCATTGCCAGTCCAAAAAACAAAAAAGAATGTGAACGTATTGTATATATATTAGTATTTTTTTTTTCTTTTTGTGTGAGAGAAGGTACAGAGATGTTGAATTTTTTTTTTAATTCTACAAATTTGATAGATGAAATTTAACAGTAATTAAGAAATTGAATTTATTTTTTCACATACTTATATGTATAGTTAAAATTATAATCATTTCAATCTGTTAATTTTCTTTAATTATCTAAAACTTGAAAAAATATATATATATAGATTGGCCATTAATTACAGGAATAGGAGAGACCGATAGTTAATTATTTTCTAAGTTCATTCATTTTTCAGAAGATATAACCTAGTTATTAACCTCAACCCTTTCCATTAAGTAATGACGCCATGAATGGTGGCGATGATGCTCATCATGTGTTCGGTGCCAAATACAGAATCATGTGGGCTACACCCTAAGAAGACAGGTGATTTGTTTGGCTATTATGTTGCTCCCATGGGTTAAGCGAAAAAGTTTTTGCAGTTTCCGAGTTGAACTTTGATTAAAGGGAGGGGCGAGGCCATTTTCAAATGAAACGACTAAGGTAGCTTCCACCTACATTTGACCGCTACACCTACTCGCCAATCACAGTGCTGCCATCTCACCAGCCTCCCTTCAAACCTCTATAACCTACCAAACACACAAAGAAAGAGAGAGAGAAAGAAAGAAACCAACATTTCTTTTTAGAAACAAGCGTGACGGGAACAAAGAAAATACATCGAGAAAAAGATGGGTCGGATGATTGGCACGAGATCTTAATTTGACTAGATTTAATAAGGTTTAGTTGAGGCAGACAAAGCGACCAACTTTTACTATTCCCAGAAAAGTTTCTTCCTTTCAATTTTGCTTTGCATTGGATTCAAGTGCGTAGACAAGTATTGAGTTATAAAAAGGGGAAGGTTCTTTTGTATCTTTTGGAGCAGAGGCATAGCGGGACACGGATAGACGTGAAACTAATATTTAAGAGGGGGAAAATGATTCCAGAGAAACGGGTGGGTATCCAATGAGTCCACAAAATAGGGAACCCCGACTATTTTCTGTAGCATTCTTTGGGGGGGGGGGGGGGGGGGGTTTTGTGATTCAATTTTATGGGGTACAAGTTACTGAAGAACAAGCCGTCCTAGGTTGTGGTCCCACGCGCGTGGGTTTACTTTACAATAAAAGCCAGAATCTAAAAATAGGGTCGTACTGACTACTATTCTTAAGATAATTTCTTTTCTTTTCTTTTGTTAATTTTAGAAAAAGAAAGTGATTATATGCTGGGAAGTGTTAATTTTACAACAAAAAAAGATAAAAAAAAATTAATGCAAACGCCTAAACGAAGAGGATTTTGTAATTAGTGTAAAATAATTTAGGGAGTTGAAAGGAATGATTTAAGTAAGGTAATTAGTAGATTGATTAAGAGAGGGGTTAAATAATTGGGGGGGGGGGGGTGAGGAGTAGGAGGTGAGATATGTCATGCTTTTGGGATCAATGCAATAATTGAAGCGAAGCAGGCTTTAATGATAAGGCGCAGAGAGAGAGAGAGAAATGTGTGAATTATTGGGTGGGACCTCTTGCGGAAAAAGGAAGCATGGCATGACCCTGAATGCAATAATGAATGGAATGTAGAAAAAAGCCATACACCCAATCCAAGTCTAACCCAACCAACCAACTCCTTCGCAATTGCAGTTTTCGAGGAAACCACGGCTTCAGATTTCAGAAATAAGAATCATCAAATTACAAAATATACACGCGAAAGAGTACTACTAAGTAGTAGAGGTGTATTGGGTTGTTCAATTCCCCAACAAATATTGATTTCGTGTTTACCACTTTGTCCGCTTACCCTTCCTTATATATTTCAATCTCTTTCAAAATTAACCCTCTTAAAAGACACATCACCTGTTTACAATTTTCTCGTCTTCTTTCCCCTCTCCTCCCTAATTTGGGGTCAAACATGTGCTGAAGAATTTCTCGATGCATCTTTTGCAAAACATTATAGGAAAGTTTCAAAAAAATAATTGATAGGTAAAAAAAATATGAAAAAACACGAGTTAGCTTGACGACTACAAGTTAGATTAACAAAAGAAATATATATATATAATAAAAAATTCAAACTATGAAGAGTGGATAATAAAAAATAAAGAGGGGAGAGGAGGGAGACTACTCTTTTAGTGGCCCCCTCCTCAACAACCAGGCAGGAGAGCATAATAGAATAATATGCAATTGTATATTTTCAGTTTATTAACTATATATATACACCCAAAATTTAGATTACTTGTTGTATATTTTCTTCTCCACTCACTCAAATTTATATAATAATATGCAATTGTAAACATAAATTCATGTTAGCTTGTTGAACAAAAATTAAATTGATGATCCTAATATGTTTAAATTTAACTTCCATATTTCTTTATCAAAAGAATATAATGTCTTCAAGAATAAATTTATCAGTTGATTTTAAGACATATTTTTTTATCAAATAGATTTAAATCTAAAATTTTACTGATTCAATATAGAAAAAGATAGACCTTAAATTTATTTTCCGTCTACGAGACCATCGGTGTGCAGTGACGGAGTGAAGTGGGGGGGAGCGAGTCGAGGGATAAGAAAGGAGAGTCACGTGAGGAAGGTGTGAGTGAGTAATGATGAAGCTTGAAGTCAGGAATCAGAGGAATGACGTGATGGAGGAGGGAGGTACATTGATTAGGGTTTTCAGCTCATTGTTCACTTCCGGCACACTACCCAAAGTTCTCTAATAATTTTAAATTAACTCATAATTAACTCACTCTCCTTAAATTTAAAAAAATAATATGAATGGGTGGGCCCATGGGGTAGGGACGCGGTGCAGCGTCTTAAGGAGACAATCTTTGGCCTAGCAATCATTTGTACGTCGGATCTTCTATATCTATGGACGCTCGCATAACAACAACAACATCATTAATTCTTATTATTTAATGTTGTCTTCTCTCTCCACTCTCCCTCCAGCTATCGCCCTCTTTGCCAATGCGTAGCTACCCCTGCATATTTCCTCACCTTTTCCTTGTCTTTTCCAATTTGTATTTTATTCTTGTCTAAAATTACGGTTTAACCAGTCAAACCAATTTATCTCTAAGCTACTTGATAAAATAATGGACTGCTCCTTCCAACATCACAATGAATTGTATGTAACCCATTCAAACAATCCCTGAAGCATCAAATCTCTACTCTCTTTGTCTTTCCCTACCTTTCTATCATTTCAATCACTTTGCTCTATTAGACCTCATCATCATACAATTGGCCAATATTGCATATAACACCACGCTGCCTCACATCGCGAAAGGATTCTCAAATGATCGAAAACCATATACATTGCATTGCATTGCATGTACGTATTACACAACTATTCAAATGCATGTTCAATTCCAACTAGTTTGTCTTCACACGACGACATTATATTTCAGAGATGGGTTGAAATTAGTCGAACTTGGTCTCTGAAATGCAGGATGGCTCCAGCTACATCTCAGTAATGACTTGATAGTGCAGAAAGCCTGGTCTATATAGGAGCTCATTCAGTACTATAATTATGAGATTTCTCCTTCTCCGAGACTAGCTATTGATCTTACTTGCGTATTCAAGGGAAACTCCGTCGATTTGAATGACCATTAGCTGCGAAGATAGAGGCGAGTTTCAAGGTCTGTAAGAGTAAGAATCCCCCAACAGCAATCCCAGAGCTACGATCGCGGATACAAGAATGCAGTCAGCAGCAGCACCTAAAACACTGTCCCTGCAAAACCTGGCACATAGACTATTGAGATTAATTTAGAGAGAGAGATATATATATACTACAGCACACACTCAACTCTCTTCTTTCCATATGTTATCGTGAATTGTCGCCCGAACCCATACGCCAATCCTTTCCGTCTCAATTAATCACTTCTGGGTCTCCCACTGCTAGCTTTTATTTGGCCTCTCGACTTCCCCCTAACTTGATTTTTCTGTTCTTTCATCTCATCCTCAGACTTGGCTTCCTAAATCTATGGTAACACCTAAAACAGCATAAAAGAAATTAGAAAAAGGAGAGTTAAAAACAATCATGAGAACATGGTTCAATAATTGCAGGCTGTCTAAAACACACTGCAAGTAATTAATTAGATTTCATTTATTAGACAAATAATTGTTTGGTATGGATGTGATTACCAAAATACGAGATGAGAGCAATAAAAAGGGATGCTGTGTCACAATCATAGCCTTCGACTACTTCAACCTGGGATGCTGTGTAATGCCGGCCAAGTATGGGACACCAAATCCTATAAAACTTGCCCTTTCAGAGATTATGGATGGTCATAATGGTGATTTTGCGCTTAGGATGTCCTTTCCTATTCCATTTGTGCCTTTTGAAAACTCTTGTTTGACATCGCAAGTAACTATTATAGTTTATTAGTTTTAAAACATCGCAAGCAGCTGGCCCAATACTCGTTCACTCAAACATAAATTATAACTGAGAACCTTCCATCACAGATTGTGATCGCGATGAATAGACAACTAATTGTATTCTGAATTGTTTCACCATTCTCTAAGGAGAAGGATCTTACTGAAGTATCCTACAGAAAAAGAAAATGGCATAGGAGGAGTTGGTGGCCCAATAATGGTCGCATTATGAGCACAAGCATGAGCGGGTGTTTGATATTGCTTTCATCCCCTTAATTGAACTGTCCCAACTAAAATTTCACCCTAAATTTTTAAAACACAAGTTTAGGTTGTATTTCAAAATTTAAATTCGTCAATAATTTTTTCTTTCTTCCAGTTACATATTTAGTGAACACAAAAGACGAAAGAAAAAGAGAGGAATCTTGATATCGCATACAGATGATTCAGAAGAAGACTATATTAGTTACGTTGAGGGAGGGATCGATTCTATCCTGCAGTACTTTTGGAACGATCGCTTTTAAAAATGATTCGTACTGGATTCATATAAAGAGTATAAGGAAATTTCAGAAGATATTTGTTTTATGTATGTGATCAGAAGAATCCTTTGAGTTTGTAAAGCAGTGTTTCTGAAAGTTGTACTCGTGGCGAATCTATACCTGCAGGTTCTTTCACACCAACGTTCAGATAAAAGTATGTTCACGCTGTGACATATACAGCCTTCATGGTGTGAGAGGGGAGGAAGAATGGTGATTGGGCTCGCAAATTAACCCTTTAGAAGTAATCTGTTGAGACGGATGGCATCATAATAATGATAAACAAAAATGTAAATTAGACCCCAAAAAAAATAATATAATGATGATAGGAATGAAAGGGTATATATTTGTTTATATAGGAGATAGAAGCAAAGAAAAAGAAGGATGATGTTGGGTAATGATGGTGGGAATTGCAGAATGTTGACCAGAGAGACTGGAAGATGAGATGCCTTCAAATACACTCACCCGTGTGTCCAATCATTCTCTTCCACTCCATTCATTATTTTGTTCCTTTTTCCAGACTTCCCATACTTCAGTATGGTAACAAAAGAAATTCACATAAAAAAAAAAATTTACTTACTTATAAAGAAAACACCCTGTCAGATTTCATGATTTTAACGTTCATCATCACCAGCTATCAAGAGAGATGTTGAAGAAAGCTCAACAAGGAAATACTGGGCTCTGCTCGGCTGCTTTTGCCTAGACCTCGCGCTGGGCTAGGTATACACAACATAAGTAATGGCCTAATAGCAAATAGCAATGGGTCCTATCCTTTCATATCAAAGGATGGTCTGATTTAGAAGAGATAAGTAGGAGTACCCACAAAGAGCCTGGCTACTTACCTTATTAAATACATCTTTACATGGGACGAGAAAAGTGATATGCCAACATATAGATCAAGATAAGACTAGTCTTATTAATACAATATAACTTTTATTACTTTCAAAAGAATAATAAATGGCATTAGAGTGAACTCGAGCTATGCTTCAACCGTAAACATGGCAGAATTGACGGAAGGAGGGAAGACTTTTCTTTTGGTAAGAAGGTTTACAATTAACAAGGTGAATGAGCGCTCATAGTTAGGGTCGGCAGCAAACTGATAGAAACTACATTGGTTTGACATTGTAATTTCTGTCAAACTAATGACTTTGTTCGTTTTAGCCTAGCCGAAAACTAAATTAAGTAACGCCCCGTATGGAGTAAAATAGATACTTGTATTGGTTTGCTATGCTTGGATAAATTCATTATGGCAACAAGATGCCTGCTAACAACAACATTAATTATTAATTTTCTGATCATTCAATATACTAGGGAGGGAGAAACTAGGACCGCGCAGGATGGAGAAGCTTATTAGCAAAATATGGACCTTCGCATCACTATTGACAGAATACAAAGAAAGAGTGGCTTCCAAATCTTCCCAACGCTACAATTAACAGTCTAGAACAACTTTGCCGGAAGCACAACCTGCATATCTCAAAACAAGGAGCATGACTTGTGGTTGAGTGTTGACCTTGCCCCAAGGAGCAAGTTTGTACAAGATGAACAGACCAGGTGAGTATTATGTATATGTAAAAAATTATGGAGGCTTTCACTTTTGTTCCACCATTTTATTCTCTAGATTGAAAATAAAAGTTTTTTTTTTAATGAAATTTGAAGTTAACTCTTAAATTTTAAATTTTAAAATTTTAAATCTTAACTTTTAAATTTTAAAATTTTAAATTTTAACTTTTATATTTTAAAATTCTAAACTTTAAATTTTGAATCATAAATTTAATCTCAAATTTTTAAATTTTAAATTCTATACCCTAACTCTTAAATCATCAACTTTAAATCTCAAGATCTAAATTTTAAACTCTTAATCTAAAAACTCTAATATCTAAATTTTAAATATTAAATTTTAAAATTTTAACTCTAAACCTTAAATTCTTAATCCTAAATCTTAAAATACTAATATCTAAATTTCAAAACTATAAATTCTAATTTCTAAAACTCTAATTCATAAATCTTAAAACTCTAACCCTTAAATCTAAAAATTCTAAACCTTAATTTCTAAATTATAAACACTAAATCTTAAATTTTAAATCTTAACTCTTAAATTTTAAAATTCTAAATCTCAAATAATTTTATTTTTATTTTTTTTAGTCAAAAATAAATTTTTTTATTCTTTATTTATTTATTTATCATTCTTTTTATTTTTAAAGTTTTTCTTTGATCTCAGGAAAAATTTATCTGGAAGAAGGGATGCAATACCAGTTCTGATTCCACGATCAACAATAAAGAGGGGGCTATGAAAAATGTGGCCAATTAAAAGTTTTAACGCTGTAGTCTATTTAACTCACCGGATTTTATTATATCGCAAAGAAGAAAACGGGTATTCCTAAAATAATTAGTCTCTATTTTCAAGAAGAAACCCTGCACATAAGAAGATTACATTAAAGGTTCAATGTAAAGAAATGGCACACAAATTCCCAGTGAGGTCTTTCATCAGAATAAGGGGAAATGCTGGAGACCAATTATAACCCATGTTGGTTATCACTGATCAGACGGAATTAAACAAGGGAACTAATAACCAGACAGCCTCACTATGAAAAGACGCATAATTGTTAGTTATACCCGGCGCTTTCCTTATAAAACTTTGTTAGAACAATCCCAGCAAGCATGTGGATACGTCGTTTTAAAATATTTGAGAAGTAATGTTTCCATAAGAAAACTATAAGAGGCTTTCTAACAGTATTTAAGTAGAATAGAATGAAAAAAAGAAACGGAATTCAGAAAAATTTAGGAATGCTACAATAGATTCCGGCCACCAGAAGCTCTCAATGGTTCAATCCTCGAAAAGGTACATTTTTATGTTTAATCTTGTACTAGATAGAATTAACAGACGCTGAAGCTACCGAAATCATCTTGAAACTTGATCAATGCTTGTAGTAAAAAGAGACTAGTTCATAAATACAAAGGCAATTAGAACATGCATTACATAGTCATAGTCATTTAAAATATATTATGTAGGGCGTTAAAGGGCAGAATAGTTACAATTAGACAAAAGTAGCTGTGATCAGTTCAAACGTCTACGCCTCGGAGCAGGAGAATCTCCAGTATCCACATCAGAAATTCTCCTGGAAGATGATGCTGACAAGGATACAAAAGAATCAATTTCTACAGCAGTGTCCACTTGAGTCTCTGGATTTATAACAGCAGCAATGCTGGAAACGGAATCTCTGTCATCTCCCAGTGGAGGCTGTTCTTGGTTTCTACCAATTGGATGGCTACGAAAGTATGCCTCCACTAACCTCTCAGCTGATGGCAGAGCAGAAAGTGGTGTTCTATTCGATTGTGTTCTTCGAAGCAAAAGGGATTGAAGCCTGCGGTTATCCCTTGTCTCAACACCAGCCATGTTGTTCTGTGTTACATCCATTGCATCATTTTGGGGTGGATCTCTCCGAATTCCTCGAGATGCCAACAACCTGTTAAGAAGGGTACTAGTTCTCTCCGCTGCTTCTGCTTCACGCGCAGTTCTCTCTGCCGCTTCACGCGCACTGTGAAGCTCGTGCGGCTGAACTAAATCCCGAGTGAGATCAAATCTACCTCCAAGACGCCAAATCATCTCCTCCACAGGGAGTGTAAATGCAGTTCTGTGAATGGTCTGTCTCAAACTCTCAACACGCCTTGCATGGGGCCTGAGAGGGATTTTGAGAGTGGGATCCTCCTCCGGACCAGGGACATTGTTTCCACGACCATATATTGGGATAACATTTTTTATACTCACCTCGCCCTTGCAAACTGGACATTCCATTGCATCTGAATGAACATGCAGCCATTGATAGAGGCAAGGCCAACAAAACAAATGACCGCAACAACTCACTACAGGATCCCTGGCCATCTCCAAACAGACATTACAATCAAAAAAGCTCCCATCACAGCCACTAACCTTTTCAATATCTTCCTTCTTCTCTGGTGCCTCATCCTCTGTTACACCATTCTTATTTTCACATGCTTTTCCTACCTCCTCTGTTCTTTGTTCAGCTGCCACACTGCCTTCCCCAGCCTCTAGTGCACTTTCATTAACAGGGTTGCGCACAAGTTGATTTAACTCCACCATTGAAATATTTTGGGATTCAAGCGGCATATGAAAATGCAGCCGGTCTTCAGCTGGGATAAGATCACGCCGCCATCTCCTTTGTTGTCGAGCCCTAACCCTTACGGCTTCACTAAATCTACGGAGAGGCCCCTCAAACAAATCATCTAAGTTCACGGAGCTAGGCGGTGGCTCTGGACCGAGACCCAGATTCAATTCAAGGTTCATTGCATCGGATATCTCTTCCCCCATCACAACGTGAATGTCTAAGACATAAACAAGATTACTTTATTTAGAATTTTGACGAAAGATTAGGGAGAAAAGCAGACAACAACACTGCTACACCAGACAATTTGAGAAAGGCAAACCACTATACGGAAGCTTAACTTCATTACAAAGTAAAGAAACCCAGGTAAAGAAAAAACATTTAATAGATGACAAATTGAACAATCAGAAATTGGTAATAAACCATAAATTCATCACAAACACGAATGAGGCCAGATCCAATATCCAGGGTTGACTACAATTCGAAGGAAACCCATGACGAATTGCTCGAGTTCAACTAAATTTGAAGGAATTTGTTTTAAAGAACTCTCGGTACTAATCTTTGAATGGGAGCTGAAGTTAAGTTCTATGGATTTCGCAACTACGAGTATAGGAATAGCAGATAATTCGAAAAGCATGGGATTTCAATGGGTTGGAAAAAGACAAAGATAACAAACAATAATTGAGAGGAAGATAGAACACCTGGGTTGTGACTCGTAATTGCAGAGGGCGGTGTTGAGGAAAAGCTCGGACCTACTCTCCACTGTTAATGGCACGAGGAGAAGAAGACCTGAGGCAAGCTAGGTGGGAGTAGAGTCGAACATTTGATTTTGATATTTTGTTTGGTCTGGGCACAAAAGAGGAATAGGGTTCTTCAGATGAGTGTGCGATATGAATCGGAAGTCACCACTTGGACGCCCCCACGCAGGGGAATAGAGCAACAAATGTGCGAGGACCCACATACGTGTTGGCAACTTACCGTGATCTCACTTTGTAGATGGAAATGGACGGTTGTGATGAAGTACGAACCCATCACTTTCACGAGTGGCTTGTACTCGTGCTGAATCGGGTTGCGCATATTCAAGTTCCCTCCCTCCCCTCCCCACTTTAATCGCTAATCACCGAGCCTGCTGCTTCTTCTAATGTTATTTTTCACCACAGTTTTTTTTTATAATCAAATTAACTAATTGAATAAATTACATTTTTTAAAATTTTTAAAAATTAAATTCACATTTTTTTAGTTTTAATTTATATAAAAATATTCTTATCAATTATAAAATTATTACTAAAATTTATATTTTATATATTTTTCTTTTAAAAACTTATAATCAATAATACAAATCAATAAATTTCAAATGAATATTTATGAAAATTTAAAATAAGAAAAATTAGTATACTTTTTTTAAATTTTATAAACTTCAGAAAAAATTTTGTTTCAATTTAAAATAAGAAAGAGTGTAAATATAATCTTTTTTTAAAAAATATGATGATAAATGAGTGTAATTTACTCTAACTCATTTTACTATTTTATTTAAAAAGTTAAAAAAAATTCATAATGACATATTATTTCTTTATTATTAAATAAATATTTGCATTCTTTCATCAAACTTTTTAAATATTATGTGAGGATGGAGGAAAATTTTTGACCTACATTGATTGTCTGCTATGAGTTAAAACAAGAGATGAGAGGCTGCTTAGACATATATATGGTTCCCTCAAAACGACCTCTAGTTGAAAGAAATTGAAGGTGCTAACTAACAATTAATTCTGTCGAGAATAAGTAAGATTAGGAGTGAGTATTTGAATCATCGTATTCTGTTAAGACTAAATAGCAAATATCATCTTCCAATGAGTTGTTACTGGCTTGCCACAACAATTATGTTGCTCCAACATATAATAAAAAGTTAGAACTGTCTGATGATCCTATAAACTTAAAAAATTAATAACTTTTAACCAATTTAATAAATTTGAGTTTAACATATTAATATATTTGTTTGAGAATAAGGTTGTTTTTCTGAATAAATGTAAAGTAATTGAAAAAAGAAGAAGAAGTAACTCCGTATTATAATGTTTTCCTTTTATACTGTCGGCACAGTCCCGTGAGAAGCTTGCTATCACTATCATTTCTGGTTGATTTAGTCCAAAGCATGCCTACCACAACAAAATGTATCGTATTTTCACAACTATATTTTCTTCTCTTGATCTTCTTTAAATTATCAAATTTTCATTCCACAACAAAAGCTAATTAGTAATAACTTGCAAATGGCTGCTTAACAAATTGACTTCGCACTTGGACTTGAGTAAAGCAGCAGAATTTAACCAGAGTTTACAAGGCCAAAAGAACAATACTAGAGTTCATATGTTTATAAATGTATAATTTTTATCCAGGAATACACTTGTAATTCTTATACTAGAAAGCGGAGGCCCGAAAGACATATTACTAAGAGTTCGATAAAGTCTTAACCTTTCACACAAAATGAAAACCAGTTCTGAGTTTTAAAGTTGTGGGCGATTAAGAACTGTTTGTGGTTTGAAATTGGTCGAGTTCATGGAGGGTATGAAAGTTCACATTCAACTGCCATTGACTTTCTTGCAGTCGGATCTGATCTGTCCCTGAGTTCCCGTTAATGGGCTAATATTACCCATATTTATAATTGACTGAACAAAGGCTGCGAAGAAAGCGGATTGGTTGTTGGCAAAATTGTTAACAATAGAGACTGTAGAAGACCCATTGGTGGAAAACAGCTCCTGGTCTGATTGGAGGAGTCCCCGGTGGCTGACAAGATTAGTGAAGTAGTTGTTATCGAAAGTGTCGGGCGATGAAGGGTCAAGGTCGTTCAGAGTAGATCCGTTTCCATTTTGTGGACAATTTCGCTGCAGAGTCGCCAGATAGGTGGAGTTCAGAGTCGGATCAGGGCTGCCACTACTGAAATTGAACAGCCGGTTGCTGAAAGATCGGCATTGGGCACGACCAAAAGTGTGTGCACCTTCAACTCAATTTCAGTCAGATGATAATTATAAACTAATTAAACGAATCCACCGATATAGAGATTGAAGAGAGGTAGCCAGTTAATTACCAGATAATGCGACCAGATCGTTTGTGTCTAACCCAACAGCAGAGAACTTGGCTGTGATGTTGGCTAGCCCTTCAAATGGACTGGGAATAGAGGTATTGGCACCACCCTGGTTCGCAGTTAGACTGTCCCTTCTACCAAGTTGAACGCTCCATGAAGGACCTCCTGACTGCAAGTATCATAATTTTCTTTATAATGTCTATTCTGCTTGCTGGATAAGAAGAAATTGGAATAGTCTATAGTATCTAGTTACCAGAGACACAGAAGCTTCAGCCGCAAGGGCAAGAATATCAGCACAAGATACGACACCATGGCATGAACTTTCGAGGGAGGTCTTGATGTTGTCAACTACATCAAAGCCCCGAATGGAATTGTTGTTGGGAGCCGCAGTTTTCTCGCTCTGTGTTATGTTGCCACCCTGGTCCAACAAAATGGAGGCATCGCATCCCTACAAGAGAGCACAGAGATTTTATCAGTTCTTAAGCACTATATGACATTGCAGGAGAATATAATCTTTTTGGGAGATTTTAACTTACATTGACAAAGCAGTCATGAAAATGGAGACGAATGAGGCTTGCGCCTATACGGGAATCTGATTGCAGAGCCTGCT
This sequence comes from Gleditsia sinensis, assembly GCA_037074535.1. Classification (NCBI taxonomy): domain Eukaryota; kingdom Viridiplantae; phylum Streptophyta; class Magnoliopsida; order Fabales; family Fabaceae; genus Gleditsia; species Gleditsia sinensis. The sequence goes on from CM073473.1 coordinate 7,985,049, forward strand.
GAACGACACTTCTCACTATGGAAGAAACATTTGGGCATGTGTTAGAATAGAAGGTTGAGCTCAGTTGAGCATTTGACGAGGGATGCAAGGTTAGAACTACCAAAATGGTAGCCAGTAAAGAATAACAAGTAGAAGAAAGCATTGTTGGTATGTGAAGGAGTAGTATATTTCTTTTCCAACGCCAGGTTTAGTGATTGATATCTATCTCGGCTTCATATATATATACACAGGAAAACGCGTCATTTCTTCTCACCTTTAATTTATCATTTGCTTAAACGCTTATTACTTTGAAGTTATAGTAAATAATTAGACTTAATCCTAGGTATTAGGTACATAACGGGAATCGGGAAGCAAATTTCAATCCATAGTAATTCTCACTCAATTAACAAGGTCATTAAGATATTTTGGCCACTGAAATAGTTTTAGGCGCCTACCAATTACATGCAAAAAGTGATTGAATGAGAAAATTAGAACGCTCAACAAGTTTATTAAATTCAAATGAAATGATTGAATATAATAAAAATAATGTTATTATGGAGATTTGTTACGCTATAAATAATGAAGATATTATTTAAATTTTATATAATGAAAACTTTTAACGGAATATCAATTTTGAATATACAGAATAATACATATGTCATTTTAAAAGATAAAAGATAAAATAAAAATTAAGAAATAAAAGAAAATTTTCATCCAAAGTTAAAGGATGAAAAATAGATTTTGAATAATTGATAATTATTCTTAAATTAATGCATTGTTGTCATATCAAACTTAAGAGTTAATCAATCAAGACTTCAATGGTTATGATAGGTGAAATTGGCAAGAGGTGGACATAAAAATGGATTTGTAAATTAGCAAGCAAGATCTTACAAAGATTAAGTGGGTTAAATATTTGAGAAATTGGCAGCACAGTTGAAGGAAGTCGCGAACTAGTTATTCAATAATGAAATGAAGTGAGCAAAAGAGTAAACTTTGTCAATCATTTGCTTGCCGACATCTTAGTCTACTTTGTTTGTCTTCACTCTTCATATTAGTTCCAGCTGCCTAACTTACATTACAATTGCAGTATTATTAAGGAGGCTCTAGAAAGAAAAGGTCTTCATCTGCTGTGAAGTTTTCAATTCTATCCAAATAGGAGAGAGAAGATTTTCTGGGCCTAATCTCTAATGCTACTAAAATTTACTGAAGATCTACTCCAAGGCTTTTGATTTCTTCCTTTTCCGAGTCTTTGTTTGGAGGTAACAAAATAAAAGTCGTGGCTCAAAAAAGAATCAATGTACCACATTCTATTCCCTACGTCCTCACCATTAATCCTTTACAGCTTACAGGCATCTCCGCAATCAAAGGAGCAGATGACGAAATTTAGACGAGTTTAACGGGGTCGAGTTTGGCAAGTTGATCATCATATAGGGAATGACTATTGCAGAAACTTTTCTTGTCATCATATGTATATATTGGTGTGTTTGTGTTACCGACTTCAACATATAAGTTTTAGCCAGAAGAAATAGAAAATAATGATAGTGAACGTTTAAATTCATAATTCTTTATTACCTTTTTATTTTAAAATATATATAAAAAAAAAAGATGAAAATGGAAAATGTATACGTAGAAATTAAGTGCCTTTGATACACTTAGTTACTTTAGTGTCTTAATCTTGAAATAATAAATTATAAGTATAATAAAACCTAAGTAATTACGTAAAGATAAAAATATTTTCTTATATTTTATTTTTTAAAAAGCACTAGTATTTTAACGAGAGAATCTCTCTTTTTCTCTAAGATATAAGTTTACAGTCATTCCACCCGCAATTAAGTGAACCGAATGCCTCCCCTGAATATATGATACAGTTTAACCGAAATAAAAATCATATACATGCATGAAAAATTTCACTATAAAACTTTATAAGATCAGCGACTCATTAATTAAAAAATTTCACTATTTAATTATATATAGGTTTATCGAATCTGAGTATATTTTTTTGGGGCAATTCTTGTAACAATGATTTAGTTATAAAAGCAAAATTAGTATTTTCCTTTCCATTTCTACCGGAGTCTAAGGAGACAAACTTGTTTGCTTGATGGAAAAGGAAGAGACTATGTCCCTCTAACAATCGTCTTCCTATATCTCCGATACAAATTGCTCAGGGAATCGTCTCCAAGAATAAAATAATATAAGAGACCGAAGGGAAACATATAAATGAGAGTTAGTTTGAGTACAAGTAATATTTGTTTGAATAATAAAAGAGACAGTAGCCAATGACTTTGGAGTCTCAACTTAACATGCAGCTAGCATATTTGTTAACTGAATTGAATATGAGGTCCACATGGAATTAATTGGTGAATCTAGGCGCTTACTTTGCAGCCATTTTTGACATTAAACAGGTGCTCTTAGTTGACCTTGATTCATTAAACAACGTATTTTAACATGCATGAAGACCAGTATTGTCATCTGGGATCATATATACTTAAATTAGGTTTTAATACTTGGATTATATATCATTGAAAATAAAATCTTCAGAAGAATCTACAAACATATGAAACCCCTTATTTTCTTTTTAAATTTTTATTTTACCCATCGGATTAATTATTGGCTCACTGAAATTATAACCTATGAAGGCATATTTGCTACGTAGCTTTTAGACGGAGATATTTTTATGGTGTTAGAATTCCAATTGTATAGTATAGGATTTTAAATTTCATATTAAATGTGATTCTAATGTGAAGGAAGGCATATTTGCCATGTAGCTGGAAGATGGAGATATTTTCATGGTGTTAGTATTCTAATTCTAAAATAGGAAACGCTAATCACAAATTAAAGTCATAAAATTTTAATGCGAAACTTGTATATATGAATTTTGAATTCTCAAATCTCGCGAGTTAATTTTTGAAGTACGACTCTTGAAATTCATATCACAGGACACGGACTTGGGTTTCCAGCACCAATCTCTCCTCCTGCCTCCTGATGTGTTTGTTTCATTCTTCATCTCCGCCATAAACGTTTTGACATTTTAAATTAGCTGAACTTTAATTGACTGCTTCTTTAAAAGGACAAAAATTAATGTAAGAAAATGAAGATGCACGGCTGTCATGTTGGGCCAACAAGCTAGCTAATTGACGAAGGTGTGTCTCAAATTTCTGTTTCAGACGAGCTAATTAGCTGTACAGCTTTTGATTAGTCGTCTTTGTTTCCATAACCCGACAAGCATATATACTTTTTAGCTCCGATTACCTTTGACTATATTTTCCTAGGAAAGATTTATTATTAATAATAATTATTCCGTCTGTACTAGATCGGTTTTCTTTTCTTCTTCTTTTTTCTCTAATTTTCATTATTTATGCAAATCCAACTAATTGAGTTAGCGAGTGAATACCCGATTATCGTTTATAATTTTTTTAATATTTAATTTTGATATTAATTTTTCCTTTAATCTAAGAACCCATGAGAAGATTACCTTGTTGGAATAATTAAGCACACGCGGTATAGTATTGAATTAAAATACGCTATCATTATGTATTATCTTCTTTTTTTTCAACATGTGGCCGCACAATTGGAAAATATGGGTTTAAGAATTAAACCAGAATTGCATGGAAAAAATAAACATGATTTCACTCACTACATTGATTTTTAAAAACTCAGGTTTATTAATTAATATTACATTATTAGATTCAGAATTTATTTTATGTGAATTTTATTTGGGATTCAATAGCATGTGAGGAGATTATCACCTACAGTCTTCTTACATTCAGTAGCATGGGGTTAGGGTTAGGGTTGTTAGAGTTCCCTGCAAAAACACTTAATCATATAGTCTTTCTGGTTTTTGTCTTTTGTGGCTAGCTTTTTCTTAACAAGTAAACACCCTTAAGATTCGAGTTTAAGTTATATGAACTCTAAACTTTATCTTCTCCTATATACGTACACGATTAATTATACCATTATAATTGTTAGTCATACAAGCATGTTCAATTGAGAGATTCATTTTGTCTCGAAAGATGAATATCTTTTATCCAATGATAATTAAGATAAAGAAAGGAACCCTTGATAGCTGCATATGAATATGCAGCATTATAAACTCAGACCATGACTTACCCAAAAATAAAAAAATAAAAAAATAATTTGTTTAAACGAGTAGAAAAATCACATTCATACATAAAGATAGGAACTACAATCAATAAATAAAAAAATAAAGATAAAATAAATAAGTCTTGCAATTTTTGAATATACAAAAAATAATTTAATATTATGACTTAAAAATAAAAATAAAAATATATTTTAAATTCTAATATATCAAATAATATTTTTAATAATTTAAATACACAGTTAATACAATATAAAAAAATACATATTATTGAAGAAGCAACACACATTGTAATATTTTTTAAAAATTAACTCTTTTTAAAATTTTTTTATTTAATTGTAAATTCAGTATTATAAATATAATTTTTGAATTCAAAGTGATAAATTTGAGTTTAATACTATAGATCTGAACAAGATATATGTATATCCTTAAAATTTTAAAAATTCTAATACAAAGAAGAATAATCTTTTTTAAAAGAAATAAAAAAAAATCTAAAAAAAAATATTTAAAAAATAATAATAAAAAGAAGAATTGAGAAGTTGGGGGGAGGGGTGGGCCCCCAAACCTCTGCTTCACATCCTGCGTTGAATTTTCAGAAAACATCAGACCCCGTGGATGGATAACTCGAAGGATTGCCCGAAGCCCCAAACATAATCCAGATATTGGCAGGCCTAGGAAATGACTAAAGGAAAGTTACTGAGTGGTAGGCAAGTAAGGCCTATTGGGCCCAATAAGAGAAGTTCGGGCACGCTTCTTGTATGATAATACGGATAATTATACTAAATACAGTATGCAGTACAGTACGCTCAACATTCAACGATCGTGTGTGTTACTTCGTACGCGTGTCGTACAAATTTCCTTTGTTTGACTTCGCTTGGGCTAGGATTCCATCATAACATATTCGTGTTTGGGTGTATGTTTTGTAATAGCTAGCCATGGTCCGAAGCGTCGATTATGATAGGACTGTTGCTTAATTTATAACCTTATATTAACATTCACGAGATTGACTTTAGATATGATTTACAACTCTCAACTCCACCAATTAATTTACTATTAATGAATTAGTCGCTTCAATTTTTAATAATTTACTCAAGACTTATTTGTTACAATTTTAAACAAATAGCTATACATTCAATAATTATAACAAGATTGATTCACTTCAATTCTTTCATGTATATATATGTTTATAAAACTAGCTAGCTTTGTTGAAATAATAAAGACAAAACTATTAATTATTATTTTCATTTTCTTTCTGGGTTTAAAAACCACCGTCATGTTAATTATAATCAAATTGTGTGTCAGTTTTCATACAATTCTGATTCATCCTCCCTCGCTCCCTAACTTTTTTATTATTATTTTAAAACCTCTACGAAAACTTGCGACCATTTTTTTTTTTTTTATGACTATAAAATTTATAGGTAATGCTTCGCTTCTATTATACCCGTAAAGTGGACTTTCAATTTAGGTAACAAAAGGGTTTTAAGGTCAGTCTTCCATTCATTGTGGTTTTTATAAAAGTTCAAAGCGAATAACAGAAATAAAAAGATACAAGTTTGTCCAAACAATAAATTATATATGTTTCTTAATTATAATATATATCGTGTGTTGAAAAGCAATTAACCTTAAATGCAATTCAACTATCACATATTTTAAGAAATATCAGGCTATTATTCTCGGAGTACTGTAAAAAAACAAAAACAAAAACTGATATGAAATTCACTCTAATGTTTGTCGTGCTAATCATATATAATCATAACAAATTAAGGGTTTAATATCACTTTATAGATCATAAACTATTATCCCGATCCAATATTTCTTTAATTTTATTTTGTCCATAATAAAAGTGTAGTTTTATAGATTAGAGAAATTGTTATCTATATAAGCTCGAGTTTTCCTGTAATTACTGCCACGGGTTCCTTTCCATATTCCCATGTAGCTTTCATTCTCAGTTGGGATTTAATACGCCTGCGATCACTCAAATATGAATAACATCCATTGCCCTTTTTCAGAACCACCAATTTGTTTTTATTTGATTTTAAATTCCTTTAGTAACGAATAAAATCCTGTTTTGGTATTTTAGCGGCAATTTTTTTAGATATATTTTCAAACATGCCTGTGTTGCGTTCTTTCCCTCTTAAATTTATCCAGGGGAAAGAATGTTAGGTTGCCACAAGCTTCGTTTGTTTTAATGTAATTTATAACTAAAATTTTTAAAACTTCATTGATCTTCTCCAAACCCTTTTAAGAAAAATATGATCAGATCCTTCCGTTTGTTTCTAACAGATTCTACTCTTTATTAAGAATATAAATATCTCATTACAATGAAAAGGGTAGAATCAATGAAAAATTATGATATACAGCATTAATTTTCAATAAATTTTTGCTGTAAATGAATAATTTTGATTCTCAACAATTTAATATTCCTTCTGGTTTTCAAATAAAAAAGACAATGCGCATGCTATCACCAAAAAACATTGAAACAATCCCATAGAGGACAACATATATATAAAAGGCTTTGGAATTAAGGAGGGAAAGTATTTATTTTTGTCGCTCTAAGTATATATTGAGGAAAATAAGGAGAGCTGCTCGCCAGTGTGGTTGAAGTTGTTAAGGAGAGAGGGGCCCACCGTCCTCGGAGTTGAATCTTAAAACCATAAACGAAACTGCCCACTCCCTTCAACCCTTTTATTTATTTTTTCTCGGGTAATATTGCCACCCTGGCATCCTCGTCCGTACTCTGTCCCCTTCTCCCATACCGTCTACCGTCTCATCCCGGTCACCTATTTCTCTCCTACGTGCCTCCCCCTTCCCAAATTCTGTCACACGTGCCATCTCTCGCCCATACAACACCCCCTTCTCTGGTGCAACAAATAAAATTTAGGGAGAGAAACTACAGCGCCTATATATATATATATATATATACATAGAGCGCATAGATAGAGAGCGTGTGATGAGAGAGTTGATAAAAAGCAGAAATTTTTCTTGGTCTAAGAGGAGTGGGGGTGTTGTAATAGTGGATGGGTTTACCCTTCTCTTTAGATCTTCTCTATCTTGTGTTTTATTATTATTTTTCTCTGAAATCTGAACTGAACGATCACTTGTGGGTTTGAGCGTTAAGTCTATTGGTGTATTCTCGCCTAAATCTCGTAAGACAGAGGCAAATCCCATCTTGCACCGATGAGGATCCGGAAAAGGCAGCCCCTTTTCCCTCTTCCCTCCCTCTCTCCGGTGCCTTTCTCAGATCCTCACCTGATCAACCCCTCACCGGTGGTGCAACTCAACGATGCTGCCCCTCCAGCTACTGCAGTTGCCCACATGGATCAGCCTCAGCCGTCGGACCAACTACTCCCACCGATCGGGAAACCGAGCAACCAGTTGGATGATTCCTCCGGTTTCGGTATCGCTATCGCCAGTAAGGGTGGGGTACAGGAGCAGCACAATAAACAATACTGTTTGGTTAGTGAAGTACAGGTAACCATTCAATTTTTACTATTTCTATTTGTGTTTTGAATTTTATTGGGTGTGTTTGTACAAGTGCAATTTTGCCCGATCTCTACCATCAGAAAGAGCTTGTTTGTAAAAGCTTTGCTTTGCGTTTGATTTTACATCGTCGTAGGGGCAGACGAAGGGCCAAGGGGAGCCTGTTATTGCTATAATTTTGCAGGTCGACCATGGGAGAGGAGGAGAGAAGGGTAATGATACCGGGTAAGAATAAAAACAAAATAGTAAATAAACATAAAATAAAATAAAAATATCTTCTCTCCTTTCATCTAATCTGATTGTAAAAAAAGTGAAAACATGGAAACCCATAATTTTACCCAACATCAGAAAATAAATTATTTTTTTTTTATAACAAAAATACTGTTAGTGGAAATACTGTTAGTGGTCTTTTAAATAATAGCACCAAACTTCTTATCTATCTCATCGTTTTTTTTTTTTCGGCTATAAATTGGATGACTACCTTGCCCTTAAGGTTCACAGGGAACACCAAAATGATGGTCCCGGCTATTTCTTTTTAATGTTACACTTGTTTTATTTTTCATTCATAGCTGTAAATTTTATGTACGAGGTCGTGTGGGTGGCCTGGGTCTCCTTTGCTTGTAGGAAAGGGAGCATCTTGGGTTCAGAAACAGCCGCTGAGGTCCAATCAACGTCGAGCCCTTCTAATCAAGGTGAAGATTGTTACTTGTCAATGAAACTTGTGATAACAATTTGATGAGCTGGTGTTGACTTTAGCGGTTTGATTGGAATAATGTATGACGGCAGATGGGAGATGGTGTGAGGGAGAGAAAGCAATTCCGTTGAAGAAACGAAGAGGGAGCTTCGAGAGGACAAGGGCCGAGGACGTGATGGAGAATAACAAAAAGAAGAAGAAAGCTAGGATGAAGACGAAGATGAACAAGAAATGTTCGAAGCATAATGATAATGAACAAGATGAAGACGATGAGGAAGAAGAGGGAGAAGAAAGAGAAGCGGTGGGTAAGAAGAGGGGAAGGGGGAGGGGGAGGAGAGTTATGGAAGGGTCGCGGTGCAGTCGTGTGAATGGGAGAGGATGGAGGTGTTGTCAGCAAACCCTTGTCGGTTACTCGCTGTGTGAGCATCACTTGGGGAAGGGAAGGCTGAGGAGCATGACAAGTGTAAGAACCAGATCTGTTGCCGGTAATGCACCGCAGAAGAACGAGGCTCAACCATTATCGGGAGTTTCAACAACTTGTTCTTCTGAAAAGCAAACCGATGAGGGTGAAGACGAAGATGAGAAGAAGCCACTTATCATCACAAAGAAGAGGAAGCTTGGGACGGTGAAAGCGCGATCCATAAGCAGCTTGCTGGGACAAACAATCACCGTAGCTGATCAGAATAACAAGTAAGGCAGAAGCTATTATTTCATGTACTAGAAGTTGTCTTATATTTTGGGTGCAACTAGCTTAACACAGTGCTATCTGATTCCATGTGTTTGATCTAATACCATCGTTTTCTTCATATCGTGTTCTCCCTTGTGATGGGATTATTATTAAAGTATTCGACTGGAGATGCACTGTTTGTTTTGCAGTTGAATGCAATAATTCATACACGCACTGGTTAGATATCCTGCGGATGTTATATTTTCCCAGTGGACACTGTGTCCTTTGACCAAGGAAACAACATCAACTCTATCACGTGTAATAAACAAGACAAGCTACTATTAATTAATATGTGATTAAGATAAGTAGTTGTATCGTTTCATCGTCAAGTCACTAACTCATGGTTTCAACAATTGCACCTTAATTTGATTAACACGACACAGGAACTATGTACATGCAAATCAACGCCAGTTTTGTAATTTACTGATGAGTTTGATAACATTACTAAAACATGAATTTGAAGTTTCAAACGGCATTGGTCTATTCGTATTTGGGTTGCCGTTTTATAGAAATATACATGAACACATGCAGATGGCATTAATTCTTGTATGTACGCAATCGAGTGGTTGAATGAATTGTAGCCGAACCCGATATATATATGATTACTTTTAAACCTTATGTTGATTTTGTCTATATAGGGTTTAAAGTAACTGCGAATATCTTTGGTTTTTCCACCTTTTCAAATAATAATGGAACTTCGATTAACATAGATGAACTGACATAAAGGTTATAAATGGTGCTAATCAACAATGTATATGGCAATGTACTCGCTAGTTTGTTTGTTTGTGTACGTTATATGTCTTCACTGGTTTATTTTGAGAGGAGAGGAGTTTTTGATTTAGCTGAACGGACCCCAGACTTACTTTCTTTCGGTTCTTGCTAGTTGCTACGCATGTTCTAGTACCGTATCCGAAAATTGGTTATCTTTTCAGAAACAGTAACCATGCTCCTATTCCCTTTATGCATTCTTATTGCTTCAGGTTTTTAGTAATGGACTGCCATGCTGAGTCTAAATTTTCTATGCAAAACAAGTATATACAGTGCTATCATTGCTCCTTCAGAAACTAGCACAAAAGTATATTTAAAGATAATTAAATAAGATAAGGAATTTGAAGTTTAATTTTCTGTGTCGCTATTTAATAAAAAAAAGACATAAAGTAACTATATTTGAAGTAGCAAGAAAAATAAGCTTATATGCCGGAAGAAGAGGCCAGTCAACAAGGTAAAGTTTTGGTGGAAAAAGTTATTAATATAAGGCACGAGAACGTAGACCCCATTGTGTATAGGTAATTATGTCTATTAACAAATAGTCACTCACATATATAATTTAAGTCCAAAATCACACAGGGTTATGAATAAGTTAGTTAAATGTTATCTACCGGACTATATAAGTTCTTATCTAACTTGTCCCAGTCAGGCACAACTTCAAAAACGTTTCTAATTTTAATTATACTTACTCCATCCAATATCATCTAAGGTTATTTGAAAATATAAAAATAGTCAAAATATTGGATTGAAAAGAAATACTGTTTGCATAAATAAATTGTAGGTCACGACCCTAGGAGAGAGCATGGATTTGTCAACTAAAATCTGTTCTAAGTGAGTGGGGCGCGTCCTTTGGCAGTAAGTTGTAAGAAAAAGTGGAGGACGTGATCCCTTGACATGGGTCAATTCGTGCATAATGAAGGTAGACCCCTACATCGAGCACTTTGGTAATGCCCAGTAGCAAATTCTCTACCATGTCTAAATCAATAAAAGTCACGTTGTGTTTGGTCAATGTCTTGTCCACCTTTGTTCTTTCTTTTTTTTCCAGCTAACGAGAAAGTTTATGAGCTCAAAAAGAGAAATCTGCCTTTGTATGTTTTGCATTTTAACTACCCATAAAACCCTATTATACTGGGTTCTTACGTTTTAATACCCTTAGAAAAGTCAATGACAGGACAAACATTTCCGTCTCTTTCAAAAGCTTGTGTTGGAACCTCCTTTAATTTACAGACGGACTCTTTGGGACGTATAGCGATGGCCTTGATGGATAGGTTTGGGGATGACAGCTAAGATCAGAATTACCTTATCCCTTTTCGGCAATGACGTGGTTCTCATGTCTTCTATCGTACTGCAAAACGCGAAATCCAAGTTGGGTTGATGGCTTATACGAAGCTCCACCTCCAACTAAACCAGATATCTGCTTTAGTTTCGTTTATATATATAGGCCACTAATTAAATCGGAGAGCTAAGTGGTTCTTTGGTGTGTTTTTCGGTTAGCTCTGGTGCAACATAAAGGTTTGCGTGATTGCATGTAGTTTACTGTTTGTGTTAAGGGAAATTGATATAATACTGCTACGCAAAGCCTATTTAGCGAGATGCTTTGATGCTTAAAATTAAAGCCTCTTGTTGAACTGTTGTTTTCACTTTCCTTGGCTCTATCCACCCCCAATGACTTTCAAACCATTCATGTGCTTTTCAATTTTATGTATCTTTTTTTCTTCAAAAAAACCAAGAAGAGAATATATTCCTTGCTGAAAATGAAAATTCAGTTTTTGAAAAATACCAGTGTTTTTTTATTTTAATTTCTGTTCCTGAAGCATCATACGTGACAGATTTATGAGTATGGAGACCCTATCAAAGCTATCATCGCACTTCTGCAGTTAAGCCTTCCGCCTCCCCCCTATTGCTTCTGCTTGGGAGCCTCAGCCTAGCAGAAATGACGAAATCAAGGGTGAGAGCAATTCATGTACATATACCTTTTGGTTCTGTTTTGGTTGCTCCTATCACAATTTCAATACAACCCAAATCATATTCTGCAAAGTTAAATGGGGCATCTATGAATTCCTCCACCTTCTAAATATCTTATGATACAGTAAGTACCTAAAATTGAATCTTGTCTATAAAGATTATTAAAAAAGTTACCTTAACTCCCCTAATATAATGTATGTAAAGTACAATTATTTATTTTCAAAGAAAGGGAAGCATATAAAGTTGACACTATAGGCAATGTTAAAGTGGATTGCGTGTTGGTTTAGGTGTTAACTTGAGGAATTAAGGGATCATTACAATTCACATGCATTAAGCAGTTTATTATTAGTGGAATGGTTTAAGGGTTGCTTTTTAGGTGGTTTGGCAATTAGCGTGGGCACTAGTGAGTAGAGAAGGGCAAATATGAGGGACCCAAACAGCAAAGCGAGTATTGGCATCCTTACCCACTTAGATAATATATTCAATGGGATGTGGCCAGACGGCCCACCAAGGACACACCAAAGTACCATATGTTAATGTTACTTCACAGGCACAGCACGTACAAGCCACAAAAGCTCAATGTGTGATTTCTACTGGTTTTTTTTATTTTTTATTTTTATCAACGCATCTTCAATTCCTCCTCCTTGTTTATATTTACGTTTAACAATTTGTGTTATTTGATTAAGGGCAAAGGCAACCGGCCAGCAGTACAGCTTACAAACAAATTATAGAATATTTAGTGTCGAGGTCATGGCCAGGCTGGTGTGTTTAGCACAGAGCCACAAACATTTGGAGGATTGAATTCTAGCTCCTTAATGATGGAAATCACAATCATTTGATAAATGATTCATCTTTGGCCACTGGTGGGCCCGCTGGCAGTGGCTTAAAAAGGCTGTACTCTGTATAGATATAATTGATGGATGCCTTTGCTAGTTTCCATGTTTGTTTAAACGGTGAGATCTGGTAGCATAAGCAATAGTGCTTCACATGGGGATTTTGAGAAACGGTGGGTCTGCCATTGTGTATCTTTGATCCTACAATTATGACAAAGTTTTTCATTGATTGTATCAGGTAGCTGAAGGCGCAGAAAGTAAGTTATAATTACTGATCTTTTCTGGTTTCTCGTGAAGAGCACAACTGTCTGTAAAGATCAAGAATTTGAGACTATGTTAGCGTTCAAACTATTAATGCTTATAATAGCAAGAGACGAAGCACGTGATGCCTCGCATAATCAGTAATTGTATTTATAATTATACCAGTGCCTCCTTAAGATCGCTACACAAAGTCATTGAAAATTTACAGTTTAGAATCATAAGAGTTAGCCGGGCTTGTTGGAAACAATGTGAAAAGCCATGTTAATTACTATCTTGAATTGTGGTAGCCGAATGCCCGCATCTGCAGCTGCCTTCGTCCTTCTTAGCAGGCGGGTTAGTTCAAGCACCCATAATTGCCTAAATAACTTCGCCATCACATTGTGTTCTATCCTATTTGCCCTCATAGGAAGTGGATTTTATCTCCTTCGAAAAATTACTTCACAGTATGTCTAGGATTTAACATTATGTATTGCTTGTGTTGCTAGCATTGATTATTTCGGATACTTATCATTAATTTTAGACGTCCATAGTCCAGCTAGTGTGGTACTGGTTGCATAAGCCAAACGCAATACAACAGATCGTTTTGATACATCTCAGGTTACTTCAAGTACTGTGTAACACCAAAGGTAGTGGGTGCTTTTTAAATTTTAATAGAACGATTAACATTGGGCGGCAGGGAAAGCTGTGAATGGATTATTTATTATATATACTACGGTTCTTTATGCGTGGAATTTCTGGTGAGTAGATATATGCCATTACCAACAAACCGTGGGCTCTTCAAACTGGACAATGCAAACGCCAATACACATGCTGCTGCTGCTGCTGCTTACCCCCGTCATTTTACCAATTTAGATAAAGTAATTCCCTTAATAGCTGTGAACTCACTAAAGCTACTAGAACCATAACCATATCAGTGACAGTCAGCAACAACTTCCACATGCCTGTACTAGAGGCAGCAAGAAAGGAAACTCTTCCAACCTGAACGACTGCTGTATCTTTCCTGCAGGAATTAAAAATAAAATGCAAGAACATGAGTTCGTAACCATGTAGTTTCATGCAGAAACTAAAATAGAACTCAAATTTCCTTCCAAACTGAGTGCATTCTACTTTTCTAGTAATGTTTTTTTCCCCTGTTGGTTATTCTTAGAGTTTACATTACAAGATAGGAGTGATAGTGACTATTTCACGAAAAGAAATCATTCCCATCTGCAGAGCCAAGAGGATGTCTGGAGTGATCATGTTTTTAATAAGGGGAAATAGAACCAATGAAAAGATCCTATTGCTCTACTAAAAAAGAAATATATATGCAGGGTGCATGCTGAAGAAAGAAGAAACCAGGAGTTTAATTGAACTTACTGAGTCTGACTTGGTGGTTGTCTGTTTTACGGCTTTCTGGCTCGATTCCCCCAAACCAATAGTAGGCCCTCCATTTAAGAATGATGCGCTCAATCTAGTCTGTTGTGCCGCATTGTATGAATTAAAGCTTGGCCAATTAGCAAGTCCAAATGGTTCTTTGGCTTGTCCAGAATTGCTTGAAATTCTCTCTGGCATCAAAGTATTGCCGTATGAATTTGTTCCTTTAACTTGGACTACACTTCTGGTGTCTTGATATGACTTTGCCAAGTCTATTGAAAAACAGCCATCGCTAAATTGGTAACTTGGAGTGTTACTCATATCAGAACGTGGGGTCATTTTATCTCGAAGTGGTGTTCTTTCTTCTAAATTTGCCGAATTCCCAGGAGAATTTGATTCTGCTACTTTCAACTCAACAATTTTCGTCTTGACCCTTGTATTATGCTTTTCTCTTGGACTGGATATTTTCTTGTCCCATCCAATAACCGCACTACCAATATCTTCTTGGCCTTTGCTCCTTCTAATGCCTCCATCGATTTGCTGCGCGACCAAATGCATGATCTCATTAAACCTCGTATGGTTCACTTGATCAGGAGGCGTAATTTTTCTTAACAGAATGTTTGATTGGGAGAAAGATGGATGCTGAAGGGACTGTGGCTCTAAATTTTCAACAGCACAAGCTAGATGTGTATCGAATTCACACATGCTGCACCTGTAGAGCCACCCGCTGTAACTGGGATTCTTGCACAAATCACAGAAGAAGTCATATGGCGGTGAAAATTCAAGCTGGACTTTGTGAGGATGGTAGGTAATTGTAAGGGAAAGAGGGAGGGCCAGACAGAAAGTATGAAAGTAGATGCTGCATTCAGCACAGTGGTAGCAGAAGCCCGTGACATGGTTTTGGCAGGCCACGCACTTGAGTGTGTCTTTGGCAGCTGATGTTGAACGTATAACAAGGAGGACTAGATCGTGTCTAGAATGAGCAGGGTGATTGGTTATAATGGGCAACTTGAAGCAAAAATAGTGAAGAGAAAGAGGGCAGGTTTTACACCGGTAGTAGTCCTTACCAGACGCGACATTAAGGTTGCACCCAAAGCAGGTAGCATTTCCCATGGGGGGTGAAGTGGTAAGTTCGAAAGGATGTGGATGGCTGAAGTGGAAAACAGTGAGGTCTTTCTGTGGTGATCCCATCTTCTCGTTTCTGTGAAAGTAATTTAACTTCTCTTTTTCATATAGTGTTGGGTTGTCTGTGGTTCCCCCACTCCCCCCCCCCCTTTTTCCCAATTTTCCTCTTGCTTTCTTCGGTGGAATTGTGATCGAAAGCTGCAGCAACTCCACTTGTCTCTCAAGAGTTCTTGGGATTTTCGGATGATTTGTTCAATTGCCAAACCAAGATACAAGAGTTTTGCGTGTAGACAAAAGTTAAGAGCTATCTTAAGAAAGGTTCCCACATTTCAGCCGGCAAATGCATCTTAAGAATAATTGTATTTATGCTATTACTAGAGCACCATGGAAACCAACACTGAAAGGCTATTTCAGCACGAGTCGCTTTTGGGTCGGTTTCTGTGATTCCAAGAATGACAAGAATTCGTCTGGCTATTAGATCGATTGTCAGGCGCATGTTAATTAGGTGAAGGTCCAATTAATGGTGCACACCGATACTTGTCTTTAGAGGTCTAATTATTAATTTAAACCGTTTAGATTTAATTAGCACGCTCATTTGTTTTTTCAAAAAGCATGCTTAATACTCTAAAGAGTTAATATCCAATCAAAGACAGAGTTCAGACATCTCAAAACAAAGAGCTTTAATAGGAGGAAAATTTCAAACAATGGTGTTGCTGAGAGTTAATACTCTTTTTAATGGATTGACTGCAGGTGTGGTAAACGACAATGCACATTGAACAACACAAGTTCTACCTACGTCCCATAGGTATATTAGAATGTAAGTAAACCAAGTGATTTCTTATATTGCTTTTGAAAAGTAATCAATGACGTTAGCTAAAAAGTGAGTTCCGTTTGTTTGTAGTTTTTAAAATATTAAAGGCTTAATTATATATTTTTTGTCTTCCTAATTTTACTGTTATTTTATTACTAATTTACTATACATATATTTACGTGTATAATTATGTTTGTCACATTAAAAATAAAATAGAGTAACTTAATAAAAAAATATTTTGATTTATTTATTAAAATTAAAGAGACTAAATTGATATTATAAATTATAGAAGAATTGAATTGATATATTTTTAAAAGTAAAAAAATTAAAAGTACAATTAAGATAATATTACATATTAAAATTTTTATTATAAAAAAATTAATTGGGATGGCGCAAAGTTTTCATTTTTTCCTAAGTTTTGCCGTGTATATTTATGTTGTCAATCTAAACCCTTAAGTAGGCAACATAAAAAGAAAAAGAAAAAAACTTCACATCCTTAGAATAGCATAGGTATAGGCAGTAAAAGTCGAAGATTTTACCTAGTCTGTGGTGTTAGAGACAGATTTCTAGTTCAATATTTATCATTTTTACCATTCGAATAAATCGGTTTAAGCTCATAATGATATAAAATAAGATACAAATAATAATGACCTTGTGTTGAGTTATGAGGTAAATACCAAAGTAAGAATTGGGAAAAAAAAATAAAATTATGGGCTACCGTCTGGTTCTTGTATTTTTAAAGAAACATAGTAAGTTGAAATGCCTAAAACATGACGCCACAGCAGCAGAATCTCTATATAATAATCACCTTTTTTGCAACTTGGTCACGCACATACTTCTAGGGGACGAGGAGTCGTTGGATGTAGAGTCTTCATCTCAAACTAAACATATTTTTTCATGGAGATGCCTCGTTAACCACGAGGACAGGCCAATGGAGAATATGGGGTCCACTAATATATATTTCTTATCCTGGGCTTGCATAAACATAGGTTTTAGTTTGTCGTGGTTAACTATGACTTGAATTCTCCGAAACCATTATTCTTCTAAGAAGGCACCATTTGGACGATAATTCTTGTATCTTGTCTTCTTTTCTTTTCCATTTTTTTTAACCATTAATTAACTAACTAGGTCACTTATGAATTATCATAGTTTATTTTATTTTCTTAATGCATTAAGGGTAATGTAATTGGTTGTTATAATTTATAGTACAACGACTCTAATTGAAGAGCGGCAGGCGGTGACCGTTTGTTTTACTGGGTGTGATTTGAAACATGGGATTGCGAACGATGATCCTGTCATATGCCTAACAACAGAATACAGAAGTACAATCACTTACGTGCCTTTGAAGCATTTTCAGCGGACTATGATATGAATTCATGAAGCAGAGCTTTTTCATTAACAAACCTTTCGTACAATGTCAAAGCCTCTTCTCTGCAATGTTTCTGAAGCCACAGGCACTGAAAGCGAATTGTACTGACTTCAGTTACAGATGCAAATGATCGAGCAACTCGCACAAATGAAGGCCTCCTTCTACATCCCTACTGATCTTTTCTTTCTTTTTACATATTAAATCAGTAGTCTTCTGTAAGTTCTTTATAAATTATCTAAAACTAGTTTTTATATTTACTGAATTTACATTTTTCCAAATCTCCACCCACTAATTACTTGAGTTGAATCCTCCAACATTATTTTTATGGATCACAATGATATTCATGCGCCCTCACACAAAAAGTTACAACCCACTCTCTGTGCCGTTTATCTAAGAAACAGTTAGTGTAATTCTTCCTTCAGAACTGGATGCACGAATATCGTCGTTACCCTTTATTCCATCAACTACTAGAACAGTTAATCATCTTTATAAAATATTGGAATAAGATAATTTGGATATTGTTAGGCCTTGTGGGATCATGAC
Organism: Gleditsia sinensis; assembly: GCA_037074535.1. Classification (NCBI taxonomy): domain Eukaryota; kingdom Viridiplantae; phylum Streptophyta; class Magnoliopsida; order Fabales; family Fabaceae; genus Gleditsia; species Gleditsia sinensis. Next base: position 8,003,053 of record CM073473.1, read on the forward strand.
ATTACTATGATTGCTTAGGCAAGAATTATACGCCGAAGACCGAAAGGACGGAACTTTATTCCTTACGTTAGCCGCTAACTCAAGAATCGAATTTTATGTCATAATAAATGCATCATCCTCAATCCCGAACTCCAGTATCCCAAAGAAAAGGAGGAAAATGGAGAAGATTGAGCATTTCAGCCATACGCACCCATTAATGTTGTTGAAGGATGGTGGGCAAGTGCTTTGCTCAGGTTGCGAAGATCCAATTTCAGGCCCTTGTTATTGTTGCACCCAGTGCAACTATGTCCTCCACAAATCATGCGCCACCCTTCCACCCCAGATGAAGCACCCAATGCACCCTCACCATCCCCTTACTCTCCTTTCCACCTCCCCTTATCCAGGACGTTACTTTTGTGACGCCTGCAAAAAACCTCGTCAGAGCTTTGTTTACCATTGTTCTTTATGCAGTTTTGACCTTGACATCCCTTGTGCTTCTCCTTGGCTCATAATTCGAGATGAACAGCAAGATGAGATTGATCATTCTGATTCAGTGGAATCCTATAAGCATCCCAAGAACTTCATCGGTCATGAGCATGGATTAACGTTTGTTGAGGAACAGAGCCTCCAATATGCTGATAAACTTTGTGATGCGTGTATTCGACCCATCAGGTCTCCCTTGTTTGCTTGTGCAGAAAATTGCGGTTTCCTTCTCCACAAAACTTGTGCTGAATTACCCAGAACGAAACAGCACCTTTTTCACCCACACCCGCTGACTCTTGTCTCAAAGGCACCTCATTATGATGGCATTTATAGGTGCGATTGCTGTAAATCATTGACCAATGGCTTTGTCTATCGCTGTGATGAGTGTCAGTTTGACCTTGATGTTTGTTGTGCTCTCCTTCCGGAGACAGTTTCACATGAAAGTCACAAGCACCCCCTTATCCCACAAAAGTCAAGCACAGCTAGGCTATGCAAAGGCTGTAATCTTCGGTCCAAGCATGTATTGGTATGTGATGTTTGCGACGAGTTTGCTATTGATAGTAGATGTGCTGCACTACCTGCTACGGCGTGGCATATGTATGATAAACATCCTCTCAGGTTAACCTACGCTGTTGAAGACCATTTGGGTGAGCAGAACTGTGGCATTTGCAAAGAGAAAAGGTCTGCAAAGCAATGGTTGTATTACTGTGATGACTGTGACTTCGCTGCTCATCCTCACTGTACTGTTGGCAAGTCCAGGCATATCAAGTTTGGAGGCACCTTCAAATATGATTATCACTCACACCCTCTTACTTTTGTGGAAGACATTAGGCAGCACCCTCCGTGTGATGCCTGTGGTGAACAATGCGTTGGGTGGGCTTTTGAATGTGGACAATGTAAATTCTGCATCCATCGAGAAGGGGATTGTTTCTGGGAACAATTTAAACAGAGTGAAAAGTACTCGACACTTTCAGGAAGCATGAGAGATAGGTACGCCGCAAACGTATTGGCTGCCACGCCCAATGTATCAACCAAGTAAGAGTCTAAGGGGACGAATGCCTTATTATGGTACGCAATATATGTAATTTCAGTAACACGGTGTGTATGTAAATCTCACTTCACTCTCTATAACTACACTCGCAGAGGCATTAAAGCTTCATTCTGTTCAACCTTAGTTTGTTTTCAATCTCCTGCAGGGGAGGCACGTATTCAGTTATTATAAAAATGAAAAGACCCTTTCAATCATTCACACATTGTGATTGAGCGGCATATGTGGCAGGACAGATCCTTTTTAAATTATTTTATGTAGTTAATAATTATCAAGGACCTCCAATATTCCTAGTTGTTTATTTGTAAATGAAGGTATAACTAACAAAAGCTACGTAATTCAAAAACTGACTTTTTCATTTCTTTACATGCGCGCCAACATCGCTATCATTTTTCAAAAACTGATGCTGCAGATAGGAGGTTGAATTAATGGTGAATTTGATAAGGACCAAGCCAGATGTACGCTTGAGTTTATTGGGACGTGGGATTAGGATGCTTTGCTGGCATTCCACCAGGTGTACCTTTGGAGAAACCAGCATTCATATCGCCAGCCATGGCTTTGGGTCTCCAGGAACAGTTAAATTGCAGAGCTTAATGGGAGATGATGAATCATAGCCTGTGCTAAAAAAGTAACATTTTTTGACACTACGGATAACGCAAATCAATATCTTTTGGGCTGACTATAGATCTTAACAAGACATGGCGTTTACGGTCAGGAATCACTGTCGTCAGAATTTCCTGGTAGCTCGGTGAATATAGATTTCAACGCAACAACTCAAAGCGGTCATTTCAGGGCATTCATCATCGTAGCTAGGGTAAGACTATTTATAGCAATATTTTATCAATGATAACAAAACAATATTGTTTGAAGCAACTCAAGGCTTGACAAGAATTAATAGGGATGCATTAATTAGCGAAGCTACGATTACTTTCTAACAAATTATTAGATATCTCACTATTAACTAACAAATCCATTAATCTCGTGTAAACAACATGTTTATAATCTAAATGGTTGTATCAGTAATGTTACTTTTTTTTTTTTAATAACTCCATATGAACTGTGGGCAATACTTTTATTTTGATCACCGTCGATCTCCAGATATCATTAACTTTTTCTTATTTGTGTTTTTAATTACGTAATTTAAGTAAAATATTGAAATATCAACACAATAACAAAGCGTGTTAAGATCAAATAAGACAAAATGATATGAAAAAGTAGACAAAATAAACAAGATTCAGCAATAGCGGAATTGGGCATGCCCTTGCCCGCTGACGTCTATGACTATTTCAGAATTTTTTGAAAAATGAAAATAAAGTATAAAAATAAAATTTTAAATTTTTTGAAAATAAAGTATAAAAATAAAATAATTTTTTGTTGAAAATTTTTAATTTTTATTTAAAATTTTAAATAATTTGTTGAAAAAATTAAAAATTTAGAAATATATTTAAAAATAAAAAAATCCAAAATTTCAACAAATTTTTATATTTTTAAGTTTATTTTCTCATTTTTTTTATATATTTTTAAATTTATTTTCAAAATTTAGTTTTAAATAATTTGGATTTTTTATTTTCAATATATTTTAAAATTTAATTTTTCAACAAATTATTTAAAAAAATTAAATAGAAAAATAAATTTAAAAATTTTATCCTTTATTTTCTTTCTTTTTTAAAGAAAAATAATTTTCTGAAAAAAATTAAATTTAAAAAATAAATAAAAAAAATTCAAAACGCAGCCCAAAAATTACGTTTTAAATGCCGTACCAAGATGTATGGATCCGGATCTTCTGATGTGCAAAAAACACAACACTGCGTGTTGTGCCTCTTGCACAATAGGACTAGACAATTGGTCAAATGACCAATCGCCTGATCACCCAAAATAACGAGGCGACTGGTCATTTAACTAGTCGTCTAGTCAAACTAATTTAAGAGCATAACACGCGGTGACGTGTTCCTCTTACGTCATAGAAGATTTCAATCGCAAGAGGTACCGCAAGGATTAGGGGTGAACAAAAACCGAACCGGATCGAACTAAACTGAAAAAACCGAACCGAACCGACCAAAAACAGAACCAAACCGATTAAAATCGGTTTAGTTCGGTTTTTTTTTTTTGAAAAACCGACCGGTTCGGTTCGGTTTGGTTCGGTTGGGACGGTCCAACCGAACCAAACCGAACCGAACCAAATTATTTTTAATATATTTAATTTATATTATTAAATTTATTTTTTATTATATTTTAAAAATATTTTACATAATTTTTTTAAAATTTTTTGAAATGGGCCTAAAGAATTCGAAATAAGCCCAAAAATTAAAAAAAAATTAGGCCCAAAAAAATTTAAATGGGCCAAAAATTAAAAAAATTTGGCAAAATTTTTTTTTTTTTTAAAAGAACCGAACCAATCGAACCAACCGAACCGAATGGGTCTAATTTTTTTTTTTTTTTTTATGATCGGTTCGATTTGGTTGAGGTCCAAAACCGAACCGAACCAAACATTTGTACACCCCTAGCAAGGATACATATCCGTTTTCCAACCTAAATAGAAAAGTCATAGACGTCATGAGAGTAAAACACGTTTCTTTTTGGGGGGACAAGTTCATTCAACGCAGCTTTTGTATACCTCTATCCGCCCATTTGGAATTAGTAAGGAGCAAACATGTTCTCGAATCACATCACTCAGTCTAAGTCATATATAATAAGCGTTATTGACATTATCTTTGCGAGATCCTACCACGAAATAGACTCCATCTCCGCAGCTACAGAATGCATTTGACATAGTATTAAGCTCAAGGGATTGGAAGCACGACTTAGAATAAGTCCCTCACAGAATGTCATACTCTTATTCCACTTTTGAATAACATTAAGAGATGGAAAGGCAGAAAACACAAGGAAACCTCCAATTATAACTTACTTGACCTTATCTACCTATACATGCTATACAAATAACGATGAGTGATAAGCCTTCTATAATTTGCTTTCAATCTTTTTGGTAAAGCTTTGATTAGAGTTCGCCTTTTCTGCGATCCTTGGCCCTTTCATAATGCACTTTTCTTGGGTGCCTAAGTCTCAATTCCTGGCAGTAATCTTCAGTATTATTGCCCTTATCCAAGTTGGCTGCTTTTCCTTCAATTTCCCTACCTTCCAACCACAGGATGCAGATCAATTATTATTGAGCAAAAACTCAAAAATATATTTAGATGCCATCCAAGTAACCCCTGATATTCGCGGCAAAATAGACAATTATTCTGGACGAACTTTCTACAGAAGGCCGTACAGACTCTGGAGCAAGAGCAAGAACCAAATTGCTGCGTTCAATACTACTTTCGTCCTCAATATCAACGCCCAAACCTCCCCAGGAGGCGAAGGATTGGCCTTTATATTAACTGGAGATACCACTCTTCCTGAAAATAGTGAAGGGAAATGGCTTGGCATTGTAAATGCTACTACCAATGGAACTTCTCAAGCAGGGATTTTGGCAGTAGAGTTCGACACACAAAACAACTTCCCGGAAGATGGCCCTAACAGTCATGTTGGTATTAACATCAACAGTATCAATTCCATGAAAAAGGTTCCCTTAACCAACTTTGGGATCAATATTTCAAAAGGTATTAATGTAACGATGAGAATTCAGTATGCTGAAGATATATTCTCAGTTTTTGGTTCCATGAATGGAACTGAAGGCATGGAAACTCTGTTAATATCTCCACCACTTAATCTATCTTCGTATCTCCCAGAAGAGGTTTTTTTGGGTTTCTCGGCTTCAACAAGTAACTATACAGAGCTAAACTGCGTAAGAGCATGGGAATTTAACGGTACCCTCATTGACGATGATAATCAACGGCTGTTGTGGGTGTGGATCACAGTTCCTGCAGCGTTGATTATCATAGTTGGGGTGGTCTTTTTCTTGCTTTGGCAAAGAAGACGCAATATCGAGAAAGCAGACGACGCCTATCCAAGAATAGAGGATCAGATTCAAAACTCCTCTATGGCACCAAAGAAGTTCCAACTAAGGGAAATCAGAAGAGCAACAGGCAGATTCAATCCTCAAAACAAGCTAGGGGAAGGTGGTTTTGGAACTGTCTACAAGGGACTCTTGGGAGGTAAGGAGATAGCAGTGAAGAGAGTCTCCAAGAATTCACATCAAGGCAAACAAGAATTCATAGCAGAAGTCACAATAATTGGCAGTCTTCACCACAAAAATTTGGTGAAATTGATCGGGTGGTGCTATGAGAGCCGAGAATTACTCCTTGTCTACGAATTCTTGCCTAACGGGAGCCTAGACAGGTACCTGTTTGATGATGACAAGTTTGGCTGCAATGAGGGATCAATACTGAGCTGGGAAACGAGACATTGCACAATATATGGGGTGGCTCAGGCACTAGAATATCTTCATAACGGCTGTGAGAAAAAAGTACTTCACAGAGACATAAAAGCCAGCAATATACTGTTGGATTCAGACTTCACTGCCAAGTTGGGAGACTTTGGATTGGCTCGTACCATTCAGAAAAGAGACGAAACTCACCACTCTACAAAAGAAATTGCAGGAACGCCTGGTTACATGGCGCCAGAAACCTTTCTTACCGGCAGGGCAACTGTGGAGACTGACGTTTATGCATTCGGTGTTGTTGTATTAGAAGTTGTGTGTGGAATGAGACGAGGGAATCTGTATGCCCAAAAGGACGACTATAGGAATAGCATTGTGTATTGGGTGTGGGAGCTTTATGGTAAGGGGAAAATACTTACAGCAGTGGATTATAGGATAAAAAAGGAAATTAAGGAGGAAGAAGTGGAAGATGTGCTCGTTCTAGGGTTGGCCTGTTGTCATCCAAACCCACACCACAGGCCCTCTATGAGGACTGTTATGCAGGTTCTCACAGGGGAAGCAGCTCCACCAGTGGTACCCAAGGAAAGACCATCTTTTGTGTGGCCTGCCATGCCTCCTTCATTCAAACAAGACGTAGATAACTCTCTCACAGGAAGCCAACTCCATTCTTTCTTAGAAGTCACTGGCAGATGAGTCATTTGCTCAAGATTTTTAATTTGGCTGCCTAGGGTTGAAAATTAAGATGATCCTACTTAATTTTTTTTTAAAAAAAGATGCCCCAAGAACAAATAATCTTTGTCAAAATTTCGTCCACTAGGTTCTCTCCTATTATGTACAAAGCATTCAGAAATCTCATGTGTTAGCTATCATTTTCCATTTTTCAATTTCCAATTTCCACTTTCCAATCCTAATATGTGATCGGACCTCAACTATTGATCTCCGTAACGTTAGCCTCGAAGCAGTACTCATTTTATTAATTAACGGGATTAAGCTCATCATAGAGGAGCAACAAAGAGATCTATGTGCAGGGCACAATGCATTAACATATACATGAAAATAATTTAAACACGATGACAAATAACGAAACTCGTAACTTTGAATAGCAAAGAAAAACTATAAATATTGACATGCGATAACTCAAAATCATTTACACTTTTCAATAAACAATCAATGTTACTATTCCCTTCATCAGTGGCAGTGATAAACAATGACATTCATATCGAAAGAAATTCTGAGTAATAAGCATTTGCGGAAAGCTTGAAGAAAAAAAGCTCATTAATAATTGGTCTGCACCGTGAGGTCCTGCACACCCAAATCATGGTATAGACCATGCACCAATCCAAGTATTGGGCGATCGTCCATCCCCTTTTTCACCTGTCAGTATAATTTACTGAAGTCAAACTCCAATGCAGCTCTTTAACAACACAGAAAGCCAAGCATGCCATGCCAAAATGGTAAATAAAATTCAGTTCTCCACAAAACAGAAACCCTGACCGTGTGGGTGGTACAAGTGAAATGGGGAAAACGAAAATGAGGGATCTAACTAGTTGTATATTGTATCCAAATATGTTACCACATTTAATTCTTCCAAGCACAACCTTAGTAGACAAGGGGACCCCACAAATAATAAATTACCTGTATGGAGATTGAACCAACCACATGACCAGGCACTAATTCCCAAAAACGAGCTTGTGTAACTTCCAGCACCTCTTCCTGAGCAGTAATCTACAAAAAGAAAATAAAAAAATTACAGACTAACAGAAAAGAAATATGAAGATTGATGCATCAACAGGTTTAATTGGAAAGGCTAAACATGATATATTAAGAGAGAAAAATACACATTTCACTCCAAGCCCCCAGGGCATGGATCCGTGAAACAAGCGCTGTTGGTAAAAAGTTTTAGAGACACTAAACATTCTAAAGTTGATTAAGAGTGTATAGGCATTCAGTAGCTTTGTCAACTATTATACGACTATAAATACATAAATTAGAATTCCTGGACAGCTTCAAGGTGAGAGTTGTAGAAAAAAGCATGATTTTATAGAAAATTGGCGAAGTCAATGTGGATTTTAGTTGAGTTAAGACATAGAAACTGAAATTTAAGGAAAATTTTGCTGTCTTTTACAGGTGTAAGAATCCTAAAAAATTTCATAGGTGTTAGTACCCCCTAACATGGGGGCAAAGCATATTGAAGAAATAACCTGTCTCAAGCATTTGGTCAAAGCAGAAGTTGGAATACTTGGAGGTGCTTTTTGGAGCAAGATACCACCAGCTGCCCTAAAGAGTGGCAGGACAAGCATAAAAACTGCAACTGAAACAAGACCCAAACACAAGACTTCTGCATTCTGAACCCTATGGAAAAGAAGGATAAAATATTACAAGATCTGAAGAAAATCAAGTCAGAATTCAGAAACAGTCATATTCCCCCCCCCCCCCTTAATTTCTCTCTCTCTTGCAAATTTTTGTACAGACAGATATTGGACCAGTATTTACCTGATGGACAACAACCAGGAAGCCAATATCAAACCTGCACTGAGAAACCATTGAAGTATATTAGCTTAATCTGTATGCAAACAGAGGAAAGGAAATGCATTCCTGTTGAGAGGGCGTTGTGGAGTTGCAAACATTAAAAAGTAGTGTTGTATATCAAGAACAAGGATGTCTACCTGCGAATAGAGTCTGCAAGAACATGCAGGAAAACTGAGTGGTAATTCATATCTTCTGCATTTCTATAAGCTGCAAGCAGTAATCCAGAAGCAGTTAAAGAATGTCATAGGTCAACTCTCAAATGCAACCATTGATACATGAGCATCCCATTCAAAATGGGAAAGATGACTTGAATCAACACAATGTCTAGGAGTGTAAAAAATATTAAATGTACAAAAAATACTCACCAAGATTAATCCGCGCATAGTTCCTAAAGAACCACACACCAATGAGATTCACAATTAAGTTTGTCACTGCTGAAACAATTAAGTAATGCCTACAAACAGGACAGGGTCAGCAGATATTAAAAAAACAGATAAAATTCAAGAGCCACAATAGGTAGGTATGACAAGCACCAAAATGCATACACAACGGCCTCTTCTTACTAGAGAAACAAATCTGCATGTATTTGGATATAAAAAGACTAGGGAAATGCCAAAAGACCATTTAGCACTAACCATGACATACTGAATCTGAAAAGATAGCAAGCCATACACATGTAGAAAAAGTTTGCCTAACTTATGCCACACATCATTCAGGACAAAACAAGAATTATATTTTAAGATTAAGCTTGATCAAATATCAGAGGATTCAAATGGACTTGTAAGGATTCATAATACTAAGTTAATAACAGATCATTAACGACAGCTATAGCAACTATGTTGACATATATGAAATGGAACCCAACTATAAACCACAAAAGTAAGAGTAATAGAGATGATGTCTTATCTTACATAATACAAACTCAAACTTACTTGTGCTCCGATTCGTCTTGTATGAAAGCATGAAGTGCTTCAACTGCTAGGGAGAATGACATAAACAAAAGAAATAGCTGTCTACACAAGCAGCAGAAAAAGAAAGTTCAATATATTAGTGTCTATGGTGGAATGTAACTTGATGACAGCATCAATTTGCCTATTTTACTGTAATACAAGGTAACAACTGCAGTAGTAAAGGAAAAGTCAAATACTTACAGCATTTGTAAATGCAGACATAACTTCTAGCCTTTTATACCTGAAATTAAAGAACCATAATTAAAATAATAAATAATTAAATACAGAATGACATATGTCACCTAATAGTTAAGAAGAGTTCAAAATGCATAATGTCTATAGTCACCCAGACATACAAATTCAGAAGTTCTGGCATGTGTGCATCTGTACCTGTACCTAAGTAATAGTGAGACAAATTCATGTACTTGCATGCCACATGTAAGTAAGCAAATATATGCATATAAGACAAATTTATATTTAAGTAGACTACAACTAAATGCACATGGCCACATAGAGAGTTACGGACATCTGCATACATGTGGTAGGTTGAAGAAAAATGAAGCTGTAACAGTAATGAAGTGACGACGAAACCAAACTATGAAGTGCGAACACACAAAACAACTCAGACATGTTGACACATCAAATTTCAAAAAATATAAACTTCGACATGGCACAACATATATATATATATATATATATATATATATATATATATATATATATATATATATATATATATATATATATATATATCCTGTATCCTATGTACCTGACAGTCTGAAACTAATCTTTTTCAAAACAATCTACTAAATAAAATGCTAAACATACTATTCGTGCCAAAAAAAAATCTTAAGAAAGAACTTATCTCATCAAGATAATGCTTTTAGCCTCTCATTCTATATTCATTTTGATCGCTTTTCTTTTTTATTTTTGGCTAGGCTATGTCCAAATTGTGTTTGGTGGTGTCCAAATTGAGTTTTTGTATAGACACATCATGTTGTGACAGTGTCAGTATTAAACATGTGTTTGACATGTCAACACACCTCAAGATAGGTATCCATGCTTTATAGAAACCAAAGAATACATCCTATGGAATTCAACTAGGCACACCAATTGTTTAACTACTCTGAATAATCGTTGAAAATAAACTCCACAGCAAGCCTAGTCAATATGCAAACTCAACCTTCCATTTTTTTTATTTAAAAAAAGTAAAGAAGTTTGACTCTTACATTGGATGAGAACTAGCCTTCAATATTAGATTTAACTTTTGAGAGAACTGTTTCATGCACAAAAATTATGAGAAGACTCCATAAGCCAGAGGTAGGCCTTTTCCTTTTCCAAGGCTGGCAATGAGGAGAGGAAGGAACTCACAAAATGCGGATTGGCCTTTAGGAAAGGTAAATAACATTACCATACATATTCATACATAAACTTCATGAACTCTTCAATTCCTATATCTCATATAATTGTGTAGGAGAAATTTTCCATTATAATAATAATGACAATATTAGGTTATGTCAGATTAAGTACCCAGGCAAAAGACCCTCTGCAAAATTTATGTATCAATTTAAGTATAAATGAATCTGGTGAGACACCGAGATAATTATGTAGCCAAACCACAAATGCTGCATCATTGAAGACAATATTTTAATCAACAGTCTCACCCATAAGTATAATCTCTATCAGCCTTCTTCCTTGAGGCAGCCATAACAAATAATGAAAAAGTCAGAACACCACATCCAAAAGTTAAGTGAAATGCGTCAGAGACCAAACCTGAAAGCAGATGTATGAAAACAAAAATGAACAGAAATTTTATTACAAATAGAGGAGACGTGGCTTCTTTTGTTTTAACCCATATCAGTTTGTAGTTTATAGAGAGCACGGAAAAAGGATATTGGGAAAATTACAAAAGCGACCATTTTTAATAATGAGTCATAGGCAAAAATATTCGTGAAATCACATACATAACTTAACAAACTAAATATGAAGTATTGGTTCACTATAAATTATAGGAATCATACTTCAATTGAGGACTGTCAGAACTGAAAAGCATGATACTGATACTCAAAACAAGAAGTCTCTTATGATGTTCAAGTCGCAGACCGCAAAGAAATATCAGTTTCCATGGGTTCAGAATAATTTCTTCAGATAAGAGTAGCGTCAACATAAAGAATGAATTATACTCTACCGTAGAGCGACTTAGGAAAGAATGATGAAAGGCAGCAAGAAATAAATGCTATTACCTACGCGCCCCGTAAAGAGACCAATCAATAACTCCGCGGTCGAGTATGCTACATTCAGTGAAATCATAAAAAATAACCTCTTCATATATCTATGCCCAGACCTAATATTTCCAAAAACCGAGAAAATAAAGGAAGAAAAAGAGACTTTCTCTGCCAATGCTTTCCTTTCGCCAGAAAAATTGTCATCTTGCGGAGACCAATAATGCCCCCGAGGAATGTGTATGCTGGAGTCGCTGCGGGAAAGTAAAGGCCTTGTGGAATCATTCGAACCAATTGAAATCGGTGTGTGAGGTTCTTGGGATTGCTGGAATGAGAGTTGGCGCGAAAACGCGAATCTCCGATCGTTGACTTCAAATCCAAAATTCCCATTGCGTGAGTTCCGATCCCCATTCGAATCTCTCGTCTCCATTTATGAAAGCAATCCTAATATATGCAGTAAAGAGAAGTGAATTTTGCAACGGAAGAGAGAAAAGAAAGAAATAATTACTAGGGAATTTTCATAAGCAGCAGGAGACTAACAGAGTTGAGTATGAATAGTGAGAGATTGATGAAGAGAACTAGCGCTTTTCACGAGAGGTAATTTGGATTCGACAGAGGAAACAAACGCAACGATTTAATATGAGAAGGAAAGTGTGAGGCAGGAAACTGAAACTTCAGGAGTGCCAAGACTTGAAGACTTGAAGTCAAATGTCGAATACCTATCTGATTCCCTTTTTCACAGCTTCGTCAGTAGATTGTCATAAAAATTCACGTATTAATTTACAACATATGCCTCGTCAGCCCTAATTATATTTGAAATTGAAGAGTGGCTAACATTATCTTTTTAGCTTTCTTCTCACTATCATAATAGTTTAATTAGAATATTCATGAGAAAATGCCCTTCGTTAGATTTTATTTTTTTTCCCCCTAATCAATCCTAATAAACTGTTAACAACCTTAACTCGTCACCTTTTCAGGAATACTAATCTAATAACTACGTGATATAGATATATATTTCATTTAAGTTGGTATACAAAATATTCTTACTTAATTATGTTAAATAAATATTTTTAATTTGGAAATTAAAATAATATCGATTCATTAATTAAATTAAATTATGAGTTAATTAATTAATTCATTGAAAAATTTTAAATGAAAACAACTCTTTTTGTTTTTTGGGAACTATTACAGCAATGAAACAAAAGGCCACGAGCCCACACAGAGAGCTAACACATGGCACAACGATCCAAAACAAAACAAACGGACTCAAACCACGACCAAAGGAGCAACCCACTCGTCAAAAATCTTAATCATCGCCAATCTACCACCAAATCTAACCCAAATGACTTTATCCGTCCAAAAAAAAAAGATGTGGTTTACTTTCATAACATCATAAGTAAATTAATTTCTCGGTCCATCAACCCAAAGTTGGGTTCTTAACGGAGCCCGTGCTCTCTTCTTTAAATGACCCCCCTTCGCCTTCTGTTATTCTATCTCTTATCCCTCTTCTATTTGATTTGCTTCTGCAATAGGAAACAACATGATAAATTTGAATTTACAGCTATTTGTTTTATGATTTTAAAAATTATTTTTTATTTTTAATTATTTTTAAAATTAAAAAATTTATTTAATAATTATTTTTTATTATTATTTCAAAAATAAATTTTAAAAAAAAATTATTTTTAAAATAAAAAAATAAAAAAAATAAAAAAAAAATTATTTTTATTTTTAAAAAAATATATTTTTTTAAAACAATTTATCAAACGAATTTTTTTTTTTATTCTGCAAAATAATTTTTAAACGTAATTTTTTTTAAAAAAAAAAATCAAACATACCCTTGTATTTTTCACGACGGTCACCTGTGATTTACTTGATATTATTTTCCAATGATTCTGATGCTTTCATCTCCCCTCTCCCGATACTATCTTTCTTTTTAAAATGCTTCTACTTTGCCTTCCTTACCAGCTTTCGTTTTTTTTTTTCCCCTTTTCATTCCATTTCCTATAACACATCAATTTTAATTAAAAATTTTGCCAGAGTTGGGTGATACCAATTAGAGAGAGTTAATAAAATAATAAGAGTCAATTAGAAAAGTAAACAAGTGATGTCAATCACATTCGGATTTCATAAATCCAAATTTACTTGAATAAAGAATCACTTTTATCAAAGTTTACAAATTACAGAGTTTTACAGAAATAGGAAAATGGGTTGAGTTGTCAGGTTAATATATCTCAATGACTCGACCATTCTTCTGTGAAAGCAACCGCCCATCAATTTGATATAGCACCCCCCCCCCCCCAAGCAATTTGTGGGTGACCATGAATTACGCTAAGCACAACTGAATTGGCATGTCTTGAATGGAAGCAACTGCCCCTCAATCTTATGACAAAGGTGAATTTCAGCCAGGAATTTTCTGATTTTCTTGTGATGTCAGTGCTTTAGTTCTGACAGCCTGCTGATTTTAAGAGAAAGCATTGAATGTTGATACGATATAGATGGACACTGACAGGGAGACTGCCCCTCATAAATTTCTTCCGGTTACAACCTTCAGATATTGAGAAATTACTGCAACTAGAAAAATGTTCACGACAATGCATGTATTATAACTGAGTTATGACGGAGAAGTATTTAGACATTTAGTATATATGATCCAACCTTAGGATATTTTGTGGTGTTCAGATGGGAATGAACTGATGATTAATGAAAAAAACTATATGTCCCTAATCGCAGAAAGTTAAGTATATTATTTTAATTCGTTCTTCTGGTTCATGACATGCAATAGGGGGACTCACCAGCTCGGCATATGACTCATGACAGGATGTGATGATCCAGCGTATAGGCACGAATATCAGAAGGACTTGTGCCCGGCCTGACAAGAACCATCAGGATAAATTCAAACACCATGAGCAAGAATAAAGGCCTTGAGTAGCTGGGTAGCAGAACATTCAATAAAAGTATAAAACAAAGCCTTGTACAAGCAGACAGGATAGAAACAGGAGATAAAAGTGAGTTCAGGAGTTAAAAAGTGTCTCTCAGCAGACATGATCATGTTCGTGATGAGAAAATTCATATTGATGCTTTCTTGTGTTTGAACATAAAATTGACAACAGTAACTCACAAAAGGATAATTTATATTTCTTAGTCCTAATTTATGTGTATGCATTTTAATAACATATATCAGAGAGCCAAATGACATGAATAGTTTTGAGCCAATTCAACTAGTTGAGATGTATGCATTTTAGCTCGCTAATAATTTCCTGTCCTTAACCTAACTACCTAAGTGTAATTAGTTTTCGAAAAGATTAATAACTTTCTTCACTGAAATGAGAAAATACATAAGACGGAATTCCGTGGAGAAATTATACACATAGGATGAAAATACCTTTTGTTAATGGTGCCATAATGGAATTTGATCTTTCCGGCCTTAGTATCCTCAACATACTGCATCCATGAGATATCATCATAAGACACATTATTATAAAAGCCCAAAAACAGCCAAAAAAATATTTTAAATGTACAAATATCTGAACCATACCAAAGTTAAGGTAACCAACATTGACGAAAAAGAGAGAGAATCAAAAGGTATATCATCAAGCGGGAAAAGCTGGCATTCTAAAGATTCTGGACCAGGTGAAAAGTGGGGCTTCTTAAGCTTTGCTAAGAAGATTATATACGTCTGCCTCAAACATGCCATAATCATGACCAAAATTCTTTAGCTAGTTAAGAGAATGACATAAATAGTTTAAAAAAACAAAAACAAAAACTAACAGCACAAAATCAATGTTTCTTTCTCACTTGGCCAATTAGAGGAATATCCAATTGAGCAAAGGGAGACAGCGCTTCCACTTCTGCATTTGCTTCCTCCATTGTTTCCCTGATAGCACCTTCCATAGCTGACTCTCCAATTTCTAAATAGCCAGCGGGAAGTGTCCTTGGCGATACAAATAAATTAACATAAACTCATCACTCATCAGAGGTAACAGAAGCTATCCTAATCATAACAAAAAATTTGTTACCATCGGGATCTTATACATAGATTTCATATGAAATTATTATATGATATGAAAAAAAAAAGTGATGTAGATAGGCAACTCAGTAAAAATTTCATTCATACCAAAGGCCGTAAGATGGTTGAATCTTCCGCTTACAAAGGAGGACCTTGTTATCATGTTCAATGAGGCAACCGACCACCTACTTAGCCAGCCAAAATAATGACATGTTTAGAAGGAAGTAATTGTCAAGCGCAAGAGATATAGAAGACCTGAAAGAACAACTAATACTAACTTTAAGGTGCATAAAAATCAATAAACAAAAAACTTCTGGCATAGTTGTGATCATGCATGCCACACACATATCTGATCTTCCACGTTAACTGTGACGTTGTGTATATTTTTATTGCACATTCAACCAAATTACCTCAGTGGCCTAAAAAAAAATTGCCTCTGATTTTAGGAAGTTATACAAGCAAAGTGTCCAAATAGCACCACTCTAATAGTAAAGATAACTACTAATCCGTTATTTCTGCATAAGCACTAAAGTAAATCAACTGGAAGCTTCAGTGATTTTACGTAGTTACCATTTTTGGATTCTGATAGGCAATCTTGCCACAAATCGTACATATTGGTCTCAACCTTTCTTCTCCTTCAGGTATGTCATGCTTCATTGGACCGCCACACCACTGACAGAACTTGATGTTTCGAACATTTCCCTAGTTGCAAAGCAACCCAACAGCGTGAATTGCTCAAACAAAGATGATAATGAGAAATACACAGTACACCCATTCATTTCAGTGAAGTAATTTGCTTTATAAGTAAGAATTTCTGATGTGCCAAAATATCATTAATTGTGATGGAAAATTTGAGGAAGCATTCTTATTGCAACATTGTAATCCGACTTCAACTGGTTTATTGATAATATCAATATTCAAGATTTAAAAGTCAACCCAATTTGCAACTTGTCTTCTCTGAAAGACTAGTTACAACTACCATAACTTGTAATAACCTAAAAGTTTTAACCAAACAGATATATCAAATTAGAAATGAGCTATGTTGGAAGGAGGATGAAGGGAATAATCCTATGGAAGAGGATTCTGCTTGAACTCACTAGTGTTTCAATTCCTTGACTTTCTTACAATCACCAAGCACATAGAGTATATATAAGCACATTAGATGACTCTTAAACATCTATTTACATGAATCACTAATTAAATCCCATACATGAACCACATTAACCTAGATATATGAATAATCACATTTCATGTACATAACCATCCCTTGAACTTGGAACATCCTAAGTACATACACAAACTGACAAACATTGAACTTGGACATCATTAGAAAATATCAAATTCTTAATTTCAACACTTTCCCATAATTTGAAATTTTCTTCATCTCTCCATCTCTTGATTGGATGTTAGCTACCAATTTCAAGTGTCATGGGTTTCACTAACGACTCTCCTCTTAGTGCTCTCTTCAATAGCAGTATTCTCTCTTGGAGGTTTATCTATTCTCCTCCTGTTAGCTACCAATTTCAAGTGTCATGGGTTTCACTAACGACTCTCCTCTTAGTGCTCTCTTCAATAGCAGTATTCTCTCTTTGGAGGTTTATCTATTCTCCTCTTCTGTGGCTTCTTATCTTCCACTGATAATCAATTTTGCAGGTCTACTCCTCTTTCAAACCACAGTTTACTAGACACCAAACCGCGTGAACACCTTGAACAATTCATCATCTCTCATCAATCAACTTTCTTTACCATCTCTCATCTAACAACTTAATTAATTATCTATCATCTAACAACTATTTTCACAAGTTCAATGTGTGTATGTCCCTGCTCTACCTCCAATATAAACAAACCATTTATTTAACTCCATCATCTTCGTCTTCCTCATTGTGTTCCTTGTTCTCTTTATCCCTCCTCAAATATTTTTCACTCCATCCTCTCATCATCCTCGTCTCTTAAATTATAGAACCAAGCTAGGATACTATTTTGTTGAAAGGAAGAGGAAGAGAATAATTCTATGGAAGGGGATTTTGCTTGACCTCACTAATGTTTCAATTCTTTGACTTTTTTACAATCACCAAGTATATAGGCACATTACATGAACACCTAGATACATGAATAATTTAAGCACATAGGTCCTTACACAAAACATCTTTAGAAAATATCAAATTACTAATTCCAACAAACTATAGAGAAAACTCACAGATGACTGGACCGCTAGGGGTGGTGATGGCGAAGACGACGAGGTGCCATCTGGGTTTGGCTCCGAACAAGCTGACGAAGCATGGAATGCTCTAAATCGAGTCATATGAGTCCAATCTGTGGTCGAGAACGAAGAACCCATCGTGGGAAGTACTTTTAAAATTAAAAAAGAGGAGAAAGACAAGAAGGGTTTGGAAGAGATCGCTATGGAAGGAAGCCCTTGATTGCTACGGGGTTTCCAACGTTGAGTAACTAAACCAGGTGAACAACCCAGGATCTGAATGGCTTTCAGCATTGCTCTTTTATACCGCTGAAAATTGAAGAGAGCATAAAGATAGAGATAAGATGCAATGGGTTATCTCGATGACTCTACGCATAATGGAATCCCGCGTTAATTGGACCAACCCTTTTGGAAGGAATGAATACTTGGGATTTGTTTTCTGCACAAATGCCCCCTAAACCAAATGGTGATCATCGAATCTTTGAAGAAAAAGCAAACAGCGAACGAAATTCACTGATCTTCTTTTTTTTCTATGATCTATAAGCAATAAAATTTTAAGTTTATGAAAAAAGGAAAAAATTTAGTTGATGAAGTTTATTTGATATACTAGGAGCCCTTGTATTATTAATACAGTAAAAAAAGTTAAGACATTAAAGATTTTATTTGATATAAATATCATAAAAATTACTATACTGGCATATGATAATTTATTTAAAAACTATGTGTGTATTTAAACTATAAAAAAGTTAACATAAATTAAATTAAAAATTTAAACATAAATTATAATCACTACATGAAAGAGCCTTCCATTCCAGTCAGCACATGATATCATAGGGCTAGTTGAAAATCAGATAGCTCCAAACAGCTAAATAGTTATTAAAACCTTGCCTAAGGATGCACAGACCAATTATATGATAAAACTGATGAGTTTAATTTCCGAACATATTGTCAATAGAAAAATTTACTAGCGATGCCAAAAGTCTATCATCTTTTGGTCAAAGTGTTCATGGACACCATAAAAGGTCCTCACAAAATTATAAAAGAAGGCAGGGAATGAAATTCTTTTTTTTATTTTGTACGGATGGGGGCCAAACGAAGGCGTTCACATGCGCTCACCTTCCCCTTTGATATCTTTTGCTCACTTTTTTTTTTTTTTGGAAAAGTTGCATGCCGTCCTCATCCAACTCACCTATATAATATTTTCTTTATTTTTCCATACTAATTCATATCGTGATCATTTTTTAAATTATTTGAAACTGGGATGAAAATTACAAAATGGATGGCAGAAATAATGAGAAAAGAGGCTAAAAGTTGAGGTCCACGATCAATCAAGAAAAGAGCGCTGGCGCTGGCACTGGACACTGGACACTGATTAAGGAGTGATCAGTTAACCAAAAAAGAAAAAGGAACTCAGGAAAGGAAAAAAGAAAAGAATAATGGATGGGGAAGGAGAGTGTCCGAAATGGGAGACCACGTCGGAAGGAGGTGGACCATTTCGTAAAGGATCCGATGGAAGCGAGAGCGAGGAATATTTAAGTGAGAAGAAGAGGTGTTGAGTGCGAGTGAAATACGCCGAAATGATCTGTGGACAGTTGCAAACTGAATACTGAGTCGGTAATTGTCTGGCGCTTTTTGCCCCCAATCCAATCCCATCTAGAATGTGACTTCGTTACTCTCTCACACCCGCCAGCATTTTAATTTACTCGTTATTTCAGTTTCGGCATCTCCCAAAACTACTTTCCAACTACATTACCCTTTCCTTTCAATTAACCAATAATATCCTGTGCACATCAATTATCGTAATTGTGTGTCCAACTACATAATTTAGAAATAGAAATGGTAATGCTAACAATATCAAGAGTATTATTATTCACAACCAAAGGGAAACGGCTATTATAGAATTTTTAATCTTTAAAGACAAATATTTTGATTTAAAGTATTTTTACAAAATTTACAGTTTAATAGGTAGGTGAATGAATTAATAATATTCATCTATTAAAAGGTCGACATCAACAAATATTATAGTAGTAAAAGTCAAGATATGCTCAGATTAAAACATGGACCGTCGATGGAGGGAGAAATCAGTCGTGACAAGGAAAGGATGCAAAGTGTGCCAGCTATTATTTGCCCGTGATGGGTCCCCGAAAACGAGATAGATGTTCGAAACAGACGGTTAGGATTTCGGGATAGTGAATTTGCGGTTCATTTGAGTTGAATTCCATTTGCTTCCTTTCCTTTTTTAAAACGAGAGGGCGGGTAGCTCGGCCACAGATGCATTGTCCGTTAAAAGAGAAAACACACACACACAAACAAACGCAGATTCATTCACTTCGTTTCAGAGGTACACATTCTCCAATTTCATTCAATTCTCTCATTCTTTTTCTTATATTCCTTCACTATCACTTGGTTGAGAATTTAGAATATTGATTACCCCGATCTTTCTTTTCGATTTTTATTCATAATTATAAATTAACTTAATCTTTTCGCTATGTCTGAATCACCTTGTCCATTTCTTTTCATTGGAATGGAATGTAATAATTTTTCATTCTGATCCCATATCGTGAGATAATTTCAGCATCATTTCGGCCAATTGATTCTCAATTTTTCCTGGGAGGATGCGTTAGGCAGTTAATGAAAAACACGGAATATGGAGTTTTAAACATTCATTCTTTTAAAAGCATCTTGATCATCTTCGGATGTCTATGCAAATTCGGTGATTCTTCTTATATTTATCTGCATAGGATCTTTGATGAATCTGTTGTTATCTTGTTATCGTGGTAAAGGCAGCACATTGTGAACCTTCCGCCCTTGTATACGTTAAAACTTGCACTTAGCTCCAGATCTCATTGGATATTTTACTTTTTGTTGTCTTAACTACAGAAAGCCTCTTTGTATGGGTTATTATGTCTAAGGATTCGTGCTTCTAGCGGACAGAAATTTGCAATTAGCTTATAGAACTTTTTTTTTTCCCGTTTCTGTTGTTTACATTTGTATGGTTTCGAGATTTTGATGTAAAGTTAGTGTCTTTCGGCAGCAATCAATAAAGAATGGCAGAAGCTGAGGATATTCAGCCTCTTGTTTGTGACAATGGAACCGGAATGGTCAAGGTAAGGATCCAATCTTGTGATGACAAATCTTATTGGTTTGGTTTCGGGATCTCATGTTGATACCTGTTACTTATGCATACATAATTACGACACATCCTGAATTTGCAGGCTGGGTTTGCCGGTGATGATGCTCCAAGGGCTGTATTCCCTAGCATTGTGGGTCGCCCTCGCCACACCGGTGTAATGGTTGGTATGGGACAAAAGGATGCCTATGTTGGGGATGAAGCTCAGTCGAAGAGAGGTATTTTGACTCTTAAATACCCAATCGAGCATGGCATTGTTAGCAATTGGGATGATATGGAAAAGATCTGGCACCACACCTTCTATAATGAGCTACGTGTAGCTCCAGAAGAGCATCCTGTTCTCCTGACAGAAGCACCTCTCAACCCCAAGGCTAACCGTGAGAAAATGACTCAGATTATGTTCGAAACCTTTAACACTCCAGCCATGTACGTCGCCATCCAGGCCGTCCTTTCCCTCTATGCTAGTGGCCGCACAACTGGTAACGAATCATCATCACCATCTATTTTCCCATTTTAGTTTCTAACTTTGGGATGATTTACCGATCTTCTTAAAATCTGAAGTCTTGCGGACTAGGAGGATGGTATAGTACATATATGTATTGCTGTATTTTTCCTGTTCTTTTACTCTTCTTTTTGTATTCCTATTGAATTAGAGAAACCAAGTTTCCTTTGAGGAGGAATTTACTGGAATAACATATAGCCCCCATTAGCACACTTACTTGGTTTGTAATTCGATTTTTTCTTTTCTTTTCTGGGATTAGAAAAGTCGTACTCTCTGCTCATTATGAGCACTGAGATGACAACGTGGTTTGTATGCTTTCTTAGGTATTGTTCTGGACTCTGGCGATGGTGTCAGCCACACAGTTCCCATCTACGAAGGCTATGCCCTCCCACATGCAATTTTGCGTTTGGACCTCGCAGGGCGTGATCTCACTGATGCCTTGATGAAAATCTTGACTGAGCGTGGATACTCTTTCACCACTAGTGCTGAGCGCGAAATTGTGAGAGACGTGAAGGAAAAACTAGCCTATATAGCTCTTGATTATGAACAAGAGCTAGAAACGGCAAAGACCAGCTCAGCTGTTGAGAAGAGCTATGAGCTACCTGATGGGCAGGTAATCACAATAGGTGCTGAAAGATTCCGCTGCCCTGAAGTACTCTTCCAACCATCCATGATCGGGATGGAAGCTGCTGGCATACATGAAACAACATATAACTCGATCATGAAGTGCGATGTTGACATTAGGAAGGATCTCTATGGTAACATTGTGTTGAGTGGTGGTTCCACAATGTTCCCAGGCATTGCTGATAGGATGAGCAAGGAGATCACAGCATTGGCACCAAGTAGCATGAAAATTAAGGTGGTGGCACCGCCAGAGAGAAAGTACAGTGTCTGGATCGGAGGCTCCATTTTGGCATCCCTCAGCACCTTCCAACAGGTAGAGTGCATGGTTTCAAATACATATATATAAAACTGTTGGGTTTTATAAAGACAGGGCAACTAATACAACTGGGAATCCTATTTCGAGAACAAGTAATGATTTAATAAAAGAAAAGGAAAAACAGAGGAAATAATGAACATAACGGTCAGATTATGGGAAGCTAATGTTAGTCTGTAATAGGGATTCTTTTTTCCATGGGGGAGTGGAGTATGACACTGAGTGTAGTATTTCGTTGGAGTAAACTCAAACCATTGAAAGTTGCACATGTAGTTTCACAGGGGCTTAGTGCTAATCTGATCATTGTTCTCATCACACTTCAAGTATTTCTGATATGTATTCATTCCTGGGTGCAGATGTGGATTGCAAAGGCAGAGTACGATGAATCTGGGCCATCCATTGTTCATAGGAAATGCTTCTAGTCATGGAGAGCAAGAAGTGGACCACAAAATTACAATATACATTTTGTATTCAGAAATAGCATCCACTGGTTGCGGAACTTCATTTCCTATTCTTTATCATTTTTTTGGATCATGTTTCTTTCTGTGTTTTCCTTTCTTTATATGTCGGGATAAGAGCATGAAGACAAGCAAGATATGTAAGATTCATTTTTTTTTTCCATGACCACTGTCGTAGAAGAGTTGTGTATTGATTTGGTTTGGTTGAATCAACAATTCTTTGCATAAGCTATTCTGATGAACATAACGATTATGTATTTGATTTGTGAATGGCTGCAACAAAAGTCATTGATTATCCATGTCTTCAGTGTAGGTATATCATACACTAACTTTACAGAATTGCTTGTGAGAATTCCATGACTGAGTTGATCAACAAATTCAGCGGGTGGAAGTAGTCCCAGCAGCATTTAAGCTTTTGATAAACGATGTCCGTTTCTGGTGCTCA
The DNA here is from genome assembly GCA_037074535.1 of Gleditsia sinensis. NCBI lineage: Eukaryota > Viridiplantae > Streptophyta > Magnoliopsida > Fabales > Fabaceae > Gleditsia > Gleditsia sinensis. Next base: position 8,026,257 of record CM073473.1, read on the forward strand.
TATTACAACCCTCTCTTTCTGGTGGGTTGGGGTCAAATCTTTTAGTCACTAGTACTTATTCTGTGCTCTTATTCAATCAATATCAGGAAAAAAAAAATGCAAGGAAACAAAAAAGAATGAAAGACGCGTTATGAATTTCTACCATCTCACAGTCGCATGAAAAACGCAAGAAAATATGGCATTAATGAATATTGGGGGGCAGGACACAACCCGCCAACCATAGAATATGCAGAGTTGATGCGGCCGACATCTCCGCTCATACGTAAGAGGAAACCGCACATAAATGATATGTTCGGTCGTGGCTAACGTAAAAAGTTGGCCATTAATCAAGCACCAGGAACAGTTCAAGGAGAACCAACGCCTTTTAGTTGTCGTATAAGAGGAAGGAAGATTACAACTTGTCATAAAAGCATGCCTTGTCTTAGTGCCCGTCGAGATAAACTTTTTATACAAGTGTACTTTTTGAGTAAGTTTTGAATTCTGAAAATTAAAAAAAAAAAAAATTATTCGACAGTTCAATTTTAACCTTCTTATTTTTAAAAAATTATACCAAAAACACTTTTATGATGTGTAGGAACTCCCTACGCTATGTTTTGTCAGTGGATGGTGGTAACAAGAAGATAATGAAAAACGTTAAATTCTAGGTACAGATTAGTTCCCCGGACAATACAATAATGACACATCTTTAGCAGAGCTCCTTAAGAATTCCTGAGTGCTCATGATCATGATCATTAAGGAACTCGAAAGGCTGATTCAAACATTTCTAATACAAGTAACCATTAATCAGAGTAAAATCATGCTTCAAATTATCAACTTTATTCAAACAAAGGAGGTGAGAAACTGCCACACTTCAAAGCAACTCCGGTAAGGAAGTAAAAGCCCTTGGCTTTCCTTATCTATCACCAGCAAGAGTGTAATAAACGATGACGTATCAATTTGTAGGGTTAAGCCCTAAGAAATGTTCAAAATAAACAGCAAAGAGATCCTGCAAAAATGTCAACGTAAGATAGAACTTTCTGAACTTCCTTTTGCATAAACACATTCAAGTTTGCTGGTGATAGAACTAGTAATGAACATTGCATTCAAGTCAATTCCCGGACAAGTTTAAAATTTGATGGACCGACCGTGTCAATGAACCCTCTGATGGACAACTCTGGAACAGTAATCTTCTTCCCAACCAATTCTTGGTCTATGAAGACAACAACAACCGTGATATCATCGTGAAAAAACCGCCTGATCCCCTTCTCAACCTGCTGAAGGTCTTTATATCTCATTTCTCGTTTCCTAGCTGCCTCATTCAGAGCTGCTTTAAGCAGTCTTCTTGCTATCCCCTGACATTCAAGAAAATCATCACAGAAAATAAGGATAAACTGGATCTTTTGATATCCATAAGCAAAAAAGAAGAAAGTAATAGTACAAAAACATACAGTCCGCGGGTTGTTATACACAATCTCAGCAGCTTCCTGATTTGTTATGTGTTCCCAAAGCCCATCAGATGCAAATATAAGAAATTTATCATTGGGTTGTAAGACCCTTGTACACACAGATGGCTCTGCTGATAGCACAGGACGACGGATAGGTTCAGGTAGGTGGAACCGAGGGAATGTAGGATCAAGAGAGAACTCTGGTCTCTTCAAATATGCATCACCTATAGATCTGGATACCTGACAGCAGTTATGGAGTGAACAAGAAAACTTTTAAGTTACTGCCAGCAAAGTTTAACCCCAGTTAACACAGCAGGCATCACATTATTAATTTACAAATTAGGTGCAGAAATAAATGCGATGGCTAGATTAGAAGTCAACAGAGATCAAATGCAGCTTTAAAGTATGACTTGAAAAGACAAAAAATGAACAACTGACAATATAAGCATAATATAGTAGTTGTGCGACAAGTTGCTAAGAATCCCAAGTCCCGTAAACCTTTAACAGTATATACACATGATGAATACTTTAAGTATGCCATAATTTCCATTAGTTCAAAATAGTCATAAGATAGATATAATCGTCCAACAAAATATCCTCATTAAATACTTTGATATAAAACCCATAGAAAACATGCAGACACAAACACATACACGTTCTACTACAAGCATACTCCATTATGATGTACTAGAGGAAGAGATCCACATCAGATACAGAGGAATATCACCTTCCATCCATCAAATATTAATATAGTATGCATTGCAAAAAATGAGACAAATGTTCCCAGTCACGTAAGAGGAGACTCAAGATAAAACGATTGTGCTTTGCTTGGATTTTAAAATTATTGGAGAAAAAAAAATGAAACCAAGAAGAAAGATCCATAAAGAATCCAATTTCTCAACTCAAGTAATTTTCATTTTCCTTTTGAGCTTTTCCTTCTCTTTTCATTTGCTCTTAATCCTACCACAGTTCCAAAGGGAATAAGAGTTTTTGTTACAGACTGAGTTCGTATGAGGCAGCCTAGATGTATGTGTGCTACAGAGCATGAAAAAAAAAAAAACTCAAGCAACTGAATTCATTAAGGCATGGACTAGCATTTGATGATGCCTTTTTTTTTAAAAATGCTACGTAGAAAGATAAAGGAAACATAAACCATTAACAAATTCATTCAAAAAATAAAACACAAATAAAACCTGGATGATGCCTTTAATGCGCCATGTTCCATGCTTCATAACTACAATTTGAGAATCTTCTGGATGCAAAGACCTGAGTTCCCGTCTAACCTCCTCTTTGCTAGCATTATGCTCTCTGGTCAACTGCTCGGCAACAATCTTGTTGGATCCATCTATAGAACCAATTATAGCACGAGAGTCTCCTAGGTTGGCGACATATAATGTCCCTTTCCAAATAACACCAACCAGACAACAGGAACCAATTGCTGCCATCAATGGCTTTATACCATAAGTCCTTCGAACAAAAGTCAGAAACCCATCCTCAGTAGCAGAAACAGCACCCCTGAGGATATCTTCAGATATAGTACCGTTGTCTCGAGCAATCCCTGTAACCAAATTTGCCACAAAACTTCCATAACTGCTTAAACAAATGAAGTACCAAGGATAGCATGAAAAAAAAATAAAAATAAAAAAATCTAAGTTTATAAAAGCACATACATCTGAGGGTCAGAAAGCAATATATTTATAAGATAAATATTAACTTACACCAGAATGTACCATCACTTGGATCCAAAATTAAAACAGAGATGAAAGAAAATGAAACAACAAATATGGAATTTCATAAACCATACCAATTCAGAACCAGCAGTTCAATCAATTTGTGGCATGTGCCTTAAATCTCATATTAATGCATGCCAATTCTTGGAAGATATTAAATGAAAAAGTCATTTTTGAAGACATCTGACATCCTCCTAGGCCTAGCATCCCAAATGACCAATATCTAAAGGAACCCATTAATTTTAAATGACAGTAAATCTGTAAAGACTACAAAAGGAGCAATTCAATTATTGTTTCCTTTCAAATTTCTTTTTTTCAATCTTTCCTCCCACTTTCCAAGAAACATCCTACTAAAGAAAAAGGAGGGGAGGGAAGAGGAAGACGAAAGCAATGTTAGCTGGCCTGGAGCTTTTGCTTCAGAAAGCAAATAGAATTTTCAAAAAGGACCAAGTCACGCGACTCAGTTTTTGCAATCACAATAATATCAATATGAACATAGGAACAAGACAAACCGCATCATGGCCTAAATCATAAAAGCCAAAGGGCCATCTAAAAAACAAGAAGAAGACATAGGGGTATAAGGTTATATTTTACAGTCCTCAAGGGCACCGCAAAATTTCAACATGATTATATACAACCAAAAAGTAAAAATGATAATACTCGAGCAAATCAATCCTGTTAAGACATAAACCCATAAATTTGTACATAATTCCAAAACATCCAAACAATCCCTGAAGACTCACTCATTAAATGATGGAAGAGGTGGTCGCTGATGAACCGGGACGCTTCAGGACCGCCGTGGCCATCGTAGACTCCGATGAACACGGCGTCAGAGCCCGTCTCGACCTGGCTGTGATCCTCGATAACTTCATTGGCTTGGACCACAGCAAAAGAGAATTCGCCGCAGGAGTGCTTCTCGAGGTCCTTGTACCAGAGCAGAGCGTCTTCAATTGGGGAAGAATCATCAACATCATCCTTGCTCATGCGGGCATACCGCCTGACCGGTCTCAAGCACGCAGAAACTATCCTTGCCAACCACGAAAACATCCCACATTTCCCTCTATAACGAATCCCTAAAAATTTCAGCACTGATAGTAAAGAAGAAAACTTGGATGTCTGAAGAGAAGACAGTGCGGATGTCTGAGTTTGAAAATAATATCCGGACGCAAAAAAATTGCGATTTCTTGATAGAAGAGTATAGTTGATGGAGGAAAGAAAAGAATATGACTGCTTGAACCAGCACAAGAATCAGTGGACAGCGAAGACTAAACAAGTTGTAATATGAAGAGAGAACAGAAATTCGTAACCAAGAAAGATTAAATCAGAATCTCAAATTTGGATTTTGAGTAGACAGAGTTTATTATTAGAATAAGAAAACAACGAAAGATCTGACATTTGGTAGTCAAAGGAAGGAAGTGAGTATTATTCTTGCCAGTGTTGAAAGAGAATGGATTAAATACATCTTGGGTTAAGCATAGTGTTTGTAAGAAAGAGAGAATAGAGGAAGGGGAATCATGGGGTCTTAGAAGAGGTATGGGCAAGAAACCAAGGATTTCAAGGCAAGTGCAGATTGTAGAATGCTGGGTGGAAGTGGAAGGAAGAGGAAAGTTGACGAAAGCCTATGTTGACTTTGTGATGAAGTCGATGAAAGAAGGGGGCATCAATTTTCTTTTTCTTTTTCTTTTTTATACATATTTGCAAGGACCCCATTTCTATCGTTTTCCTCTCTATAGCAAGACGGCTTATTTACATAATTGCCATCGATTTGGTTGCTAAAATTGGGTACACCCGTGTGGCAGATGAGCTGCTAACTGCCAAGGCCTGTTCGGATATACTGTAACGTCTGTTTTGATCAACAGTAAATGCCACCAAATTTTATCCCGGTGCTGTGCCTGTCTTTATATCGCAAGGGTTCAAGTTCAACTCGGTCAAAAGCTCTCAAACTCGTTGGCCCTTCACTCGGATCATTTTTTTGATAACTAGAATGAAAATGCCAAAAGGGTATATGCCATTTGCTTCGGCTATATAACTTTCCGGTCCAATGAATTCTATTTTACATTAAAGATCCTATTTTTTGTCCCATTTATGGGTTAGAATAGCCCTAATGTTGGATGAATATTGGCCATAAGATATCACATCCGTCCAATGCAATCAAACGGCTAAAAGGGACACGTGTGTTGAGTAGGTGTGGCTTATAAATTATGAAACGTGGTTGGATGGATTAAAGGAGGATTAGCAGAGTAGTGTTGGAGGGCAGGTTGTTTTCCAAAACAAAAGGGAAGGTCACTTAACACATGTGGCATGTGAAATGGCCTTTTTTGAATCACAAGGCTGTTTTGTATTCTTCATTTGGTTTTATCTTCACTTTTTATCAAATTTAATTTGATCCCTAACTGTTACAGCTGTATTAAAGGTTTGTAGTTGCTACCTAGCAAGCTAGGACCATTTGATCACCAATACTATCTTTCGCTTTATCACACGGCTGAGTATCTGACATCTTTGGGAGCTTGTATGCCCCTTGTCCGAAAGATATTCTTTGCCCTCTCCCATAAGCCATGTTTCAATTTTCAACCCACAAACTCACTTCAAGTTTGCTTTGTCATCCAGAAGAGCTTAGCTACGAAACAGTAGTTCTTTAGATGTTTATTTATGGTCTTAAGGTGATGTTTTATCCTAAATGCGTGTGTTGGGTAATGGGTTCACGCGTTTGTGAAAGAGAAAAAGATAGAGAGCTGAGAATATTGTGTATAAAATTCTCGAGTTTTATGTTGCTGTCTGTTATATACATAAATAATTTGGAGGGGTTGGGGGTGTGTAAAGCTAGCTTACTGAGATCTGAAAAGGCATTCATTTTGTTCATAATTTTATTCAAAAAATTCAAGCATCGAAGACTCTGTTCCCACGAGACATAACCCTTGAGCCTGAGGTAACCTTTTTTATTTATGTTAATTTACCAAAAATAGAAGCTCATTTGGTAATCAAAGGTACAGCTTCAAGTACAAAACTTTTTGAAGTTAATTGAGATGAGTGAGGATTTGAGTATGCCACACAAATTACCAAGAGCAGTATGAATATTGAATAGTACTCTGTTTTCTGTTTTATGGATGGGCGTGAAAAAGGAAAAAAGAGAGAGTTCACAAGACAAATCGGGTATGCCTTTTTGTATGGAATATGAATACATATGTAGGAGCTTGAACAGGATCTGTTCCTCAGCCTCCTACCTCTGGTCCTTGAATCTATGAGCATGACGGTGCGATCCCAGCTTCACTAATAGCATAGGCCATAGAGAGTGTGGGAAGGAGCTGATATTAAGTAATATTGAATAAATGAAATTTAGTAATTAAACGCTTGTAGCGATGATAATGCTTGTCCATGAAAGCTCTGGAGGCCCCTTTTATGGTTCTACGCCATGTCTGCAACAGGAAGCAATAGAAAGGTGAACAAGGTCAGGTCAGCAGCAACAAGTTCCATCCTGCGCTTCTCACAAGTTCATCACTTTATGTTACGTCAACCTTTGTCACATTTCATGTTTCAACAACCCTTTTCCCCAAGGGCCATGATGACTATATTACTTTTTCTGACTCTGACCATCCCATATAATCGTGTTTTTAACTAACTAAAAGTTTTAAGTTCAAGATTTTTTTTTTTTTCTTTTTCATTAGATAACCGTATCAAGCAATAAATTTCAAATTAGACTTCTTGAAACTTCAGTAAAAAAATTGATTCGAATGAAGTATGGCCATCTTAATCCTATCTATAGTTTCTAATGACATTTTATGGCTTCAATTTTCGGACTGAAACAATGATTTTGTCTGATTTTTTTAAAAATTTCCTAAAATCAATCTCGTGTGGTGCTGTCAACTACACCATTCACTTCACTTTTAGAGACACTAACTAGAAAATTTTGGTACCTAAGACACTGAAGAAGTACTATGGATCAATAATACTAAAAGTTGTCTATAAATTCTATCTCTCTAACTCTCATACACATTTATGATCAACAACATTAAGAGTAGCAAGTTTTGAAGAACATCAAATAACCTCACCTTCTTAATGGTTCCCAAGAGGATCTTGTTCCTGACATCCCTTACCCTGAGCTGGCCCCTCCCAATCCCAAGTTGCCCGCAGGCAGTAGCAACATCCTTTCTTTTTTTCTTTTTTCCTTTTTCGTTTTTTGGACAACAGCCGAGGCCTACAGAAGATAAAGAGCCCGAAGGCCCAACCATAGAGACGCAGGGAAATGGCAACATAGCACCCCAGCTCCGGAAAAATACGAAGCAACATCCTTTCCGCTGACACAGTGCTACATTTGATGGACTGTCACACTAACGAGCTTCTCTTACAGCCCAGCTTTTTTTTCGACGTTTCGCAACACGCAAATCTTTCCTTTGGGCCTCGGAGTCAGTCAGAAAACTTTCTGAGCAGATCATCCACAGATTTCCGAGTTACAAGTTGAATTTCAACAGAGGCGGAGGCAGTAGGGTCCATTGTAATGGAGGGAGCGAAAGGGTATAGGCATAGCATAAGCTTTGCGTTACATTCCTATGATTTTGATTTGTTATGTGGTGTATTTGTTATGTGGAACATGGCAAGTTTGGGGAGTGCCAACTACTAAATGATAAGGAAATTTATGGGCGTTGGGCAGCTTTTACAATGACTTGTAGTGCATAGAATGTCCAACATGCCAAGAATGGCAGATGGCGTTGGATCAACGATATAAATGCAAATTAAGACTGTTGATTAGTATAGATAATAAGGTAATAAGTTTTTAAAAAATATATATGATCTCACCAGTAGCAAGTTAATGGCTTTCTTTTGGGCGTGGGTTCGCAATCTTATTCTTCTACTTTTTAGGAGAGTTCAAGTGAATAAAGGGTTTCTCATTCTTAGCAAATCCCGACAATGAATAAGATGTGATTCCATGACATCTTGGCTGTATAATTCTACTTCTCATTCCGATTGTGAATCTGCTATTACCGCACCAATTGAGAAAAATGGAAAGATTAAGCAGGGAAAAGTCACTTTCCATTGAGACAAAATTGAAATATCCTAACTCACTTGTAACTCATAATTCAAGTAGTTAACAATATTTAGCTCAGTGTTTGAAAAATCTCTCCAATGTCATGGATTAGAGCCTGTTAAAAAAAAAATATTTGTGAAAAAATACAATTTCAATATCATAAACGAAATTAATTTTATATATAAAAGATGTAGAGATACTCATATTATAAAAAAAAATTGAAATTTTCTAGATACATACTATTAAATAAAATTGGCACACATATATCCCATAAACATAATAAAATTCACATTTGAGTCATAAATTAGGGTACAACATGGATATGTTACACTGAAAAAAGCCCTCATCAACTTTGAGCTTCATTTTTCACTTCTGGCTTTCTCTTCAAGAACAGATAACAACAATCAACAAACATCCAATACGCGGACTTATACTTGTCATGCCTGGGATGAAGTACATATATATTTCAGAAAATTGAAAACTTCACACAGAATGCATAGGTACATACATTACACCTTACAAGGATAATGCGACAGTTATCACAACATATATCAACATATTTATGATATCAACTAGTTCGTCCTATTCCATAGGAAAAGGAATTTAAGACCCGTTCAAGAATTCAAAAATGTACTCGCAAGCATCTAAGAACTCCTAATCAGTATGGCTAAATCTACAAGCAGCAAAACTGAAGCACAACAATGACATAAAGAAAAAATGGCACGGCAAACTTAGTTTAGATTGTGTATATAAAGTTGACCCCCATATAATTCTCCATTTTTGTTTTATATTATAATCCTGTTTTGTCACAAAGATCATTGGTGGTTATTGAACCACTATCACAACCGTAAATACTATTAGATTTAACGTTCCCCTCTAATGCAACGTCCATAGTTTTTCAAGAAAACAGATATCAACCACACAACTTAACGTGATCCCATTCTCCATAATCTAGAGATAAATCATTATATATAACACACTCTATCTGGGTATCAAGGTCATTTTTTCTTACCTTAATTTATTTCCACAATTATATAAGATTTGTGAAGATTCACGCAGAAGCATACTAATTGTGGAACATAGGATTGCCTAGATATATTAGTGAAAGTATTGTAAAAATGAAAATCCTTTTTTTTTTTTACTTTCTCTTAAAGCTACTGAATTTTATCTATTGCAAAACATACTGGCAACATTTCTGTAGCTAACTGTACTTAATTTTCATTTCTATATGTAGTTTAAAACCAAGTTTCCTCTCCTAATGGTGGGCCAAAATTAATGTCGCTCAAGTTGTAATTGAATTTAATACATCTTCACGTATGACACTTCATCTCATTTTAGAACACTTGATGACGTCAAACTTAGCAATCACATTTGCTCTAATAAATTGTATCTGTGACCATTATAATGGAAAAACCGCATAATTTTTCAACCAGTGCTAAAATTTTAATAGGTTACAGTATTTACCACAGAAAATTCATTATGCATTGTTATGAGCTGAATTGAGTTCCAAAACTAAGAGCATGGCATTCAAGATTCCTCAAATTTAACTGCAAAAAAGACAAAAAGTTAATGTAAGTATGTATGAAGAATCACATCAAATGAAACCCCCCACCATGTATCATAGCCATCAAATTAAGCCCCCAGAAAACAAAAATAGAAAAAGCTTTCCTTTCCTAGTCTTGCCTTACTTTTTCATCAAATAAAAGGAGGACCACAATCACATTAGAGTCAACCATGTAGGGTTGAAACCAAAACTGCCGTCTCTAAAACGATATGCAAAGAGATTACACGGCCACGTAAATAAAGACCATAAGCATATCAACCATCAATTTATCAACTAAATAATTAACATGATAAGCTAAAATTGCACTAGGGCCTTAAAAGTTGATCCATTACAAATTAAAATAATTTTCATCTAACCAACTGGTAAGAATATCCAACATAACTTTGGTGTTATACCTCGAAGCTAGAGAGCTTAAAGGAAAACTACTCTCTTATGCCATGAAATTTACTATAACTTTCAGGTAAAGGAGTAAGAGAAAAGACAATTTGCATAAAAACCTATCTAGTCTATGTTCCCTTAATAAAAATAATTGGAAACACCTAAATCATAATTTTGGTGAGCTGTTATCCAAAGGAATCAAGCATAACAAGAAAGAAGAAAAATGGAAATTTTTTAGTTGAATTATTAAGGCTTCAAGCATAATATTCATGCAGAAATATCAGTAAAATTGAATTAGTGTTAAGATAATCCATTTTTTTCTTCCAAGATTTTCTTGAAAAATATCCTGAGTTGCAAACAAAAATAATGAAAATTATTTGACATGATTTTCTTGTGATTAAATTTTTGTAACCTTACTTTAGTCAATAATAGAAGGAAGTAAAGCAACACAAAATATGACATAATTTCTAGCAAAGAATCATACCCTCACTTTGTTAAAAATTATAGAAGCAGATTCCCAAATTAAGTATAAGGCTATGCTAACTGTAAGTTTAATTTGTACATTCAGGAGCAGTAACTTTATGGAAATGCTTATGGAAGTGATATAAGTATGCAAAAACTTTTTAAGAGAAGATAGAGTGAAAAATTTAAAGCTCACCATAACAGCAACACCAGTTTCATTGAATTTAGGAACGCATATGAGTCTTACCAACTGCCCTTCTGATCCTGCAATTAATAGTTACAATCAACGTACAAAACTAATGGATGACTTTTTTCTTCTGATTTGTGTGTTGAAGGAAGCAAAAGTCAAATTAAATGCAAATCAGAAATAAAATGACAACAATTTTTTAGAAGTAGAATTAGAATAAAATACCATTTATCACACAAGTTTCATATTTATCCTGATTGCCAATAAAATACACATGAGGACAGCTCTCAAGGAAGAAAGGATCCCTATCGGTATAAGGATAGCACCCTGGAAGACAACAAAAAACACTTTAAGGGGAAGTGTTCAGAAAGTTACAAATTTTAGCTTTCTAGATTTCTTCAGCAGCCAGGTGGTCATATGAGATTGAATGACATTCAACCTTCCAGAAAATTTTCTAAGTTGAGTGAAAAATGATTCACATTGATAACCAAGCAAGTAAAAGTGTAAATGAATTGCAGCATGTGTAATGTATACCAAGAGTATTAGGTGCTGTTGGTGCTAAATGCCTCCACCTTAAGGTCCTTTCCATGAATTCAAGTTTATTTTTAGCCGCTGAATACTTCTCAAGATCATCTACATTTTGACCCGACGTCCCAAGAAATCTGGAAGCAATAAGGCATTTCATTTAATGTATAGTTAATTAAAACAGGCAATGATACTCAATGTTTTTATTACCTGATATTATTGAGCTCAAAACAGTGTGGATTTGTACAGGATCTAAAAGTGTTATAAGCTGATGACCCAGGGAAAAGACATCTATGCAAAGGCTGAAAGAACGAATTTTAGTAACAAAACCAAACAATACAGATTATATATGGCACATATCCACTCTTAAAGGACAGCATAAGAACCTGCTGAGGTAATGAGAAGTTAGCAGGGTCACTGGGTCCTGGCATGATATCCACAGGCAAACCTGCAGTGATCTAAACATAAGTAAAAACATTAAGCAACTTCATTCATGAAGATAAGGTCTACAAACTAGCAATCAAAAGAATTAAATGAACCTGATTCAGAAGAATGTCCAGTTCCTTTATTGGTTCAGACAACCTTGAGAGGTCCTTTGCAGCCAAATTCTGCAAGCATTCCACTTAATGACGATATAAGCTATTTTATAAATATTAATACAAAACCCCATGAAATCCAACAATTTTTATTTGTATATATAACCATAATGAGTTCACATGCAACAAGTGATGTCTAGCACCCCAGATTAGAAGGGGCCATCAATTGCCACAGAGGTGTCAACATTCCAATTTAAATACCTTAGTGGTACAGGCACAATTCTAAAAAGAAAAAATATTAAAAAAATTTATGCATCTCATGATTATACTATAGCCCTCTCTTGATGTTCTTTGCTATCATAACCATGTGAAAGGAGAGGGAAAGCATGTATAATTAGTTCAAATTCTCAAGGAAGTGAATCATTAATGTTATAAAGAGGCAAGACAATAGGTGATACTTTTATCTTCAATGCCTGAAGCTAAGGTGCATTCAGATAATAATAATAATAATTATAAAAAAAAGATATAATGGGGAAAAAGCATGAAGCATCAAGCCATCAACTATATTTAAACCAGATATATTGACTTCTATCATTTAAATTTCTGAAAAGAAAAAAGACATCAGCACAGAAAACCCAATGATAGAAAAGGAAAGAAGCTGAAGTGGTTTATCATTGAAGAACTCAAAAGATACAGCTGCAATACCTGCCCATTAAGAAGTCCACGAGAGAACTCAACAGAATTTCCAGCAATGACAACATGAACAATTTGAGATGCAATATTTTGCTCCTGTTTAATTTGTCATTTCTGACAAGTTAAAAGTTTGAAAGGTTGCATAAATATCAGCTTGAGAGCTTAAAAAGGACAGGATAAACCTTCTCATCTCCTAAATGTCCAGTGATATGATCAATGAGAAGCTGAAATTGGAGAGGATTAGAATTGCTGCTCCCAATGCTTAACCCCGACACGAGAACAACATATTTGTCTTCATCTGTTGAATCCAAGTGAAAGAAAATTTTGCACCAATATTTATATAAAAAGGAGAACTTTAATAACCAGAACAAAAGAAATGCACACCAAAGATGCACAGCTAGAAGCACGAAATGGCAAAGCTTACTGATCACTAGCCTGTTAACAAAAATACTAGGAAAGAAACATACACCAAGCAAGAAATTTAAAGTGCAACTGCAGATAACTTTTCAAAGTGTCACAAAATATAGAGTAAGTTAATAAAAAAAAGTTTATTAAAGTTCCAGAAAAAATAAAAAGTTATACCATCAAAAGGAAAGACATCCACGGTAAAGAGATGTGAAACAGGAGAAGGTTGAGTGGTGAAACTTTGCTGACTATGACTCATTTTTCAATCAGCACATCTTCTCAGCTCATTATACAAAGAAACAGAGTTTTGTACAGAAAAGTGGGACACTAATCCACATCATACTCACCCAATTAAATATCCAATAACAACAGACTAAACTGGTGATTTTAAAAATCAAAGTCTACCACATGAGACTTAGATGTGGATAAAAAATTTCAATGGACATTGTGCCTAGTTAATTGTTAATGCATGTGCTCTACTAAGGTAAAGGCATCATCACAGATGTAAAAGATAGGCAAACAGTACTTGATTTAAGAGGAAGTTCTATCTGTGGTGGTAGGCCAGCTTCCAGGACATCTTGAACCAAAAAATCACCTGCCCCAGTTTCCTTTCCATGTATAGCAACTACATTTCCTGTCACACACAATGTCAGTAATAGTGTGCCCACAGACAATGATTCATATGACAAGCAAGTTGTATTTCAACCAGAACAATCAACATTAAGCAGTCTAAGTAACTATAATGGTTGTTACGAAAACTGCATAGTTTTAATAACATGACAGACACTTGGAAACACCTAAATCTGAGGCTTCAGCTTCATCATATATAATATAATGATGTAATATGCAGATTTAGCAAGATTTAAACATGTACTGCCACACCATCTGTTACTTGGAAACGCTGAATGTTGCCCAATATGTAATTATATAGAGTAGAGCACTTACTATGGTACATAATAGGATGAAAATAGATTTATTTGCAAGAACGGTCTAATCTGGGTTGCTTAAATAGAGGTTTGAATGCAATAAAGTAGACTCCAGTTCAGAATATCACGTATTTGCGAAGCAATCCAATATTGTTTTACCCTCTTCCCCTTCATAAGAACATAGTATGGAAAAAAAAAAGTAAACAAACTACAGATAACCACACCTAACGTTTTGGAATAGTTGGGCATTATGTTTCAGGATTGCCATCCTATCCTGAAAGCTATTCACTCAAGTAAGATAAGTTGTTCATGATACAGACCTGTTACATATACAGAAGGTGAAAGGAGATTCCCGCTGAGCTTAACTCTCCCACTTTCATCTTCCAAAACTAGATGATCATCTGGGTGCACGAAGTTATGAGGCTTGACAAGGGGAGTTGTAGACCTCTGTAAATAAATGGCAAGGAAAAAGATAGCACTTTGCTTTTATTCTAAATTTCATTTACAGAACATGTAAAATTAATCTTAAAAGCATAAGGAAACTCCTACCTCCTTGGAATATTCATCAAGTATGCAAGGTTTGAGCTTCATGTGTTTATAAAGAGTTCCAACGATGACACATTCCTTGCCCTCTTCCAATCCCAACACTGTGCAAACTGCAGCAAACCTACGCTAGTAAATAACTTCAAAACTAGCATATAGTTTCAACCATATTCGCTTACTAATAGGAACCTCAAAAAACGAACATGTTATAAGCACTAATTGAATTTGAAAGTTAGCCTTGATTTCCCTTGTAATTAATTCTATAGCCTAGACCCTGCAAGTTAATAATTCCTCAATGAACATTCTAAACTTCTAATTTTTAAAAAATTCTATAATTATTTCATCATTGAGTTTGGGGTAAGCAAGGCGGCCTTATACTTCAGTGCCATATCCAAAATTAGGTTACCTGACACAGAAGAGTCATCATGATGGACACTTTACAAGCGGTGCTATACCCAACTCAGAATATAAAAATTATCCCCAGAATTTGAGGTTTCAAAACAACAATGTATAAGGGGAAAACACAGATGAGAATAATTAATTTTTGAATGAAACCCTCGAAGATTTTGAAGCAACTCCCAAATTAAACTAACCAGGAAAACCATTTAAACGTAAACCCTAAGTCAAAGTACCAATGCACGTGATTAACAACGTAAACTTACTAAAACAAATTATGGAACACGGGGATGGTTAGTGTCATCGAAATTTTCCGCGAAAATACTTAATAGAAACTTGAAGAAGAGGTACCAGGTAAATGAGGTTTCCAATTGGAAACAAGGGAATACAGGAGAGTTCTCATGAAGTGAAGACGAGCAAAGTAAATCTGGCTGTATTGCTGCCCCCTATACGTTTCTTTCTGAATTTCGAACACTTCATCCTGCAATGAAACGCAAGGAACATAAGAAGTAAAAGCAAAATAGTACCCAAAAGGTTGGCATTAAGTGGGATATTACAAACTCTTGCTGCACATTTTTCACTCTTATTTCTTTGCCCTGTTTGTGGCTTTTCTCAGGGTTTCCAGCAACCAAACTAGAAGCTAGAAGAGGTTGGAGAAAAAACGAACTAGAAAGTACACAAATTTAAATGAAAAGAAAATAAGGGAGGAAGAGCAGTGAACCACGGAGCTATAGGCACATTGCAATCTGCAGAGACTCTTCTCCGAATCGATTTCCATGGCGGGAACGAAAGACTTGACTGACTCGTCGACAAGGGCCAGATATTAGTTCGCTTACCGTATAGAGAAATTTTTATGTAACCCGCCGTCCTACCAAACAAAAAATTATACGACACAGATACTTCCGTATTAGATTGATTAGTTTGTGCTGGTATCAATTAATATGCTCCTTAAAATAATAGTCTTTAACTACAGCAAAATTTCTATCTAAAATACCCAAAAAATTAAATTACGAACTGCAATAATTTGATGCGGTATTTCATAGTGGAGAATGATTGCTCCGTGTGTTTATTTACACAAGATAGCTGCCTTAAGGTCAAATCTCAAGTCCAAGTTTAGAAAGAGCTAAGGTGGCATTTTGGCAATGGCCTATTGCCTTATTCTCTTGTTATTTGACAAATTTGAGGTTTGGCTTGTGCTTACGGAGAGAGAAGGGTGATTGCTCATTCACAAGTTACTAAATTTCGTATGGAAGTATTGATGTTTTAAAAATAAAAATATTTTTAAATAAAATTTAAAAATATTTTAAATAATATTTTTTTAAATATTAAATATTTTAATATAATATAAATATGTAAAATTATGTTAAAATTCATTCAAATCAATATTGATAATTAAATGGTAAATAAAATATGTTACTACAATAGAAACTTCAAATCAGTTTAAATTTTAATAGTATTCAATAATAATATATCTCTTGCATTTAAAATACGTTACTATGGTAGAGACTTCAAATTAGTTTAGATATCTCTTTTTGATACATTTTTTTCTCTTTGTAATTTTTTTTTAAAAATGAAAAATAATAATAAAAACAAATAATGTCATAAGTACGGAAGATGGTGTGACTTGTGAGAAAAAACATAGTAATGAATAAAATAAATTTGAGCAACTTAATGTTAGATGCGATGTGGTACTATTTTTATCTATTTTTAAATTATTAATTTTTCAATTTTCAAATTAATTTATACTTTTTTATTAAAATAACTCGAAATAAA
Source organism: Gleditsia sinensis (assembly GCA_037074535.1). NCBI lineage: Eukaryota > Viridiplantae > Streptophyta > Magnoliopsida > Fabales > Fabaceae > Gleditsia > Gleditsia sinensis. Next base: position 8,042,819 of record CM073473.1, read on the forward strand.
AATATTTTTATTAAAAAAATTTGAAATAAAAATATTTTTATTAAAATATTTTATAATATAATAATTTAATAAATATTTTATTTTATTTTAATAAATTCAAAAATAAAAATATTTTTGGATCGTTTTGATTAAAAAAAATTAATTGCTTCTCATTGATTCATTAATCAAAGGGATATCAGAAAGAAGCACTACGATTATTATTAGAGATATGCATATCTGATCCAGCAAATGACGCTATTACAAATTACGCAGGCTCCGTTTAGATATAATCTATGATTTTAAATAGATGATTCCCATTGATTTCAGTTCTGTGATCATCATCATCTCATCCGAATAAATATAATATGCCCCAGAAATTTATACGGCAATCTGCGAACCAAAACTAACTTAATTCCCAGTAATTCAGAGATTCCCATATTTGAATTTTTTTTTTAAAAAAGAAGAAGATAAGTTTGGGGAGTTTCTCTTATCCCAAATCTAGAAGTTTGCGTTTACTTGCGAGATTCATCTTATATAATTGTGTAGTTTATTTTTATGTTTTTGGTAAGGCTGGCGTGGGGCCTAAGCCCAAAATAAGCAAAGAAGGTGGAGATTTTCATCCCATGTATTATTGCATTTTTTTAATATCCAAGACTTAATGCGTCTATTTGTAAAATAAAATCTCTATGGAATGCAAATCCCTATAATTCGTCCTTAAATTTGCATTTGCGAAAACTATACAACACTTTTTCTTTTTTGGGCTTTGGCTTTCTTGGCTAATTTCTTATATAGATCATATTAATTTGAAATAATTAAGCATTCCTAAGATGAACCGTTGGAAAAGATGCTGTAGTGTGTTTTTACTTACTGCAATCTCTGTTCTATTGCTTTTGAAAAGAGCATACATGTTTGAAGCGCTGCTGATGAGTAGCTATGGTTGTCTGGAACTCAATATTGGCATCCCGGCCAACTCATCCTTTCTTTAAAGACCCTTAATTTATTTAGTTTTAAGATGCAGATACTTCATGCCATTTTCTGCAACCTAATTTTTCTTTGTACCTCGAAATCTTTTCTTACTTCCAATGCATTGGAAATGTTAGTTTAACGTCTTATTCTGTCATACAAAATAAATAAATAAATAAGCCGGCACACAGCTATTAGCCTGTCGTGGAATATGATGAAATAATACTGTCCATAAAGTTTTGTGAGAAAGGAACAAACAGAAAAGCATATGTAGGAAAGCTTGACCCTGATGTTAGTAGCGAAGCCTGCAGAACATATAAACTAATTGCCTGGGAAATCAGGAGCAATGCAACTTACCCAGCACCTCCCTTGCAACTCTCATCAACAATTCATTTAATGCATGAGGCCGCCATTCACACAGAAAAGACAAAGGTACCTGTACGTACCATTTTCCAAAGAAAGAAACAAGCTCTGTCCAATATTAAATTAACTCGGCAATATTCAAGTGTAAGTATAGTATACTTTGGCTCGCTGCCGGTGGCATCCATTAGAGCACAAAGTATACCAGTTTATTAGCGATTAATGTCTCTCTCTCTCTCTCTCTCTATTATATATATATATATATATATATATATATATATATATATATATATATATATATGAATCCATAAGAGAACATTGGAGAAAGAAACAGATCAGTTAGCCATTCTACATATCATAATTCATAAGAAACCAAAACCATAATCGCACATACTAGTTAATTATGAACCTGATCCAGGTGATTGAAGATCAGAAAGAAAAGGGAAAACAAAAAAGGAAAAATGTATAATATATCTTTCCTATGAATCAAAGTTGAGGTAATTCAAACCCTTGAATGTGAGTTTCATCCATTGGAAGTAATGGAAAATCACCAAGCTGCTGGGAAATAAACCCTTCCAAATCCGAAAACTCTCCCAGGTACCCACCACGGTTTTCATCATCATTACTGCAAAATCGTGCTTTTTTTTCCTTCTCTCTCTCCCTTGACTCATCATCCAACCCATAAACCCCTTTTCTCAGCTCCATCTTGCTTATTTGGGGTTCGTCGGACAGTCCACTCGTGCTTGCTGCTGTTGTTGGCTTCTTCTTGCAATGCTTTCCACCAGTTGGTTTTCCAGTTAACGTCTGCACTAGTTCTCGGAAGTTTCCAACATCGGTCTTGATGATCTCGGGTGCAAATATGTGAATAATGCGTATCTTGGGCTTGGTTTTGGATATTGTTTGCGAGTCTTTGTGAATGGATAGGGAAGGTGAATTCGGTGAATTGGCCATACATGTGCGTTGGTGTTGTTGTTGTCTGATAATGACAAATATGAACAAGAGACACAGAAACAGAAGCAGGGGGAAAATGGTTGTGAGAGGTTTGTGCAATCCAACTGTTAGAAGGAAAGAAGATGAGGAATCATATATACACAGGAGCAGAAGCAAACCTTGCTATATTAGCTTAAAGGAGAGAACAAATAAAAAGGGAAAAGAACCAGCTGTCTGTTGGGAGCAAGGATTAGATGAATCCCTGTCTGACAAATGCAAGAGAGATTCAATAAAGCAATTGGGACCCAATGGTCCCCCAATCTTCTACAGTGAAGTGGAGAAGAGATATGGACACATAGCTTACCTAAGTTACCTTCCCTGGAATGACCGAAACAGCCTGAATATATGTATTTCTTATTGCAGAAAAATATTCCTACTTCACATTATTCTTTTAAATTTTGTATTTGTTGCTAATTGAACCTAACCAGTGCGCAATAGGATGTCAATTTCACCGGCAACTTTCAATAATTGAATAGAATCTAATTGACTTTCATTTCACGTATGGGATGTGAGCTCAATACTAATGAAAACTCAAATCCCCAAGTGCCTGTGTATTTCGGTCAATAATTAATTTAAAAGGAGCTCTAACATGATACTTGGATCCATTTTAAGGAGAAAACATGTTCCATTTTTACAATTAGTAATCACCATTCACGAGATCCGCAGAACTAAGGCAGATGGATCATGTACTGGGCATTTAGAACTAGTGAAGTATGAAATTTTGTGTTGAAATTGGTGTTGGGTGGTAATATCAGGAAATCCGCATAGTTGGAATAGTAACCTCTTTCTGGCTTCAATGCATGAACGAGGACTATTTATAAATAACTGAGGCCTTCGCCAACCACAGAAGGTAGACTCATATTATTGCTATAGTGATTTGATATGTCCACACTTTGAAGCCTAGTGAAGTGCTTCATTTAATGAACAACAATTCGAGATTCAATCTAATTACTATACATGCCTCTCTCATCAATCCCCTATGCAAATTTTTGCCCTTTTCTCATTCATTTTCTTTATTCTTATTATTTTTATTAACTTCAGTGACAATAAAGTAAATTATTCTTAATAAAAATAAGCGATGACAACTTTTTCATGTATTTCATTTTACGAACTTTATTTTTAAGAATATAACTCTTTTAAAAATAAAATATTTTATAAATCAAACGTTATTTTACCAATTTGAAATATGTAAAAACAAAATAATAGCCAAAAAAAAGGACAAGAGCAAAATAGTATATGAGACATTGTTTTTTCCAAATTTTTACTCGAATTGTAATAGAAAGAATCTTCAAATTTACTAATTAAAGCACTGGTTTCTTAATTGAAACACTACGATAACACAGTGTAAATGTGAAAACATATTCAAATGAGAAAAAGAAGTAGAAATGGGAATTAAAAAGTGGATTTGGAGAAGATGGATTGGGAAGTAAATGGCGCAGCATCAAGTCGAGATGCGGAAGGATCATGTGCGGTGCCGGTTGAGGCGAGGCGACCCAAAGGAGATACAAGATCGAATCTGACGCCACGTGGAATGAGAAAAGAAGGAGCAGCGTTGGGCTTTCAAGGGGGGAACCAACCAATTCCAATTCCAGCTTCCGAAAGAGAGCGAGCGTGACTCCAACTTCGGCTCAGAGTGGTTGACGTGGTTCCCATGTTGAGGCAGTTGCCGCTATTAACATAACTGGATTAATCTCTGCCATCTTTGCGACGTGCGCCCACTCTGTACTTTCACCTACTCTATCCTTTACCCAAAAAGAAAAAGAAAAAAGAAATTTCTTCTTTTATACGTAATATATCATTTTAGTATGCATCACAAAATTAAACTAAAAAATTATTTTCAAAACATTTTTTTTTTATTTTTTTGTTTTACGAAAATAAAAAAATCTTTTTATTGTATTGTTTTTATAAATTATTTTTAAAAATTATTTTGTAAAAAAATAACTCAAAAAATAATTTTCAAGAAACACCATTTTTTTTTGTGCAAAACTATTTTTAATTTTTTAAAAAAATAAGGAGAACTATATAAAATCATAAATAATTTATCAAAATTAATCTTCAGTCATCACGCAAATCATACTATTATGTTTTCAAATATTAATTTCAAAATTTATATCCAAACAAATTTTTTATTTTTTTGTTTTAAAAAAACAATTTTTAACACTGTTTTTAAAAAATTATTTTTACAAAACAATAAAACAAAAACATTTGAAAACACTTCTAAACAAACTCAAAACTTACGGATTTTTTGTTGTGTTTTGAACACAACATTGCGTGCTGTGCTCAAAACACAACTAAATACATATCTTTAAATTTTTTTTAATATGTTATAATATTTACGTTTAATTGTATTTTGAATACAATATACGGTGTTGTGCTCAAAACACAGCAGATGATCCAAATTCAAATATAACTTCTTACATATATTTCATCTCACTATCCCTTTCCAAAAGCTAAAAGTTTCTAATTTTTCTAATTTAGGGGAAATGGCAAAATTTCATTTTGTACAATAAGAGAGAAAAAAAATTCTTCTACTTAACAAAACTTAATTTACTACAAAGACCTTGAGCACCTCAAGTTTCACCCATTCGACGATTAAGCGTACCACGACTCAAAGTTGAAATGCATAAAAATAGGAGACGATGAAAATGAAAAATAAAAATTCTCTCTGCCAATGCTTAAAAGAGTAAATAATAAAAACAATGCAATTTCTCAATGAACACACATACGCATAAATAAATTATATGGAAACATTTTAATTTTTTATGGATATATTTGAAAATTATCTCCTGAATATATAATTAAATATAATTTATTTTTAATGAACACGAGTAAATGAAAAAAAAATTAAACTTAGTTAACTTCAAATCAAATTCAAATTCAAGTCCTCTATCTTAAAAATGATTTGAATAAATGAAGTTATTAATAAATAAAACTTTATTTATATTAAATAGATAAAGATGTCAATTGATTCAAGTATTTAGCTTAGTTTAAGATGTCAAATAATCGTCTACTAACTCATACATTACAATTGATTGTAAAAACAAATAATAATAATAATTAAATTGCCTAATTTATATATCCAACTTTAAAAATTTAACACTTTTACCGGAATTAAAATTTGTTAACTTGTAATTTATGGAATCTAGTTCCTTTAAAACTTCAGAATATATATATTTATAGGGAGTAAATTACAAATAAATAATACATCGTGTTCGGGGAATCACAGGATATGGCGTTGGGTATAGTTTTTAAAATTAATACACTCTCAATAAAAAAAACTTTGTACATTATCAATGAATTTTATGACAGTGTTTTAACGCATATATGCTAGCACGTATGAATATATAAAATGGTTTTGGTTTATTAGGTCATGACAGGGATTTAGCACATATGAAGCTGAGGTGAAGGCTTGGGAAAAAAGAAATTAGTACATTGTAATCAATGTAAAATTCAAGCAGTCACTTTCATTTAATGGAACCTGACTTTTAAAATATATATAATTGAGGAAAACCAGATCCGTATCTTTTATCCCACAAATTAAGAAAGCTAACCGGCACGTCAAATTGAATTGATTCAAGATTTTTCAGCCTTAGCTGTTTTCATGTTCGGCCTTTGAAGTTCGGATGCTACCCAATGAAAATGAAGATTCCATCATCGTGCTCAAGGAAGATGAAATTGTCGAGGACACTATAGTTGTAGCGGGCTTTGCCTTGTGTTTGTGGAGCGCTCTCTCATTTTGCCAGCAACCCAACTCAAAATTATGTATGGGCTGGTGTGAGTTCAATTAAAATTCTTATTAAAAATTCAGAGGAATTGGAATTGGTTTTTGTCCAAAGAAAATGAGATTTCGGTCAGAATCAAACTGCGTTATTATAGCATACAACATACGGAAGGAAAGCAGAACAAACAAATTATAGGCTCTCCCCCGTCAAATTTTTAGGAATTATATAGTTTACAATGTAGTGATATAAAGAGTCTAGAGAAATTTATTAAAATAAATCCCATGACACAGATGAATTTTCATTGACTTATCACATCCGTATAAATACAATTACCCAGGAAAATTCATGGACGTGCTAGATTTCTTTTCTTGCTTGGGCTTTTGCCCTTTGTTTACCCATGGGAAAAAAACTGCCTATGCTAATGATTTTGATTCTATTAGAATTATAGGGGGTCAACTATATTATATGAGAGAAACAAATAAAACTATACAATTAGAGATTCAATTGTCGACTGAGGGAAGGACTTAAATTATGAGCGAAGGGAAGGTAAAACTTGCCAACCTGATGGTGTAGCGTGTTTCCAGTAATTTACAACTTATTTTTGTACCAGAACACACCTTTGCTCTGACCACCTTCATCTGGCTCTACATAAATACATTGTTTTGCCTCTCTCCACATTGCCTTGTAAATGGGAGTCCCATCGAAATGATAATACTCTCCCAAAATAGGTTTGATGGCTTTTGTAGCTTCCATAGCATGATAATGTGGCATCATGGAGAACAAGTGATGCGCCACATGGGTGTCTGTTATATTATGGAAAACCTTGTTCAAAATCCCATAATCTCTGTCCACGGTTGACAGTGCTCCTCTCAACCATTCCCACTCCGAGGAATCATAGTGTGGCAATGCAGGGTGAGTATGCTGCAGAAATGTGATCAATACCAAAAATCCATTCACCACTAACAATGGTGCTCCATAAACACACAAAACCCACGCAGCTCCCTTTGCCATGACAACACAGTAAACTCCATACAATACCCCAACTAGTCCTGCATCTGATATGAATATTTGAAGTCGTTCTCGATCTGAGTAAATGGGACCGTATGGGTCGTAGTGGCTAGCAAACCGTTGATAAGGCCTGCCCGAAATGTTGAAGGCTAGGTAAAGAGGCCAGCCAAGAGTAAGCGTGACACCAAGTGTGAAGATTCGACCTGGTGGGTTGTTAAGGTATTTCGCGTACCACCGGATATCGGACTTCTGCTTTGGTACGAACACTTCGTCCCGATCGAGTGAACCCGTGTTGGAGTGGTGGCGGCGATGGCTATATTTCCACGAAAAGTAAGGGACAAGGAGAAAGGAATGGAGAATGAGGCCAACCGTATCATCGAGCCATTGGTGGTCACTGAATGCGTGGTGGCCACACTCATGAGCAATGACCCAAACGCCCGTAAGGATGCAGCCTTGGAAAGCCCAGTAGGCGGGCCATGCCAAAACAGAGAGATGGCGAGGAAGGTCGGAGAAGTAATGGGTAGCAACGAAAAAGAGGGAAAATGCTATGATGAAGTCAAAAACAAGGTAGGAGAATGAGTGGAGAACAGAGCGACGAAAACAATGTGGAGGGATGGCCTTCTTGATCTGGCTCAGAGTGAATGGGGGTTTTGTGGAAGGGACCCGCTGCACAGGGTCACCCTCCGATTTCCTTTGAGCACGGGAAACAGAGGTTCGGCCACCGGCTCCCATGTTTAGGCAACTCGGTCTCTCTCTTTGTATGTGTGTGAATGAAAGAAGAGAAGAGAGACTGCGGGAGATCAAGAGGCAGCCCTTTTGTATTGAGAGAGGAAGGGGATGGGAGGATGAATGGATGGCCAAGCAGTATTTAAGCAAACGGTTTGTTTCCTTCAATTGCAGTTTCCCTGTAATCGAAGGACCCTTTCCAATTATCCTATTTCTACTCCAGCTTGTTCTCCGTGTACGCATCCATGCTTGGCCATACGCTTGTAACTGTTTCAACATTCAATCCTACACGTTTGTTTACCCTCTTTCTACGGTCCAGATTGGACTTCAACTCTCACCTCAAAGATCTGGGGACTGCATTGTTACGTCTCCCTCGCTCCCTCCACTTCTCTTTTCCGTCTTTCCTTTTTCATTTCAACTCCTTCAACTAAATTAATTAAATTGACTTATTTAGGTTATATTTGATAAAATTAATTTATAAATTAATTAAAAATTAAAAAATTAATTTTTAGTTAAAAATTATTAATTAAAAATTAAAAATTATTAAATTAATTTATTAAATTAAAAATATTTAATAAAATTAATTATTAAATTAACTAATAAATATAAAATAATATAAAAAGATATACTTATCTAAAATTTATTATTTTTTGTTAGTAATTATATTTTATTATATAATTTTTAGAAATATAAAATAAATATATCATTTAAAGTCTCACAATAAATTAATAATATTATTGTAAATTTTTTTTATTTCAGTAGACATCTCTAAATTTTTATTTTTTGTGTCACTATTAACAATATCGAAAAATTTATTATAGAGTATGTAATTTAGATATTGTTCGAATATAATAAAAATAATATTATTTTAAAATTTAAATAAAATAATAAGGATAAAAAAAATAAAATTATAAAAACTATCAGTTAAAAGTTACATGCTACTTGAAGTAGCGTACGATAAAAAATTATAAACTACTCAAATAAATTTATTTACTAGACACTTTTAATTTGATCAAATAAATTTATAAATTAATTAAATAAATTATAAACTATTTTATTTGACTTACCAAATATACTTTCAGTTAAGATTGAATTTCGTTTGAAAAATCAAAGATATATCCTGCTTGTTATCATTGTCTTGAGATTAAAATTCATTCGCTCCTAATTATTTCCTCTTTTTGTAATTTTTTTTTATAAAAAAAATCTAAGTTGATAGAAAAAGCTGTCTCAATTTAAAAACAGAATAAGTTATTTTTTATTATTACCCATTTTATGTGGGGAAAAAAAAAATACACTTCTTGTCGAAAAGGGTATAAGGGCGGAGAGGAGAAAGAGACGCGCAGTGATTTGCGCTAATGTACCGACCTGTAACTTCCCAAAGTTTCTTGGCCAACAAACACGTGGCAGTTACGTGTCGGATGACGAACCCTATTACCTTTAGAAAGAAGCCACGCGTTGCATTGTCTGTACACGTGTCCACAAAATAGCCTATCACGGAAATGTATATAAGTGCGGGGCTTGAACCCAAACTGGTAGAAGCAAGATAGAAAGAAACTTGATAAAAGAGAGTTGAGCAAAATGCAGACAGCAAAGAAAGCAGCGGAATCTGCGAAGGAAACGGTGGCCAACATTGGTGCCTCCGCCAAGTCTGGCATGGAGAAGACCAAGGCCACCATCCAGGAGAAGGTTTATTTTTGTTAAAGCACTTTCCTTTTTTAATGCTGCTTTGGATTTTCTAATCTCCTACAAAATTTCATTCCAATTTAATTTTGGTTACTTTTGTACGAAGACCGATTGCTGGGGGTATTCATTAGACTAAAAGCCTCAGTATGTCACTCTCCACGTGTTCCACTGCCCTTCTTTAATGCCATAGTGAAAAATGCCAAATGAGTGTAGACAAGAACATTTAACTAATATATTATGGATGATGTGATTGGAACTTGAAACAGACGGAGAGGATGACGGCACATGATCCGATGCAGAAGGAGATGGCCACTGAGAAGAAAGAGGAGAGAATCCGGCAGGCCGAGCTGGAGAAGCAGGAGGCGCGCGAGCACAACGCGGCGTCCAAACAGTCGGCTTCGGCTGGACACATGCAGCATGGCAATTATAGCACCGGGACTGGGACTGCCACTGCCACGTACTCCACCACCGGGGAATATGGGCATCCAACGGGGGGACACCAGATGTCAGCAATGCCCGGGCATGGTACTGGACACCCTGTAGGCAATGTCACCGAAGGAGTGGTGGCGTCGCACCCTGTGGGTATGGACAGGGGCACGGATAGGACCACTGCGCTTAACACTCGTGTGGGAGGAAGTGCACCAGGCTATGGTACTGGACCTACTGGTGGTTCTTACAGTTAAATGTCAGTTTGTAGTCAGATAATGGGATTTATGTCTTGTCACTGTCTGGTTTCCCATCTATTAATGTGGTGGGGAAACTTTCAACTATTGTTTTTGATAATAATGTGTTGCACTTTCTCTTTATTTTTCAATAAATAGAATTGTTTTTGTGAAAGATTCTCCTAAAGTTAGTTTTTGTACTGAGCATTAAGTTATTAAAAAAAAAAAAAAAGAAGTTGAGGGAAATATGTTTTTATATTGTCATTTTGCATATTCCAACCAAAATGAAGAATACACAATCTGGGAACAAAATATAAAATGCTAATTGCAGAATGATGACTGTTAACTGCAAAATAATCGATTCCCGTCGCCAAGCCATTAGAATCGGTAATCTGTAAATGATATCTAGTCTACTTTTCATGGGTTGAAGTAACTAAAAAGAAGAGAGATGCATTTCGAGTTTAGGGTAATCGTTATTCAATTTGTGGTACATCTGGATTGCATCAGTATTCAGTACCTCTTTACAAAGCATCCTCCATTTAAAAGAAGAAACAATGAGATATTTAGGTAATGATGCATCATGGGGTATGTTTATTGTACTAAACTTCTCAGACAGTAATATGTAAAATCCTCCGACTATTATGGTTGACAGCAGTTCCAATCATACAATGATGTGTCCGAACATCACGTTAAGCGATATTGAAAATTCAACTTCATTTACCCACTGTCTTAGACCAAAACCTCACGGCCTATCTGAATCCTTAATTTGACAGACGGACGTGGAGGTGTAGGTTGTAGTGCCTTTCAGTCTCCTGCTCCATTCCCTTTAGACCCAACTACATTGTAAGGAATGCTAAAAAATTCATATATTTGGATTCTTTATTATTATTTTTTGAAGAGACCGAAAGCCTACATTCAAGAACGGTTCAAATCGGAGAGACAGAGATTTGAGAGTCCGGTTCCAAATTTAGCTCTCAAGAACAACATAACACTAAAGAAAACACATCAGAGCAACACACTTTGGAAAAACAATATCCACTCCCTCACATCGACACTTAACCACAGCATACCAAGGCCTCCGTCATTAAGATTGATCTCAGGCATGGCAGCAGACAGAATGACCAGCACTTATCTAGCCTTCTCTTCGAACACAGGTTAGCTACAGTATGGGCAACAATATTGATTTCTTGTAGGATCCACACAAACTGAAGCAATCTTCCTTCCAAAGTACTTCTCTCATTCAGATTAGAGATATGATTAATACTCCAGATCTGTCTCTGAGTTGCATACCACCAATAAAATCTTCCAGTTTGACTCAATTATCACCCAGTTTAACTACAGATTACTGGCTAAAACTAAGGCTTCTTCCATGGCTTTGCCTCTAACGCCAAATGGGCCAGGCATTGTTTAACAATCCCAGTGAATATCTTCCCCCCAACGTCTCTAACTATAACTATCAGGTAACATTCCAAACTTGTGCTTGAGAAAGCTACATCATTGTTGAATTTAATCCACCTCTCCGGAGGAGGTCTTCACTGATTTGATTTGTCTGAATCCCCTAAATGTTTGGAATTGCAATGTTAATCTGGTTTTGAGTTGCTGCTAGATTAGACAGTAGGATTTGGGTATTTTGGATAACTCTGCTTGGCTTTATCAGTTTCTGATCATAAACAAAAACATTCTTCTCCTTCCATATAAACCACATCATGGATCAATCTTTGCCCAAAGCCACTCACTTATTCTAAGACCCTTCTGTAAATTAACAGAGCTTTGAGAATGTCTGTCCCAAACCAAGTCGGTAGTCTAGTTACATTCCAAGAATAGGTGTTCCAGTTTTTCTACAGTCTCGTTGCAAATTGGGCAAACTGAATCCAAGTTGATTTTCATTCTGTGTAGATTTTCTTTGCTAGGAATCGCATTGTGAAAGACCTTCCAAATGAAAGTTTTTATCGTCCATTTTAATCTTAGGTGGAACCACTCCTTCGAAGACTGATCTATAAAAGATGCAACACTCTTTGTTTTCCACCATTGTGAAAGACCTTCCAAATGAAAGTTTTTATCGTCCATTTTAATCTTAGGTGGAACCACTCCTTCGAAAACTGATCTATAAAAGATGCAACACTCTTTGTTTTCCACCATTTGCCCGCCCCTTGGATTCTTTATTAAGTCGTCAAGAATGGCAGGCGATACTTGGAAAGAGGGCAGCAGGGGAAGAAAATACTAATTTGCAGGCCCAAAAAGAAAAGTATTTCGTCACTCGTTATTATCAGGCTTGGGCATTTGATCAATATAAGTTAATCGAGTAATCTAAAGAGAACATCTGATTAAATTAGATAAAGGAATTCAGTCCCAAAATAAATAAATAAAATTAGATAAAGGAAATTTTTGCAAAAGAAACTCATAACAAAACCCTGATAACCGAAGTTCTGTCAGTACCACTAATTTGCAATGCACAACAATAACAATTGCCCTAGCTAATACAAGGTAGAAAAACAAATTGTACCAAAACCAAGGGAAATTCATACTCCGGCTTTACGCAATTCAGCAGCCCCATGTGCAAAGTGACATCTTTCTCCAAAGGTGCAAGATCCTTTGGCAAAATTCTCACACAGCTTTGTCTTATAGTTGCTTCCATGAGAGCCTTGTGATCCTGGAACGCCATGAGTTTTAGGTGGCAGCGACATTGACAAGGTCACCAGTAACTCTTTTACCATATTACTCGCCTCCTTAATTTGTTCAAAGCTACCCTCAAGTTCAATATTTCTAAGATTCGGATCTGACTCATGATCCCGAATTGATAGTTTGGCCCCTGTTTGGCGACAGATCTGCTTGGAGTTCACACCACCCTTTCCAATAATTGCTCCAGCCAATGAAGCTTCTACACTGATCTTGGCAGTGGCATTGGCCCCAAAGCTAGCAGCAGGACCAGGAGGAGGCTCCATTCGACCAGCCAAACGGCTGGCAATAGGTCCCATTGTGCGATGATCATCAATGAATGAAGCAATAGGCTTGCCAAGTTCCCATTCACCATGGGCAAAATGGCATTTATCACCAAATTTGCAGCCTTCAGCAGTATTATACTTGTTGCATATGCGGGTTTTAGCGGTAGGTGTAGACCCGTTAGGGACTGGGAGTGGGGCTGTAACAGTTCTAGATGGTGGAGGTGCAGCAGGAGCTAAATTCATCATCTGGGCAACAGAATTATAACCACCAGGAACATAGTGCAAGAAGTGGCAGCTCTCACCAAACGGGCAGCCAGCAGTGCTGCAAAACACAGCATGAAACAATCAGATCATACCAAAGCATAGAAATTCAAGGACCCGATTGTTTTACCTGTTTTCAATTTTTATTTTCACTTAAAACTGAAAACAGTTATGAAAACAATTTTCAATACTATAACGCATTGTAACAGTAGCATTTTTGCGTAACTGTTTACATAATTAGAAAATGGTAAAAATAAAAATAAAGTGAAAACACAATTGTATAATTAAAAAAATAGTGAAAATGAATACACAAATCAAACACATTTTCAAAAATATGAAAATTAAAAAATGAAAATTGCTTTCAAAAAACGAAAACAGAAAATATTTTTGCAAAACAAACGCACCCAAAGTATCCCTTTTTTTTCAATGTTTTATGAGGTCAAAATGAACATAGTACAATGCATTTCCAATTTTCCACATTCCTCAAGTCAGTGTACAAGAATGAGTTACTAACAATACCCTTGATTATTTACCATGATCTCAAGCAATGGAACAAAACTAAAGACAATCAGCCACTTGGTAATCTACTATGTATTCAATCATTCACTGACAATCCATACAAATATGCTCACACAGACAAAGTTCCAGAAGAGTCCCTCCAAATTAAATTACGTGACATGGACAAATAGCAAAACTAAACTGCAACAAGGGAAAATGAAAAGCCAGAACAATTAGCCAGAAATAAGAAAGGGAGGGATGGATCATGTGGAACAAATCCAGCAATAATTAGTAGTTACAATAAAACCAGTGACCGCTTGTGATACACTCAATAGAGGAAGCAGCCTTAGTCCCAATCAGAAAATTCAGGGGACAAAATTCTAGCATGGAGGTGAAACCTAGAAAGGCATCACAGGCCTAGAAAAATGAATGTGGCAGAGGAGAACATAAATTCTAATATATTAAGCTCTCATGAAGTTTTAGGTCATCAGCTGCCAATAATTAGTAACACTATGCTCTCAGTTTACAATTATATGAAAAAAATGACACATTCAAATGTGAATGTGATTACTTTTGGACATAAATTAACAACAAAAAAGGATTATTATTTATACCTATCTATCCCAATTGTATTACAACAACAACTAAGCATTTTCCCACTAGGTGGGGTCGGCTACCTGGATCAAACGGCGCCATAGTGGCCTATCATGAATAAGATCAATAAATAAGTTATTAACTATTAAATCATTTTTAATAGTTACTCTTATTGTTTTCTTTGGCCTCCCTCTACCTCTAATTATTGGACTATTCTCCATCCGACCAACTCTTCTCACTAGGACTTCTGCAGGTCTTCTCCACACATGGCCAAACCACCTTAAACGGGATTCAACCATCTTCTCCACAATAGGTGCTATCCCAACTTTCTCTCTAATGCACTCATTTCTAATCTATCCCAATTGTATTAAAGATTAAAAATAACTGAAAATTTTGATATTTTTATTAAACTGGCCATATAAACAGGAAAAATTATTGAAAACAATGGTATGAAGAAGTAACCATAGAAGATCAAGAATCACCCTCTCCCTCACAAGCAAAAGAAATGAAGTGGGAGTAAAACTTTACAAAGACAAGAACAAATTTCAAATCAAGAGTGCGGTTTCAGATAACGAGCAGCATCTTGCTCAAATTCCCTACTGATTAGTTGGCGAAAGTTTCATACAATAAGAATCAGATTAAATACAATGTGGCTTGTTAAGGTGACAAAAGGAAACTTTTCTTCAACAAAATGTAGAAATACAATGTCATATACTAGAATTTGAATGTATTTAACTTTGCAAACATACCTGATCAAACCAATCAAATTTCACATTAATTCATTAATAATTTACTGCTTACCAATTGCAAAGTGGGTTTATAAGCTGAAACTTTATCATTAGATATCGCTTAATTGAGTAGGAGACAACATTTGCACTAATTAAGCAGCAAGGCAAACATGGAGAGGAAAATGATCAATTTATCTTGATATTCTAATCTCAGAACCAACAATCATCCTCCATACCATTCTTTTTTTCGTACTCCATAAATAAACCACTATTCTGTTAAAACTTGATTAGACCATACCTGTATGAAAGCTTCAAATATTCCGTTAATTTGCAGAATTGTATACTTTAGTTTTGTCACAATTGGATAATTAATTCTTAAAGGAATTTATAACATTATTAAGATAGAAAATATGCAGTTCAATAGATTTATTTGGACAGGAATAGATTAGAACCTGAAAAACTTGGTACATGGCTTCGATTTGCTTCCTACACCAGTTGATAAGGAGTCCATTTCTGTTGCAAAGCATTAATTACTATTTCTCAGTTGACATTCTGTGGCTTATTAATCTAGTACACTCTACACCAAAATTGTTAAGACTTGAAAAGAAAAAAAAAATTTAAGTAGTATTTAAAAAGGAAAAAAAATATTCCTTGAGTAACCATATTCTTAAATAATTATTGGTAACTATTCAGTGAAGGCAATGGGCAATCAAACAGTGAAAGTCACTACATTTTCTAACAAAAATAGTATTACATAACACAGAGAAGGTAGTCTTTGTTTTTTATAGCTCTTACCAAGGAATGCAGACCCATTGACAAATAGATGAATTCAATATAACTTAATTGCAGTTATTGGTATGCTTGTGTGTGTGAGAGAGAAATTGCGGCCACAATGTCCGCCATACCAGTGACTCTTAAAAATGAGAAGCGAAGACAACCAAAAAAAATTTAGAAGAGGAATTGAAAACAAAAATTAGGGAAATTAGTAAGATAGGGTTTTTCATGTTTTTTAACTAAAGGTACCGCAAATTCAGGTTATTAGCTGAAGAATAACTTCAGTTACAGTCATCCACATAGGGGACGCACCCCAAGAAAGAAAAAAAGAGGCTTGCACAGCACTGTTACAAGTTATCTGAACCACAGACGCAAACAACTTTTACCAACAAAAAATAAAACCACGAAACAAATAAGCAGAATTATTCTTTTGAACCCTAAAACTAGAGACACGACACAGCCCAAGAGAAAGCATCAATAACCATTGAAAATAAAATTCGTAAACGGAAGAGTTTGGAAGTTAAAAGGCAAACCTTGCTTGGACTTCTTGTGACCACCATTAACATGGACTCCAGCTTCAGGCCTTCCTCTCTTGCGGGTATCCATTTATGTAAGAAGTAGATCAAGATCGGAATAAAAGAACGACCTCAATACGCAAAAGAAATTTGAAGAGGAAACCGCAGAGATAACCTTAAATTACAGACAGATCTAGAGGGTACTAGAAGAGACGGAGAAGGACCAAAGTATTTAGGGAGGTGGAAAAACCCTAGCCCTAGAATAGAAGAGGGTTTTGAAAGAAACGGTGCTCAGATGAGGAGGCTTCGAAAGAGACTAATAGAGGACGAGTCGGGGGATATTAATAATACACTGGAAATATTACAGACGCAATAAATAAAATAGGAAGGATTTAAAAATTAGGGTTTCAAAGCAATTAAATGTTCGAGTTGGATTCCGCGGGGAAAAATAGAAATCACCGTCACAGTTTCTTCAGCCTCACTCTCCCGTGCTCCAACCGATGACGTGAGTGAAAATCTAATAACACCGTCGTTTTCTACTTTTCTTTGGTTGGAGCTCTCGTACAAGCCCAAAAACTTGCACAGTTCAGCCACAAGGCAAGGGCTGTTTGTCACCAACTGGCTTTTGGTTTTTGGAAGTGTCCAGAAAAGGTCAACAACCGGCCCAAATGTAACTCTTAAGAAAAAAAAAATTAATAATTTAAATGTCTATTAATTTAATAAATTGATAGGAGGTTAGAATGAGTTTAATTTGTAAAAATATTTTTTTTTATTTTATAATTATATAAACAGTAAAATATTATATATATAATTTAAAATAATTATAAAAATATTATCATTATAATATACTACAATATTAAAAATTTTAAAAACATTTTTTTATTTTTTTTTAAATTTTTAAAAATTTAAAAATAATTTTTAAAAATTTAAAAATAATTTTTTAAAAATAAAATAGTAAATAATCATATTTTTATATTTATTTTAATTTTTAATAAAAACCAAACAAACCCTTATATTTCCTCTATCATTTCTTCACTTATAAGAAAAAAAAAATCCTTCAATTTGTTAAGCCATACTCCATTTTCAAGATTTACGTGAAAAAAAAACAAAATCACTTCAAAAATTTTATTGTTTTTGCCTGAAAAATTTGTTCAAGTAAACATGAACCAAAAGCAAATTATCAGCAAAAGACGTAGGCCCAAAAGGGAGAAAAAAAATACATCAGAATATAAAAAGAAAGTGATGCTCTCTGCACAATATTGTCGTAATCGCTATATGTAATTTATACAAGTGATTCCAAGTAATTGAAATAAATTCACGCCAACTTTTTAATTAAACTCAAATTTAGCTACTTGCATAATTGTGCGGATTATTCTAGTAAGCGTAATGTTAGTAGAAAAATTCTAACAGGATTGACTCTAAACATTGCAAATGGTATATAGCTCATTTTCTTTCATGTTAAATAATTCCAGATGTTGTAAATGGGATCAGTGAACAGTCGCCAAAAAGTGGCGTGTTCAGCTTCCATAACAAAAAGATGGCACAGTTGAAGCAGTTCAGCAAAGCAAGAACGTTGCATATGTATATGATGCAAGTGTGCGCATCAGAAAATAGGTGAAGGCATGTGCCCTTTTCATTTACGCCAATCAGTACCTCCGTTCTTCCCATGGGCAGCCAAATTTGAGCTGAAGCCTTAAACCAGCACAGAAAAAGGAACTGAACCATTCTGCAGGCCTGCATGGATGCTCCTGGCTCCAACATAAATCCCACCGTGAAAACAAGCTGTGGATTTAACTAGCTTCAACCTGTGTTTTACATCAGAAATTGATGAATCCAAATGTGACATGCCCCGTGAGTACAGTAATAACATACTGAGCAATTGTCAACTCTCGGTAATTCATGGACTGACCAAGACTAACTTGCCACGAGTATCCCACTACTCAAGGGCGAAGATAGATCAGTCAAAATCGCAATTCAGGCTTAGTTTGGTCCTATCCAATGTCAGTATATTCGTGGAATGCTGAAAAATCATCGAGGTCTGAGATTAAGCCAGTAACATAATTATGTGGGACCACACCAAAACTCTCCGTTTCCATTGAATTTTCCACATTTAAGTCAAAGGGTAGATTGCAATCCATATTTTCAGTCCCAGCTTCGTCCATAGTTGATGCAGCGTGACCAAATCCCAAGTCCTTGGCTTGAAGTGGTGGCACTGACTGGAATAATTGCTCAGCCCGTTGGTGACGCATCTCACTAGAATCCATCGAAGTTCTTTTGGACTTCGATTTAGAAGGCTTAATGGAGTCCGGGATGGAAGACTTGTGCTTTCCCAAAGATTGTATCTTAAATCCTTGTCTGGACCTTGCATCATTTGTTGGGAATACTGATGAAGCCCATCCAGAACTGTCCTCCTCGCAAGCTCTTGCTGCCACCCTGAGAAAAAGACACTCCCCATGAGTATTCTACCCGGAAGTATAGACTTGGAAAAAGAAATTTCAAGCAGCAGTTATTGACTTCTTGACAAAAATATAGCCCAATCAATTCTTCTTCATTATTATTATTATTATTATTATTATTTGACTGAGACATGCAATAGCCAACAGACTGAAATGAAGGACATAATTTGATGTACAGAGAATTCCAGAAAGAAAGAAATAAGACCGAAATTCAACAAGGTCAGTATTAAAAGCAAAAGAGCAAATACTTCATTGGACCGATCTTTTTTAAAACAGCAACATTTATACCGAATATAATGAATTAAATATTCAATAGAAGAATGTAAGGACAGAAAATAAACAGTTCTCCCCCATAATGCAGAGAATATTTAACTACCCTGTAAATGATCCAAAAGCCGGGAAACAGATAACTGTGGGAAGAAAAAAGGTTCATACCCTCTATGAAATATACAAAAGTCAGATCAATGCAAAAGATATTCAGCATGGATAAAATCACAGCTGACAGAGTACAATAACCTCCTTTTATCCCCATAATTCCTGTTATTACTAGTTTACTAATTATTCCAGGCAACAACTTTAATCTCTGTGCTGATTAGCGCCTCTAGATGGTGTGGCCAACAAGAAGCCCACCATTTTTCTGATGTACAGAGAACCCCACGAGAATAAGAAATGAATTATTCAATAGCAACTCCAAACTGGTCTACACTTCCTTAGAAATAAATCCCCTAAAAAAAACAGCAACTAACAAAATCTAAAATTACTACAATCAAGACATGGAATTTCATATCTAGCTTATTGATGGAAAATAAATGCAAAGCTTCTTGGTGAAAAGCTGACAAGCCATGCTCCTAAAATAAACTAAATCAACCAAAAGTTCTAGCTGCAACACAGCCACACAAAAAAAAAAAAAACTGTGCCATTGTATCCAGCCATACCTGAAACGATCCTCAGCAGCAGAACTACAAGCTTTAAGATGATCATCTTCCCCTGTTTGCTTATTTAATGATGGAAGTGGTTCTGTCCCATATATTGATAAATTTATAACAGATGGAAATGAAAACAAGGTGTCGCTCTCTTCTTTCTGGAACTCCAGTGATATATGCAGCTGAGCTGCAGTTGCTGGCACATCCTCATCCTCATTAGAGGGGGAGAGTTTGTCATCCTGTTGCTCACTGCTGTTGTTATCAAGTGCAGCAGCTAATAACTTCCTGCTCTGGACCAGATTAGTGAATTTCATCCTTTCAGAAGGTTTCTTCAGGGAATTCTGAGAATGCTGCCCAATGGAAGTAAAGAAACTTTGATCAAAATAGCGATTATTCCAGGTTGGTGATGGATTTTCCCTTTGGTCAACATGTGATGCCACCTTCCAGACAGATGAAAGCAGGGCAAAAAAATGCTTCTGCAGCAGTAATTCTCTATTTTCCTGCTCTGAAGCAAAATCTAACAACATCCGAATGTTATCCTGCCAAAATGATTTAAATATAAGTAACAAGTTTCTACTTTGCAATTTTCAAATTCAACAATGTAAACGCTTGATTGGAGTTCTCAAATATTATTTACATAATTTTAAATAAACAAAATTTTCAATCTACTGCCCAAATGATGATAAGATTAAAAGTCAAAACCATAACATGGAGGTACAAAAAATGTGAAATTCAATATGAGCATGTTAAAATTGCCATTTTTACCTCTGTAACTTTAAGAGACTTTCCAGAACCACTATTGTTGATCTTCTCATGATTAGCATTGTCTGCTGTTGACAAAACATATTTTTGGACTAGTTCTCTGAACCTCTCACAGCAGTGGACAGGATGACGATATCTTCCCCTGTACGCCCCACCAGCAGTCATGCCATAAAGTGTTTCACTAACCAAGCTCCAGTTTGAACCATATTCATGAACTATTGCACATAAAATTGCATCTTCCTGTGGCAACCAAAAATCAGCTGATGGAACACAATCTTTGGACCAAGCATTTCCCTTCTTCACTTTTTCTGGTTTTATCACCAGAATCCGTTTTACTGGCATTGAAGTGATGGAGATTTTCCCTCCCATCTTACTCCTGCTTGCAGGTTTCTGTTCAATGTCAACCAGACTTTCACATTGCCTTGATTCTGCATTGTCATCTAGAAAACCTTGGTCTTCTTGGCAAACGTCAGAAGGAGCCCTCTTGGTCTTTTTTGATTTCTTCAATAACTTCTCTTCTTCACCATCTGCTATTAATTTAGACTTTTTACGTTTTTTCTGCGTAGTTGAATTTGGAGACACCAGGTCCAGACTAGTGGCAACCTCATCATCTATAGACATTGGCTCTAGTTGTGGTTCTTCTTTTATAGGTTTCATTTCAGAGGCTAAAGATCCTTTCTTCAGGGATTTAAACTTGGTTTTTTTGGGTTTCTTTTTAGGTCTAGGCTTAGAATCACTTGGTGTTTGCATCCTGCCAAAACATGAATAATATATCATTCTCAAGCATTTCCATATTACCTTACTTCAATATATACAGCCCATATCATTCAAAATTTAATTTCACAACCCCCACAGAAAATAATGTGTAAAACAAGCATGTTAAAGTTATTAGGAATGAATTATTGCTCACAAATGTTTCAGATCCTACAAATAATTGAAGGGGGGGAACCAACTATAAATGAAAGTTCAGTGCTCCCTTACCTTCTGGAATCACAATTTTCTTCATCAGCGTCTTCTTTCTGTTTAGCCTCATTTTCAAGTTCCTCCATCAACTACAAGAAAGGACGAGCAAACATATTGAATCATACCTGTATGCAGATGAAGCAAAAAGAAATCTTAAAGTTCATATAACTCACTTGATGTTGAGCTAATGCCTCTACTTGTTGTCGGTATGCCTCAGTTGCAAAATCAGCATCCCATCCTGATATGATAGATGAAGACAGTCCAATCTCAATTATGTAATGCATACAAGATTATTAAAAATAAATATTGTAACAAGCCATCCGCAGCACATGTTCCAATAAACAGTGACCACCAATCGTCATCAGTAGATCATATTCAATATTGGCAGACTGACAATCAACCAAAATGGATAACCATGTATAATATATAAACACTACATACTTTTTGATGGTGTCAGGTGTGATGAACATACAGAGGAACATGAAATTTGTTGCAATTATAATCTCATACCGACTAAACTCAGCAAGGGGGGGATGTATTTTGGAGACTGTCTCACAGTCCAGTCTAATGAAAATCACCTTGTATATTTATGAAGTGTTATATATAAATATTTCAATATTTAATGTTTTATAAATAAAAAAACGAGACAAATAGGCACATACTTTCATATACAAGAGGTTCCTCATCTTCGTCAATTTCAGCTTCCATCTCCTCCTTGTACTTCTCAATGCGATCCAACTCCCATTCCGTATCCTCAATCCTGACTTCAGATTCCAAAGCTGCTTTATCTATAATTGGATCCGAAAGCTCCAGAAAACGAATGGCATATCGATCAATTGGACGTAGCTGATTCTCAAAGGCTGAGATAGCTTGTCCAGATGCAACTGCAGCTGCAGCCATCTGTTTGACATCAGCCAGCATGTCAACATCATCTTCTTTGACAACTATAGAGAGAGGTCTTTCTTCCTTAGGATCACTTCCAACTGGCATTAATGCATTCTCTTTGCTTAACTTCGAAACTGATTCACCTAGTTCTGCAGGCTCATCAACCTTCATATCATCCTCATTTACATACTCATCCTCCTCAAGCCTCCCAATGGCTTCTTCCGTGAACTCCTGGTTGTCCACAGCTTCTTCCAGTTCAACTTTCTTTAATGCCATATAATCTGCTTCATCTTCAGCATATTTTAATGCAGCCTCTAAATCTGCATTAGTCACAGGATCTTCAGCTCCACTGTTCTGGATTTTCTCCTTTGGCATATTTTTTATGGTAAGAGTTCTATGACCTGAAAATAATTCTATAGGATCAAGCTTCTTGAAAAAGTCAGTATTATAACCCCCACTTTGTATAACTAGATCATCAAGTGCACGCTTCTGCTTTGCTTTCTTCAAAATATTCTCTTCAATGGTGCTTTCGCTTATCAATCTATAGATATGAACTTCACGTGTCTGACCAATCCTATGGCACCTATCTTGAGCCTGTTGATCCATAGCTGGATTCCAGTCACTATCATAAAAAATAACTGTGTCAGCTCCAACTAGGTTTATACCAACACCCCCACTTCGGGTTGACAAGATGAAAAGAAAAATTTTGGGGTTTGTGTTAAAGCGTTGCATTAAGGTCTGCCTCTCCTCTGGTTGTGTTGATCCATCTAATCGCATGTAAGTGTAACCATACAGATTAATGAACGCCTCCAATATATCAAGCATCTTTGTCATCTGTGTGAATATCAATCCTCGGTGACCTTCTGATTTTAATTTCCTCAACAATATTGCAAGCTCCTGCAGTTTCCCACAATCAAATTGTATAAGACGCCTATCTGGGAAATACACTTGCCGTCGGACAATTGCAGGCCTGATTGGTGATAGAAGGGGTGATATAACTTCAGAGCATTTCTGCTTGTAAGATGGATGCAGAAATACAGGTGTCTCACTTCTACTGCACCAACAAACAGGAGGTGGAGTTCGTGCAGCTGGAATCACAAACATGAAACTTTCAACCACATCTATCATACTTTGGAATCGTTCAACTGGAGAGAGGACAATGTCAGCTAGTTTTGAGGAGTACATGTAGGAAATAGGGTTAGCCTTCACCTGATAAATGTCATATACAGGATGCCTAATGGTAAGAAGATCCCGTAGGGTCGTAGAGTAGATGGGCCTTTTTTTACACCTTAAGGAATTCCACCATGCAATAGCTGCTGCACGTTCCTTTGCTTGTCTTAGCCTCTCTTCCCAAATTGCCCTCCGAATTTCCTCAAAAATATTAGTTCCATGAAGCTTTTTCTGATACTTCAATTCAGGCCTAATTACTTGTAGATCAAGCATATCAGCACGCTCCATAATTAGACTTCCAGGGGTCTCAATAGCTTTTACTTCATCACTCTCCCAAGATGTCATGTTATAATCAAGCTGAGTAAATAGAAAACCTAAACCTCTTAGGTCTACCATTGAAAAAGAATTAGGTGATAACATTGAACACACCAAAGAACTTAGCTGAATATCAATACCCCACATATCAAAAGAACTGACAATAGGACGACCCTCAAATAGGTCAGGATGATTGCAAACCTTACGAAGTTGCATTATAATACTAATCATCCCAAAAAAATTGGAACTTGCAAGAGTGGCCTGGGTCTCTGAACTAGCAATGAAGTCTTCATACAAATTCCGCTGCCTCTTTGACAGTCTACAGTATATGACATGCTCATGTTTCATTGGGAGTTGCTTCTCCACATCTTGCTTTAATCGACGGAGTATGAATGGACGAAGGACATTATGCAAGCGATCAACAACCTCCTTATTCACTTTTTCCTCTCCCTCTACCATCCCAGATATAGGATTACTAAACCAATCCTTAAACTCTTGATGAGAC
Organism: Gleditsia sinensis; assembly: GCA_037074535.1. Lineage (NCBI taxonomy): Eukaryota > Viridiplantae > Streptophyta > Magnoliopsida > Fabales > Fabaceae > Gleditsia > Gleditsia sinensis. Next base: position 8,067,203 of record CM073473.1, read on the forward strand.
TGAAAAACATGGGGCATCAAGAAATGCATGAGAGACCAGAGTTCCATAAGATCATTCTGCAGTGGCGTACCAGTCAGGAGAATACGCCGTTTTGAATTGAAATTCAAAAGAGTTTGCCATCTTTGTGACTTCCAATTTTTAATGAGATGAGCTTCATCTAAGATCAAGTATTTCCATTTCTTGCGCTTAAAAACCTTAGAATCCTGAATAACTAGTCTATAGGTTGTTATGCAAACATGAAATGAATTTAGTTTCAACCATCCTTGCCTTTTAAGCTTCCGCTCCTTTGCGCTTCCAAAGTAAGTCAAAATTTTAAAAGCAGGACACCATTTGAGAAATTCAGTTTCCCAGTTAAGCATGACACTAGTTGGTACCACAATAAGATGTGGGCCCCAAATCCCTTTTTCACAAGCAAGATGTGCAAGCAAAGCTATAGTCATAATTGTTTTACCAAGCCCCATTTCATCTGCCAAAATTCCATTCAGTCTTTTTTCATACATTGTGACAAGCCAATCCAATCCAATGTGTTGATACTCGCGAAGAGGGTACTTGAGTAGAAAAGGGAACTTTGTGCGCACTTTAGTTGTGGAGAATGTGTTTCCAGTGGGTTGTGCTGATCTTGCAGCTGCTGCTGCATCTGCAATTATATTTTCACTCTCCCTTCCATCTGAATATTCATGAGGAGCTTCCCTATGTTCTTCTACCTGGGACTGTACAATAGCCAAGTGCTCAACAGGCTTGACATCTTCATCCATAGAAACAGCAGGATCCCTCTGCCTATCTTCATGGAGCCAAGAATCCAAAAGGTCCTCCGATAAGGCAGAAGCATCGTCAGATTCATCTTCCCCATCTTCATTGTCACTGGAGTACTAAAATGAACCAAAAAATAATTATTATTATTATTTAAAAAAAAATAACATCAAACACCAACAACGTAAATAGTTAATAACAGAGATGAAAATAGCCTACCTTTCTATACCTTGCCAGGAGCTCCTCAACAGGCATGTCACTCTCCTTTTGTAATAATGCAATCTACAAATAATAGCTTCATCATTAGGAGTAACATCACAAAATATACATACAAAAACAAAAAAGACTAGCTAGAACATATTCAGTCAATAATCATGGGATTATCGATTAGTAGGGGTGTAAGTAAACCGCCGAACCCGACTTAACCCGACCCAAACCGACCCAAAAATAGCTATTCGAATGAACACTTTCGGTTTAATGAGTTATAATGGATTGAAAAATTAAAAAAAAATCGGTTTTAGGCGGTCGGTTCGGGTTGGGTTAAATTTAACCCGCCAACCCGCCCAACCCGCCTCAACCCGCCCAAATCACTCAATCCTATAGAAAAAAGAATGATAGAATGAACTCAACCCGCCCCAACCCGCTCAACCCGCTCAAACCGTCCAACCCAAATTCCTATACGTTTGGTCTCTAACCCGAAATAACCCGTAATTCTCGGTTTACTCTCTTGATCGGTCGGTTTCGGGTGGAGTATAACCAACCCGAACATTGTACGGATCGGGTTGAAAACCGCTCCAACCCGACCCAACCCGCCCGACTTACACCCCTATCGATTAGTATGATGAAATAATGTAGGGAAAATATAAGCTGACTAGCTCTTAACCTCATCCTTGGGATCAATTGCATCCACTCTTTCCAGTTTTTCTTCCTCGGATAAGGTTGTTTCATCATCCTGAACAATGTAGTGAAATTAAGACACAAAATTGCCAATTAATCAATATTCAAGAAATAAAAACAAAAATATAACTAGAACCATTCATATAGTTAAACAAAAGATTTAACCAACAACGCTGGTAACTCTTATACAAAATCCAATCTGATACAGCTGCATCCAATAAAAATCCTGACTTCAAATAAACTTCAAGACATCTAGAAAGATACAAGAATTTTGATCAACAAAAATTTATCATAAAATGCATGTGGATTTAATGGATATAGAAAGCAATGATTTGATCTAGAAGTACAAGCTGATCACTTCACATCTGGCCTTTCATTTATTGTAACTACTAGCTAAGCTCATTTCCCTTCCATCTCTAAAGGTTAGCTGTGTGTGCTTGCTAGTAGAGACTATAACCAATCAAATATTCCATGAAGCCCCAGTCAGAATTTAGCCTCTTGAAGGGTCTTAATCGATCTGGTTGCCCTTCTTGTCATCACATGAATTCCAATCCAAAAGGTAAAATCGTGCTAGTCATTTGAAACAATGTAGGTGGTATGAATATAAGGAAAGGTGCATCTGAACAAACAGTAGTTGGGTCAATTAACAAATATGGAATTTGGCTTGGGAAATAGTGCTTGGTTACTAGCTACACACCCTGCTAATGTAGTGAGGTCAATGATGTAATAACCGTTGGGTTTCACTTCCAATGTCATCAGTTAAACACCATCAATCAGTTGATATATTAAAGGCATCAAAGGTGCCTCATGCTTTAAAATTTCCAAAACAGTTCTCTATCCAAACTCAAAGACGCCACAAAGAATGGAAAACTAGTGCAAGTACAAAATAACCACCAGCAGCTCCCTGTTTAGCATGAGTCTCTAATTAACTTTGCAAGCCTTCCCTCAATCCAGGTAAGTGCAAGAAGTTGTACACCCAGGTGTTCCTTCCAAAACTGACCCTCAGCCTATAATGACTAACTCAAAATACTCAACTGGCTCAGTGGCTCTTGTAAGGTGCTTGTTTATGATTCAATGATAACTGTCTTGGTCAATTTTCAATTACGCATGTAGCAAGTTTTAAAATTATGTATGTGCCACAGTTTTTTAATGCATCTTGTATTGAATTATATTCAAGTCTTTTATCCAAATATGTGGGGCTGGGCAGGAACATGGAGGTACCACAGCCTTGTACCATACACAACTTTATATGCTATGTCATAATTATAGCTTGAAAATTTCACCAGTGTCAGGAATGCAGTGCTCATATATGAGAGAATGAAAATAATGTGATCACTAACTTGTGAACTCTTAGAATATTTCTGACATTTGTCATCCTCAACAGCAATATTATAGTGGCCAAAATACACAGCTGATAAAAAGAAAACAAAAAAATATCATCTAGAGGAGTATATCAACAACCAACCTTCCCTATCTCATGTATGATCTAAGCCAATGAAAACAAAATTAAAAGTGAAAATGATAGCAAATTGTGTGCTTGGACATAGAATACGACTATACCTTATCTTCTGTGGCAAGCAAGAACTCACCATCTTCCTGCCAATAATTCAAGGCATTCATCAGGAACAAAGTTTAAACAAGAAATTAAATGTTGAAAGTTTGATCTTCATAGGGGGAAAAAATGAAAAGAGGGGAAAACATCAAATCCATTGGTGGACAGGAGATATTGCCCTTGATTTCTTTTTAACAGAATATGAACTCAAATGAATGAGGATATTGCCTCTAAATTAAGCATTAAAAGCAAAATAATATCATCTGTATTGATTTAGACTAAAAATCATAGCACATGTAAGGCAGACCAGAGATATCAGGGAAGGTGGTAACAGATGAAGATAGTGAAATTTAACAATACTAGAAACAATTTAACTAAACACTGCCAACCATCATCTCAAGCTGCACAGTAGATAATGAAGACATCTAACAACTCTAATAATGATTATAATATACACACAAACAGACATGTAACGTAAACATACTTATATGCATACATGATAGGATTAAATATATGTGCAGTATTTGTCAATATTTCTAAAAATAAATCTCGTACAAATTATATTTCGATATTAAATTTCAGACTTCCATGCTAGTACATTCAGACTTCATGATTGCTAATACAGTTCAATTTCTAAACATAAGAATTTGAGAAGTAATACTAAGGAATTATCAATATATACAAACAAATAAGAAATTACAATACAAACTAGAATGTATTTTTCTTTTTTGGTAAGCAACAAGGCATGTATTTTTACCTCTTCATCACTAAAGTCATATGCAAAATTTTCATTGGCCCTCTCACTTGAAATTTGTTTTAGATTTTCAGATTGGCAGGTCTCATCTTTAGATAGACTATTTGCTGATGTAGTTTGCCCCCCATTACTTTCATCCTGATATTCGAAAATGAGCATTACATTTAAGTCCTTAACTCACTCTGCAATTCAGAAGGGATAAAATAAACACATACAACTTACACAACGACGACCAGGTACCATGCTGGCGTTGCTAGGGCCAATCTTACTAACAGATAAAAGATCACCTCCATTTTCTGCAGTATATTAACCATGATTCATGTTAGAAGCAACCATAACATCACAAAAGAAACGGTGCACGTACTCGGTGCTTGTCCTTACCATTGCCATCACCAGCTTTGACTATTTTATTATCATCTTCACTATGCTCCAGACTACTTTCTCGACTAACTGATCCTATTAATAGTTCAAAACAATGGCATATTACCAGCAAAAAAAAGATAGGCGAACAGTCAACTGAGAAAAGAGGAAAGGGTATATGAGATTATGTTCTTACTTCCCCATAATAAGTAGGAAAAAAAAATCAGTAATGGAGAATGAAATTCAGTAATTTGGAATACCAAAAAAAAAACTACAAGGAGAATGCCAGACCACTAAATCCTCCAATGGTCTATTTCCAAATCTTCAGATTTACAATTAAGCCTCTACTGACATTTTCAAAATACCAAAATAGAATATATATTTTTAATTATGAAATAACAATCACATTGGATATAAAGTAAATGCAAAGCCGGGAATCACATGGTTTTCTTTTTCACAGGTAGAAATTGGACCATCTTTATCAGCAATCTTTTATTATCTTTCCTTTTAGGGTCTATATTGGCCTCCCATCATGAGACCAACCTGGCATTCCGCTAAAAAGAGGTGGGTTGAATGATAAGCTGACCTTTACCTCCAGCATAACGTTTCAGCAACTCCTCAAGTGGAAGATCAATTTCATTATGCAAAGCTGCCAATTCCTCTTTCCTTTCTTCTTCAGTTATAAGAGCCTCATCTTCCTCAAGGGTCTGCTCATCGTCCTCCTGAAAACAATACCATCACTTAACATAAGCTCCTATGCAAATTTGGACCAATGTCACCCATTGAATCACCAGAAGGAATTATTAGGTCAAAAAGACAATAACTGAGAAATCATTACTTTGACTTTGAAAAAAGAAAATAATAAGACTTCATAATATAGTAAAGAACATCAATGAGGGGAAAAACTTATACAGTATGCACATGGATAAACAGCAGGCTAGTACAACCAATATTATGTAAATGAACCATCATATATGCAAATTATAATACAAAACTACATTTCTAAACAAAATTAAGGACATGATTACCTATGTGTAAGTGTTCAAATATAAAGCTGTGCTGCAAAGAAAAACAGAAGGACAAACAAAAAATGACTTTATCATCCCTATTCTCTTTATCTTTGGGTCACACTTCATTTGAGCTAAATCAGTTGCAAGCAAAGGAGAGCACGGAAGAAAGGAAACACATCAAGAGCATTTTTTTAGCTTGAAATAGGTATGCACGTTAAGTTAGTGACAATTCAGCAAATAAGTATTAGTGGTAATTGATAGGTGTTTAACCAAAAATGAGGACTCCACTTCAAGAAGGAAAAGTAATCTTCCAATAACCAAAACAGTATATGACATGTTTACTAAATTGGAATCAGAATATACAAAAAGGGTATTATATAATGCATTTTGTGAGACAAAACATAGCAATAATAGAAGCATATAATACTCCCACGGCTGTTTAACAAAGATTATAAAACAGTGTCAATGGTCACGAAGCCTCATTTATCTGCAGTATACAGTAGTAGTTATATTTTTTATTTCAGCAGACCATCGTCTGCTTGTACTACTCCTATTGTCATTGGGCAACAATCTTCCATGTATTCTTTTCAACAACAATGGACTTGGCAGAAATAGCCACCTAAATGTTTCTGCAATACTTCCCGTGACAATAACATAGCACCTGATATAAACTAAATTGAAAATCATTATCTTTCTCTGGGTTTTCTGGAAGCCACATGATGCATACACAGATAGTATCCCAATAAACTCTAAAAACTGAGAGTGAGTGGAAATACTTTGATATTGATAATAAAGAATATAGTAGAGAAAACAAATCCATACCGATTCATCATCAGATTGTACATCATATTCTTCATCATTGTCAACAGCATCTGACTGAAACTCTGCAACAAATGAATTAAGTAACTTAAGTAAGAAGTGAAGTCTTCTCCATAATTTTGAAGATATATTTCTCTACCCACCAACATTAGCTTCTTTAGATTCGTTGATCATGTCTGCATCTACTCCCTTTTGTCGAGTACTCCTATGATTCTCTGCTGACTGTTTCTCTACTGGTTTAATAGCATCCACAAGATTTTCAGCCAACATGGTTGAGTACCTGAAAAAGATAAATTTAGAAGAAAATGTAAACAGATTCAATTGGATTACCAACCCAACATACAAGAAATGAAAAAACTAAATCAATCTACCTTTCAGTTTGCCCCAGAAGAAACTCAAGCTGTTTGTCAAGTGCCTTTTTCTTTTTCTCATCAAGCTCCATCTGATGCTTGTAAAGAACCTGGTACAACAACAGAGATTGCAGGACATCAACTGAAATTAAGAAACTTATATAAGCAATCAAATAGATATAAAATGCATTACCAGCTTTTCAATTTTCATCCAGAATTTCTTAACATCCTTAGAAATATTTAGTGCGACTTTTCTTAACCGATGCTCTTCTTCCTGGAAAAAAAAATCAACTCCCATCACAATCTTACAGGGAAAACAAATTGATTACCTAAATCTTCTTTCTGTAACTTATATAAATTCCATCAAAATATTGTTAACAATGGCTGGTTTTCATTCATAGAAGGAAGATCTGAACCTTCATCTTCTTTTCACCTCTTGTAGCCTGATCTAGCATACCCTTGCTGGCTCTTAAAGCAACTTTCTTTGCCTGAGTTAATTTCCATTTCCTCTCTGACTCAAAGTCCTGCCAACAAATAACAAGCATGGTTATATGATTAAAGGATTACCACATCAAAATTTTCAGATTTTTAAGGTCAAACTAATGAATACCTTTGATAACCACACCATCTCTTCTAAGACATGATCCCAATGAGTTTTGGGTCGTCGGGGCTCCCTTGGAACTTCAAGTGCCTGATACACCATAAAGTCATTAATTGAGAAAGAAATCAGGACAGAACAACAAGATTACAGCAAACTGAGACTAAAATATTCTCATTGGAGAATTATGAAACATTTTTAGTGCAATCCTCCCACTGTTCAAACCACATAAATCACGTATATTAGCATGTATCATTTGAGACTTTATATTTTATTTAAGCCTCTACTTGATGAGGTCTTCCATCAAAGACAGAGCCAAAAACAAACAAGTTCTTCTGAACTCTATATATAGCCCATTAGAGGGCAAGAAAAAGTCAACAAGCATATATTACCTTCGGTATGTATGTTTACTCTCCAAATTGAATCAAGATTGCAAATAATCTGGATTTGTCTTCTTACAATTACAATCTAACTGCAGTTCAAATTGTCCATGCTACAATACATCTCTGTACAAATCTTACTATAACATACTAGTTCTACACATCATCTCATTATGCCAGCCAGTGTCGTTCTGTGGCTGTGCCAAATATAATTCAAATTATCTCATTCAATTTTTAGGTTTGCTATATTGGTAAAATTGAAAGTTAAAACATGCATATAAATGTATATTTTGTAGAACAATACGACCTTGGACAGTTTATCTTATATAAATAGTCATTTTTCTATTAAACTCGGTGCTAAAAGATTAAATGTCATTTGTGTAGTATTGTTTGCTTATCAACTAGATTAATATTTTGATACTCGGTTATATATAGATTCAATACATCATATATAAACAGAAAGCTAAAGAGACAGACTACTACTTGTTATGAACAAGCAAGATATCTTACACGCCAACAAGTTACAACTTTGATTTCAAAGTAACATAAAAGCCCATATTTGCTACCGCATGAGAGAAGAGGTTAACAAAAAGTCTTAAATTTAGGCAGGGAGCATAGATAACAGATACTCAGTACAGAGTACAGACCAACATCTTTCAAGGTTTACATTATCATCTATTTATTTCATCAAATGTCATTCACTCAATTTGTTGATATATTACCAACATGTTTTGCATTTCCAAGTGGGAAAAAAATGCCAACATCAAATATCTAATAAGTTATAGAATAGAATGAAACTAAAGATAGAACCTGCTGAAAGTTGTGATAATGATTTGCAAATTGTACAATGAAATACAACTGCTGCAAATGTTTTTGCTCCTCTCTAAAATCCAAATGAGTAAACTCCCTTACTCACTTCAAATTTTCCAATCCAAATTAAATATAGTATGCATGTCTATGACATACAACCATCTGTTTTCCTGTACACTATAATGCTTTCAATCATAAAACAGGAATCATCAATCTAAGAAAAGGTCAATAGCTATTTTAGGAATAAAAATCGAAACTCGTGTTTCATTTGCTATATAGAGTCTATCAATTGAAGAGATAAATGTACTTATTCAAAGACTACTAACACGCAGGTGCAAGATATAAGGTGTTACAAATGTAATTGTCAATTTTGTTAAGAACGTAAACAATGTCAGTGGCTACCTAATCTACAGTGGGAGGGATATTGTATTTTCATCTCAAAGGATAGGGTTTTTTTTTTCATAAGGCATAGTCATTACCCTGAACAACTTATGAAAACCTTGCAAACATATTAACTAACTAGTGACTAATTTTACTTGTTATCTAAGATGCATGGAATCTAAAACAGACACAAAACACAATATGAGCAACAACAACAACAACAACTAAAAGTATGTTTGGTAAGACAAATAAGCTAACTTATAGCGTATTTGACTAACTTATAAGTTTGCTTGACCAAATTATAGGTGTTTGGTAAACAAATTTATTTGAATAGTTTATAGCTTTTTAATCATACACTACTTCAAGTAGCGTATAGCTTTTAGCTGATAACTTTTATAATTTTATTCTTTTTTTATCCTTATTATTTTATTCAAATTTCAATACTATTATATTCACAAGATGACATTATTTTTACTATATTCGAATAACATCTAAATTACATACCCCATGATGAACTTCTAGATATTATTGATAGTGATACAAAGAATAAAAATTTAGAGGCATCTACTAAGATGAAAGAGATTCGCAATAATATTACTAATTTATTGTGGAACTTTAAATGATATATTTATTTTTTATTTTTTAGGATTATATAATAAAATATAATTATTTAAAAAAATAATAAATTTTATATTAGTATATCCTTTTATGTCATTTTACATTTATCAACTAATTTAATAATTAATTTTATCAAAGACTTCTAATTCAATAAATTAACTTAACAGTTTTCAGCTTTCAGTTAAAAATTAACTTTTCAGCTTTCAGCTATTTTTATCAAACATAGCTTAAACCTTTTTCCATTAAGTGGGGTCGGTACATGATCAAACGACGCACAAAACACAATATGGGCATCATGATATAATAAAATTTGAAGTGTACATGTGCATTTTGAAGAGTTGCATGATGTCTAATACAAGTGCCTGGCACAGGCACGGCTCTGTTTTTTCTTTCAAGTATCCCTGTTTCATAGCTTGTTATCACATAAATGATATCTTAGCCAAATTCCATAAACCCACTTCTTTTTGTCTCTCTTCCTTTTCTCTGAGTGTGTGTATTATTCAGTTCTAAATAACAAGGGGTCTATTTGAGTTAGTTTCACTTCATTCTAAGTTTTAACTTTTAAGTGCATCCCAAAAGTAACAACATATTAGTGAATTCTTGCAAAATGCGTGTTAGTAACATCTGACCATCACTATGTTTACAACTTATCTTCCCAAATTCAGGTCATTTATTTCAACACGCTAATTGTTGAAAATGTCAACAAGTCAGGTTTCAGAGAACGAAGAATTAAAGGAAGGGGATGAAGATGTTAACACCGTCGACTACAATTTCATTCAGAATCTAAATTTATTTAGATTATAGCTGGAATAAAATCCTCATCCAATCACATGGGTTCAATGCATAATGCCATAAACAAGTTTCATGCATTTTTTTAAAAATGTACTAGTTATGTATCTGGAAAATGCGAGGAAACACAAACTTGCCTTTTGTCGCTTTGCTCTCGTTTCATGATCAATCTTAGACCTCGGAACTTTGGACGCCATCAGCTTTCTAACCTTTAGCAGAACAAAAGATCATCTGTTTCATAATATCAATTGCAAGCATCAGCTGAGAAGTTCTCAAAACTCTTGATAGTAGCTAAAAACGCTAAGACAATGGCCCTAACCAGGGCGGTTCATGAAAGATCTAATAAAAACCAGTCTCAACGAAAGCAATGCGCAATGGAAGGGGAACTGTCTTCAGAATTATATAATCAACAGGAAGAAACCCAAAAAAAAAAAAGAGGCAAGAAGTAACGTAACTCGGGAATTATGTCCGGAACTATGTAGTTTCAAGGAAGCGGAAGGGATTATATTATAAAGCCATCCCAGTCCCCAGTCCCCCCGTATTTTCTCATTGAAACTCTAGCCATCCCAACAACCAAACCAAGCGGAGTTCCCAGAACTGACCTGTCAAATTATTACGTCGCACTCTTTTTCTTTCACCTCTAGCTCCTTTCCGATCTGCCGCTAATGCAAGGAAAACTATCAACCGCCAATTTTCTATAGAGAAATTTAAGATTATAAGGGAAAAAAATGGTGGAAGTGAAAAATGCGCGCGACAGAGAGAATCTTCCGGTTGTCGAAAACGTAAAAAGTTTAGGGTTTCAGATGGTTTTGAACGCAGCAGAGTCCGGACGAGGAGTCTCAGTTCTGGATCCAAATAGCTATGACTGAAGAAACTTGAAAGGAGAGCCTCCTGTTTGGGATGGAATTGCATCCCGGAAGAAAAAAAATTTCATATCTTTTTCTTTTCTTTTATTTTTTTTCTTTACCCGTGGCGTTTTCTTGATAAAATCCCCGTCGAACGGCCAGAATTTATTTTATAGGAGATCTAACGGCTCACTTTCACTTTGAAAGCCATGTGAAACGCGAATTGCGTTTCCGAGTGGGAGACTATCAACGAAGGAGAGATTTTCTTCGAGGAATAACAGAGTTCTCTTTGTACCAAAAAAAAAAAAAAAAGATTTTTCTATATTAACGAATATAAAGTAAAAAGGAGAAGCAATTATCGATTTTTAACCGGTTTACATTTATTTACTATTATTAATCTAATCGCAAAATAATTATTATAACATTTTGTAATCAGAACTAGAGCCGCTTTACTTCGTCATGTTAGCTGAGTTATTAACTGTTAATTTATTTTTCATTTTGACTTTTTAAATATTACAATTAATTATCCGCCGACCTCTATTTTAATTTAATTAACAAATTTAACGTTATCATTCCGATTAGGAATTGCAGTTAAAATTAAATGAATTAAAAAGAGCACTATATCATTAAAATATGTTATCAGTTATTTGTTTATAGATAATTTTAAATAAAAATTACTTTTTTATATTAAAAAAATAAAAATTTGAACTTAAAATTTTATTGTTCTTATTATTAGACTATATTTAGTGACTTAAAATTTTATTATATTAAATTGTAGACGATGATGACTTTGAGCATGATCTTTAATTAAAACATGTTAACAATATATTTAATAAATTAAATAAATTAATTTATAATTTATATAATTAATTTATAAATTTATTTGATCAAATTAAAAGTATTTAATAAATAAATTTATTTAAATAGTTTATAATTTTTTATTATATACTACTTTTGAATAATTTATAATTTAAATAGAGAATTTTTAAGATTAATTTATATTCTCTTTAAGTTTAATTATTATTCAATATAAAATATAACAATTAAGCAATTATATTAAATGTGCAAATATGAAATTTCAAGCATCTATGTCAAATATACATATTCAATAAAATAAAAAAGGTTCAATTAGTCATTTACTTCGTATATAATATGTAACATGAACGACACGGCAACTAGTTGCAAAATTATAGGAGTAATGTTATTCGGACTCGACATTTCCCGATAATGCGATCCATCGGCTTTTAATTACTTCACACGTAACGCTTTTATTCAAGAGTTGATCCTATTAAATGATTGCTTGGCGTCTACAGCTGAGATTGACGGACCAAAAGTACTCTACGGGGGACTTGATGAGCTTAGTGACTAATGAGCCTTAGAACGTCGTGGACGCGTGTAGAAAATGCTAGCTGTGAAGGTATGTTTGGATCGGGGTGGTTGGTTGCTTAACTTTTGCTTATATTTTTATATAAACTTCATTACAAAGGTTATGTTTCAATTAATTAATAATTATCTAAAAATCTAATTTGTTCTTCTATATGAATGTCAAAATTAAATAAGACACATTAACACACATATTAATAATAGTTAAAAAATTATATCAGTCTCCATTTTTAAAGTTAAGATAAATTTTATAATTTTGTGTTTCATTTTTATTGTTGTTCTTTTTTTTTCTTTCTCCCTTATATCTAAATATTGTAGGTAGAAATAAAATAACAAGTAATCATATTTTAGTTTTAAAACACACAAGTTTGTCAACTATTATGAAATCGTAAAAAATAAACAATTATGTAATTGAGTTGTACACGATTGTTAATAAGAGTTTGCTAAATTGGCAACAACAACAAAAATGTGCTAACGACAATATTTTAAGATATCATAGTCCCTGTTATTATTTTTATTTTATTTTAAGCAAAACAAACAAATCGCTCGTTGTACAAAGAGCTATGTATTCTAAAATTATAATTTAAAAAAAAAATATTATTTATAAGACCTATATAAAATTTTAAAATTTTATTTATTTATTGAATAGTGATTTTATCAATCTATTTTTTTAAAAAAAATTGGTTGATAAAATATTTTAAAATATTTAAATCCATTCATTCTGCATATCAAACAAATTTTAGTCATATTTGTATAACCTAAAACTGTATATTAGAAAAGAAGAAAATTAATTTAAATTGAATCAAATTAAATTAATTTAAAATTAAATTTTTTATTATAATTAGTTTAAATTATATTTTTAATTAAAAAATCTATTGGTGCAGCCGGTTGAAAAAAAACTCCAATTGATATTATTCTATATATATAATATTATATTAAATATTATTTATTTATTTTTAAATTAATATATTATATATTATATTCTATCATTGTCCAATTAATATTTAATTTCAATTGTATTCTATTTTTTTTTCTTCTTTCATTGATTATTATTGGTTGTGTTCTGTAGGGTTTAGATTTTTAATTTTTTTATGGACGCATTATTATTTCTTAAGAAGAATAATTCTGTTTATTATTTTTTTAAATTGTAATTTGATATTATGGTATATACTTGCTCCTCTTGTTGATAAAAAGACTTGAAGGAGAAATAATAAACTACATGAAAAATTATAATTAATATTTTAAGGAAAAAATAAAAAATTATATAAATAGATTTCACTCAAATTAAGTCACTTCAATCTTCAAAAAAGTAACTTAAATCTTCACAACATAGAAAAGAAAACCATTTAAACACCGACGCAATTTAATACCGCAGCCAATATTTTTGTTGGGCAACAAAAAAATAATAATAAATCAAACTGAATTGAATTGATTTTTGTTTGATTTGATTTAATTTAATTCCATTCAATTGAAATACTTTAATCAAATTGATGTGGTTTACATTTAAAAAAAAATATAATCAATTTAGTTTAATAGAATTTAAAAAATTGATCAAACTCAACTAATATACGTTCTTGTTCATATCTGTTGTGAACCCACGGAGCCAAATGCCGTGTTCGCCCACCACGAATGCCAATCAATTTGGGATTCTCCGAAGGTAAACTCTCTACATTCGGGAACGGTTAATTCCAGGAACTAATGATCTTAATATCAGAGCACTTTTATTGGAACGTGATTTTTGGCAGAAATATAATATTTTTATATTTGATTTATTGCTTATATTTATATTTTCGAAAATACTTTATTACATTTTAAAATTTTAATAATTTTTAAAAATATCTTCACAGCCTTTTTCTTTTACATATTTTTATTTGCATGTATTATTATATTTTTATTATTTATAATCTTACATATTATTATATTTTAATATTGCATCCATTTATTTCATATATAAAATATTCTATTCTATTTACATTCAAATTTTATTTTATTTTATTATTTTATTTTATTTCGTTATATATTATTTTTTATTTATTTTATAATATTTTTAATTTTTTATTGTTTTAAAATTTTGACTTTTATTGTTTATATTTTATTTATTTTATAATTCATTTTAATTATTTATTATTTTTTCAAAATATACTTAAATAATGACAAATAAAATAGTCTTTTTAATATATCAAAATATTCTCACCTTATAAAGATTGAATATTCTCAATCTGCCCTCTTAAAAAATAAAAATAAAAATAAATTTTTTTTATAGAAATATTACATTTACGAGAATGCGACATTTCTTTTTGACACGCAGAGGGTACTTTATTCATAAAGATCACAGTAGGTGGTGGGGCTTCCAATATACGAATGAAACATTTCAAAAACAATTTTTTAAAAATTTGTATGTAGTGAAAATCTAACCTTGTTACCTAATATTTTCAACATTTTTTTTAAAAAAAAGGAATAAAAGGGCCGATTAATTTGACGTAATCACGGCGAAACCTAAACGAACCCGTTAGCTAGTGAATGTTCCCAAGATTGGCTTCCTCATGCAAGCAGTGTACATTGAATCTTACTGAAAACTAACGGTAATTTTCTTAAAATGAAAAAATTATTATATGCTTAAAGATTTGAATTTATTTCAAATTGCATAATTAATTTTATCTACTATTTAAATGAAAAATTATCGCGCGAGAGACCACGAGGGGAGGGAGCCTTTGTTTTCGTCTCTATATGCGTTTTCTTTAGCGGTAGAAATATAATTTTGTTTCGTTCAACATTTAAATATTTAAATATTTATTTTCCGAACAATAAACAAATTTCAATGGACTAGCCTTAGTCGGGATTTCCAGCTATAGCCCTCGTATCACCCACAATTACATTACACCGGAAAGAAAATGAGAATAAAAAGTTTACGCCGTTAGTCATAGTTATTACCAGAATTTTCAAGGGCAAAATATTAACAGGCCCCCTTAAATGTTAAGTGACCTGTCTCACACCCTCTCTCTGGATTCCAAGAGTTCAAAATACTCAGGCTCAGTCGTCACTGTAGTAAACTGAAAACTCCCAGTCCCAAATGCAACTGAATTTTGGCGGAATCTCCGCCAAGTACCGTAAATATTTCTCTTTTCAAATATTCAATTTCCCTCAAGAAACTCTATAAAATTATCTTCTCACTTGCTGTCTGAAATCAAAATTAGGGTTAGGGTTTCTGTCAAAATATTCCAATTATTATGAAAGCTTCTCTCAAATTCCGTGATGAACAAAAGCCTCTTTTCAGAGCCAAAGTCCCACTCAACGTCTTGGGCTTGCCGTTTCAATCCGGCATAGTAGCTGGCGAGTCCAAGGAGCTCACTCTTAACCTCGGCACCTTCTTCGACTCGGGACCGTCCATCAAGATCGCCTATCGCCCCAATGATTCATTCAACCCCTTTTCCCTCATCGTCAAGACAGGAACCGGACACTACGGTTCCCCCTTATCCAGCTCCATGTTGATGAGTGCTGAGTTCAATTTGCTTGGTCGTGGAAATGGGAATCCTACCTTCATGCTCCATTTCAAGCCTCGATTTGGGGATTTCTCCTTCAAGAAGTCGCAGTCGTCGATTTTTGATCACAAAGTGTCCAGCTCCCGCAACGGGGCTGGCTCGGATGATGATGGGTCCATTGAGATGGTGGACTCGCCGGTGACGAACTCATTGTCCGACAAGAAAAATTCCATTTTGGCCACTCGTTCTCCGGCTGCTGGCGCGATTGCCAATCTGTTCTCCGGCATGGAAGTGGCGGCAAGGACAACTCTTCCGGTGAAAGGACGAGCTGCGGTGAACTTCCGGTGGGGTGTCCGTGTTCCGGCGGAGCTGAAGAGTCGGGATAGCGTGACTTCTGGGATTGCGTTTCAGAAGATTCCATTCTTGGTGATGGATAAGATTGGGGTCGAACACATGGACGGCGGTGATCCAAAAGGGAAGGGCAGCACAAGAGCGGGTTCGAATTTGGCTTTCCCGGGGAACGCTGACGTGGCAGAGGCATGTTTCATGATGAAACATCAATTGGAGGTTTTGCGAGCTGAGAATGGGTTGCTGAGGAATTCTGTGGAAGATCTCCGGAGGGAAATATCCGGCGTCAGGTCTATTGGAGGTTCGGATTCCGGCAAATATAGAGAAGTTGAGAGGAATGGAATAAAACCCTCGAATGGTAAAATTGATCGACGAAATAACGAGAAGAAAAAGTCGGATTTTGATGGTTTTCCGGGAAAATCGACGGGGGCTGATGTGAGTGAAGAGTTAAAGAAGGCTCTGAAGGGATCAAGCAGCACTTGAATTCGTTTTTTCTTTTTCATTTTCTTAGCAGAATCTCTGATATTATTATCACTTATTTTTTGTTTCTGTTTTGAAATTGTGAACTAGTTTCCTGTCATGGGTTTGCTTGCCTAATAATGTAAAATAGGCTTTTTGGTATGTGTTGCCTTGATCCAAAAATATATAAAAAATGTAAATTATGATCTTTCATATTAAAATTCGCGATCACAAATATAGGTAAAAGCAATTTGAACATGGAATGGTTTTGACTTTTAGACAAATTTATTTATAAAAAAAATATGCTCAGCTGTTTCACCTGCAGGGCAAGAGAGTTTCTGCGGCGCGCAAGGCAAATAAGTAATCTGTCACCCTGTGTAACGCATGCGGGACATAGCAAACCGACGATTGGTAGACTCGGTAGTTTATAAACACATTTAATGACAAATTTTTAAGGATAATTTCAATGGGAATTGTGGAAATGATCTATCATTTTCTATGCATTGTCAGTCCTCAGTCTGATGGTTTCGCGTCTAGTTCACTTTTGGTGGTTCAGTCTCTGACGGTAGCTGATCAAATAAACAAAATTATTGTATTCATGTTTGGGAATACGCTTGTAATTTCTTCCCGCAGTATCGTAAATCCACAAAAGCCTCATTAGGGGGCACAGGAGATGGGTTTACAGGTGACACAGTAGAGATGGAGGATCTTCGCACCTGATGGGGTTCGTATTTTACTAGATCGCTGTTTTCTTCTATCCGTGTGTAAGGGTGTTTGAAGACGTTGTTCTCACTTCACAGATTAATTGTAAGGGTCATGTTGGAAGGCCAACTGGAATTTTAACACAGTGCATTGAATACCTTCAACAGATTCAGACAGTAAAATATGAGTTTACACTTGCATACAGACTTGAAAAAATTGATATTGCGACTTATATCTCCATGGTTTTAAGGGCCAATGAGTAGATATTTTCGAGAGGGCGCTTTAGGCCATCTAATGAGCTGGGTCCTTTAAAGTGCATCATCAGTTGCCTCAGAAATCATCCACAATTCAAAGACATTTGTATCCACCACGCAGTGACGCAGTTGGCTCCTGTGCTCTCATCCCCTCTCCATCAGTTGCCCGTGCAAGCACCGGTGTTCTCCGTCTGTAAATAAACCACATAGGAAATAGTCAAGTTATAAGAATTATAATTATTTTTCCATAAACCAATGTTCAATTTTGTTAAACAAAACCCAAAAAGAAAAGAGAAAAGGTTGAAATATACAATAAAGTGCAGCAAGATGACGAAGACATCTATTCATTACCACTTTCACCATCAGATGCATCTGCAAGCCTTCCAATTGCGTCAATAAGGGCCTGCTCATGCTCCTGCACACGCAACAATCAAGAGTGTGAACAATAACCATGGAGCAAGAACTTTTTAAAAGAACTGCAGGGTGGTCACTAGTCAGCAATAGTACTTTCAGCATTTCCTTTGCCTTCTCAAGCTCCATAGGGTCTGGATCACTCACGCCAATAACCCTCTCCACCTGGTAACCCATCACCATTGTATAAAATAAAATTAAAAGAAAAAAAAAAGAATTCTTTTTTTTTTTCTTTTAAGTAAATCTCTCTCAATCTGAATGAAATTGCTTGCAAATGTCATATACCTCTTCAACCAATGAATCTGTGTTCAGCAATTCAATGTCATCTAAAACTCTATTTCCAATACCATTTTGTGGCGGGAGAAATTCTTTTCTGGCCTGAACCCTAGGAAGTCCTCTCCCTCTTCCAGCAGCTACAGTATTGCCACCACGGCCATAGAATTTCTTAACTCCACGGCCTTGCCCACTATGTCGGCCTCTATGGATTATGCCAGAATCTTCATCTTCCCATTGTATATCCTCAGGTGAGATCTGTAATGTGTTATAAATATCCTTAAAATATAAAGATAATCGATTTGGACGATGTCACATGTACTAAGTTAATATAATTCA
The DNA here is from genome assembly GCA_037074535.1 of Gleditsia sinensis. Taxonomy (NCBI): domain Eukaryota; kingdom Viridiplantae; phylum Streptophyta; class Magnoliopsida; order Fabales; family Fabaceae; genus Gleditsia; species Gleditsia sinensis. The sequence continues at coordinate 8,085,764 of CM073473.1, forward strand.
TAAAGCACTTTGTGTTAATTTCTAATTTATGATAACCAATAACTAAGTAACATAACAGGAAACATAATTTATTCTGCACAAATAGCTATTGAACATATATCCAATATTTTTCATTTTGGTTCTTGTTCAATCACACTTACGGATGACGGAGAAATAGTCGCTGCCTTCTCACTTGTTTGTTTAGCCATATACATGCATTGAATTGATTTTCAATGATTGATCTTGTGCTTCAAAGGAACATACCGGTTGCAAAGGTCAACACCGCCTTTTACTCCATGCAAGTTGTAAGATTCACCAGCCTATTCTTTGTTCAAGGAAGTGCAGTACAGTACAGTATAGATTGTATCTAAAGTTTGGTATTATTCCTCTTACTAATATATTTTCAAAAGTCGTTTTATTCAAAGTAAAGCCAAAAGATTGATTAGTGACTGATTTACTACATGTAGGAAATACCTCTTTAAGATCAACCCATTCCCAAGTCTCATTTGCTGTATTAATATCATAAACCAAAGCATGCCGGCCCTGCAAAGCATAGAAATTCAGAAAGGATAACTACAAGTTTTTCCAACAAACATATATTTAATGAAAAGAAGTTTCCAGCGATATTGTGCCTTGTACTTCCAGGTCTAATCTTTGGCCCTAATTATCAGATTTATTTACGTTTTTTATATTCATCCAGGAGATAAAAAGGATGACTGCATATGTACTCTAAGATAGATGTATAATCAAGGATTTTGACAGCCACTATGACCTAAACATACCTCGGCAGCATTATAATCAGTTATGACAGCCTCATAAAAGTGGTTGTCTTCAGGCCATCTAGTCCAAACTTTCTTCCCAATGTACGGATCAAATGCTTCTGCTTCCGTAGGTGCATTAGAAGCAAGGACACTAGAAGAACTGCGATTTATGAAGCGCCTACCTCCACCAGACCCAGCAGAAGGATACTGCACAGACTTCACTGAAGACAAACCAGGCAATGACTGACCCTGCTGCCAAAAATGGTGGAAGATAGAAGACCCAATGGAGGTCAGTGCACAATTTTTCTCTGTATGTATCAGGTAAAGAATTGAATTACGGTGCCAGGACTAGGCTTTTGGCCTCTGGCTCCTGAAGCAGCTCCTTGACTTGCAGCTCAAAATGATCACTGCAATGCATGGAGCTACTAATACTGCTGTAAAAGCTCAAATCGCATAATATACAGAAGAAGGTACCGATTGGGATGTCTTCTGTTTCTTACGAGATGCTGAAATAGTTGGACTTGGTAACAAGTCATGAACAGGCTGAGAACAGCTGCGCCTTGCAGGTTGGTAACAACCAGTTTGTCTCCATTCCCTGATTACATTTTCCATTATGTAACATTGTAAAAAGGAAAAAGCAACAAAACTCTTTTTACTACATTGCAACTGTTCAAAAAAATAATATACCGTATGCGGTAGATAATTTCATCAGCATTAACCCTTGTTAGAAGAGCTCTGTGTTCATCATCTGAAACCCTCAACTCTTTCCTAAGCTCAGTTATTAAACCTTCCTTCTCCTGATGAATATGCATAAAATGGAAAATATAAACTTTAAAAGCAGGAAAATACAGAGACAGTACAAGCAGCATGGAAGGAACTGTCAACTGAAGATATACATATATATACATACCCAAGTAAGAGCATCGGACTGAGCTTTAAAAGCACGGAGGACAGATGAATATGCTTCTTGCTCAAGTTGATGAATTTGGGCCTCCATGTCACTGTGAATTCTAGAGTGTGGGAAAGAACCTACAGATCTTCCATTGCCTGCAATACTGCTACCTCTCAGAACTCTATTTTGATCTGAGGGAGGAAGATCATCATCAGTCCCTGAAATTGATTTACCAAAAAGATTCATTCATATAGAGGAAACATATATGATATGAGTGAGAATTTCCAAAATTTCTGTATATATTCTCATTTACACATTCAACTTAGAAAGTCCTTTATATGTGAAAGCTCATTGGCAATATTACTTCGTTCTACAAACAGAGGACTCATCCTTTTAATGTTCTTTGCCAATTTTTTTTTTTATCAAGCACAATAATGATCTTTTCCTACCTCCCTTCCTCAATTCTCTCTCTTCCACAATCTGAGCACCTGTTAAATGTTTGATTTTATTGGGTTTCCAAATTTTGACCAAGCCTAAAGTCTAAACATATGGTCCAAGTTACAAGTCTATCAAAATGTACTGCCCAAAAATACCAGCAGGGTCTGCACCTACTTAACAAGGAAAAAATTTTGATGGGAGCAGAGTTCAGAAAATTTATATATTCTCTTAGTATGAGGTATTGGAAAAGTTGAGTTTTACGGATGCTTTAGAAGTTTGGCCCATCAGGGTAGCACTTTGTAATGGCTAGGTCACCTTCTCCTATTCTGCAATACCTTAGTTAAATAAAATAGGAAGCAATAATTAATGGTGAATTTTCCTACCATCAACTTGTGGTTAGATTTAGTTCTTGTCTTGATACCTACACATCCTTGTGAAGATAAAGACACACTATCTTCAAGCTTTGTCGCTTTACCAATTTTCTTGATCATTTAGCACACTGCACACCACATTAAACTTATCCCAATCAGAAATTTTTCATGCATAACATGTACTCCTGAATTTGGATTTCAGGTATTTATAATTAAGTGCTGCCTGAATAATTACCAATTGAAGGATTCCTACATAAATGTACTCTCAGTTCAATCTTTATCTCTTTATTAACTTGCGCCTGACCCTAGAAAGAAATACTGCTAATCTAATCCATTGGGAGGTCTAGAGAATTAATGGAGCCCAAGGTTCATCTTGTGAGCCTTTCTCGCCAGCCAATCTGCCACTCTATTAGCTTCTCTGTATGTGTGGCTAATGGAAACCTTCCAATCTTTGTTCAAACAGAATTTGATATAGGACACCAGCCCTGCACAAGGGTGTTCTCTGTTACAGCCACTACTACTAAGCTGCATGGAAAATTTGCAGCTATTTATTAGCACAAGCTCCACTACCAATTGAAGAATTAAAGTGAAAAATATATAATCAGATTCTTATAGAATTGATGTTTAACTTGGTTATAGTCCATAAAGCAGTAGCACAAACAGTGTTTCTACCAATAATTTTAATATAGGAGCTTGGCAGTAAGGATAAAACTTAGCACTTAAGAAATAGAGATCCATTCTAGAAAATATTATCACCGCAGAACAGGCATTAATTTAGTTCATGCACGCTCAATATTTGGGTAATAATTTAAACAAAAAAAAAACTTTTTGCCTTCTATCTTCTTTTTCTTAAAGTTACATTTTGTTTTGTTTCCTTTTATTCTTGCATTACTTCTAAGTTCTAATAACCCTTCTTTTATCTGCGAAGAGTGACCAATTGAAGCCGCTTCCAAAAAAAAGGCATCAACATCACATTGCGTAATGCGAGTCAACCAGCATCAGAACTTCCGAAGTTATAAGACATATTATCTTCAAGATAACATGACCACCTTCGAGATGTACAAAATCTCGAATTGATTTTCGACAACATTTGCAATGAAAGAAGGCACCTCGTCCAACAACACATGCGCAATCAACCGAATCAATTTTATAATCGCAAAATAAATGAGGACGAAACCTCGTACCATAATTTGGGCGGTTCTAACAAATGATTAAAAAAAGGCTTAAATTGCATGTCGATAATGTACCAGTGACATCCAGTAACTCTCACCGCTACTGTCGAAAACTTCTTAATCCATAAAAAGTACGGCAATGTCAGCTCCTTGGGATCAAAGCGAAAAAATGAATGAATGCGAGCGATTCGGATTGACGAGGTAGAGGGTTGTTGGAAGTGCGCAACGAAGTAGAGAGGGGCAGAAAGACACCTTCTGAGGATGGGTTTAGGAGGAGAAAGACAGGGCGAAAGTGTAACACTAACTCAGAACTCAGGAGCAGTAGCGCACACGAAGTGAACAAGAGGGAGTGTGAGAGGACCCGTTGGCAGCGAAAGGTGCCCTTTTATAATTATTAATGAATCGGCTTTCTCAGTTCCTGCCCTGTTGGAAAGGGATATGGGCAGAGGATCCATATCCGTTGGAAAGCCGCTTGTCTCTAGAAACCGCATGTTGACCGTACTCGTATGTTCTTAACCTCAGACACAGGTCACATTTGCTGTCTAAACAAGTACAAGACCTGAATAAATAATTTATATAATTCATTATTATATAGTTTAAAATAAATTAATTTATATTTAAATATAAAAATTAATACAAAATAAGAAATTGTTAATAAGTTTATTCTTTTCGGTTACCACCCTTCACCCTTAAATCTTCTTCTTTTAGTGGTCTCGTTTGGGCCGCTTTGGTTGGGTTATACACAAATACAATTTTACAAACACACTAGTGGGCTCGCACCAGGAAGGCAAAAGTCTGGCACCATTAATTTATGAAGTCCATCAGTCCAATGAACTTCTAATTGGTATCCAGATATAAACAATTCCCCGTCTTGCGTTCTTTTATCTTTTAATTTACGCTAAATAAAAGAACATAGCCTATATAATAAGATTTGGATATGAAAAGTTTATCCATGTAGAGTAAAACTAGACCATGCCAAGTAAGATGTGGAAAATGACATGTATTTGGATACGATCCAAGTTTAGGTACATTGTGTTATGTTTATTTGACAGTTCATATAGATTCCTTTGCTTTTTTTATTTTATTTACAAGTTACTATGAATTCATATACGTTCATATATTTTTTGCTGCTGGCAGGTCACGGAAGCTCTGTTTCGTCTGCAGATTTGTGATAGACTTTAGTATTTTACCACGCTTTGTTGTTGGGTAAATCACATCAATTTTTTTGAGAGACGGTAGTGCGCGCATTTTGCCTACAAGCCACCAGCTGAGCCTCAGATGCAGACTCTAATATTTGATGACGAGCAGGGCAATACGCATGCTAATATAATATTTCGGGGAAGCATGGCTTGCCAAAAATGTGTTCACAAATGCAAGCTGCCATAAAAGAATTGCTTCTACTCAGCACGTTGTCACGCCTCTACTCTTTTTTTTGGGGTTTGAAGGGTGCAACACTTGACCAAACTACTCTTGTTAGTTGCCAATTAAGTTAGGTTTCCTCAACACATATTTTCGTTGAAGTTAAATGACTAATGATAACAAATAGACAATAAAATAAAACAAGTAAGAGAATTTGAAAAATGTTAAAAAAATTTGTTAATATATTGATTCTTAAATACCTTGCAAATGATATAATGAGATATTTATATAAATAACTTTTTTTTTAAATAGACGATTAGAATTAATTTGATCAAATGATATACAATATATATCTAAAAAATTTATTATATTAAAGAGATTACAAATATATATATATATATATAAAAATTATTTATAAAGTTCAAGAGAATTATAGAATATTTTAAATAATATTTATATGATATCTATACTTTATTAATGTCATATTATGTTTCCGTCGTATCTGAATGATATTGACAAAGCGAATCACGACATCACACAAACAATTCAAATATAAACTATATCTACAAGTTTTTCAATATTATGCTAAATATTTGTAGCCTTTGTAGGTCATTGACTAATCAAACTAAGCACCTTCTTTTGGCGAGGGATTTCACATGGGATACGTTTGAACTTTGAAGAGTCTGAATACTCGGAATATCATCTTTACCGAGTCCAGTTGATGACTTGAAATGTACTATCACTTCAACTTATGAGCTCTACCCGGATTTAAGCCAAGTAAAAGGATGATTGGCTATTTACATAGAACCGAGGTTCCAAAAAATAACAAGAATGGCAATGTTTACTTGCATTCAGAAAAAGCCCCTGATATTGCGATCTCAGTTCTGAAGCAAGGGTCCAAGTAGGAATTGAAAAGCATCCGCTATTGATAATGATCCCAAGATGGCTAGTGGGGGCTTTGTCATGTGGGGACTGGAATAAAAATCTTCCTAGTTTATGCTCAACCTCGAGAAAAAAAAGAAGAATCTTGACTACGAAAGAAAGAAGGAAGAAAACAAAACTTTCCAAGTTTAAATCTTCACGGAGAAATAGTATTTCTACTGTGTCTGACAAATCTTCACGGACAAATATATATCTTTTGACTGAAGTGCAAGATTTTCACATGTTATACCGGAAATATGGAAGCATAATATATATATAAGGTGAAAGCAAAAATAAATTAAAAAGCAATCAACAAGTGATGGAAGATGGCAGAATAAAAAGGATTAGGTATATTCAAGAAGGTTAATTACTACTTTGCTAGTGAAAATGAAGTTTACCCAGCAGGTTCCCGCAGGATGAACTAATTAAAGGTTTTGATTGACAATGTTGTGAACATGGATTTCGAAGGTGGTTAGTTCAGATTCACGTGCTCAATCACATGATTCTTCATAGTTTAATGAATATTTGAAGATTGTAACATAGTCAGAAACAGTATTAATCAATTATTTGCGTCACATGATCAGCGGCTTCCAGGTTCCAACCATAAAGGGAAACAGTACCTTGCATATGTCACCCCCTCGGATCCCCACGCTTCAAATTCTTCTTAACACTCACTCTCAAGTCTGAACTAATAATGGTAAGCAGAAATTTATATTAACTACAAACTAACACCGTTGATTATCGAAATGGTCCCAACTGCTATTTTTCAAGAGTATGATATAATAATACAAGGAACGGCGAACCACGTGCAGAAGGCATGTTTTCTTATATAAACCTGATCCAACTCTTCAAAATCATCAGTTCCTTCTTCATCTTAGTCAGTTTGTTATTACTGAGACCATTCTCATGAGGATCTTCAGCTGCAGATTTATGGCTGCTGTCTTGGCCTTGGTTCTGATTCACTTTCTTTTGTTCTCTTCGTTTTGTCCACGCCATGAACCGAGCTTTTCAAGAGATCAAACAAGTCTGTCAAGGAAGTTGCTGTCATCATCTTTGGTTTCTGTTTCGACAAGTATAGATAAATTAAGTGGGAGGAAGAAACAGCCCAAGAAAGCGGCAGAGCAAAGTTTGAGGAAAGCACCCGCAAGCGTCCCAAATCCTACCCAGAACAAGTAGGATTGGACATTTATTTTAGAGATCTCAGGAGCTTGGATATTTTCTTTCTTAGACTATTCCATCTGATCTTGCCCTTCTTCTTTTGGGCATTTTGATTATATAATATACTAATTTTCCAGATTCTTGTTTATAATTTTCTTGGGTAATTCGTTCTTCTTGTAAGGTTTAACTGTAGTAACGTTGAAGGAAATAGAGGAAGCAGGAAGTGTACATAAGCACTAGAATTAGCAAGTACAATTAAGAATTTTGCTTTGGAAATGACTATATATGTCACTGTTGATTTTGACGAAGGAAATGCCCACGATTCAATTTTGTTGCACTTGGTCGATTTGCTGCTCTTCCTTTTTTCTTTTCTTCCAGTGGCTTCAATCTTTCATTCACACCCAAATAAAAAAATGTATCGTTTAAATAAACTCCAACTAGCCTCAAAAAACTTCATAAGCCACTACCCTTAATTTCGGTCTTATGGAGTAAGAGAGTGCAAGGACAGCAAGGTAGCATTCACACGAAGTAAAAAAAAAAAAAATTGGAAGAACTTAAATTATATCATAGGAATTAATTCTTGGGTCACACGCTTGGGTTTTCTGATGAATTGAGAAGGCAGTGATGAGCAAGGAATGGGATTCATGGTACGAATGATGGAGAAGCAAGGAGTGCACGTTTGGTTGTCTTGCCATAAAACTTTTTAGGTATAAAGTGGCTTTACAGCCAAAAAGATGGAAACCTCTTGGCAGTGTTATAAAACATTGCATGCACCGATTGAGAAATTAGGTTGGATGGTGGGATCTACAAAATTGGCCTTCTTCTTCCTCTTGTCCCATCGTCAATAATATTATTCGATTATTGCTCTCTGCACGAGAGCAGAATCAATGTATATACCCTGCATATTTGGAAGGTTGCTTATCTTTAAGTTGAAGACCAGATTTTTAATGTTCCCTTTTGCTTTTATTTTTTCTCTTTTTCACACATCTTAATTCAAAATCGACACCCCAAAAAAGAGGAGGGATTTTAGTTTACTTAAACGCTGCAAGAAGGTCACCAATTTTGAACCCATATATGATATTGAAGATACATTACAGAATCTGCGTGCGTCTTTATTGATCATAGTTTATCAGTCAGATTTATGGCTCATCTAACTGGACTAGAAAACGTGTGGGGGGGGGGGGGGAATGACGGTTTGTCTACGTATGTATTTTGTTGGATTAATAATGCCCAATTTATCATTGCGTGTCTCTCGCGAGCTTAACTATAACGACAATATTGTGACTAATGACGTAAATGTGCGTGAAAAGTTTGCACAATTAATATATGAAGAATAGGGATGTCAAAACAAATAATTAAGTCATTTTTAAATAATTTCTCCTGAGTTTTTGCTAATTAATTTTTTTCTAAATAGATCTAATATTAGATCTTTCATGATTTTACTATTCAAAGAGACTTTGCACATTGTACCAATAGATTAATAGGTAATGTGTTCACATGAAAAAAATTGGGGAAAAAAATATTAATTAACCTTCAAAGGAAAGAAAAAGAATGAAGATTCCGATTACAAAGCTCAGAACGAAGAATCAGGGCGCAAAAATGTTGAACGGGCAGACGACGCTTCATTTTGTTCATGGTCTGTGTCTGGGCGAGTGTGACGCTTGGAAGTTCAGAAATGACACGTTCCTCTATTTTCTTTCTTTTTTTAGCTTAACCATGGGCTTTATTGCAGCCGCCATCCACCACACGAATTGGATGTAGAAGTCATGTAATTTAAAATTCGAAGTTCAAACCCAAAGCTATCAGAAAGATTAATGATGGTCGGGACTCATGGCCCGTTCAAGTGGGTTCAGAAACATAGGCAGCAAAGTCCTGAAAATAGTGCATTGGTTTCCTGTAAAGCTGTTCCCTGTGTGCATTCAGATTTCAGAAATCACTTTGGCAAATTTTGAGAGAGAGATTTACCAGGCAAAAGAAAAAATAAAAAAGAAAGGTAGTTTTCATATGCTATGTTTTGGACATGGTTTGAAGTTCGAAGCAGGAATTTGAATGATCATTCGTGTAGGCGAGAGCCCAAATGTGAATTTGCTGACTCAACTGCTTCTGCAAGTCAGACCCAACCACTGACTCCCAGTCGGGCTCTTCTGTTGCCTGTGGGCCAAGAAGTGGCCTGTGGAGTGAGCAATAGCAGATTTTTGAATCTTTGACATAATGGTGATTTTAAGAAAGAGAAAGGTATATGTTAGGTCTCATGATCCAAATCCCAGACAAGTGGTAAAAGTAAAGTTGTAGCTCCTCCATCTCAACCATTTGATTTTATTATGGAATCAAATCCCAAGAGGTTCTACGCATTTACTTTCATGTTTAAAGGCAGTCCTTATTATCGGGTAACAAGGAGACCGAAGGAACCAAATTTGGCGCTCTATTAAAGCTTCCAACTCTCTCTCTCTCAATAAAGCAGCCAAAGAAGTTTTGGAATAAAGTACAACAGAGAGATAAAAGAGGGGTCAACATTGATGCCTTACCTGTCTTCTTTTACTGTTCTAAGAACCATGTACTTGATAGTAAAAGCATTCTTGACTGGTCTCAACTCTTGTACTTCTAATTGTACGCAATACAGCTCATGTTACCCGACAGACAGGTTTCTAAGTACGTACATAGTGAGCTACAAAGGATTACTGACAGTTTGAGATTCCATGAAGTTTTTTATACACTCTGTCCAATCATGTATGTATCTGATGTCAAACTTCTGCATTTTTCATTATTTAATTTCTTAATTAATCACAATTTGACCTCTTAGATAGTGCAGGCATCACATGGCTGAAGCTAGCATATATTTGTATTTGTCGTTTGTCTATTTTCATAATTGCATATCATTTGTTTAATTAACAGATCTTCGCAAATGTTCTTCAAGATCCAACATTAGTTGGACATGGAGGCCTACCGTTGACCAATGATCATCCTAGTCCACTATCCTAAAAATGAAATATATCTTCTTGCAGTAGCTACAAGAAATCAAATTGTCTGAGTTTCCGGAAGAAAAATTAAATCTTTCACCGTTTATTTTACTGGAAAAAAAAATTCAGCTTAATGACTGAGAACCCCTGAAACTATTTAAGAGCAAGAAATGCAGCTGGCATATGTTATTTTTAAACAAGCATTCAAAGAAAGCTTTTATGTAGTTTACTATCCCACTATGAAAAAGGCACGAAATGACACCCTTGGTTGGCCTGGGAGAATCACCAAAACTAATCGAAAAGTGCATCAGCATATGACATCAATGAGACTATGCTCTTGTCATGGACACGTGGTCTTTCAAAGCTCTGTCTACCCGTCCAGCAGTGACTGAGAATGTGTCCTCCTTCATCCATGCAATTACCTATCTAATGGAGACCATGGTTTTTATATTATTATAATCCAAATCAGTGTTGAGATCAAGATTCTTGGGTATAAACCCATAAAAACCTAGTCCTTTTGTTAGGGTAACTTCCACTTAGAGTGCTCCCGATAGCATAGAACCTTCTAATAATTTCTTCTTTTTCTGTTGTGATTTTCAAATTCTTGTGAAATATAAATTTAAAGATAAAAACTCAAGAGAAGTAGGGATGAGAGTCGGTGAGTAGGGTAAAGACTCAGTCCTCTCTTGGTAGATATCTAGTACAGATAGAAACAAAAGGATAACCAAAATGGACTAAACGTGAGTTCTGCAAAATCATGGTCTATCGACTGACATAGGCTTAAGAGATGCGGTTTGGAAGGCTCAAGAGGCTTCAGAGGACACCAAACTTGACAGAGAAATTGGCAACCTTATATTTCTTTTGCATTCATTTATCAGAACTCACACAACCACTAACAAACAAGCGAGTAGAGCCAAACAACAGATTTAACTGTGGATAAGATGTTGTTGTCCACTAATTTAGAACGATATTTAGAGGTCCGCAAGAGAGGACGTTCGTATGAAGTTCTACGGCTCTGAATGTGAAGAATTCCCAAAATTTATGTCCGTAAACTGCAAACTCCATTCTTGGCCTGAATATATAATTCCCATTTAGTCTAAACAGAAACCAATAGCAATTTACAGTCCATATAATTTTGGTTATATGTATAAAGAGACAACTAAAAGAGAGATTTTGAGCTGCAGTTCGATCAAAATAAACCTGAAAGTTAAAACTTAAAACCACCATGACCATATCAACAAAAGAATTGCACAATTTCCCCAGCACAGCATCATGTACAATTCTTCAAATCCCCTTCTTCCTCTTTAAAAAGTTACATTAATAAGAGAAAAAAGAAGCGAATATGACCATAAGAAGCCCTCGATACGCCCGATAGATAAGCTTCCCCACACTAATTAAACAAACTGAAATTGAAAGGGGAAAGCGGGTGACAGAACTTGTAAAAGAAACATCAAACGCCACGACTTTGTCCTCTTTACGCGCTCCTAGCCAACATTTCTTGAAACCTCCTATCAGATTCTTGCTTTTCCAACTTGAACTTCTCATGACAATTCGCAATGAACATTTCTGCTAGCATATCAATATTCTCATTAATTTCCTGCCCATCCGTACCCTCGTCGTGAACTTTCTCCTCCAGCCACTGAAGATACCCTGCAAGCTCTGAGTCAGGGCAATCCTCATCTGCTTGTTGCTCTGCTGGAACTATAGTATTCCAATTTGAATCATAGTAAAAATGGGTCGAAGGCAACCCTTCATAAACAGGAGCTGGGACCGGCAAGACGTGAGAAGATTTAGAAGAGCACCAGTTATAGTGAAGCCTGAAGGAACCCAATAATACCTTGTGTTTGTTGTAATGCTTTCTCTGTCTGTCTTTAAGAATCTCAACGATGATGGTTTTGACTTTGGAGAGTGCACGAATGATTCGGCACATGTGGGAGACTATGAGAGTGTTGAGGAGCCTTTTGAGCTTCAGGGAGCTTAAGGTTGAAGATGGTGATTTTAACGAGAAAACTTGAAGAGGGTGCAAGGTTTTGAGATGGGATGGGCTAAACATTTTTGCCATTGTCTACAGGTGCAGGGGGAGAGGCTGTCTATACTACACTACATTGGTTCATGAGCTGTAATTTATATGGGATTAAGAATCCACTGGATTACCAGTTTGCCCCTTGACTAGTGATTTATATAAAGCAATGCCATCCACCTTTGTGGAAATTGGACAAATATATTGTGATGTTGTTTCTTCTTTTGTGGATATTCTGGACACAAGACTTGCTTTCAAGTTTTAAATTGTGATCGGGACATGGAAGACTATATAGTGTGCGCCATTTTTTGTTTAATTTTTTTGAGTTTTGACTGTGTTATAGACTTATAGTATTTACTGGGAAGCATGAGGATTAAGAATAGCCAAGCCAAAAATTACAAAGCCTGCAACGATTGTAGTAATTAATTAAAGAGTAACTATTACAAAATTCGCATGAATTGCTGTGCAGTTTCCTAAACATATATATACGATAATATTTACGTAAGGTGGGGGTGTGCTCCTGTAGTGCGTAGAACTTTCGCTCAAATTTGCAGCTAAATTATAAAGCAGTGATGTATAAACAACAGTATCCTATAGAATCGTTTTTGGACACTTCGATCTATGAGTTAGACCTTTATTTGCGTTATGAGTAAGTTGAAAGGGAAAACACGACCATGTTTAAAAAATAATTTAAACATGACTGCAAAGCTATAGATTTTATATTAATTCATTATTATTTTAAAAAATCAATATGATAAGCTTTTTTAATGCATTTAAGATTATTTATTTGAAGTATATTATCCAAACGAAATTGGGGTGTTAGTGACTTGAAGGAATTGATGACCTGTACGAGGGGAAATCAAAAGTAGCTGTTATTGATAAACATAATCCAAATTTAACTCTATCCGATAGATATTATATATATAAAATCAACAATACCAATATGTTGGACATTGAACAGTAAGAAATTGACCGGTAAAACCAGATACACAATTTAGGATGAGGATAATACGAAAGCCACTACATATCAATTAAATCTACACTTTTTTCTAATTTTAGAAAAATTATATGTACACTTGGAGAGCCTGGAAATTTTGCCAATTTTCTTCACATCAATTTTGACATCACCGTGCTTTTTTCTTTTTTTTCTTATTTGAGTGAGTCCTGAGCTTGAATCAGTCGGATTTTAAGGAGGTGGAGCTTGAGTGCACTACTAGATAATTAGCTGTAATATTGAGACTATCCTTTATGTTTAATTATTTATTCTTCCACATTTGAAACACTATTTATTAAATTATATATGAATGTTGGAAAGTAAAATAATTAGGATTATGAGTTATTTTAAAAAGAGTGATTATTTTTAATAAATATATATTCACTATAGACAATAAGTATTCTCTTTAATTTGAAGAATATGACAATTAATTTTAATTTTTTTTTTAATTCCGTTATCGCTCTTGCTGCTGCCAACAATGCTAATAAAGTATTGCTTTACCTACTTATGTTTTGTCTCTAGTACGCAAATTCAAATTATACACTTTTGTTTTCTACTCACCTGTTACTTTGTTAAGTAATTTCAAGATGATTTTTTATTCACCAAAGACTACTTTATGATCAAGTATTGGGTAACTGCTTTCACATTAAACTGCTCTATGTGGAGAAAGTATGCAAAAAGTATATATACAATTTAGTATTGATTAATGAGTGACTTTGAACAGGACAAAAGTCAATCTCACTGCAAATTGATTCAAAAAATCTAAATTCGACTCAAACTTAGGCGTTTAATTTATTGCTCAATTTGTATTAAAATTGTTAAAATGAGTTTAATCTATAGGGTCAATTCTTATAAATAAAATGGGATGAACTAATATATAAATAGTTTATTTTAGCCATAGTTTTTAAATTTTAATTCTAATTCATTTAGTCCCGAAAATTGAATTGGCCCATAGAAACTCTCTCTCTCTCTCTCTCTTTCTCTCTTCTTTTAATTAACCTTTAGCAAAACTATGACCATGTTAAACAAGAGGAAAGTTTAGTTTATAAGTAATTAAGTCAACATTATAATTCATTCATCCAAATCTTCAATTCACAAACATATATAGTGATAAATTTATAATTTGGCCAAAAGTCCAAAACAAGTATGATAAATTACAGTAGGTGTCTAGACAAGATTATCGGAAGAAACACAGTTTATATATTATTTAGTTGGACATGTCTAATTGCGCTCAAAACTGCATATTATATAATGGTTAGTATACATAAAATTATAGGCTCTCTAAATAAATGGAGCAAACACACAAAAGATTATTTGATGATGGGCCTTTTTGTACTGATAAAAGTATTGACAGCAGTGTACGCGTAAATAATTTCCTTTCTCATTAATTGTAAAATATATACATGTAAAGAAGGGAAACAAGGTTAAAGAATTAGTATATGCTTTTAGACAATTCGCTTATGCGATTAAAATTAGTTAAATATGGTAACACAACATGCAGTGGAAGATTCATGCTTCTAATACCTGGAAGAGCAAACCATTATTCAGCTTTAAGTGCAGTGTACATTTCTCTATTTAGTTAACGTCCCTTTTGTACATTTCTTATAGGAACTTTGATGCAGTTTGATAAGAAGATATTTTTTATATGATATGGGGCAGAGCAACAAAAAATAAATAAATAAAAGAGAGAGATCGATGGGTTGGTCCAACTGAATCCTCAATTCTCCAAGGATTAGGTTGGGACAACATGTTAACTCATTCTAGGGTCGAACCTAATCTAACCAATTTCTATCTCAATCAAATCCGTAATAACTAAATCAGATTGAGCTAATCTAACTCACATTGACACCTCTAGGACGATCCGAAAGAATGAATTTTACAGTCTCCCCCATAAGTAGCTGATGATTAAATTGTTCAGTTGCATTGACAACAATTAATGTTGTGCGTTTCTCTTCTCTTGACATTAGCTAAGTGTGGAAGGAATCAATGGAACATCAACAAAGGTAATAAAGAAAAGGGATTTGCAAACAACTTTAGACTCTATACCAAAAGTTACATTCAATCACTTTCCTTTAATATATTCCCTCACCGTCACCTCTCTCTCAAGGAAATTCCCTTGTACTTCCAAGTTTCAGCTTTTCTTGTTTTTAAGCTTCTGACCAGATTTTGTATTTTTATTCCTTTTCACTGGATTTTTTAAGCATTTTAAATTGTGCAGGAAGCTCTTCAATGTTAGATAATGATTATACCTGTATTTAGTTGTTATCAAAAGGTCTTGGGAGTTTTAACCTTCTGATCTGCTTGGCTAGAATACCCAACTTATTAATGAACTCATCCATGTACCTCTGAGATATAATTAAATTAGATATCTTCAAACTTTCCATATTACTTTACTTTTTGTAAGTGATAAATTTCAAAGTAGAGAAAACAGGAACAAAATACCAAAGGGCAGACCTGAAGATCACCAGGTATCAACTGGAACATTATAATCTGACTAATGTTGTAAAACTTAATTAATATCATTTTGCTCCGGGAAGACATTGAATCAAACAGTAATTAAGGGTTAAAGAAACAAGAATATCCCCTTAAATATGGTTGAACATGCATGACGGTTGCAATATTTACCGGCGCAATGCTGACATTTTTACTTGGGTATAGGGCACAGATCCATTGAGCTTTATTTTGTTTATCAATGACGACGTAGATCTACTAGCTAGACAGTTAGTATTGTTTAATTAAGAAGGCAACTTAAACTACTAGTCACTTTTGCTGTCATTTGCTGAAGTTGGTGAAGTGTTTATAATAAATATTGGTAACCTCTACGTTTGAAACTCAACAATGATTTGGCCAAGGTTGTCTTTGGACAATAAAGACAAAACCAAACATGATACATTCAAAATCCCAGGTCCGTTTCGTCTCTGGATTTTCTCATTTTGAGTCCATAAACCTGCTAGAGCACGTATTACACTGATCATAAGCGTGCATCAATATATATACCAGTTGTATTTCCTTTGCAAGTGGCCGGCAGTCGCACAGTACTATTCCAACTATGCGTATCATTTTCATTTTTAATCTGTCCCTTTACACAGTAAAATGTTAATTATATTAACTTTTTTTTTAATTTGGTTAAATTATATTTGTCTTTTTTTTTTTGTTTTAAAAATAACCACATGTCTTATAACCTTTAAAATTATAATACAAAAATATTTCATGTTATTAATTTTTTGTCAATATAATTAATATTAAATATATATAAGATCCCTTTCTTTCAATCTTGAAAATACTTTTTTGAACTTACTTCTTTTAAGGAGAAAAGTCACAGAAGATTATAAATAATAATTTATTTGTTTTAATTGACAAATTATTAATATATAATTAATCTCATGATTTGTTCTCTAAAAGGAGCACAAATGTAATTTTTCAAATTTAGAGAGTAAGAATTTGACGTAGTTAATGATAATAGATGATTTTAATTATATTACAATTTAAAAAGTTTAAGATCCAAGTAGTTATTTTTGTAATAAAAAGATAGTCAAATATAATTTAATCAAATATTAGAAAGAGATAAGTGAATTTATTTTAAAAAGAAAATGATAATTTTATAGTTTTAACATGTCTCTGTTTAAACAGTACAATGTTAAATTTAGATTTTATTATAATTTAAGGAAAGAGTCATGTGCATGATCCAAATACAGTTCATCAAATTAATTTGACAGAGACTGCATAAAATAGGATGAACCTCATGCCCAACCCCTACGGTGTCTTTGATTTGAGTCTTGCATTCCCACCTCACATGTGAACGGGCCTTTTCTTTTGTTTCCTTGTTCCGTAGCTAACAGTAACTACTACAAACAAAAGTAGGCCTTTCAGATTAGGTGCTTAGAGATAAATCATTGGATAGCAGTCCCATTCTTGCAAACCTTGAGATGAAGACTACAAATGGTAGAGAGTGATTGAGTGAGTCCAGCTTCTGTCACTTGAAGATAAACATGCCACCTTTGCTCTTCCTAAAATCATAACTATCCTGTTCTCTTTTTCTATTATAATAGTAACTTAACAATACGATGAATTAATATACACATGTTGGGGTAAACGTGATTGACTAGGATTTCCAGGTTGACGAAGACGAACCTGTCTTGTTTGTTTTGGATGTTTGCATTAACATTATAATCAATTAGTTTTCATTAACGTCATCCTCGGAAAATCATCACGTTATGTACTGTTAGCTATTATTAACATTTTTGGTTTAAGAATTAAGTCAGCAAAATGTGATTTGTATCTTTTACGTCTTTTTTTCATCCCGAAGATAGTGGTTTGTTTCCTTTCTGTTCTTCTTCGTTAATTAATAAAATATCAGTATAACGTTGACATAAAGAACCTTTTTTTTTTTTGCTGGGGTTTTATCAACAAATTGTTACTACCGCTTGAACTTGGCGTTCTAGCATTAAGGAACTCTGTTGCTTTGTTTAAGAAACACTCGGTAAATAGTAATAATGTTGTTGAAACGAGACCCCCCCCCCTACTTTATTGGACTCTTCCAGTTGTCCAGTCCAATTTTAGTTGAAATTTTCTGTGGCCCGTTATCACGGGCCTCCAATTTTTAGGTACCCATTAAATTTTATAGCTTTCTTTTTCATAAGGCTCAAACCAAAAGTGGAATACAAACTGAGACCCAAAGACCCAACCTCCCCATGTGCATTATCTTTCGAGTTGCTCAATCTTAAATGCCTCAAGTCCACTTGTTTTATCTGTCCAAAAAAAAAGAGTCCACTTGTCTAATTTCATTTGCACCTTGACCACCAATCTCTAGACATATTTTGTTTAATAAAAAATAATTTAATCTATTATTTATAAATAATATTTAAATTGTAATATATAATAAAAATAATATTTTTAAAAATTATTTTTATTACGTATTATAATTTAAATATTATTAATAAATAAAAAATTATCTATTAATAATAGATTAAATATTAATTTTTATTTAATATATATTTATTAATTTTTGATATTATTCTATGGTTAGATGATTGGAAGAGATGCCTTGAATGTTACTGTGTTTCATATCAGATAATTAACAAAAACTTGCCAAAAGTTTGTATTAACAGCAAATTATACGTAACTCCCCTATTTTAGATCTGTTCTTCCGTGGAAATATTGCTGCAGTATCAAGGATGACGTTGATGCGCTGAAATTCTCTTTCAGACTTTCAGTACAGCAGACTTACATTAATATTTTTTGGTTTTCAGAAAAAGCCTACTTTGGTTGACGGCGGTGCATAATATCAATTCCCTGTTGGATCGGACTCAATTAGCTTTAATTTGGATTAATACACAATAGACTATTTTAATTTAAGTTAATTATTCAAGGTCAAATAATAGTTTAAATCTATAAAGCTGAAACTTATCTAATGTTTTTCTTATATAAATTAAATTTTGAGAAAAAAAATTAGTTAAGTGAATTTAACATATTTTATAAATAAATATTAATTTTTATCTAAAAATATTAAAAAATAATTTATAATTTAATTTAGTAACACTATATAAAGATTTTTTTATCCAAATAGTATCATGTTTAAATTATTTAAAAAATTAAGGTTATAGTATAAATAATAAAAATATAAATGATAAGAATAATAATATGAACATATAATGTAATTTTTTTTTGGGTAAGAATAAGATGAAAGTAGTGACTATTTAATCAAATCTTCACCCCGCCCACTGAATATAGCAAGGTACGTGTCATATAATGGGAACAGACCAAACTCACTGATAGCTCTACCAAGAACGCATATATGGAGAAAAGCTGATGAACTTCAAAAGAGTCGGTGAGGTTAGTGGCAACCATTTGGGGTATCGCATTCAAAGCTGCAAGTTCTTAATTATGGTCCCTCAAGGCCTTCTTATGGTCCAGGCATTGCTTTGCAAATAAGAAGGAAAATGACATTTGTCGGGGTCAACTGAGGAAATTAAGCTCTGTTGTCATTATATGGGTTTGGGTTCATATAGATGGATGCAGCCATTATCAAGAGGATGAAAGGTCAATGATAACTTTTTGAAACTTTTCTAATATTCATACCAAGCAGCACCGCACAATGACACGTCCTCCATTAGTAGTGGATTGCAATGTCAGTGTAGTGTTCTTACTTTTTACCAAGCACCACCCATTCCTCATTCTTGTGTTGCTCTGCTTTTGGAATGTTATTATCTTCCCAACTTTTTCCGCTATATTAATAATTCCTTGCATGCTTGCCATCTGAAATGTTAATTATGACCATCTTCATCTATAGCTAAAAGTGTATGGCATTGATCGGGAGTCTATAAACGACTCTTGGAGGTTCTAGACGTCACTGTCCGCTAGCTTGCTGTAGACTCCAAATATAATAGATTCTCCGACAACGTAACAATCTAAAATCATTAATTTAATTTAATAATCCCGGTCGTGTGATCAATAACCAATTATTCTCTTCTCTAAATGTTTTGATTCTATTTCTACTTTCTTTTTCCTTTTTTTGGTTCTACGTAGTTCAGATCAATGCTTTGAGAAAACATAAACAAAATTTAGTTGGTTGACGATCCGAGATTAAGAAATATGAATGCCATAATATATATGTTTCCTTATCAGGAAGCTCCATTATTGTAAAATGTATGTGATTGATTGATTTATCAGAATTCCATAATATATATGTTTTTTTACATGGATATATATCTTACAAAGGTTTAAATATATTCTAATATTAAAGACTTTCTTTTTATATAACAACTAAAAGTTATTAAAAAGTATATATAATTAATTGATGTTTTTATCTGAGTTGACAGAACTTAATATTTAAAAATCAATGCACTAGCTCCTTATTTTTCTTTTTAATGATACGAGTTTGACTTTCAGTACATCTTGAATGTTCAAAAAGCAAATGATGATATCTCTTTAACTCCATCTTGATTAGAATATATATATATAAATAAAACAAACCATACGGAACCTCCACACGCATGGGCATGGCCACGACTACCTTTAAGAATTAGCCAAAAAAGAAAAAAGAAAAGAAAAACATACGTTTTTGTAAAGATTAATAGGAATGTGAAAGAGAGAAATGTACGTTTGATGTTAGCCAGCCCTAAAAATCATTCGCTTACGTGCTCGTTTGTTGTTGCATTTTGCAGCATATCCTTGAGGAAGTGTTTTCGCTTTCTAAGGTTTCATTTTCATCTGATTAAGACATGGAACAGGGTTCTTAATTAACTCCCAAAAGGAAAATATAATTAGGGGCTGGGGCCGGCCTTCACAAACTTGGCAACTTGTGATCGGCAATAGATTAACCCCATGGTTTTTCTTTTTAGTTTTTGAGTCCTTTGGGCGGCGTTTAGGCTAGCTCGTGTGCATAACGATACTTATAAGCTGAAGGTTTCAAGGAAGATGACAAAGTTTATGCACTTTTTTGACTGAATTTGAAGGGTTCTAAATCCACGTAAATTATTCATTTGTCAGGTTTAAGAGGGCCGAACTTTTACCGAGTAATCTTGCTTTCCACCCTTTAATTTTAATTTCAACGCCGGACGCACTAATTTGATTCCGCCACATCTGATCATGACATTTAATTAGGAAGCTGCAAAAAAGAATTATTATTTCATCTTGATAACAGATAATAAGATAATTTTATACTTAATTTTTAAATCATTGAATCATACTCATCCATTTTGGTGATTAACCGTTCCGGATTTTTCCAAGCACCATGACTTGTTAAAAGCGTTTCTGATGTTGTAGTATTAACAAAACTCCAATGAAAACGCCTAGTATATAGTTTTCTTCTTGGTTTAGTTCTGTTTCTTTGTTTTTCCTCTAAGCTTAATTTGTTCACCGAGTATTAGGTACTACTTAACTCCTTTAACAACTTAATTATAATAATTGAGGGTGGGGGGGCCACATGCAACCTAGCTAGTTACATTGATATTGGATACCATCAGGTACCTTGTTTGAACTAAAAATTTTCTATAAGAGGTTGAATATATGTTTTTAAAGAAACTCTTTTGAGTATGTAAGAAATTGTCTTTGTTGAATAATAACAGTACCTTCCAGAGTTGAGGCAGTATATTCTATACAAATTTGTTTCATAAAACAAATTAAAGGATCGATCTAATTTGAACCAATAATATTAATGGTGATTATTTTAAACTTTGCAATTTTGTGGTGTATATTTATTAATTTAGGATCTAAACTTAAACAGCATGTCTGCTTGTAAGGCCCCAAAATATATTCTGTCAGGTGTATATTTTTGAACCTGCGTGTGCCTATGCTATTTAAAGTTTCATAATAAGAGTGTTTAATTTAGCTGTCCATCTTTTACTATAACAGTGAAAAAAATAAAAGTCTTTCAATCTCTCTCTTCCGTGTAAATTGTGGTTGATGAATGTGTCTTGCAGTCCCTTTGCGTTGTCTGCGGTCACTAGTTTTTGTTCGGAAGCTTCATTGTGCTCGAGTCTGGAAGTGAAAAGAAAGTGCGACCTTGTTCACCAAGAAAAGAAAGTAAAAAAAGAAGGATCTGCGTGGCGTGAAGGAAGTGGGCTAGCATACGAATGCGTTGAATATGTCTCCATCTTCTTACGTTTTGGTAATGGAAAACCCATTAAGATTACTGAACATTATTGGGAATTCTGTAGTTAAAAGTTCCACCGTACTTTTAAGATGAATATGACATTGAATGCATTTCTCCGGTAATTTCTGATTTCTATTTTGCAAGATACAGTTATCATCTTTGTGGGTGGCTAAAGTTTTTTCATCCGAATCCATTATAATTTACAAGAATAATTGCAGATCTTTTGTCTGTAAATTTATGTCATTATCTTATCTAACATTAATTTAATTATTACAATATAAATGCTCCTAAAACAATATTCTCAGATATTGAGATTATTAATTATAATTAGTACTAATTTTGTACGCCAGATTGTGACCCATATATCTTTAGTTGCTTTAATTTTCCTCTTTCCTCTGATTCTTCGGCATTTCGTTAAAATCCATGTGAAGACAACATTATACAAAATTATATATTTCTTTGGGATGCTTTGTTCTTTTCCGTGTTCTGTACTTTGTTTATGTCAATTGCTTATTGTTCCTTCCTATCGTTTTTGAAGAATTACTAATGGCCTTGCATGGTAGCATTTAGACAATTAGATTCAAATCTTATACCTGAAGCCTTTTAGAATATAAGACAGAATTTTCTGCCACAGGTTCGAATTTAGTATTACTATTGTTACCTTGCCAATCTTCTTATTTCCTTGTCCTTGCTTCTTAATAAGTTCTTCAAAAAATAAACTTTGTCAGAGTTCTGTCTACCCGAGAAATCTAACTGTGCGTGCCATCCAGCGAATTTGTGGGGAAATTTGGGTGCCTGTAAATGAACGAGAACGGGATTGATTGCCTTCTAAATGGGGATTTTAATTCTGAGTTTTTTTATCATTCTTGTCAATATTTTGATATCAAACAGGCTTGGAATATGGGAACTTGTGGTCAGCCACATGCCATGGCTGGAGAAGCAGAACAGCCACAATACATGGTCCCTGACAAATTATCGAGCACCATTATGAGCCGTTTTGAATCACCCGCTTCTGCCTTTTATGCAACAGAACGCTGCATGGGGTTTCTGCAACATGATTCCAAAGTTAATAATCCCCCCTTGAGCTCTCCGTTTCCTAAGATTACCGTTTTTGAACTACCTCTGTATCAATCTCCCAGGGAAAACCCTTTCTTGGATTCAGCACACCAATCTGACCCCAACGTCGAATTGTCAAATACCTTGCAAGCAATGGTGAATTCTCAGTTGAATAAAAATCAATACTGTAGATCTCCAGAAAATTCCAATAAAATACAATCTGGGAATTTTCCAATTGAACAACAGACGTTGTTCATTGATGATGCTGCTGCTGCCTCAGTTGGGAGGAACTCATTAATTGCTAGTAAAGGAAATCAGGATCATACAGTAAGTACTTTTGCCAACCCCTTTTTTCCATCGCTTGTAGATTCGATTATCTTATATTTACTGCATCCTTCTGCAGGTAGGTTGTGGCGCATATAACTTACCAGTTGCACAGCTGAACCTCTCTTCTCAGCCAGAGAAGCTGTCTCCAACAATTTCATCAGCAAGTGAGTCAACTACTTCTAATGGCACAGTAATATCTAGTAAAACACGTATAAGATGGACACAGGATCTTCACGAGAAGTTTGTTGAGTGTGTGAATCGCCTTGGTGGTGCTGACAGTAAGTAACTTGTTAATTTCATTCATATGAAGAAATAAAAAATAGCTGTTAAACATCTGATATTCCTTGACTGTAGAGGCAACACCAAAAGCTATATTAAAGCAGATGGGCTCAGATGGATTGACCATCTACCATGTAAAGAGTCATTTACAGGTCTTCCACTTTCTTCATTTCTTCATCATGATTGGAATCTTCTTTCCAGATATCCTAACAAACAGAGTTTTTAACCCACCTGTCTTGCAGAAATATAGAATGGCAAAATACATGCCAAACCCGGCTCGAGGTAAATCCTTAGAATTAGCATAATTGCGGTGTCGTTTCTGTTCTGTGTCAAGTACATTTCTTGGTGTTTGAATTTTCAAGCATTAGTGAAATTACTAGCTAATACTCGTGTGCGTGAAGTTGCGTTGAAAATTTCTCTTGGTATATGACTCGCTGTTCTCTTACTGTTTGACCTTTCTCCCCGGAAAGTCCATATTGTTCTTATTCTTCTACAAATTAGCGGATTCTCGGACCTTACTGCATCTAAAAAGAAATGATTCCTGATGCAGGGAAATCTGACAAAGGAGCCTTCATAGAGGATGTGATTCATATTGACGTAAAAACGTAATTCTTCTTCTTTTGCCTCGACCACTGTTATAATTTTATAATTCCAGCACTTCCATTAAGTCGCATGGTTGTTTTCATATTGGCATCAGTTGCTGTTGACCTATAACATACCGAATTCACTGCCGTTGAATTGCAGTGGCTTCCAAATTAGAGAGGCACTTCAGCTACAGCTTGATGTTCAGAGGCGTCTTCACGAACAGTTAGAGGTAGATGCTCGTTATCCTTATCTCTTAACTATGAGACTTCGACTTTTATAAAACCAGCCGAAAAAGCCTTTTGCGGTTGAATTTCACATTTACCTTAAAAATGGCAGCGGCCAACTTGGATGGAAGAAAGTTAAAGTACAACAGGATCTGATCTGTAAAACAAAAAGTAAAGGAGAGAGAGGAGATAGGCAAGGAATTTAACATGTTTGGGTCTTGAGAGAGAGATGGCGCAGAGGTTTTCCCTATGGAAGAACTATCAAAGTGTAGTCTTCTCACATGCTCAAACTCTAACCCCAACACAAAAAATCTCCCTTTTACAAGCAAAACAGGATTATATTTAACTCTGTACCATCCCTGTCCATTTGCAGTTTAGGCTTCTTATAATTCAAGTAATTCTCAATCCCTAGCTTGCAATTTTCTTCGAATTTAACTTGCAGGTAGTAATCTGAAAATGTACTACAATGCGCAGAAAACCATAGATATGAATTAGGGTAGTTGGATTACAATTAACAATTATACTGTTTTCTGACATTGAGAATTTCAACTAATTTACTTTCGGTCTGCAGATTCAGAGAAAATTACAGCTCCAAATTGAAGAACAGGGAAAGCATTTGAAGATGATGTTTGAACAGCAGAAGACAACTAACAGGTTCATGAGTACTCAGAATTTGGGCAGTAAAGCTAATGATGATACATCTGTTAGTGTTGAATAGGTTGAGTTTTCAATTTCTGAAGGTTCTGGAAATTCCTTCTTCCCTTCCAAGATCAGTTAGCCTCCATGTATGAGCAATTACAATGTCCCATCAGAGGCTAAAAACCACACCGAACAATTTTGCCATGGAAGAAAAGATTGATGTTACTCCTGCAAGAGCAAACTTGGCGATTTAATACATAAGATTAGCGTGCTCCCCTATTATACACCCTAAAGCCAGAATCATTGCACTACGCTTTCATGCTACTTTAAAAAATTGTAATTTTCGTAGAGGCGTTTTGTATCCGTTTCAGTGCAGCGCTTGTTTTGCATTTGCTTCTCTTACTACATGCCGTCAACGTAACTCTGTTATTATTATTGATTTAATAATAATAATAATAATATTAATAGGACATTTGGTTGACTGGCCGAGGCTAAAGGAATAGACCTCCTCGAAAGACCCGAATCTTTCTGCCTAGTCTTTATTCAATGCTGGCATGAAGGTCGTCTTTCTTTGCCATTTCGTTTTTTAGAGGTAGTGCAGGATAAATATAGCCGTCAAGATTAATTACATTATATATTTTTGTCTTGTACGTGACAACACTTTCTCGTTGTTTCTGTGCGTTGTGTGTACGTATGGTTTTTTAAATAATTGGTCAATGAATTCAGACATTTTCGGAGACATATGGACAAGAAAAATGGACGTGTCAATGCTAGGAAATGCAGACCAAAGCTTTTCTCAAATGATTGGATAAGTTGGCAGAATCTGGAATGTAAATTGAGAATTAATATTATCGCGGCAAGGGGAATATTTAGAGTCTCTGTAAATTTTCACATTAACATGGGTTGGTTAGTTTATGAAATTATCTGTTTATGTGATTTGGGAATATTTCCCAATTATAATGATAACTCTCATCGCTCATATAAACTGGCCTTCCAAATCCAATGTCAAAATCCTAAGCGACCGATGGCGCCCAACCACCGATGATCAAATGATAATTAGTAGCATATACAGCCTAAACTTACGCAGGCCCAATATAATTACAACTTTGTTCTGTGGATTTGATTGGTATTCCCTTTATCTCTCTCTCTCTCTGTTTTTTCTTTTCTTGGGTGAATGGAAGGGGCTCAAGGAGTCTAAAACACAGAAAAGCTAAAGCCCTACAAAGCGAGGCAGCATGTCATCCATAACCATAAAGCGAAAGCACTAGCATGATATATAGTTAAGCGATTTTAATTTGTCTGAAAATATTATGATATTTCAAGAATTATTGTATCGTAAGTTGTGAAGAAAAACATGGTGAAATGATGTCTGAAATTGTGTTTGGTAAAATTGTAATATAAATATATTGTCGATCAGTCAGTTAGCTACATTTTGCAAGAAGAGAGTTTCGGGATTTTTCTTCAGATAAATTGATTTAAAGCTCATACAGACAGTGGGCGACATGCATGCCTGATTGCCGACAACTACATTCTTTTTTTCCTAGCTTCATTGTAACGAAACACTCGTGGAGTTATCTTCCTCTGATTTTTCCCCCGCTTTCGTGTCTTATCTTGTTCACGTCTTATAATGGCTTTGCACTCACATTGTCCAATTATTGTTACCATGGTGTCGACATTTCTCTGCCATTGTCCCCATTATTTAACAATTCTTTTTCCTTTCAGCATGCAAATACGCCATTTAAAGATGGGTTTTGCTAAATTCGAATTCCAGAATCTTCGAAGACGACTTGACTGTGTGACTCGAGTGAAATAACATTCTTAACAACAAATTGCAGCACAGATTGTTTTGTTTATGTCATTCACCTTGAAATCCTCCCACGCGCGTTAAGTACATTCACAAATTATATAGGGATAATTAACGTAGGAAATAAAAAATATTCATTTCTTTGTAATAAATAGTCCAATTGCAGTGACACCACTATTCATTCGTCGTATTGGACCAAGTTATAATTCTAAATCCCAATATTATTCCTTTATTTTCCTTGGGTGCTGTGTGTTTTGAAAAAATATTTCATTTACATTTTTTTTGGCATAAATTAATGAAAAGGATTAGCAGAAATTTATTAAAATAATATGTCAATGAATGAAATATTTATTTTAATAAATTTTTATTAATTTATGATACATTTAATTTATACATCATATGTATCTAAAAATTTATAATTTTTGTCATGTGACTGATTAATGAATGGAAGAGGTGAATCCAAACAACTAATGTATGAAATATTAATTATATTATCTTCACTGTTTAATTGATTCTTCTATCTCCACCGTTTATTTTTGAATTTTTAAAAACAATAAAGGAGGAGGTGTCATTGGTTTCTCCTCGGTGGGGAATATATAATTAGCCACGTTTTTTTTTTTGGGTTTACAGAAAGTTATAATTGTATCTAGACGTCAATGTCTTTTCATACATTAAAAATTGTGCCTTACCTTCATATTTTTTTTGTTTGTTTATCTCTACCAAACGTTTCTTAAAGTACAATTATTTTAAAAAGATTAATTAAGAGTTAATTAATTATACAAATAAGTAATTTAAGTTTAAACATTTCAATCATTCTCGTTAAAGGGAGAAAAAAGAGAGAGAGAAAATACTTGAACTGATGCGGGCTGTCTATGGCTTTTACTAATATGAGCTTGGCAATTGGAACATAATTGAACATTATATAAAGGAGAGCTATATTTTGCAAATTTAGAGTATAACAGAAGGAGGCATCAGTATCATCCTTCCGAGATGTACAGCAATCCATGGGAATCGCTCATAGGAAGTTGCAGTCCAGCCAACGTGAGAGGAGTAGAACAGCCATGTTTTGAGTCCATTGAATCACCCTTCAACATCGTTGCTCCTCTTCAAACATCAGCTGACTTCCGCGCAACCAAAAGCTGGATGAGCTTTCACCACCACGACCCTCAGATTGACATTCCTACTTCTTGTTTTGAGCTTCCAAACACAATAGATTCACCATTTCCATTTAGTCAATCTACTGAGGATAACTTCACCGTTAACACTAATCAAGATCCACCAACCTCCCAATTCACTAGCTCCTTGCTGTCACTTGTTGAATCTTTCTTGTGTGACAGTGAAGATAATTTTTCTTCTTTAGAGAAATATAGTGAATTCCCTTCTAATTATTCAGAAAAATGTAGTGATTTTCCCGGTGACAAGGTACCATTGTATCAGCACTTTCCACAAGAAAACAAGTCGCTGGCTAGTTATGATGCTGCCGCAGAAGAGAAGACCATTCAGAGAAATAAGGTTCTCATTTCTTCTAGCAGAAGTTTCTAGTTCCGTTTCAAATATCAGGTTTCCCTTCGTCTTTCCAAAAGAAAGAAAAAAGACATTTTTTGTTAATCGCCTTGTATAATTAAAAAGGAAAATTATGATTCGTTTTGAACTTATTGATCTGCAAGTTTCAATCTTTGCCTTCTAAACTCAGCCAGAGAAGCAGTTTTCGCGATCACGACCTTGGCTCCCTCCTTCTGCTAGCAACTCTGTTCCTTGGACACCTGCTCCAACACGTAAAAGAAGAATAAGATGGACCAAAGATCTTCATGAGCAATTTATTAGCATTGTTAATCGCCTTGGTGGTCCTGAAAGTAAGTTCAGTTACAGCATGAAAAAATAGTAAACGCTTATTGCCCAGTTCTTATTTTGTTCGTTGGCTCATTGTAGAGGCAAAGCCTAGGACTATACTAAAGATGATGAATTCGGATGGGCTGACTGCTTCTCAAGTTAAAAGCCATTTGCAGGTAATCAAAACTCTTTCCATTTAAGCAATTGGTATGTAGTTCTGAAGCTTCGTTGTACCTAGCTATCTAGTCCTTTGCTACTAATTGGCTCTTTATTATTTATATTCACTTGCCTTGCAGAATTATCGGTCTACAATATGCATACAGAAAGCTTTGCAGGGTAAACTCCTTCTGTTCAATTAGTAAAATATTACAGCATAACTAAATATTAGACCTTGTTCAGGTTATAACTAAGCACCGTAAGTGCATATTCAATGAAATCAACCATTTTTTTTTTTTTTGGGTCATGAAGCACATTGGAAAATGAGTCAAGGGAGTTACATGAGTTTCCAAAGTTGGCCAGATCTATTTGTTTTCTGGATAGTATATATTCACTCTCTTGGGCTTTTCTTTCAAACCCAGATGATTTGATCTGAACTCAAACCAATACCATATAATTAAGAGTAGACATATTACTTTAATGACTGAACTATACATACATACATACATACATACATACATACATACATATATATATACATATATGTATATATAAATATATGTATGTATGTATATATATATTTCTCAATATTATGGGTAAATTGTAACTCAGTTACCTCTTGGTATTTCAGACAGACCTGGGAAAGGAAATAGATCAGATGGGGTCGCTGAGCTTCGATTCGAAATGTAAACATCGATTGAACTATGGCAACCTGCAATTGTGTGGATGATCCTTCTTTTTATTAATTTTATTTTCTATTCTGAGGAAAATTTTAGTGCAATTAATTCTATCCATATATGCCTATAAGTTCTGAATCATAATTGTGACAGCCACACGTACTTGGCTGATCTTCTTACTTCCTGGCAGCCCTGAGGAACTTGAGGGAACAGTAAGGCAACTGCAACTTGAGGTCCAAAGGAGTCTTGATGAACAACGAGAGGTACTGTAATTTCGGCCATCTTTGTTTTACTTCAATTATGGAGTTCATAAAAATTCCAGCAATTTCGAACAAATTTTTACGTAACCATTACTGTTCTTTTTCTTTCCTTTTTGTCTTGATGCACAGATGCAACGACATTTGCGCATGCTAATTGAACAGAGTGAGCAGATCAACCTGATGTTACCCAAAGCAAAGAAGCAAACTGGAAATGCGAGTCCCTGAAAGATGGGTCAGTTATGTTAAAGGGAAAAAAGACTCCAATTATCCCAGCCCTGTTATGTGTCGTGGCTTGGGCAACATTTACTATTTCCCCTATCCTTTCAAAGAACACGGTTTTAAGAAATCAATCATGTAAAAGTAGGAGAGGGTTCAATTGTAGTTGTGTTTCAAATTAGTGTAAGAATGTCTATTCTGCTAGAAGGGTCATTGATCCAGTGGTATCTATGGTAGTTGTGTTTCAAATTAGAGTAAGAATGTCTATTCTGCTAGAAGGGTCATTGATCCATTGGTATCTATGGTAGTTGTTCAATGTGTAAGTAATTAAGTATGTCTAGCCAAACCTGTACAAAGCCACCCTATGACTAAGTGACTTTTTCAAGAGACGCGTTATTGACTGGTTAACTGAACCGGTTGCATGAAAAAGCTTGGTAGGAAGTGGGAACCACTAATTAGTACAATAGTATTTACAACCGCGTTACTTGGGTTAACACGTGATCTGTCGATAAACTTTAGTAAAGACTACGTAGTGCTCGTTTGGATTGGCGGCAGGAGCATCCAAAATCACGTTGAAACGTGATTTTGGGTGTTCTGCCGCCAATCCAAACAGACCTGTATATGTTTTGTGACTATGAATCGTGGCACTAGACTCTCTTTTTTTGTTTTTTTTTTGGGGGGGTCCTTTTTTGAATTTTCTATCTCTCGTATTAAAATGACAGCCGGGCAGGCGAACAGTTTGAATTTACAAACGGATGGAGTACTTCTGGGTCTATTTTTTGAATCACTGGAGAAAGTAGTTTGAATTAACTCTTACTTAACAGAAACCTTGCAGTTGGGATTCAGGGCTCCAATCTCTAATTTTACTTTAATTGAATTGAGTATATTGTGCTATTTTAGTCCTACAATTAGTTTCTGATGACCTCGAACGCATTCACAGATTTGACCTTTAAATTGTTAAAGCAGGAATTTTTGGGACCATAATGTAGTGAATTACATACACACTTACTTGATCAAGTACTTCCTAGATTAACATACTGTTGGCATCATTATCTGGAGAATATTTTCAAAGTTTCCCCTTTTTGCCCCATTTTTTACGAATCAGCAAATTCTGATGAATATCACATTTGGCCCTTTTTAAAATCTCCACCCTTCTTATTGGCTAACGGAGTGATCAGTCTAGGCAACTGCCCGTCAGTAATCAGATCAGAAAGGAACAATGTTTTAATAATCACAGATGCGTAGCTACGTCCCTCTCGACCTTCTCATTCCTTTACTCTGATAATATCATCATGGAAGAAAAAGATTTATTATTCATTTGATAATATCTGTAACAATTTTTTTTTTTTTTGCATTCTTACAAAATTATTTAATATTTGCCATCTTGTCCTTATGAGTTTGATATAATTGTATGATGTCACGTTTTCATTAAATCTCTTCCAAAATTAATAGCTTGGCAGATGCCTCATCTGTAATGTCTCTAGGTTCTCCCCCCCCCCCCCCGCCCCAACCCTTTTATTTTGTGCCGAGTATACTGTTCTTAATCCTTGAGGTAGGTCGACATGCTTCCCATCCTGTGTTTTCCGACAAAGTAATACTTAAGTCTGATTCCATTACTTGTGGCTGTTCCTCTACCATCAATTTCGAGAAAAAAAAAATTAGTGTGAACCAAAAACATTGATTTCCAAATGATCTAGTTGATCGCATTTGCTACTGATCCAAGTATAATTTATCATCATGATTTAAATTGATAATTTTTGTTTTAGTATAATAAGAAGCAAATATACACTTGTTACATAAAAAATATATATTATTATCAGATCTTGGCTGCACGAAGTAGAGAAGTTGTTGCACCTTAGCTTTGTTTTGGTTAGGACTCAGGATCCCAAGTCCCTATTTGCTTGCATGCATGGCTTTATAGCTACTACTTAAATTATAACTCACTGCTCATTGTTGTTTGCATTGTAGATTAGGAGCTTCCACACCCTTTTTTTTTTTTTTGGGGATATCTTTTTTATAGCTTGGATGCTTGAAGAATCATAATATTCAAACACTGAAGCTATTGAACATTGTTCCTTTGTTGCAGGGGAGGAATATTGTTGTAAAATACGCTGATTCCCACAAAGGTAAAACATGCCAACCACCATTTCCTGCTGGAGTGGTTCCAATGGCAGCCTTACCAATGGCTTCTGGACATGTACAGTCCGGAAAGGCACATATAAGTGCCGCTACTGTTGGCTACACTTACCCCCCTAACGGTGGCATCGTACCCTGCATCTTCCTTTCCAAAGCCCTCCCACTGCACCTACTCCTTATCCAACCAAAGGACAAGTTTATTGTCCTCCAGCTTCTGCGAAGGTGATGTCGATTTTCCTCTTCTTACTTTCTCGTTGAGTTCTTATTAGCCACTAGCACCAGATAAATTATCGTCACGAGATACGTGCGTCGGTGCAGCGGAGCATCTGGAATGGTTGCAAGACAGTAGACATTGTCCATAAAAGGAGTGCGTTAGGAAATTATAGCCAAATATAAAAAATAAAAAATAAATCACAAGTCATCATTCAATAATTTTTTACTGATTTTTCTGAAATATCTTTGGAGACGTTTATGAAGTTAAAAGTTATTTTTAAATTCTTAAGTTTCGATTCCTAGAACAGTAGGAGGGTTTTATTTTATTTTATTTTTAGAGAGTGTTTGATACATGATAACATTTTTCATTTTTAAGAATCATCGAAACATGTTTTCTGAAAATGATGATTATTAAAAATGTATAAAATACGTTTGGTTGGTTTTAAATATTTATCTGGTAATCTTTTATTATTATGTTTAGTTATAATAGAATTTTCTTAAAAATTGTAGTACTTTTCTAAAAGTGTCCTTACTTATATTAAGATGAGAGAGAGAAAGTAAATACAGAAATGATAGAAAAAGTGATAAAAAAATTATGAGAAAAAAAAAGAGAAAAAGACATGAGAGAAAAAATATGGGTGAGAGAGAGATGTATAAAAAAAATAAAAAAAAATGACAAAATAAAAGATATTATTATCTTTTTATATTTAAAAAAAAATTCTCATAACATGAAAAATTTAAATTTTCACTCTTCTACGTAGAAAATTTTTAGTGAGAATTCTTATAAAAAATTATTCTTAAAAATTCTGAATTCTTATAAATCTTGTTTTAAAATTCAGAAATCAAACATAAAAATTAAATTTTTTTAAATTCAGTTTCTCAAAAATTTTAAAAAAATCTCTCTACCAAACAACCCCTTTGATTGTGTTTGTCATGCTAATTTTCGGTTACGCTTTTTTATTTTTTGGACAGACCGTTTTGGTCACGCAAGAGTGACATGAATTACAGCTGATGGGCTAATTCTAACAGTGTACTCATGGGCTTGTTTGTCTTGGGCGGACGCCGGTCCAAAAAAAAACAAGTCTTGGGCGGACTCAAAAATGGTGGGAAACCCCCTCAATCCTTCATTTCATTTTGGTTGGTGCCCTACTTGACGAACTAGCTGGTCGGGAGGTGCCTCCATCCCCTCCCGCTCCCGGTGAACTTCTGTTTGTCTCATTCAACTAAAGCTTCTTGTTTCCAAGTCACACACAGACGACGCTGTGCCTGATGCATCTCACCCTGCTTGCTGTCTCATGAGGTTCATATAAAAGTCTCATCATCGCAACTGCTCTCCCTCAACAAAACGGTGTTTTTGCTTCTATTAATACACGCTTCAAATCTCTCCAAAGTGGTGATGATCCACCTGCGAAAGCTTAGATTAGCATTCGCTTTCCAACGGACTACTTCCGGTTTTGCTGAGAATCATCTTAGGTTATCAGAAAACCCACTTCGGCCAACTGCGTTTTTCCTCATTGCTCAAAACCCTAAATTTTACAGAACGAAAAGACCACTTCAATCTGCCCATTTTGAAGATCTTGAAGCGACTTTTACTGCTGTCTCTCGCACCACTCGGGAAGCCCGAAAACAAGCCCAAGCTGCATTAATGGAATATCTGCATTCCACTAGAAACTTTCAGTACTTGGATGCAGATAGTATGAGTAGAAACTCGCCTTATTTTCTTGATAAGCTTCTGAAGAAAGTTGAAAAGGAAGACGACATTAGGCGATCACTTTCTCGGTATCTGCGTTACCATCCTATCAATGAATTTGAACCCTTCTTCGAAAGCATAGGTTTGAAACCTTCCGAATATGTGTCTCTTCTTCCAAAAAATATGATTTATTTAAGTGATGATCAACTGTTGCTAGAGAATTATCACACCCTGTGTAACTATGGGATTCCACGTAATAAGATGGGAAAGATTTATAAGGAAGCAACTGAAGTATTTCGCTATGACTATGGAGTTTTACCGTCACAACTTCGAGCTTATGAAAAACTGGGTCTTGGCCAGTCTACTCTTCTAAAAATTATTGCTTCTAGCCCATACCTTTTGATTGGGGATGCTAACCTTGATTTTATCACGGTTATAGAGAAATTGAAGCATTATGTCAATGTGAATGATATTAATGTTGAGGGACATTTGTCGGATCGAACTTCTTATAATTGGGGCCAGATGCTTGAGCTCTTATGCTTGCTTGGCAAGGTTTTCAGTGAGCAACAGTTGGCTGACATAATGAGCCAGAACCCTAATCTTCTTTTTGAGGGGTCAGGAGGTAGGACACTCTCCCTGATAGGCTTCTTGTTCAAATTTGGATTGTCAATGAATGAGATCTCTCTCATATTTTTAAAATTTCCAGAAATTCAAGTTGGCAAATTCCTTTCAAATTTAAGGCACTGCTTTCTGTTCCTAAGTGAAATTGAATTGGAGGCTGCAGAGATTGGGAAGGTTTTCCGCTCTCACTCCTTATTATTGGGTTCATTCACTTTGAAGAAAACAAATAGTTTACTTGCTAACTTGAATGCTGGCAAGAAGCGAATTCGTATCCTTATACAGGATAATCCACTGGAATTGAAGAATTGGGCTCTGGGAAAAAGAGTTCAGCCTTTGCCAAACTCAGAGGAAGAACAAAAGTCCCAGTTGCGGAAGACAGAGTTCTTGTTGAGCCTGGGATATGTAAAGGACTCGATACAAATGAAAGAAGCGTTTAAGGTTTTCAGAGGCAAGGGAGCAGAACTGCAAGAGAGGTTCGATTGTATTGTTAAAGCTGGCTTGGATTGTCGGGATGTCCAGGAAATGATAAAAGTTTCCCCTCAGATTCTTAACCTGACTATAGATGCGATCAACATGAAAATTAACTATCTTGTAAATGAACTAGGATATCCGATATCATCTTTAGTGAGCTTCCCATCTTTTCTTTCCTATAAACCTGAAAGAGTCAAGCTGAGGTTGTCAATGTATAATTGGCTTATAGACCAGGGAACTGCAGATCCGAAGCTTGCTTTGAGCACTATAGTTTCATGCTCAGATAAAGTATTCCTACAGCAGTATGTAAATCATCATCCAAGTGGCCCTCAAGCTTGGCAGGATTTGAAGAATAAAATTTATTCTGAGAATTAATATTAAAAAATTCTTATGACATATACTATCATGGTATAATATAGCATTATGTCGATGGATGAGACCTGATATTATAGTTTCTCTCCTACTCTCACAAGCTATCAAGGATGATTGTCCTGCATGTGTTTTGAAACGCATTACTTCAAGTTGACATGACTAAGACTAGTGGATAAAGTTTACATACTATAAATAGCCGATTGAAGATTAGGTTTGTTGTTTAGAACTTCATAGATTTTCTCTCTTCTTAATGCATTAGTTGGTATCTAGACATCAGAGAGAAATGAATCTGTCAATAGTTTTTCATGGAGAATTTCAGAATGTATAGAGATCATGTTACCAAAGGTAATTGCTACTTGTACCCCTGTTCTTAGAATTCTTCAGTATCAATGTCATTGATGGTGGCTGCTATTAAAAGGCAAACAATGTGGAAAATCTTTTAGTAGGATTCGTCCTAAAATGCTATGGGAATAATTTTTTTTACTCTTTCTTCTTCTGTTTACAATATTGCTAATTTCTGTCATATGTATAAAACATCAGCTATCAACCTTATGGAAGGTTTATGCCATTGGACACCATATATTCTCTTTCCTTATTTGTTTCTATCAAGAGGTACATCATATATAATAGTAGAATGTGTATAGGTCTGATGAATGCCGGGTGGTTTTCTCCCAATTTTATATTAATCAGAGATCATGACGAGTTTGTGACATGAATTCAGCATGGACAAGTAATGAATAATGGTTCTCTTGCTATGGAAATGGGAGTTGGTGTTGCCGTGTTGGTAAACAAACATCAATGTGGGTTTGTTGCTATAGAAGTTATCGCCCTCACGTGTATGTGCTCCATTGCTTAGCTGAAAATGGTTCAACCAATGTACTTTTGGCTTCGATTGCACACTGGACTTGAACAAACTCAATTCTAGAGCTGAAATGATTCAGGGTTTCGACTCTAAACCTCCAAGTTGGTATCCGTTAGGCGGCACGATTTCATTTAGACAATGGCTCGTAGGCCGGAGACCAGCTATTAAGTTACGCGGCCCAAGTATTTCTTAACTCTAAACGAAAAAATTTCAATTTTTTGAAATTTAATTATATATGATTGACGCTGAACCCCATGTGCAAGATGTGTAGAAAAATGTCAAATTGCAATTAAGGTATTTTAATTTTTACTATTAGACAATTATCTACATGACAATTTTGATAATTAAATTGTTCAAAATTTCAATATAATAGCTTAAAATCTAGAAATTGAAAAAAAAAAGGTTAAGATTAATATAAATTGTACTATTATTTCTCTTAATTACGTTTTTTTTTTTCCAAACTAATGTTTACTTTCGAATAATAATCGTTCAGATTGAAAAAGTTTTACCAACAATGGTTTGTCCCATTTTACTGTTTTCTGATAGCTACTTCAGCTATTAATTTATTTTATTAATATAAAGAGTAATATTAATTGTATTATTATTTCTATTAATTACGTTTTAATTTTTTTTCCAAATTAATGTTTATTTTCGAATAATTATTATTTAGATTGAAAAAGTTTTAGATATTGCTGCAGCATTTCTCTCCTTGAGCACTCGATCCCCGTGAAAGAGAAAATTGTTTTCACTTTCTACCATTTTCCTTCTTACTTCCGCTCTAGTTCAGTTCTTTCTCCCTGGCTTCTTCCTTTGGCTATTGCTCTCAAACCTAGTTCGGCTTGACTCAACAAGTCTCAATCTTTTATGTTTGTCTATATCATCGGTTTCTGATCCGGGTCTTCAATATCTCAGACTCAGATCATTTTTTTTTCCATTACTTGATCGACTCTGTTATACCTTAATTGAAGCCGTTCAAAGAAAAGTAACATGTTCTTTTGGGTTTACACAATTTCTGAATTTGTATAATCAGATTTTATATAGTGGGTTGTGTTTGAGGTGCAGAAAGGAGATAGAATATATGAGGCCAACCTCATTTCTCTTGCTTTCACGATTTCTCTCCTGGTAATGTTTTGTATTTCTGATAAATCTTATCATCTGTTTGATTTCTGAGAATGAGCTAGGAAAGTTGTATAAATTCTCAACTATTTTTATTTATAGACCAATTATTGTCCAGGACCAGAGGAAATTACGAAGTCTAATTTTTAAATTGGGCTTGGATTAAGTGACAATTTCATTTTGGGAAATCTAGACCGCACAGACTATAAAGTCGTAAAATACCTCTGTTTATGACTTTTATTGGCAATGAAATTGAGTATCTGTAATTCAGGTTTATCTATACTCCTTGGCTAAATGAAGTGATTATAATTTGTTCTGTTTAAACTGGTTATCAAGTTCATTTGCATGGGTGATGGGATTCAATCCGTTGGTTCGCTTGCTGGTATTCTGATATTTATTTTTCTTGATATATTAGATATCATATCATAGTATAGGTGGACCGATCATTCCTTGGATTGGTTGCTCAGAAATTTAGAGAGACTGAGATGCAAATTCAATGCTTGTGTATGTGGTTTCTAATTAATGACCAGAGAAATCATCCGCTTGATTGATTTCTTTATTTCTATATTTCTTTGTGTGTTCGGTGAGGTGGTCATACATTTTATTCATTAGTTCTGTTAAATTGTGTTTATGTTCTTCGTAGTTATTTGTAAGGCCGAGCCCGAGTGTGTGTACATTATTTGTAGTTGCTCTTGGCTCACATCAAAGTTTCAAACTGATGTGTTCTTTACTTGTTCCTATATCAATAAACTATAGGAGAGATACAATAACTGCATACCACTTGAAATGGTGTGTCTACAATTTTAACTATATTATTCCAAGCCTCGTGGTGTGGTTTATGTTACATCTTTCGTTTCCATTCAGATCTTTGATCTTCACTTGGACGTTTAATGTAAGTACACTTGTTTTACCTCTGCAGATTTCTTTTAAAGCTATTTAGAAGGCTTCATCAACTAGGTCCTTTTGACTATGGGCAGAGGCAGAGGAAAAGGAAAGAAGCAATCTGTAATTGCTAAGCGGGAAGATCCTGGAAGTAAAGAAGAAAAAGTTCCTGCTTACGGAACAAGAGGAAGATCACAACAGCTACTGAAGAATAATGAAATTGAAGAAGTAGAAGCAACTGATAATATAGAAGAAAATGAGGAGAAAATGAAAACTAATGTTTCCAGCAATGATATAAAAACTCAAGTTATCACGGAAAATAAAAGAAAAAGAAAGAGGTCTGCACTGGTTGAAGAAAAGATTGATCAAGTGAAAGAGGAGAATGACATCCGAACAAAGCCAATCCCCAATGATTCAACAAAGTCTGCCGGATTCCGACAAAATGGTAGTAGGCGGAAAAGCAAGCCCCGCCGTGCTGCTGAAGCTTGTGTAGATTGCAAGTGAGATTTTTGGCTGACTGTTAAGTTCTCTATGAATTCCTGGAAAATTGTTATCACAGGACAAGGTTCTCTATATTACATAAGGCTCGTCATAGTTGCTTATTGTTATTATTTTTGCTTTGGTAGCTTTCATAATCTATTTCTTAAAAATGGCTGATATTAATTGGGAGGGTTCGGAAGACTGTGCTTCATATATTCTTTTCCATAGAGTTCTTATCACAAAAAGCCTTTGCAAGTTTGTAGATTTCCTTTTATCATGAGTTGCTTTAGGTTCTTTTGCCTTTCTCTTGCAAAATTTCTGCCTCTATCTGCGTCCAAACTTCACACTTAATGCTGATTGAAATTTGTACTGACTGATAAATGGAAGCCTTTATTTAAGGAATAACTGTTTAAAATAACAGAGAGAGCACAAAGTTGAAATTGCTATTGCACGCACACAATGCTCTGATGATATTGAGCATATATTCTCATACAACAAATTATGAACTGTTGTAGCACTGACATTCAATGAGTTGCTTTACCACAAGATCGGGTATTTTGTCCGTCTAGTTGTTCACCACATTAAAATCTTTCTAATATTGGATAAATAAGTATGACTTTTAATG
The DNA here is from genome assembly GCA_037074535.1 of Gleditsia sinensis. Lineage (NCBI taxonomy): Eukaryota > Viridiplantae > Streptophyta > Magnoliopsida > Fabales > Fabaceae > Gleditsia > Gleditsia sinensis. The sequence continues at coordinate 8,124,900 of CM073473.1, forward strand.
GGAACTAACTTGTCAGCTGCAAAAGATGCAGGTTTCAATTGTTCGTAAAAGCTGTGCAGAATGCAGTGAATGTTATAATAATGGTGTGTACTTTGTGTGAGAATGGAGAAGATTAAATTTTGATACTTAAGAGGCAGCCTTTTCTCGGAGTCTTGAATTTCTATTCACTTGGTGGTATGGTTTTTACCATAAAACTCGAATTCAACAGATACATTACATATGCTATATATTGAAGGTTGGGACGTGAAGAGATGAAAATGGTAACAGGTTACGGAAGGGGAAAGCTTGAAAGCACTGTATTATTTCTCAAGGATTGGAAGCCCAAGAGAGGTTTGTGGGAGGCCCATACAAAGACAGCGGCATCTTGGTGTAAATAGTAAAAAAGAAAAACATAGGGGTGTAAGTCGGACGGATTGAATTGGGTTGAAGCAGTTTTTCAATCCGATCGTACAAATATTCGGGTTGGTCATAACTCATCCGAAACCGACCGATCAAGAGAGTAAGCCAAGGATCATAGGTTATTTCGGATGAGAGACCATACGTGTAGGAATTCGAGTTGAGTGGTTTGGGCGAGATCAAAAGAGTAAAATGATATAATTTGCAGTTCATCCTATCATTTTTTTTAAAAGAGTAAACGGTCGAGTTGGGTTGGTTTTGACGGGTTGAATTTAATCGAAACCAACCTGACCTTTATAACTCAATTTTTTTTTTTTAATCTATTATAACCCATTAAATTTAAACTGCTTATTCGGGTTGGACGGGATGGGCGGATTAAATCAGTTTAAGTCGGGTTGTTTGGTTTACTTCCACCCCTAACAAAACTCCTCTCCTGTTTATCAATTTTCTTTTATTTATAATTGTTTATTATTTTGAAAAAATATTTTTTTATAAAGTTAGAATTTTTTCATATTCAATTGATATAAATGATTATAAATATTATTTAAATTTTGAGTTTTATCTTTTATAATTGTTTTATTGTTTTAATTTTTTTAATAATTATGATATATTATCTTTTAAAACTATAAAAATGTTATAAGTTTTTTTTTTCAAAACACAGAAAATGTCCTTTAGACTTTTTTTATATATTTATTATGTGTTAAAAAATATTTTGTTCATAAAAATAAATATTGACTAAAGTTTAACTCTATAAAATACATATGTTGAAAATTCATAAATAAAAATATATTTTAAAATATAAAAATAAATAATGAAAGATAAAAATATTTTCACTTAATAACGTTAGTTTTCTTTTTCTGAAAAAGACAGCTTCTCGTAGCTCATATTACTATTAATTTTTATAATGTATTTATTTATTCATTCCAGTCCAGTCCAGATCAACACATATCAAAAGTATCGAACGGTTTTTATTTTTTTTAATTTTCTATCGCTTAAATCTTAAACCAACTCGTTACAACAATGTTGCTTAAGTTCCGCGCCACGTAAGCGAACAAGCTTTAAATTGAGGGGTTCACCGTTTTACAGGTTGTGATGTTCACAAATTCTTCCCCCGAATCATAAATTCTGTAACTCAACCACCACAGAAAGTAGGGCATCCCTTTCCCTGTTGCCCCAATTATTGATACCAATTACCAAATTAGTACAAATCCGCCGTGACGCCGTAAAAATTGTGGGAGGGATATTTTATTCATATTTTGATTTCAAGGGCACCGATACCCTTAGCTTCCTTTGGTAAGCTAAATTAATATAATTCAATTTTAGACCATTTTTAGTGTGCATAAGAATTATAAAAATTTATACAGTTATTAAAACGAAAACCTTAATAAATAATTTAATATAAAATTTGAAATAACAAAAAAATTATTTTTATCATTAATTTCTAATATAATATTATACAATAATCTCTATAATTGTCAATTATTTTTTGTTACAAAAATATTTATCATTATTATTGTTATTATCACGGTTAATCTAACAAACAATTAACGAACGAAATGAGAAGCGCTTAAAGTTTGAGTGATAATATGAATTACATTTCGTAAGAAGTTTACTTAGATTGATTTTATTTTATTTTATTTGTGTCCTGCCATTTATTAAACATAACAAATACTATATTTTAAATTAATATCATAGATTCATTTAAATTATATATTAGATAATTATTTATTACAGTAACTAGGATTAACTTTGAAGAATTATTATTATTTAAAGAAGAAAAAAAAAAGATCACTCGCTCAATTGGTCAAGTGATTTTGTAAGAAAATTAACCATGTAAAAAGGTCAGTAATAAAATAAAAATTATTTAAAAGATTTGGAAACGAGGAATATGCATGCAGCATGCGTTGGTTGAGATATTTTCAACCAGTTAATGCAACTAGTGTTTGTTGTAAAGTAACTACGAACTAGAGATGAGTTTGTGTTGTTTCAGACTCTTAATCATAGTTGCATTTGCAGAATGCGAAAAGATTGATTTCAAGTGAAGTGACTAATAATACATAATTACATATCTCTGATTTTTCACAGTGCGATCTTCGGGACATGACATTCCGGCTTTAAGGATGGATTTGCAAGTTATGGAAACTTGTTTTATATAATTTTCTTACAAACTTTTGTACGGTTGATAGGATAGGACGTATTTTTTTTTATAAATATTTATTGGTAATATTTTTTTTAACATTAAAAAATTTATATAGTCTTAAAAATAATTTGTACAAGTATAATTTTTATTATAATTTATTATTTTTAAAGAATCAGTCACAGTGTAGTATGGAATGGGAACAGTTTGAGAAAAGTAACTTTGAAAAATGCAGTAGTATATTTCTATTCTCGGCTCTCTCGTGCGAGTTAATAAAAGCAACAATAATTTTGAAGGAAGTAAAAAATGAATATTGGTGCTGACCGGAATATCATATGACCGGAAGATTGTACGGACAAAAAGATCTCACAGCGTGCCTGCCCAAATGAAAACACGTTCCTTTTTAATTATTATTTTTATCCGAATTCTGTATATCTCTTTCTCGCTGGTGCGACTGAGACAGAAAAAGTTGTTAAAAACGACGGTTAGAGTTGGACCATATTTGCGAGCCCAGCCTGAGATAGCAACAAAGAAGAGTAACTTCGTAAAGCTCCCTCTGTCACTCTCACTCTCACTCTCAGAGGCTCAGAGCACTAAAAGGAAGACCGCGGAAAAAAAAGAAAAAAAAAGAAAAAAAAAAGAACCGAGAAAAGAAAGTACACCCCCATTCCCCATTTCAATCATCTCTCGCCCTTGCGCTTTACCTCCATTATTTTGACAGACGGCGTCTGAGTGTACCATACTGGCATGGCCCAGCGTCAGGTCTCTGCTTTTCCCTACCCTTCCACCACCTATTTTATCTCCTTCCACGTTACTCTCCCACTACCACTCGTTTGAACCCCTCTCTCTCGGAGACTCTCTCTGCTCCTCTACCTCACTGCACTTGCCTAGCTACCGTAATTTTTAAGAGCTCACCGTCACAAATGGGTTCGAGCCCTGTGAGCGATGCGCTAGCTGCTTCTAACTCTTCTAGTGAGTCGCTTAATGGGTTAAAATTCGGTCAGAAAATCTACTTTGAGGATGTGGGTCTCGGAGGTCCGGCTAAATCCAGCGGGGGGGCGTCCTCCTCCTCCTCTGGGGCGACCCCGCCCAAGAAGGGAAGGAGTTGTGCGGTTCAGGGGGCTCATCCTCCCAGGTGTCAGGTAGAGGGCTGCAAAGTAGATCTAAGTGATGCCAAGGCTTATTATTCCAGACATAAAGTCTGTGGCATGCACTCCAAATCACCCAAGGTCATTGTCGCTGGTCTGGAGCAAAGGTTTTGCCAACAGTGCAGCAGGTCGCCTCTGCGTTAGTTCTGTTTTATTTACCCCCCTTTCCTCTTCCATTTCAAGAAACTATTTTTATCGTTTTAGCTATCAAAAATTTCTTTATTATATATAGTCTGTAGGTTCCTGTTTACTATTTATCTGGTTGTAGACAGTTCTTATGCCGTATCTTCTGCTTCACCTTATTTTACCAAACTTTACTTTCACTGGTTCTCTTTTTTTGGGTGTTTGGCATCAATATTTTATTTAATTTCAGTTCAATCGCTGTAGGTTATATGTCCTGTTGTCTCGCTGCGTTTAGAAGTTTGTTTCTGACGTAGAGGTTAGGGTTTAGTAACCTAAGAATTGCGATTTCGAGTGTGAATCAAAGGATTTAATTGGTGGTATGGTAAGAGAATAGAAAGTTGGAGGCAACAGTAGTGGTCTTGGGGTTCGTTGGTGGGGGTTTGGGTGTTGTGAATATTAAAGTAGGATTTCCTATTAATAACATAACCTGTAGGCCAAATACAAGTTGTAAATTACGATCACACCCAAAACAAACTGACACAAGACCAGGACATCTGATGCTCGTTTGTATTGTTTACCTCCTGTTATTGGGACATTGTTGCTTTTATGTGTTTTTCTTGTTTCCCTTTTAATCCTTCACTTTCAATTGTTATGATTGATTGCCCATCTTTTTCCTGTGTCGTGGTTCTAATCTTTTACATTTAAAATAACCTTACTGTGAAAAATGCTGATCAAGTTTTCTATTTATGTTGATTCATTGGTGCCGAAGAATGTTAATACGTAGACTAGGTGAATGCTCAACTGCATATTACTAACAGGCTTGTAAATTTTGGAGGTGGATGGTCTTCCAGTTTGACCAAGATAAACGAATGTGAAGTAAAGAAGCGGTTGAATGCTCTAGTCTTTTTTGTTGGAACTGGGATGCATAAATTGTTGCGTATTGATACTTAGATATTTTGGGAAACGACGGGATAATTATCACTTTTGTCGTAAAGTAAATGTAACTACAATTATGTAACAACTTCATTCTTGGCTTCGTTATGATACCAGTACCTGTGATTTACTGGAAGATGGTTGAAATTTCATTTCCTGTTTAACTCAAAACTACCATGATATCTCTAATTAAGAGTTAGCCAATGGTGACGCCTTGGGGAAGGAGTTCAGTTTATTTGATCTATGGTCTTGATTATTATATATCCTTGGGGGGGCCTTCACCTTGAATTTTAATTTGCAATTGTGAACTTGTGTGAACTCAAACCCATTTTTGGTTTTTTGTTATTGCACAAGTCACCTGTTAGTTATCAATTCCTTCAATTTTGAGTCTGGAAATTCTAACTACGTAGGCATGTGAATATGCTGAAAAAAAATATGGTTAAAGATGTCGCGGTCACAGGCAAAGCTAATATCTTGTTTGATAGCCTTGACCAGGTTTCATCAGCTTACTGAATTTGATCAAGTAAAACGAAGTTGCCGCCGGCGACTTGCTGGCCATAATGAACGTAGGAGGAAGCCCCAAGCTAACTCCTTAATGCCATCTCGCTATGGCCGGCTCTCTTCTCCTAGTTTTGGTTAGTCATTATTAGTATAATATCAATTTCAACTGCCGATATGCTTAATTTATCCATTTGGAAGCGTATTTATATTTTCAGCTTGCGCCACTCTTTGCTTTCACGAAGAACTAAATGTTTTGAAACTTTGCATCGACAGATAACAATGGGAGAGGTGGTAATTTTCTGATGGAAGTTGGTGCATATTCAAAGCTTACTTTGAGGAATCCATATCTAACTACAAGATCATCTGAGCAGCTGGTTCCTGGAAATCCAACCGCAACACTTCCCTGGCAGGGCAACTCGGATACTCAATCTGTCTTCTTCTTGCAAGGTTCGGTTGGTGGGGCAAGCTTCCCCGGTTCTAGAGATTGCACAGAAGAAAGTTTCACAGGAGTCACAGACAGGAGCTGTGCTCTCTCTCTTCTGTCAAATCAAACTTGGCCCCCCAGAAACAGAGCTCCAAGTCTTGATATGAATAACTTTATGAATTTTGATGGGGCACCCATCACACAACTTGCTACATCTTCTCATGGTGGTGCAGCCATGAGTCAACTTTCCAATGTTCCTTGGTGTTTCAAAGGCATCGATGCTGGTAATTGTTCACATGAGGTTGTCCCTGATCTAGGCCTGGGTCAAATTTCACAGCCTATTACCAGTCAACTTCCCGGGGAGGAGCTTGATGTATCACAACAGGGCAGGAGGCATTATATGGATCTAGAGCAGTCAAGGGTCTTTGAATCTTCTCAGCACATGAATTGGTCACTCTAGAGTTATATTCTGTCTGTTTTATATGAACAAGTACGATGTAGGAGAATTAAGCTCAGGTAGATCATCAGCTGTTTTTGGTTTAGCTCCCAAAGTGTAAACTGGTGGTATCTGATGGTGGATATTGCATTTTGTTTTTTGTAAGCATGCCTTTTTTTTTTTCATTATCTGAATTGCTTTCTCTTGGCTGCCATCACTCGTGGTCGCCTCTACAAATTAACTGTTACCTACTGCCCCGATACCAGTTGTACCATTCAGCTGCACTTGGACAGTTAAATGTGCTGGCAATGGCGAGGCCAATATGAGAATGGTATGCGTACATAGGGGAACGATGTAAGTTTCGAATGTATAAGAAGTTCGTTTATAAAATACTCCATACAATTAGAAGTTAGGAATAAAAATGTTGATTACAAATTACCTATAATTTTTATAATTTTAGTAAAATATCGTAAAGCTCGTTCTGGGAGTTGGAAAGTTGGTAGATTTTGCAAATTTTCGGGCAGTAATGTAGAAAGGGGCAGAAAATGAGATGTGACTCCACTGTTGATGGTTGTAGTCTAGGTTCTGGGTCTAGAGCAATGCTTGGCAAGTCCTTAGCTTTTAGCATGTGCTACTCTGGAGCGTCACGCTGTCGAAACGTCCTTCTTGTGCTGTACTGGTTCCACACTATATCCATTTCTTCTGTCTGCTTTTGGATATGTCCAATCCATCAGCTCCTAGGCCCTAGGAATCTCGTCATAATAATTTCTCAATATGTGGTCAATGGTGCACCCCTTCTACTGTTGCAACCAGCTGGTAACAATTTTGATTTTGATTTTTTATTTAATGTTTTATCAAACTCAGTATTTTATTCAATCCAGAGATTCAGAAGCTGCTGTATCGAAAAATACCAATGTACAACAAAATAGAATAATTATCCCAGGAGAATTGGCTTAATCTTCCTACCCATCAATTTGTCATCATCTTTTGATTGGTCCATTGTGTGATGCATTTTAGTTTTTATCGAACGCTAGCTAGTCGGTATTTTCAAGAGATGGATCGGATCTAATATTTCCATGGGTGTTTGCCAAACATAAACGGGTAACTGGGTTAAGTTGTGGTGGTTAAAAATACTTGCCTTTTGAGACTTTTCTATATATAGCCCCAAGTTATAAGACGAAGAACAGGTTCCATTCCATCCGAAGATGGATTCAGCCGTGTTCAAGAAATGTTCCATAAAAACATTGATTTCCCTCTAGCTTATATATCATGAATAGGAATGGAGCCAAGGATACTATCGGCCGTACAAGTTGCAATGCATGGTATTTAGTCCTCTCAAATGCAGTCAGTGATTAAGAAAATTTAAAGATCAATTCTTCATATTCATTCCTTCATTATCCTCTCAATCGAAATTTTAAGTTGCATAGTAACAAGTGACTAGGATAATTTCATTGGTTACAACTTACAACCTGAAACGAAATACCACCTTACAAAATGGGTCTTCATTCTTTTTGTACAAATTGTTTGCACTGAGGGACCGTTTGGTACACAGGAATGGAAATAGAATCTGAGATAGAAAGCAGAATTTCAGTGTTTGGTATGATGGAATAGATGGAATGGAGCATTCCATGGAATGCTCCATTCCATCATATGATAAAAAATAGACTCCTTTCAATAATAGATGGAATCTATGATTCCATCATAAAATAATACTAACTTTAAATTTTTTATATTAAAATAATTTAATTTAATTATTAAAAAAATTAATTTGAATATATTTTATAAAAATTAATTTGTAAAAATTTTAAAAAAAAAAATTATTTTTTTTTAAATTTTTTTATTTAAAAAAATTATTTTATATTAAAATTAATTTAATCATTTTGTTTATCTTATCTTTTTATTCTTTCAATTTCTATTAATCAAATAATAAAATATTATATTATCTAATTCTTTTCATTATATATCAAACAAGGTAATGGCATTCTATTCTCTTTTTCATTCCCTCTTCTTTTCTTCTTTTCATTCCATTGAAATTTATTCTAGTGTACCAAACGGGCACTGAGAACTTTATTTTTTCGAGAACAAAACGTGCACTGAGAACTTGACAGTTCGGAAAGCAGCCATAGCATATTGCAGTCTTATTACCCTTCAGTTTGGCAGTCTAGAACGAATTTTTACTTTCCCATTTCAACCAAGGTTTTTGACATCCCACTACCATCTTTCTACTTTCTTATGGACGAGTAGAAGACTTTGGGGGTGCCTGATAGGATTATGCGCAAATCATCCGTACATCTCTTCTGGATCCAAGGCGATTGCCTTCCCTGCATCATAAGAGTTAAATACAGATGGTGGATTCGCAAATTAAAAGGAAATTTTAATCCAAGGCTTTTAAGCTAATTATGTTAATACCTCTGCAGACAGGTAGCAGCACCAATATATTTAATTATAAGAAATTGACTTTACTCGTTGCTTCTTCAAAATATACTATTCAATTTTTAATTCGTTTGAAGGAAACTTGTATGTGTTTGCTATGAGGTTGATAGGTTTACCGGCGCCATTAAGCTATGTATCCGCTTTTTGTAACCACTCTGACAAAGAAGCTTCACTTTCAGTGCCTGCTGCTTGGCAAACATCCTTGCGTGCAAACTCATTCCATACATTCGGCCTTGTGAAAATGTGAAGTGTGGATAACCTTTGAATCAATAATCACAACATACTTTCCTGAGCAGTTGGAATGCGCCACAATCCTTCTTTGTTAAAGACACTCTTACAAAACGACAAAGAAAGGTCACGTCATGGAGGCAGAGAATCCAAAGCCTATAATCAATACGACAAAACGAATCCCATTCTAGGACAGGTCTTCGTCTGGGCTAAAGCTGTCACTGCATCTCTAATTTTTGCAGGCTTGATCCAGTCCACAACTTAAATGCAACCCACGCGAATTATTTCTGGGGAACTTGCGACCTTAAGTTTGTATAGGCATACATTTTTACGTCTTCTTCTCACTAATATCAAGTAAATTTCGAGCATTTTTATAGGAAGTAATTTAAATAGAAACCTTAACTCTAGCTAATCCAACGCCTCAACAATTTTCATTCATCGTTTACCACAAACTTATGGGCACATGTATATGCAGGATAAACACAATAATTATCAACAAACAAGGAAATGGCATTATCCGGTAATTTCTGTTTGTAAAGCCAATACAGGCAGAGCCCCCAGATTACTGAATCGCAGAAGTATTCATAATTCAACCATGCGATTAACCAGTCAGTATCTTTTTTTTTTTTTTGTTAAGTAACCAGCCCGTATCTTTAGCATCGTCTAAGTGTTTCTTCGTCAGAAAATGAGCATGTAAATGTTAATAAGCTCAAAAAGAAAAGACTATCTATTGAGCATCTCATTCTTTAGCCATTTTAGTTAGGCAACATCCAGTTTTAAGAAATCATTGTGATCACCAAGCAAATTTCTTTATGCCCCAGAGCCACTACTCAACAGAGTGTTGATCTCTCCTATTATATTGACAGGTCTTCCGTCAAACATGGATGAGAGTGTACTCTCACACAGTTTCTTCAGCTCCCTTGTTTTTGAAAGAGCTGCATCCTGCAAGTCACACAGCACTTAGTCTGTCTATAGGACAAGAACACAACATTTTGTATGTAAGATTACATTGCCAACATATGAACTAATTCATATGCAGCCAAGATAGTTATGTCTAAGCTAGGTAGCATGAAGAATGAGGATGATGATAAGACAAGGAAAGAGGGGATTTTGACTTCATTTCTAGGGCAGAAAGGTCGAGGGGGGTTATTTATTTTCCTATAATAACTATCTCTACCTCTCATAATAATTTCAATTGAATTATTAGGATAAAGAAGACCGTCTAGTGGGATTAAAATGATGCCCACACTATCCTCTTTCATCCATAATTGTTCCCCCCCACAAGTAAGATTAACTACTCATTTGTTAATTCTTTACAAATTTTACTCCCAGTAAGCAAAATCCAAACAGACAAATGCTTCATCTTGATGTAATTGATTCTGACTTAACCCTCCCCCCAGCGCCGGCCCAATATAAAAGAAATTTAATTTTTAACAATTTTAAAAAGTTCGGAAAAGAAATCAGGAATTCAGCTAAACCTTTCCATCCTCAAAAGCCTTATTTTAATTATTTGATTAGCATTATGAGAAGAAAGAAAGTATATTTGCATAAGACTAATCTTTATTTTTCCATGATGATTACCGTCTAACATAGATGGATATATATTAATATTTTCAATAGGTCAAGGAGTAGAGAAATAATTAAATGAATCCAAGTAATTTTAATTTTTCTCATTAAAGCATTGCTTCAGAATAGAAAGATGGATTCAAGAAAAATCACATTTCCATATCTTAGGTCTCAATAGAATTATCTATGATCTAACTTTTTTTTTATATCAAGCAAACAGACTATACCTTGACATGCATGATGCAATTTAGTTCAGGAAGCTGATTACCATTAACAAATCAGGTCTATTGCTAATATACATTGATAAATTTATTACTATTTACCAAGAGTAATTGTATTATTTCAGACAGGTGTTGGGCTCAGATAATTTTGTCACTAGTTTGCTCTAAAAGCATCAGAGCAAAGAAAAGAAGAGACAAGTAGAGTAGGGTTGTGAAATAAAAAGTTTTGAGATTTTCAATCAGGCTATAATGGATGAAAATTGTTCAAGCGTACAAAAGTAGAACTCACTTGCTTTGGCCAGGATGAAGATAAAGAGTTGTGCAACTCCATACGTTTAGTAGCCAAGTCCTTCAACCCCTCTTTCAACTTCATTTCATGATTCTTCTTTTCCTCCAATGAGTTGACTAGTCTGTCTAGGACTCTGAAATTCAGCCGAATAACACAATCAATTAACACAAAAATTATACACAACAGGAGTGCTAATCAAGAAAAAGAAGATGCACGGTTCTTTCACAATGATACAATAGAAGAGAGAGAAAAAAAGCATTACAAAAAATTGCTGTTAGTATAGTCAAAGTGGCTTAGGGTAACTTCTGTCCTCCAAAATAACCAAAATGTGTACACATAAGCAAACAACAACAACAATTAAGCCTTTTCCCACTAGGTGGGGTCGCTACATAGATCAAACGGCGCCATAGTGGCCTATCACAAAATGTGTACACATAAGCACAGAAAAGAAAAGTTACATATCCTATACATCAATCATTTCGGACGTATAGCGAAAGAGAAGAGAAAAGCAGATATTCACATGCCAGCCTGACCGTTACACACAAAATAAGTTATTGAAGAACTTTGTTCCAGCACTTATCACTATCTTTCAACTTGTAAATAGGTATACTAGATAAAATTTAAATCTAAAATGTACAAAACTGCAAGACATCATCATATCAATTTCCGAAGGTTACATCTATTAATTTTTCTATTAAGAAATCAAATATAACAAAGTTCTGAATAAGCTATAATTTATACAACTATGATTTAAGATAAAATCATATTGTGTGCCTTCTGTTTAAAACATCAACTTAACAAACCTGTGCCTTAAACCATCATCTTCCTGTTAAAATAAATTATTTTATTTCGTAAACTCTAATTTCATACATTAGCTACTCTTTCCAAATGTCAAAATTTATCTCCTATGTCGTTGCCAAAGAACTTCCATGTAAAAATGAGAGAAAATCTGACACAATCAGAATTCAACTCCATGATTTGAACTTCATAACGTAATTGAAGAAGAAAAAGTGAAGCAGTAAAAGGGAATGAATTGCTTTACATTTTCCTATTATAGGTAAGCATCATCTCTCAAAATTAGTTGAATGAAAAGGAAAGGATAAGTTCAAAATAAGCATGACATGTTTGGTCTGAAATATCAAGCACAACCTTTTGGAGTTCAGGATCATAATCAAATCCCTAGTCTTCCTGTTTGTCAGCAATGAAATTGCCAGAGAAACATCAGATTGCATTGTTTCTATGGCATCAGGAGCATACTGCTGTAAAACAAAGGGAGCAACTGCCTGGACTTGATGCTGCAGGGACAAGGTTTCCCCATTCCTCAACTCAGCCAACCGTTGGTTTAAAAAGGCTCTCATCTGAAGGCATAATATCAATACAAAATTTAAAATTTGATATAAACATGCTAAGAAAAATATCAAACTAGTAAGTTCATTTAGCTCCAAAGTACTCTGTAGATGCAAAAAGAGAAAAAGTAACATAGGCTAGAGTTACGTGTATATCAGTCTGTTTAGGATTGCAAGTAAGATTTGAAATTATAGAAGAAAAATCAAGAAGTCAATAACAAAATATCAGTATATATATATAGGATATACCTCATATAGATCATCAAGAATCTTATTTCTGTATTCTGTGTCCAAAAGCTGGCTCCTTTCTTCCTTATCTTCTGTCAGTTGACTTAGGGTATCTGGAACATAAGTCTGATTCTCCAGCACTACATTTGGGGCACTAACATCATCAATCACATCAACTTGGGGAGTTTCAACACTAATATCCCAAGATACATCTGAGTGCAGACCATGTTCTTTCTTTGATGTTCCCGGATCAGATCCCACAGCTTCAGTTGGTGAAGAAGTCTGTATGATGTCACTGGCGTTAATAATCTCGTAAGGACCCAAACCATTTCCATTTTCTTCTGTTTCCTCCACGGTTCCTATGTCCCAATCAATTTGTGAACTCTCCATAGAAATATCCCAGTCAATATCAGGAACAGAAACTTCTGTTTTGCTTCCAGCAATATTTATTTCATTTTCCATTGAGTGAACACTAACAGCACCAAGAATCTCAGAGCCAACAGAAACATTTAGAGATGGGGGATGTTCATGCATGTTCCTCAAGTTCTGAAGAACAGTTCCTGAAGATTTCTGCAATCATAAGTACAATCCAAATTAATTTATGAATGGAACCATGGCAACCCTAAGCTTATCCTTGCAGTTATAGAATATAGGTATAAGACATCTATTATTGAACATGGACCCACTAGACATGCAAGATTTACAATCCCGCCTTACATCTTTTTCAGTGTGAGCATCTCTAACAAAATTGGAATAATATTCAATCGCCTGTGACATTTTGTCATTATTTATAACTTCCAAAATCCTCATAAACGTGCTTGGAAGTGACTTTGCTGTCTCCAGAAGTTCTAATCTGACATTTTTTCCCTGCAAAAGATATAATCACTATCTTCTTATAATAGAAAGTGAAATAATTTAACCATTGCTAAAGGACCTCATGATTGCAACCTCTAATCCAAGCTCCTGACAAGCTTCAGCATATTTAGCAGCTGAGAGAGCTGCACTTCTTTTTATATCAGATTCCTTACGATCTAATTCTGCAAGCTGTTGTTGAAACTTCTGCACCTGTTTTCTCATATAAGGGCTTCATATTTGAAACAAATGCTCAGTTATAAATATCGAACTCAATTAAGAAACCAAATAAAAATCATAAAAAAAAGGATGACTACATGCTCACATTTCATAATTTACATTCTGAAACATAATCTGTGCAGCCTCACCAAGGAAAACATGATCCTTCTCAAAAGAGTGCAAGATTGCCTCCCATGCACCCTACCCAGAGGAAAAATATATAGATATATAGTATGAAAATAATTTGACAAATAATGAGGAGGGGGAGAGAGTGCTAACTTACAGCAGCACCTGATAGCTTGCCAAATATATTCCTGCTTTCTGGAGTAGATTTTAAAAGAATATCATATATATGTTTGGCTTCCAAAAAACCAATCCCTGAAAATAGCATTGCCACTTTGTGATAACTGAATAACTGATACCAAGCTTGTGCAGCAGGCTCTGAAGTTATGGTGTTTTCAATCCCATCTTATGAAGTTAGCTCATCCCCAAGAAAATTTTCTTAACAAAGAATTATATCACTTTGCATCCGCTTTCTTTCTTGTAATGATATCAGTGAAAACATTTTAAAAACAGAAGAAAAAAAAAAGAGCCCACTCAACTCTCCGCATAATAAACACAAAATATCAATATACTACAAATCAAGTGATTCTCATTTATCCCTTGTCTCCACAAAAACTAACCTTCAGGGTCTAGGGTTCGAAAATAGGGATCAGTATCCTTGGGAAGCGATGAGAATTCCTTTGATATGCGCGCTCTTATTGCCGCCAGTCGTTTCCGCCAATCGGCCGGTATCCTCTTCCGATCAACCAACCATTCTTCGGCGATGCCAAAATGGAAATAAGTTAAATTCGATTAAATTAGCAAGCCAAACAAAAACTCAGTCCAGCAATACATACAGTCATCGAGCTATCTTCTTTCTAAGCATCATTCAGAAATCATAATATAGAAAAACAAGACCAAAAAGAACTTCCGAAGACGAAAGAGAGACTATGAGTATGGACTTGAAGAAGAGAATGCGATTTATGGTTACCTCCGAGCCGAGAAAATGTAATGTCAATTGGAAGATTGCGAATATCATCCGGAGTCTGCATTTTCTGGGAAGAGAATGCTTCCAAGTCTGCCCACTGCCTTTCTAATTCCCTGCTCTGTGCCTCTGCGAGTAACGCCTCCCGATCAAAGTCACCAACCTTAACAAACCTGCTTAGAACTGTTTATTACACAAAGATGGAAAAAAGAAAAAAGAAAATAATAATAATTTGACAAATCACTTCGCACACCCTAAGATGGTATTATTAAGGGTTGAATTTTAATGAATAATTTTTTCACATTAATTACATTTAATTGAATGATTTATTGTAATCAATTAGACAAATGTACCTGGTTATCAATAGAATCAACCCAACAAATGGAAAATATATTATATAAATGCATCTTAGTATATAAAATTTTGATTTTTCATTTTATAATAAATTATTTAGTGTTTTTTCCTGTCCTCAAAGTATGTAATTGTTATACTCATGTCAAAATGAAAACACTTTATTATTTATATTAAATCATATTGATATTAGTGTAAATTATTTTTTATAATACTTTTTTTATTTAAAAAATATATAAATTTTTTAAAATTTAAAAAAAAAAGATAAAAATATTTTTATTAATATACTTATTAGATTACTCTATTTTTTATTATAAAAATATATATACAAATTTTCTTCAAAAATAAATATATATTACAATTTAATTTAAATGTTTCAAACATTTTTTATAAAAAAAATAGTAAAATAAAATAGCCCCTACTTAAATTTCTCTAATTCATTGTCCACTATTAATAATTATTTTTTAAAATAATTTAGATTATTAAAATATTAATTTCGTTGACTTAAAGAGTGTGTTAAAAATTGAAAAAAATATGAGAAAGTGATAATTTATTTATTTTTTTTTATAAAAAATGTTTAATATATTTATTTTTTATTTTAAAAATAAATTTATATATATTTTTATAATAAAAAAAAAACTGTGAAAGACATTAACCAATAAAGAAAAAATATTTACTATTACATTTAAATAATATTTGTAAATATTTTTTTAACAAAAAGTAAGTCAGTATAATAATAATATTAATTAAATAATAATAATAATTTTTTATTTTATTTTTTTTATAAAATTGTGTATTTAATTCTTATATACCTAATCATATATTTAATTCTTAGTTTTTTTAAAAAATTAAATTGAGAAAAGAAGAGTTAGTTATAAATATCCCGTTATTAGATCCCATCATTATTTTTAGATTTACATTATTTAAAAATTGATTTTTAAAGGAACCAAAAATTATAAATACTTAACATATTTAAACATTATATAAAAAATAAAATACTATTATTATTGTTTATTTCTCAATTGAAGAATTTGTTCTTATACGGAAGTTTCATTTTATGATGTGAATAAAAATATCACGGTGCATGTTTTAATTTTTAAGTATTAGAATTATTGGGGGGGGGGGGGAAGAAATAGAGAATCTGAATTTGTAACAAAAAATGAAGAGATGCGAGAAGAGCATGCGGCAAACACGTGACTACCGGGGCAAGGCTCAGCAAGAAGCAAAGCCAGTGCGAGTCCAGAAGCGTTTCCGCTCTTCGCGTCACGGAAGCTCGTTCACTTTCTTTCTACTCTCACAGTCACAGGTACTCCTGCAGACCCTTCTCTCTTGATTACCGTACCCACCTCTAATATTTTGTGGTATGGCCGGTTCGGCTGAATTCACCTTTTGAAAATCGTTCCCTAGCATGTTTATGCGTCTTTTTAGGGTTTTCTTTCTGATCTGTATTTGTCTGATGTTGCAGTGGCTGTCGATCTGAATATTTGAATCTTAGATATGTATTTTTTATCATGATTTTGATGCTTTTTAGTTGCCGAAATTTGCTTGTTAATCCAATTGGGCTCCTGTTATCATTCTCTTTTTGCGTTTATAGTTGCTAGTTTCCACTGCGGTTTAAATATTTTTCCGACGATGTTAACTAGCTAATTCCATCATTATTTTCAGAAGGAGATAAATTAAGCATTTTTTTAGTAGATTCGAATTATCACAAAAAAGGAAATTAGGTTAAATGCAGGTATTTTTGTTTGTTTGTAAGAAGTGTATGTTCATAGAGACATAATATATGCTATGAATTTTCAAAATCATTTTGAAAATTTAGGAATGGAGAGTTAATTGTCTGGAAAGTTTCTCCTTTTTTAAGATAGATCCTTATCAAATTGTAGATAGAAGTCAAAGGTGTATTGCAACTGCATTCCTTTTGGGGGGTTCCTGTAATATTGAATTATTGGTTTTTATATTCCTTTGGAAACTTGCACTGTTGCACAGAGAAAGTCATGAAACCTGCAGAGCGAAGGTACTTGGAGGATGAGGATACACCAACAATGAAAACTATTAAGGGTGCAACGACTGGTTTAGTTGCTGGTACTATTTGGGGGACCATAGTTGCCTCCTGGCACGATGTTCCTCGTGTTGAGAGAAATGTTGCTCTTCCGGGGCTGATAAGAACTCTGAAGATGATGGGCAACTATGGGATGACATTTGCTGCAATAGGAGGAGTCTACATAGGCGTGGAACAATTGGTGCAGCACTATAGAATGAAGAGAGATTTTATTAATGGAGCTGTTGGTGGCTTTGTTGCTGGGGCAACTATTCTGGGATACAAAGGTAGCCCGTTTCACTTTTAAATACTTATGCCTAAGTTCTCAACATATTTTAATATTTCAATTTTGAAATCTTGCAGAAGCATCGTACAACTGGGGACTTAAAAATAAAAAATCATATAGGATGGTATTGGAAAAAGAAATTTTTTCCTATTGCTGATTAGAATGAATTTTCCAGCTTGTGCTTGTCATTATATTATCACTTTGCTGTTCATAAGTTTCCTCAAAATATTTATTTTTACTGGATGTCCGCTGCCTATTGGTGTTGCTGTCCATTAAGGAAGCCAATTAATTAGAGTCTTCATTGAGCATCTGTGGCTAGCAGTAGTTGATTTCTGGTAGATGTGTGTGAGTGTATCATTTGGGATCAGTCCTATCACCCATATTCAATACCTCCCTCTGCTCAGGAAGTGGTTATCCTGCTGTTACCAGTCACCAGAAATAAAAGGATAGTTGTATCCTATTCAATTTTTATTGCAAATTCCAGGTTAGGGTAGATGGGATTCAGTAATCCTATCCTGTCCTTGCGCAGCCTGCCAAATGTGGCTCATTGTTTATTTCTCCTTGTCTGGATATGACAATATACTTTGCTTATTGGTGTGGGATAGTACAAAATATATGACTGTTGGCAAATGTCAAACTGGTATGTTGTTGCTCTCACTATGTGTGACAGCTATAACAAGCAGGCATTTTGCACGTACTGAATTTGTTAAAAATCCATTCCTTCTGAAATCACAGAAAACTTGTAGATTTTATGTCAGTTCAACATTTATAATGACGTTCTGTACTAGGTGCTGTCATTTTGTGATTTTTGTATTTGAATGCCTTGTTTTAAGAGATAAGCTGTGTTATATTTATTGAAGAGCTTTCATTCAGTTATACTTGGTTGAAAGCGCATTTTCCTAGTGAAAACATGAAATTATTTTTTTAGGGTACTATGTAATCAGAACTCGTAACCCATGTTATAGCTTATAGAGGCTCACTGTTGATTTAATTCTCTGTAGAATTCAATGTTTTACATGGATATTGCAAATGGATATCATTAATTTATATTTTTGTCTTGCTATATGTTTTAAATAGTAATTTGCTCAAACAAAATATCTGGCTCTTGTTAGTTTTAAGTAGTAATCTGAATGATGGAAGGTTCTAATCTGAAAATTTTAAGACAATCTCAATGGTGGAAGGTTCTGACAAGAAGTCATCATGTTGTTCCTATTTGTGGTTAATAATTATGAAGTGTTCTGTAATCTTTTCATGGGTATAGCCCTTTTATCTCACCTGGAAGTGGGAGGGGGTATCTTTAAACGGTTATTGATTGATAATCTTGTGGATTATTATTTTAATTGGAATTGAACTTTTTTATTACTCAGGTTGTTCTGTCTGATCCTTTTTCTAAATGTTTTACTAGTTTATTGCCATGGCCTTGAAGTTACAAACTTATCCTGGAAAGTTCTGGTTCTTCAGTGTCCCTCTGTGCATGTTTATGGCTATAGTGGAGCATTTGAAGTGTCTGACACTGATTGACTACTTTATATAAGTACCCATGAGTTGCATCTTTTGCTTTTTGGCATGTCAAGACTCAAGAACCCACCTTGGTTTTATTTAAACGTGCGTCTCTATGACAATATTCATCGTTAACTTTTCAGCTTATGATTTATTTCGTATCCTTTTCAATTCGTGATTGCATATCATCTGAAATGAGCATGACTGCTATAAGCTGGCACAAAGCCAATCCTTTTTGTTAAGCAACATTACATTGTTACCTTTCTGGATCTGATGTGGATTACTGAACCAGGACTATCTATGTCACCCTGGACGTGATTGTTCTCATTAGCAAGCGTCATTATCATTTATGTTGATAAAAGTGCTTCTGTTGTAGGAAGGAGCATCTCAACTGCAATTTCTGCTGGAGCGGCATTGGCAGTGACTTCTTCAGTTATTGACATCGGGGGTCAGACAACAAGAATTGACAACGGAAAGGAGTACTATCCTTACACCACCAAGAAAAGATCCAATGTTGATTCATAAGCAATGCGTTCTTATGAAAGAAGACATTTTAAATTGATGTAAGAGACTCAATCACTTTGGAGTTCACTTACTTATCTGTCTTTCCAAATCGCTTTTTTTATTTTTTTTGTAAGCTGCTGGTGCTGAGCTGGTTAATTTCAATAAATGTGGTTTTATTATGTGTCAACCCAATTTACCCAATACTCAGTTCCTTGGGATGAATGCTACTCATTGACCAATGACCACGAAATTGGCGCAGAGCTTAGGGTTATGCTTATAGCTTGATCTTCACTTTGCTGTGAATGAGATCGTGAGGTAAATTGATATTGCACACGATGTGTAGTCTCGTGCATTTATCTCTGACATTTAGGAAATATGAAAGGAGTGGAATACGACCCCCGAGGTAATTTACTCCACAATCCCTTACTTTTTGCATAATGGTAATCATGCGATAAGGGACATTTATAGAAGGAAACATTCTAGATCCGCTACGAATGTAAAGAATCAAGTTAAGCCCCAAGCGTTCTGGACTCGTTTCTCCTTAAATCTTAGTTCTCAATTTTTCTAACGACTTATTATCCTTATTTGGATTAATGGGATTATTATTTTGCAAAAAGCTTTACCCTAATTTTTAAAATCCATGCAATTAAGTATCGTTGAAACAAAACATCCAATTGTAAGTATAATATGTTCGTGGACTAGTAAATATAAAAACATTCAGTTGCAAGTAAAAATGCAGGTTAATGGCTTCACATGTGAATTAGGACAACCAACTAATTTCAACAAAGCTTCGAGAAACAAAAATAACTAATTGCAACAAAACCGCTTCGTCAATAATGAAACCATCCTTGTCAATGTTTATGTTAACACACGCCATTACAACTTCAAAGTTCTAGGTAAGAGAAAATGCAACATGCTGATTGCCTTGTAGCTTCTAGGTTTAGGGGGCGGTAATACACTGTTAACATATATTACATGAAACTTTAATCAATCTGGTCATGGTCAACCTTCCTCCCATGAACTATCAAAAGAAACATAATCATCACCCAACAAGTATATCTCCCCCCCCCCCCCCAAATGAAAAGCCCCAATCTCAAATGGAAAGAATGGAAACCATATTCCTATCGAGTTATTGACTCCGCACCACCAAAAATTTTCGACAAATTGACGAGTACAATTTTCCAACCCAGTTCAACTCGTTACTTGTAAATCAATCGTGTTCATAGTAAATTGACATAGCTAGGAGGAGACGAGAAATTCCCGTGGAGTTGAATTAAATAAAACTACAAAGTTGAAAACAACGCAGTACACTAAATCTGGGCAGGAAGTGAAAATTTTCAGGCCATTTAATTTAGGCTAACAAAATATTACAGTAATTATTTTCACAAACAAAAAAATATTACAATAAGATTAGCAACTGCATTTTGATTCCATTCTGTGCACTGGTAGTGTCACCACATAAATACGTCAGCATTATAATTCACTTCATGCGATCTCAGCAACCTGCAGAGCCAACAGAATTGGCAAGAGGAATTGAAGGAGGTTCAAAAAGAATACCAGAAACATTCGTCCTGTACCAGCAATATCTGTGCCATATCAATGTCTGACAAAGATCAATCACCTTGTAGACAGTAGAGTTGACGAATGTTCCCCGAAGCTGCCATAACAGAAAATGAATTATAAGCATTATCTGTTCTATCTTTTTATTGATGAGATTGATTAGTATCCAGCTTCAGAAACAACTAGAATTTTTTTTATAGAACGTAAACAACTACAAAAAAAATCCATGAACATAGGTAAAGGTTTTCTTAATAGACAGTGCAACAGTGCAAGTGATTATATATCCAAGTACAGGTTATAAAAATCATAAAACGTAAAAGCTTTCTATAATTAAAACTTCAGAGAACTAAGGGATAAAGATTAAGAGTTTAGACTGAGTTCATGTCTAAAGCATAGGCACAAAAATAAAAGTTCAATACTATATCACTACAAAAACTACCTCAGAAACCATCAGCTTAGTACAGAATAGGTCCTAGTTTCAAAGACATTCATCAAACATTGTTTGAATTGGGACACAAGTGTGTTCCTTGTACGTGTGGAAATCAAACACGTTAGGATAAAAGTACATAAAACAGGAATGACCATTACCATATAACCAGTCCTTGAAGTACAAATGAAGTGCAGTTGACAATTCCCGTTTACGACTCTCTTCTAGAGGTGCTTCACGCAAGAGTTGCTTTATCTCGCCTAAGTTTTTTAGCTGAAGATACAATTTTAATCAATTCAATAATTAATTAATAAATAATTCATCGAAATTAAGCTCTTTAAAGTGTTGACCCCAAAAATTTGTTAACCCAACCACTAAAATAATATTCAAGCAGCTCTGTAGACATACATTCCTATGCTGTGATGCCATATAAGCATCTGGTAACGTGAATGGATTGTCTTTAGTAGACCCAGAGTATTCTCCTCCAAGCCAATCTGGAATCTGCACACCAAACAATATTTTTGGGGGTTGGGGGGGGGGGGGGAATAAGTATATGAATAAGAGGGGAAAAAAAAGCCTCTAAAATAGAAGATAAATAATAAATAAAAAAGCATGTTCAAAAATAATAATAAAAAGATACACCTCAACCATTTTTTATCCTCCAAAGATTAAAAAAAAAGTCACCTAAGGATGAGAATACTCAAACTGAAACCGCCTTATCCATTTCTTTTTTTTTCTTTTTTTGCTTTTTGATAGACTACCTATTTCAATATATTTACATCCTCCCTCACCTCCCCTCCACCCCCACCCCCAATAGGAAATCGACATCCATATGATTATAATTGAACCAATAATCTGAAGACAAATTTAGAAATATAGTCACAAAGGAGAAGCCAATGAGTGAACAAATTATCAAAATTCAACCAATGTGACAGTAATAAAAAATAAATAAATAAAAATCTTACACTTGCCCTATAGGTCAGTTTAAAAGAAGTCATACCACAAAATTAGTGAACTGATCAGGGTCCACCCGTATAGCAGACTCGGCTTGAACATCTGAGACACCTGCTGAGTGAGATAATGAATCATGGGGATCAACCATGCCCAATGTCAGAGGTTCATCCCATCTGTTTACTGTGGGCAGGATTCCAACTTCAGTCATGTGCTCCTCCAGCTGGGAGTAAAATGTATTATAGGGTGCCACCTGATAACATTATCACACAGAAACTAATTTTAAACAACAAATCCAATTGAGAAGAGCGAGGATTTTAGATAAAAATACACGTGCATTATCAAAGTTAATACCACTAGAAGAAGCAGAAATGAGGACAGAAAAAGTAGACATTAATAAAGGGCCACAGGAACAAAAAGCCATTTCTGTAATTATGGAAAAGGATGATCAATAAAACTTTTATTAGAGAAATGAACATAAACTCAAATGCTTGCTCTTGCAGATCCCCATATATATGTATATATACACAGACACACACAAAATCTTGAAAAACTTTTATCTCTTTCCTCACTGCAAGCTTAATCAACAATTGTGGAGTTATACTTTTTATCTCCTCATATTTCATCAACCACACCTTCTCACTAATATATAATTAATCGTCTATGTGCCCTAACCTGAAGAAAGAAACAAATGGCAAGTACCAAAAACAATTTGCAGAATCAGAAACTTCAGAAACAGCTTTTGAATGTAAGAGCCAATTTGGAAGGGTAGAGCTTCAAATGGCCAACAACTCCATAAATCATGCAACAGGAAAAGGGAAAGCCCACCTGTAGCTTATGATTATCACCAACAATAAGAGGTTGCTGGTTCACTCCCAGAAAGAAAGCACATTCACGGCAGTTAGCAATACTAATACGTTTTGCTGCTACAATCACATGAACTCGTTCACAGTGTTCAACTCTAACAGCCTGTCAAAGGAAAAAAAATTGAACATCAACTTCATCTGGTCAACAGATGCAGCCACTTTAACACTCAGTAGGCAGAGGGTTATATACCTCCATTCTGAAAGCAAGGATGGGTATTACGTATATCAGTTCTAGTGCAGAAAAGGGGTAACTAAGTATTCTAGTAAGTTCGAAAGAGTCAGTGCTGCATAAAGAAATTTTATTTGAAAAAAGGGGGGAATAAAAAATTCATGTAATAATATCCAATCTCATTCATTGACATATTTTAATTTTTCTGAGATTTTTTTAACAAATTTTATTCTGATGAAACTATACAACAACAAAAAACAGAAAATAGCACGTGACTATGGATTAATTCACATTAAAAAAGCTGCAGTTTATATTAGCTCAAACAGGATTATTACTCGATATATCAAACAGGATTCAAAACCACATATGTGATTAGCAGGCTTGAAAGACTATAACTTGTCAAGAAGGCCCAGAAATACAATCATTAGGAAATATATAACTGTTTTAATATTAAACTTTTGAGTATATAATAATGGCTTTTGCTAGCCAGTGCTCAAAGGGCAATGGTTAAAAAATCATTTAACAAGCTGACTGTAATTAATGCATTGGTTTCATAAATTTAATGATTTAAAAATATACTTGATTATCAAATATTGACTTGAGCATTGGTTTTTTAAGTTGCATTTCGTTTGCTTAGAAAATAGTACCCTTTTTTTGTTGATCTGCCTTATTGAGGACTATAAGACAATTGTCCCTTCAATACAAATGTGCATACATGGTTTTATAATTGTGTGCTCTCAATACAGATCTGGCCAAGGGAAGGCGTATGGTACAAGTTTTGGGATCTACATCGTAAGTCTGAGGTCACCATTAAAAAAAAGAAGGTTGATAACGAGTAACTAAAGCCTCAGAAACTGAATATGCAATCCTAGATTTTTTGTAGTAAATGGAAAAAAATTTGCAAAAACTATGCCTATTCATAGATATCTTCTTGTTAACCAACAGGCAGTGCCCAAACAACTGGAAGGAAAAAAAATTCCACAAACTGTACCCATTCATCAATACCTTCTTGTTAACCAACAGGCAGTGCATGAATAAATTGAATAAAAAAATTGCACAAACTGTGCCATAGAATGGTAGTCACTTTAAGCATCTGTTGGTTAGATTATGATACAGGCACTGAAGATAGTCCAGTTTACATAAGTAAGACAATATCTAATGAGAAAGAGAATGTTCCATTCCCCAACTAAAACTTTATAACTAAAGAATTCTGGGAGGAAGAGTAATGTTCTTATTCCTTCACTTTAGAACAGATTACACGACAGAATATATATAGGAGAAAGAGGAAAAATAAAACAGGGAATCAAGGATTCCACTCCTTGATTTCTGATAGTAACAACTAGACTCCTGAAAAATAGGAAGAATAAATATTTACAGTATCTACATGTTCCTAGCTATTATCTCAGGAGATTTGGAGAATTTAGGAAGCAATAAATTCCTAGCAATCCCGAGATTTTAGGGATTTCAGAATTTCCATAATAACTTGAGAAAATCTTGTTTTCTTGAATTTAACTTGACAGTTGTCATATCAGTATCATCTTCTTTGTATCTCAACTTACCACTCAAAGATGAGAAAACATTGTCCTTTCCCAGACTCCTGTTAGAAAACAAATTCCATAGACGCTCTAGTATATTTGTAGATTCATTATGCTCCTCTTAAAAGCAGAACTCAAGTTACAAGTTATTACCTTGCCAACTGCTCCTAGAACTATTGTAGCATCTGAGCAACCATATACAGTAGCATATCTCAGCGGTGCTAAGATGTAGATGGCAGAATCTTGGCAATTTAGAATCTGCAATGAGCAAACACAATGTTTATAGGATGCCAATATCCAAAATTATCTCATATCTCATTGTACTACTAAGCAGATGTAGAACGATACAAAGTGCTGTGCTTAAGATCTATAGTTTATCAAAGGTCATAAATCTCAAGGTACAAAAAAATATGTGGAAAGATAGGAAAAAAAATTCAGAGAACAAGGTCTAAGAAACTAGCCTTAACAGATGAACCTTTGATGTCAGATGCAAGCTTCACATATGACGATTTAGAAATCCCTTCGATGAAAATTGGGCCTCTAGTACTTGTTGAGACCTTAACAGAGTTAGTGCATGCATCATCCATAGTAACATCATGATCAGAAGCATTAGCTGGCCCATTTTCCTTTGAAGAAACCCGTTCAGAAATGTGTTCCAAAGCAGAAGCAATACTCTGAAGAAGCCAATCATGAACTTGTGCAGCAGGAACAGGAACAGCCGGCATGACAGGATCTGAGTTAGCAAAAAACGGAGATGATTGACTCAAAGAATTTCCTCCACGTCCCTTATCACCAAACTGAATTAGAAACCCAAGGTGCTCAAATCTATCCATAGTCAAAACCTGAAACAATAGGGTCAATAGTAAAACAGTAAAAAAATTAAAGATTAAATTAAAAAAAAAAACTAAAATGAAACTTAGTGTCAAAGTCAACATAAAAAATTCTCAAAATCTCTATACATTTAATCTACCCTTAAACAAACTGCATGATCCTATGATACAATGTTGGTTCAAAGTTCACTACTAGAAATAAATTGAGAAACTACTGCTAGGGCAATATGCCCAATAAAATGTCATACTATATTTTATGATGCAATATGTGATTAAAAGGTAGTATATCTTTTATAACTCCAGCATATCCTTTCATCATTGTAGAAAGGCCAAATGGAAGAATTGACTTTCTTAGCTAGGCCCCTTACATGTCTATTTATAATTAAAAGTTAGTTCAAGGACGTGTAGTACAACTGGTATGAATAGTCATTAACACACTTATTTTAACTTAGCTGTAAACCTCACTCTAATACTTCTAACACTTCCCCCTTAAGCTGAAGATTATACAAACTTCAACTTATTACAAATAAAACCCAATTAAAAACAAAAACTTAGACACCACACTAGAACGTAAACACCATACTGAATCAAGAACATCAGCCACTAGCACCTCTTACAATGTCTTTGGTAGACAAACAGTTCCTAAAATTCTTCAACTTGCTTCCCATGTGTAGTCTCCTCGATATTCTCCCAACTACTTTCCTTGACCACATCCTTTGACATATGACAGCTCCTAGAAGTCTTCAACCTACTTCTCTGAGTAGTCCCCTCAACCTTCTCGCAACTGGTCCCAACAACTTGGGTTGCTCATTAGGAACCCAATCACATAACTCTAGTGTCTTGAAGCTTTCAATACGCTAAGACTCCAAAAACTTCAATAAGAAACAAAACCAAAATATTGCAAAAACTTCAATCACACATCCAAATAAAAATGTAACCAAATTCTCAATAGTAAACCCTGTAGCAAACATAAATAGAACCAAAACTCCACAAGTATTCACATCCACATAGTATTGGTCGAAACAACTCTAGATTCACTCCATAATCAGTAAGGCAAATATGTAATATAATCAAAGAAAGACACCGAATCTATACCAGAGAACAGGAAGGCTGAAACTCGCTCAAAGGAGTGGCTACTCTTGAAAATAACAAACTATTGGAAGGCTACTCTTCTATAAATCCTAGCTCTAATATAGCTAAATGGGATCACTAGCTTGCTTAGCCAAACTTCTTATGCGTCTATAATTAGAAATTAGGCGAATTATATGTGTAGTACAACTAGTATAAGCCCAGCATATTAGTTACTAACATACTTATTTTAACTTATCTGTCAACATTACTTTAATACTTCTAACAATCACGATAACCAATAACAGCCAAACATACATGTATAGCTCGTGTCTCGTGTCTTTCATATATATCAACAGACAATTTCATTGATGACACTGTCAGTCATCTTACTCATTACCCTTTAGACCAAAGCTTACTCAGCAGATAACACTCTCCAGCCTCATTCTTAAAGGCAAGTCACTGACATATCCAGTGTGAGTCTTAAAGATAGAAGCCATTCTAGTATTCTCACATCACCCCAACTTAAATATTGGCATCAATGAAGATCATTCCAACACATTCCCTCTGTATCAAGGGAACTATAAAATAACTTGCAGAAAAATTTTAGAATAACTCCTTCAATAATTAAAACTATGCATAAATAGCTCATTCTCAAAGTGAACACAAGCTATCTAGTAATGTTCTCACCAGATTCATGGCACATTTGTTAGTACAGATTGCTTACAAGAAATTTGACCAAATTATAATAGCTCTTGCATAGGGTTCTTGTTCTTACATGCAACCCCCCCCCCCCTCTCTAATCAATTAGACAAAGCTAGAGAATGAGACACACTAAAGAATCATGTTTAGTAATATGCTGTAAATTTACGCCAGCAACATCTGAAAAATAGAGTTATAAAGTTAATTCAATTTTATGGTTTAAGCAACAGATAAAAACTAACATCATATAAAGGATTAAGTTTAGATACAACAGTCCTGCACAACACGCATACAAATCATGCTAAACTACTTTGCTGGACATTGAAGATCTCCCCTTGGTTTGCATAGGATGGATGGCACCAAAGCAGCACATAAATCACAAGAATGCAGCCTAAAGAATAAAAATGCATAATATAACTAATTTCAATTGGTAATACTAACAAATAATCTAGTGAAGTGAAAATCATCAAACCGTGGACAGCATTGCATGAAACAAATTTACAAACCAGAGATTCTTCGCCTTCTCCCTCCACAGGCTCTGCTAGAAGCGATAGAATGTTAGCCAAGTGCTTTTGCAAATATGATAATTGATGCGCCTCCTCATCAGCCTGTGATGGCATAAACCTCCGACTGTTGCTGCGCACAAGCTGCAAAATAAAAACCAGCATTCATACTTCTAAATATCAACAGAATCACTCCAAATGCATTTGTTATAAGCTTACTAAGGAAATAGCATAGAACTGTAACAAAAATACAAAGTAACATATGTCTGCTATTATATCTTAATCCAAGATTGTGATAGTGATCACGACATATTAATCCAAAATTATAGAAATGAGAACGAGAGGTGGTAATAGACATTTCATTTCAGATTCTAGATTAAACATAAGTTCCATCAACATGGCAAAAAAAAGTCAAAGTTATTACTCTAGTATAATTAAACATCTTAGCATGGCCGCTAAATAACACAGATAAGAAACTATCTGATTGAGTGTGTTTGGAAGAACATTTTAGCGGTCAATTTACTTCCTCGATCTCCAATATACTCGAATTGTCTCGTCGACATTATAAGGATTTAAATAAAAGGAGAATTCACCTGCAAGGGCGAGAGAGCAGACAGGTAGCCATCAAAGGCCGATGTGGAAGGCCAAACATCAGCCACGGCAGCGGAGTCCTTGTGCGTCCTGGGCAGGAGCTTCTTGTAAGATTGAATGTACAAGAACAAAACCAGATCATGGACATCGGCACAGGATGAATTAGTTTCTCCTGGCTTGGCTGTAACCAGAGGTTCGGACTCGGTGTGTAGAACCGAGGAGAGGGTATCGAGAACGAGGCGTGCATGGTCAATGGAGATCTGCAGGGTCTCGGAGATGGCCGCTGAATCGACTCTTTGATTGGGGGATAACTCGAGAAGCTTCTGCTTCAAGGAGATTAGGGTTTGCGTAGGGTCGGAGAATATGAGCTTTGGGATGGGCAGGAGGCCATGCTCGAAGGGCTCGCGCCTTGGATGAATGACAGTGCTTGGGTCTCTTGCTGTAGATGGCAATGAAGAAGATGTAGACGGCTCAATTGAGTCGGTCATGGCTAGAGAAAAAGAGAGAACGAGAGAAAGAGGCGAGAGTTGCAGATCTTTGGGAGATGAATAATGAGAAAGAAGGAAGAGAGAAGCGGGAGCGTTCGAGTGAGACTCGCCCATGGAAGCCTAGTGGCGTGGCAACTTCTGATTTGCCGCGTACCAGTAGAGAATGACTTGTCCTACGTGGAATGGGAGGACATTGTGGTGTAAACTTAAAACTCCAAAGATCAGATGAAAAACTAAGGGTGCGTTTGGTTTGCCTGTTTCCAGTTTTCATTTTCATTGAAAACTGAAAACAGACATGAAAATGCGTTTGTTTACTGTTTTCTGTTTTCATTTTCAAGAAATGTTTCCTGAATTTCTGAAAATTCTGAAAACACCAAAAAGACGTTTTCAGAATTTTCAATTTTGTAGTGCATTGCAATGATGGAATTTTCACAATTATTTTGAATTATATACACAATATTTTACTATTTATATAATTATAAAGTAGTAAAAATGAAAATACAACAATATAACTAAAAAATAGTGAAAATGAAAACACAAACCAAACGTATTTTCAAAAATATGAAAACTAGAAAATGAAAACTATTTTCAGGAAATGAAAACAGAAAATGAAAACAGAAAACGTTTTCGCAAACCAAACGCACCCTAAGTTTTAGTTGCATTGTACTTCCAAAGATTTCTCTTCAACAACAGAGTACATATTATATTGGAGCCAGGGTTACCATTATTCTCATTAGCCGTTGCTGATATCTTTCTTTCAATTTTTGTTTTTGGTTAAAAGCAATAATCAATTAAGAGGTATTCTTATAAAAGAGAAAACAAAATTAAAGAAATCTTTTGTACATTCTACAAAATTCATTTGTACAGATTTAATTCTAATTATTATATAGAAATACTTACAATCCACACAAAAACTTTTCATTGCATTTGGTCTCTTTTACTGTTGCGAAGGGACAAATCCAACTGGGCTAAATACCAATTTGAAGGGTCAACCATCTGCTTTGTAAATGATTTTCCATGAGGCTATTCTTATAGCCAGATCCACTATTTGAACCACCATTTCATTGAAAAAGCCCAAAAAAAAAAAAAACCAGCGTTTGTTCTATTGTGAAAATTTCTTTCAAGAATATTGTAACCCATAAAGGCCATCACTTGTTCAACTTCCTCTCTTTTTGGTTTATTTATAGCTGAAGAGTATTTGATCCAAATGCAGCTTTATTACCAAGATACAAGATTCTGAGATAGAAACAAGCACTGGAATCTTAAAAGAAAAATAATCTAAAATTTATACTTGTTTTTACTATTCCACATTAGCAGGTTGTTCAGTACGGAATACATGGCTAAAAAACTGTAATTGAGTTAGTGTGACGGTACTCTTACAAAAAGGCAAAGAGAAATATTTGCAAAATTATCTCTTAAAATTTTAAAGAAATTATACGATAAACAATAAGCAATGACGAGTGATTGAAGACAACAGTACACCTAAAAAATTGGCACATATGTACAGTAAGAACAAACAACAAACGTATTAAATTGTGCAATCTGGAAAATTAAGTAGGAAAGCAAAAATCACCTTCACGGCGTGGCTTGTATATCTGAAACAATACAAACTCCTTTCTGCTTAAAGTTCGTCGTATAGTGGAAGAAGCTTGGATATAATGGTATGATTTGAATTAGTATAACGACTTTATTTGGCTCGGGATGTTTCACAAAGAACTTTATAACCAGCAACAACAAAACAAAAGGATTTGGTGTAATTAACGAAAGAACAGAAAATTATAGAGCACGAATCAAGAAGGCGGAGAAGAATCCATAAGATGGAAGCTAGTCGCTTTTCAAAACACGGTAAAAACCTGTTAAACGATCAGCGTCGTGCATTTTAAAATAATGCAGTGCAAAGAGCGGGAGAAAAGGGAATTGATGCTCAAAATAGTTGAATACTTTAAGGACATTGCTGGCTTCACAATTTAATGTCAACAGCAAAAACTAGAAAAAGCTTAAAATAAATAAGCTGACAAGAAGCATGACCACTGACTATGACTTGTTTAATCAAGAGACTATCTTTATTGTAAAACAAACACCTCCACCTCGACACAGAAGGTAAAGGAAAAGCCAACCCATTAAAGATGGATGCACAGTTGAAATTAACATTTAATTTGTGTTGGGTTATATTAACACTTAGAGAAAAGAATGCGTGGAAATATAGAGAAAGATACGAGAAAATGGAGCAATCAAAGGGAGCTTTATTTTCAGTATAATAGATACCAGCTGTGCGCGAATCAAATTAATTGTGTAAGTTGATTACAGAGAGTTGAGAGAGATAACATTAAAACCAACTGTGAAAACTACTATTAATCCATGTAAAATTAATAGAGTTATATTCAATGGCAATGCATCAGATAGTATATATCTCTCAATTACAATTCGGTTTGATTTGTAGATAGAAATTCAAATTACTTTCTATCAATTTATTATGTTTAATTAATAAAATTCTGATTCTTAAAAAAATTGATGGAAAGAAAAGGAATAAAATAAAATAAAATTAAAATATATTTTTATTAATTAATTTTTAATTTTTAAAATTAACATAAAAATATAATAAAATAAATTTTCTTTATAATTATATTTAGTTTAAATTTTTATATTATTAATTAATTAATTATTTTATTTATAATATTTTAAAATGTTTTTTGTTAATTAATTTCCAATAATATTATCTCACACAGGTACTGTTTGCATTTAGCTGGAACCGAAGCTAGCTAGCCTCTATTATTACCTTCTATTATATGTCAATGCTTACAGTTTGGAATCTCTGTTAAATGTATAGCTCGTTTTACACTTCACTGCCGACCCTAACTGCCTACGACTACTTTAGACTTAGTTTAACCTAAAATAACTATTTAATAACCCTATTCCCCGGGGACAAAATTAAATACGAGTGGCACTTGAAAGACACAGGAAAGTTAATTAATATTTATTAGAGGCCTAAAATAATTGTCATGCCGAAACCCATAAAATTTAAAGAAATAGTGTGATTATTCGCTTAATTTGTTAACTGTGGCTTTTGGTTGTCGAGTAAATTTTTATGGCAAAACTATGCTTGGCCTTGCCCATAACAAATAAACCATGAAAACAAACAAACAGTAATATGGGGGCCAGATGCTAATCAAAATACTGGTGAAATCCAATCCATTTTAAAATTTACTTTCTTTATATGATTTATATTTGATATCCCACTAGTCATAGAGACTGAAAATCCTAGATATCACCAAAATTTTAATTAAATAATTAAAAGTCATTTACTCCAGAAAACTTTGCCCTTAAGGAGCTGCATATTATTTGCTAGATGCATGTTTTGCGCCTCCAACCAACCCACATTCTTATGAGTCATAACCAAAGTACGGCTCTCCAAACAACTTCACGAGGAAGAGAGAGAGAGAGAGAGAGAGAGAGAGAGATTAAAGTTAAACAATGTTCCAACGTTAGACTTAATTATAAGGACGCGCCAAGCATACTTTGTCACGGTCCAGAGCCTAGTTTTAGTCTCACGGTTGTCCGGTGAACCCAGGCTCATATAAGGAAACGTACAGCTTGGCCCAGTAGTGGGGTTTCCACGTCATTCGGTCATAGATACCCATATTTATTTAAACGACATCATCATCTCGCTTAATTAACCAATAAAGACTTTTCCTACCGAGTTATATAAACATCATCTTAAGATTTGTTAAAATACCATCTATATCTTTTATTAATTCAAAATTTACGCTTAACTTTCTGTTTTAAATTTGACCGGGACACTCCAACGATTTCAATTCAATATATCAATTTTTGTTGTTGTTGGGTATAGTTATGTAAAATAGACCTCGTCTATATATTTTCTGTCAAGATTATCATAAAAATAGTGTCATTTAAGTACTACATTAAATAATTCACAATTAAGAAAACAACAATAGACACGGAATTTTAAAAGTTCGTCAAAATCCAAAAAATATTTTATTAAATATTAGAATTATAAAAGTGTTTTCCTTTACTATTGAGGATTAGTTAGGTTCGATAAATGGCGAATCTTTTAAAAAATTAATCAAGTGACATGGTTTGTGCGACAATCATGAAATTATAAAAAAATTGTTTAGTTCATAACCACTCTCTAGTTTACTGTACTAATTATTATTAATTAATTAATCAAATAAACCAATTCGCAGGAGGAGGAGGAATGCGAGTTTTCGATTCCATGGTTAAACTACAGCATTACTCTTCTTAAATTGTATTAATTAGGATTTAACTCAATTTGATGACCGAAATGTGTCTCTTAGGCTTATTGCTCGAATCAATTTAAAAATAAAAATCTATAACTGTTCGGAAACTCGGCAATAATAAATGGTGGAACAAACTTCCCCTACAGGTTGGTTGCAATATGATTCGAAAGAAGCATAATTGGCGGGTCACAAGGTGGCTTAATTTTTTTTTAATTAATCAATATAGAAATAGTATAATTATAGAACTCGACCAAATTTGCCAGCAGGATCAATAAATATATGGTCCAAAAAAGTGTAAGAATGAAATTCCATTATTGTCCCTCAACTACGCTCTAGCCATTTCAGAAATGAGAATCCAATGACGGAGAGAAGCCTTGATCCTGATAATCTCAAATCAGAAACCAAGCGGCAGTTACACGTGCAATTGCCGACCGTCAAATTTCACACGCGTGACCCGGGTCCACCGCCCCTCCACCACGCTGTACAGCAACAGAGCTCTGGTACAGTGCAAAAAAGCAAAGCAAGGAGCATCCTTGTATATTTTGCATAGATTCATCAGATCCTAGCCCCACAAGGGGGAGAGGGGGGAAAAAAAAGCAGACACACCCAAAAGCAAAATACACACATCTTCCACCTTCAACTGGCTACTCTCTCTATTTCTTCACTTTTCTTGGGGCACTCTTGCCCTCATCTCTTCCATCTCAATCTGGGAATTCCCAGCTTCATTGCTTGAACTTTTACTTTCGGGTTGAGAAAATACCCATTTCCCCAAGGTATATCTCTAATGCCCTTCTTGAATCGTTCAGCATTTTAGTTCTTGGATAAAAAACTGCTTCATTTATCTTTTTGACCCCGCTGATTTTTTTTACCATTGGGATTTCTATGAGAATTTCTCAAGTTTTTTCGTGCACAGCTGTGGTTGGAATTTATTATATATTGTACAGCATCCATGGCTATGAAGTAAGACTTTTTGTGTAATTTATTTTTTTAAAAAAATGAGAAGATTACCATGTACACACACTCTGGGTGCGTAAATGTTTTGGTAATGTTTGTTTACTCTTGTGAGTGGCTTAAAAAATTGCCGAAAGTTTGAGGGATGTGCTTGCTTCTGGAAGGTGTCATTCTTTCATCTGGTGCTGTTTTTTGTCAGCAACCAAACGTACATTCTTGGTTTCTGATTGTTTTTCTGTGCTTATGTAATTAAACTACTGAAGGCTTTGTATTTCTACTGTTATTCGCCTTCCGTTTTTTGTGGCTGCAGGGTAAACAATCGGATCTAAAGGCTTTGAAGGAAGTTCTTGGCTTTCTACGGCGGTGATTAAGGTTACTTACAGTCATTGAACTCCGAACTCTCGTGAAATCAGAGATCTAGGTTTGTCATAGACTGTTTCTGCTTGCTGTTTTCCATAGTCGCCATTTTTAAGTTTCATCTGCTGTTAGCTCGTATATATCTCCTTCTGTTCCTGTATTTTGAAGTTTCCCGAATATTTAGGTTGTTTGGTTTGCTAGCTAGTAACGGTTATTTGACTGTGTTTTCCTGTTTTTTAGGCTTCTCGGAACCGCTGCATTTATTCAACCTTTATTCCTACGACTGTAACATTTAATTATTCTACTCCAGCTTCAATTATTTCGACTTGGGTCTCTCTTCTTCGAACCCACAAGATGCAGAGGCCTTCACCGGAAGAATTTTTGTTGAAGGAGACTAATCCCCACCTTGGTGGGGGAAAGGTCTCTGGTGATAAACTTACGAGCACTTATGATCTTGTTGAGCAAATGCAGTACCTCTATGTAAGGGTTGTCAAGGCTAAAGATTTACCTGCAAAGGATGTAACTGGCAGTTGTGATCCCTATGTTGAAGTAAAGCTTGGAAACTACAAAGGCACCACTCGGCACTTTGAGAAGAAAACTAATCCTGAATGGCAACAGGTTTTTGCTTTCTCAAAAGATCGGATTCAGGCTTCAGTGCTTGAGGTTACTGTGAAAGATAAGGATGTTGTGAAGGACGACTTCATGGGACGGGTCTTGTTTGATTTGAGTGAGATCCCAAAACGGGTTCCACCGGATAGCCCTCTGGCACCACAATGGTATAGATTGGAGGATAGGAAGGGTGATAAGGCAAAGGGAGAGCTAATGCTGGCTGTTTGGATGGGTACACAAGCTGATGAAGCATTTCCTGAAGCATGGCACTCGGATGCTGCAACAGTTAGTGGGAGTGATGCTCTTGCAAACATTAGATCAAAAGTGTACTTATCTCCTAAGCTTTGGTATTTGAGGGTTAATGTAATAGAGGCTCAAGACTTGCAACCAACTGATAAGGGTAGATACCCGGAAGTTTTTGTGAAGGCTATCCTGGGAAATCAGGCTTTGAGGACTAGAGTCTCCCAGAGTAGGAGCATCAATCCAATGTGGAATGAGGATCTGATGTTTGTAGCGGCAGAACCATTTGAGGAGCCCCTGATTTTGAGTGTGGAAGACAGAGTTGCACCTAACAAAGATGAAGTATTGGGGAGGTGTGCAATTCCTTTACAGTATGTGGACAGGAGACTAGACCACAAACCTGTGAACACTAGGTGGTTTAATCTTGAGAAACATATTGTTGTAGAAGGGGAGAAGAAGAAGGAAATTAAGTTTGCAAGCAGGATCCATATGAGGGTCTGTCTAGAAGGTGGTTATCATGTTTTGGATGAATCAACTCACTACAGCAGTGATCTACGCCCAACAGCAAAACAGCTGTGGAGGTCCAGTATTGGAGTTCTTGAATTGGGGATATTGAATGCCCAAGGTTTGATGCCCATGAAAACCAAAGATGGGAGGGGGACAACGGATGCTTATTGTGTTGCAAAATATGGGCAGAAGTGGGTAAGAACAAGGACAATCATTGATAGCTTTACACCCAAGTGGAATGAGCAATATACTTGGGAGGTTTTTGATCCTTGCACTGTCATAACAATCGGAGTATTTGATAACTGTCACTTGCATGGTGGTGATAAGGCTGGAGGGGCAAAAGATTCAAGGATTGGGAAGGTACGGATTCGTCTTTCCACCCTTGAGACTGATCGGGTCTATACACATTCTTATCCACTTCTAGTTCTTCACCCTAATGGAGTGAAGAAGATGGGTGAAATTCACTTGGCTGTGAGGTTCACTTGTTCTTCTTTGCTTAATATGATGCATATGTACTCACATCCATTGTTGCCAAAGATGCATTATATTCACCCATTGACTGTCAGCCAGCTTGACAACTTGAGGCATCAAGCTACTCAGATTGTTTCAATGAGGTTGAGTCGTGCTGAGCCACCATTGAGAAAGGAGGTAGTGGAATATATGCTGGATGTGGGTTCCCACATGTGGAGTATGAGAAGAAGTAAAGCTAACTTCTTCAGGATTATGGGAGTTTTGAGTGGATTAATTGCTGTAGGAAAATGGTTTGATCAGATTTGCAATTGGAGAAATCCCATCACAACGGTTCTGATTCATATATTGTTTATAATATTGGTTATGTACCCAGAACTCATCTTACCTACAATTTTCCTTTACCTTTTCTTGATCGGAGTTTGGTACTATAGATGGAGGCCAAGGCATCCTCCTCACATGGACACTCGACTCTCTCATGCAGACTCTGCACATCCTGATGAACTGGATGAAGAATTTGACACATTCCCAACCTCCCGACCTTCTGACATTGTGAGGATGAGATATGATCGGCTTAGAAGTATTGCTGGGAGGATTCAGACGGTGGTTGGTGACTTGGCTACTCAAGGAGAGAGACTGCAATCTTTGCTCAGCTGGCGAGATCCAAGAGCGACAGCCTTGTTTGTTATTTTTTGTCTGGTTGCTGCCATTGTACTGTATGTCACTCCTTTTCAAATTGTTGCCCTTCTCACTGGATTTTATGTGTTGAGACATCCAAGGTTCCGTCATAAGCTTCCTTCAGTGCCCCTGAATTTCTTCAGGAGGCTGCCTGCAAGAACTGATTGCATGCTGTGAGTGTACCGAGTTTTATCTGCAAGTCATCTGGGATTGGTATCCCAGTCTTGTCATCTAGCATTACAAGTCTGGGAAGGAGCAGAAACAAATGAAGCATATTTTACTTTCATTGTTAAGCACCAGATTTTGGTTTCTGGTTTAATGTAGTAGATTTTGTGGATTTGCAGTTTATTATGTGGTAGGATTTTCTCTTTCAAACTTCGTGGTAGTCCATGTTCATTTGTAATTTTGTAGGTTGTGAGTTGAAATTGACTTCTGCTGAATTACTTTGATGTTTAATTATATGAAGTAATTTTTCGTAATGGAACGTCTGATTTGACCTCGTTCATGGGGATGGAGGTGATTTGTGTTTTTCCTGTTTTACAGTCAATTGAACCTACCAATTATTTGGCGACAATGGTTCTATGTTTTTTTTTTTTGGGACATGGGACAATGGTTCTAAGTTTTATGCTGCCCATGAATGCGTTTTCTTTGAAACAGGGGAACAATCTTTTATTTTTATTTTTATTTTTATTTTTATTTTTATTTTTATTTTTCTGGCAGACATACCAACTACCTTGCATGTTCTGCGTGTTTCTCTCCATTTTGTTATGTTATATTATAAAATGATTCTCTGGAATTTTGTGACAATGATTTGTTAATTTTGTTGAAGTTCAAAGAAGGCATGTGGGGATCGTTGTCCCTCGACAATGACCCGAAAATAAAGTCGCTGTCTTGTCCATTTTATCCTGTGCTTCCTAATTTATATCAAGTTGGGGGACTTGATGTACTAAGACAGATATCACCTCCGTAACACTTGGGTTACTGATCTTTTTTCCCCTGCAATGTTCGCTCCGACTGCGTAAGCATTAAGCATAACATCAACCAAAAAGAAAATGTGAAATTCATTTAGTAATGTTACGAGAGGAAGGCCCCATTGTTTACATTGGTACCTGAAGGGTCCGAATCACCATAGGATGGTACTTGCACTCGCATGTGGCAAAGTTAGCTAGCCCAGTACCCACTCACCGGTGTTCGATTAAAGTGCCATCTATGACGGAGACTGTCCGGTAAGGCACAGCAATTTTTGACTGCTAGGACCAAATATTAAGGGCTGAGGCTGTAAGGTTAATTAAAAAGAATGGGTCATTGGAATTCTATGGGTGATTCTAAGTTCTATGGAAGTGGGGACCTATCTGCTTCTGTCACTGCCACTCTCTTTTTTTTTTTAGCTTTACAGCCTGTATCATACTTTTCTTTCTCAGTTTTCCTGTTTTTTAGTGCTTGCGTTGGGTGTGTGGACAAAATATTGCCCTTCCATCTACTCAGCTTACTGAATAGAGGTAGTAAGAACTAAAAG
Source organism: Gleditsia sinensis (assembly GCA_037074535.1). Lineage (NCBI taxonomy): Eukaryota > Viridiplantae > Streptophyta > Magnoliopsida > Fabales > Fabaceae > Gleditsia > Gleditsia sinensis. The sequence continues at coordinate 8,163,358 of CM073473.1, forward strand.
GATGATAGACTCCTAGGTAAACACCATCTCACTGCATGGGCTGGGCCTGTAAATTTAACTAACCATCATTATTTGAGCGAAACATTTATAGAACAACGAAGAAAGCTGGGTTGCAGTGGACAGGGGTGCCGTGGTGGTTGGTTGCAGCTTGGGTGGAATATTCTCTATCACTTCCTTACCGGTGAAGTTATCAAGATGTTGTTGCTTTACGCAAAAGACGATGAGATCGCTATTATTTTGGTTTATTTTATTTTTTTGGTTGCAAAAGTTGTTTATGGGTGGATTATTTTTTTTGTTAAATTAGCAATATAATAATATTAGTGACAACCACACGGATGGTAATTGGCGACTTTCATTATTATTTATCATTAAAATTCATTTTTAACGGTTGATTTACATAATTTAGGAGGTATAAGTTTAAGAAAAATCACGAATTTAAGAATTTAATTTCTGACATGGTTTTAAGAAAAATAAATCGTTATTTAAGAAGTTATTAGTTATTACCGTTATTGGGGTCCATGGGAAGTGAGTTAAAATCGTTATTTAAAAAAAATAAAAGTGAGTCAAATGAGAAGTTGATGGAACCCAATGGGAATGATGAGTTTCTTCCCTTGGGCCCATAATGAATACAATGAAGTAGTCAATTGAAGGTGAAGTTTCTCATGAAGGTAGATTCGGTTTTGGCTTTCACTTAGAAAGAGCTGGGATTTATTGTCCATCCTCGTCTTTATCAGTAAGTCATTATGGAAATATATGATGCTACATAAAATTTTTTTGCATCTTCTGTTTTTTTTTTTAAGTAAAAGCAAAGTTTATTCTTTATTCTCTCGTACTTTTTTTGCTTTTCTATTAAAGCAGAAACAAATTTCGTGTTTTAACAGAGCATTTTAATATATAAATGATCTATTTTAGATATTTTACTGTTGAATATTTTATTAAAAAAATTTCAAAAAAAATTAATATGGTAGAATATATATAAAAAATTATGCTGAAGAGATGGAAGAACAGGAAAAAAAAAAAAAAAAAAAGGGACCTGTAACACACTAACACCCATTCTATAGGAAGCAATTTCCGACGAAGGGCAGGGGGAGGGAAGGCTCGATACTTTAACCCACTCTAAACAATTTCGCTGTTGTTGTTGGGCCGCTGTTAGAGACCCCACGGAGGATATTTGTTCCATGTAGTTTATCTGTTTTCGTTTCGGCTTCATTTTGAAGGCCCATTCAGTTATTGTCTTCCTATTGGATACAATGGGCTTTACACAGCTACTTCCCAAATGAGTGTCTAGCTCACTATGACCACATCTTGCTCGGGTTTCGAGAACTAGTTCCTCTTTCTTTCTTTTTTATTTTATTTTTATTTTTTATAAATTCCTCACTTTTGCTGAATATTCTTTGTTTTTACTTTTGCGAATGGGGACTCATATGTTGAAGGCAAGGCACCCAGCCCGTCGCTTCGGTTGGACGCTTCATAAATGGCCAACACCGTAGCCAAGTGATTAGCAAACTTGAGATCAGCCAACAGACTCGAGATTTAATACATCAAATGCTTTGGGAAAGGCTCCCCCAACCATACCAACATTTACTATATTTGGAAACTGAAATGGAAGGCTCGAAGACCCCACTTTCCATAATTTATACTTTCTCTTACATTAATATGGAAAATAGGAAACATACGAAATTAAACATGGGGTGGGGGGTTAAAAAGACCTTGGTAATGAGCAACTTTAAATGAAATTGTTGTGTTCCCTTGACAAATCCAAGAGGTATGGGAGGGACTCCCCTGGACTCTAATTAAACACCAATCGAGCCCCCACCTAAGATGAATTATACTAACACACCATTATTGGTAATCTTCACCAAAGTAGGTTTTATATGCTGCCAGAAAGTTTAGGTTTGGGAACTCTTGTTATTTATGGTTCCGCCCTATATCTATCGATGGAGGAAGTTGAGAATACAATGATAACTTCCAAATTTGACACTAAATCATGGCGATCATTGACCACTTTATTGAATTTAACATCAACTATATATTCCCGCAGGCATGGGGAGGTTATGCAGACCATGCCTCTTTGGTTGGCGTTGTTGTTAAATAATTAATGGAATCTTATATAACACTTTCTTTTATATCTAAAAACAACAGGGAAAAATAAATCCAAAAAATTTATTGTTTATGAAGGAATCCAATGAGTATAGAATCTGACTCTGTATACAGGAGTATATCTTGCTCAATATTTAGATATTAATAAATAAAAATATACACAATTTTAATACTAACGAAATTAAAATGAGTATTATTTTTATATATGGGGTGAATACTACAGAACCATACGTGCCTTCCTCCACTCCTTGCAAATAGAACGAACTAAGTAAACGTGCTTAACAATTTTTTTTTTTTCGTTTTTGGTTACTAGCTAGGAGGTTGATGAACTGCGAAAGAAATTAGGGATAAAAATTTATCTATACATGCACATCGAGTTCTTCTCAATTATAAATACTGAGACTAGTACTGTTAACTATTAACTCATGGACAGATGTGCTTAATATTATATGAGTTGCGTAGAGGATCATTATTAAAGTGAGAAACAGTAATATTAATTGATAATGAGAGTCGTGTCCGCGAGTAGCCTAAATTGCCTAATCGAACATAAATTGATGCTAATATATTTCAATACGATCGAGTTGGATACATTGAACTTGATCAGAAGGGTAACATGTCACAATCATAGTAAGTGGAGAATATTGCAGTACCGTAGACCAGAGAGTTAGAGAGTAGATAGTCAAGAAGAAAAAAAGATCAACATATTTACATATACTTTTATAAATGAAACAACCCAATATTCAACATGGTAAACGCTAAGAATCTTATTTCGACAAAGTTTTTAATTTACTTCAATTATTCTTCGTGAACATGTGCATATATATGGTGTGTGTGTGTGTGTGTGTATAGAGCAAGTCGAAGTGCACGATCAAAGTAACATCATCTTTTTTTTTTTTTTTTATCTTTTGGAGGTATATACATGGACAAATGTAATTTAGACTAGTAGTATATATACTCGTAATTTTTGTTAGAGAAATTTATAATCTTTTAATATATTAAAATAAATTTGAATTACTAATAATTTTACATTAAAAATCATATTGAGGATTTTCTCTTATATACGTACGTTTGATATTGCATACTTTTTCTTTACCTAAAGTACGAGCAACCGACTGACTTTTATGCTTTTGTATATTTTCCGTGTTGAAATCGAATAACAATTTGCTGCTTACTTCTTCTTCTTTTTTCCTCATTAGAGTCTAAGATATTTGTTTAATTTTGTTTCAAATTATTTTAAGGTCACACTCTCGTATATATTAACCATCGATCGAGTGAAGTAAATAATGATGAAAATATACAGAGTTCAGCGAATACGATTTTTCTTGAATTGTTAAATACTAAATAAAACACTATATACTCTTCATTCGAGTGCAAAAATTAAACCCGTTCAGAAACTGTAGTTTGCAATAATATAAAGAAAAAAAACGCGATAGTTGAAAAAATAATATATTAAAAAAAAAGAAACAATGTGGATATTCACATATAATAGTCATTGTAGTGGTTAAATTAATGGTACCGGAAATCACACGTGCATGAATATATTAGTATTGTGTTGTCGTAAGGTCAGCAAACATCAGGCTTCGTATACAATTAAGTGATCTCATCCGTTGAGTGGGTGGACTTTCTTTCATTTGGAGCCAAGATTTTTTGCCAAATCTAAGATAAAAGTCGTATACGGAATGCCAGAACAGAAGATGCAGAAACGAAAAAGAAAACTGGTGATGACAAATGGATGGTAGAGCAAATTCATTCCCAAAGATACAGACGGAATACCACGAGAATATCACGGAAGCATTAGCAAGCAACCATTTCTAAACCTACGTGTGAAAGTGGAAATTTTCTTTTCTACGAGCTTGAATATTGGAAAGGAATGCACAGACGGTCAAGCATGTGCACGAAGCCAGCAACCTTAACTTCATTAACATCTTGAAGTCAACTACGCTCACATAGTATATATATATATATATATATATATATATATATATATATATATATATATATATATATATATATATATATATATATATATATATATATGTTGGAAATTGAGAATCATTATTTGATGAAAACTATAATTAGGAATTGGGAAATTAAAATGAAGCATTGTTTAATCGACGGAAATCCAGATGTATGAATTACAGATCAAATTAAAGTTTTGGTTATGGCGTCTTCAATTCGTCATGGTGAGGTTGGCTTGCAGCTCAGATCCCGACTCTTCATCTTTTCGATCACAGACTGCGTCAAAACGATCAGTATGCCATGAATAATATATATTATTATACAATGATTGTTAGTTATTAAGGGAGTATTGGGGTTTACTTCCTTTTCTCCTCTCTCTCTCTTTTTTCTTTACCATTTTTTAAGGGTTAATGAAAACTATCTATCTTTGGCATAAAAATTAAAAAGACCTTTTAAATTATTATTTTTCTTCTCATAACATTTGATAAGTAACCTTTTTTATTTTAATTTTTCAAACATTGGATAATTTATTTTTTTATTATCAAAATTTTTAGATTACATTTATTGAATATATCACAATCGACATAAAAAAATTATTTTTTATATTTTAAAATTATCAAAGAAAAATACTACTTAATTAAAAAGATAAGATTATATATAGAGAATTTTATCTCTTAAGAGATGAAGCTCTCCACTTATAGATTATATTGTGATTTTAAAAAAAAAAATCAATTCAATTTTCATATATTTACCTAATTTAAAATGAGTTTGTTTCCGCTTAAAAAGAAAGGATATAAAATACAAATTTAGGAATGGCGGAATGTTGGGCATTCAAAAATATTTATCACCTTTTTTTTTGGACAAAAAAGAATGTATTAATCACTAAAAATACAAAAATAGCAGGAAAAGTACTGGTGGGCGGTTCTGGTGGGCCCGAAGAAGTAACAACCTTTCCTAGTAGCCGTCAGATCGATCAACCTTTGACGGCCCCACCTGTGCAATATAAATTTACACAGCTTCGGGGTGGCCGGTTCTGTTGACAGCTACTGGAAGTGTTCATACACACACGTACACATGTCAAGAAACACGCCCCAAGTATATATATATAAATATATTCTGAATAAAATTTATCAAATTTTTTGTAACTCAAATAATAAAAAATTAACTTACAAAATCTGGCTCCTTGTCGTATTTTGAAATTGAAACTGTTACTTATTATTGTGATCAGATCAATTGTGGTTCTCCAAAGTATATATAAAATAACAGTTGTTAATTAATATATGAAAGAGAAAACATAAAATTCTAATCATACAAGCTTTGATTATAAAATTATTTAACAAAAGGGGAAAAAATGTATTTATAATAATATAATATACTAATGATTTGACTTGAATGAATGTACAAGTAATTTTATTTTATATTATTAAAAAAGTAAATTTTAATTAATTATGTAATAAATAAAATTATTAAAAACTTATCCATTATCTACAAAGTAATTGTTATATAGTAATTAATCAAAGAATTTATTAATAGTTATTCATTTATTGAAATAAAAAAGATAGATTACGGGACTAAAGATACCAAAGTGGTCCAAATTAAGTTTCCTGAAATTTTAAAGAACACGATTATTTTTGTAAAATATCATAACAAGTGTTAAAAAGTAATTTATTAATAATAATAAAAATGAAGATGATAATTAAAATCATAAAAGATGGATACAGTTCAATCTATAAAAAAAAGCATTAAATATATGTATAATATACAAACAAAAGTAACACGTCTCTTAATTTTTTTTTAAAGTTAAATCTTGTCCCATTATGATTTATTTGTATTGTTGACAATGTGAAGAGATAAATAAATATCTTTAAATATTTAATAAAAATATGAAAATTCTTACTTTAAATAGAAGATAAACTTTCAAAATATAAAGAAAGAAGAACTTTAGAAAGAGAAAAAGGGGGGGGGGGGGAAGATGGGTTGCGCGCCTAACTTATTCTGATGTCTTGGGAGAAAAATGGTAGGTTTTGAAGACACAGTATATAAATAAAACCTACCTAGATCACTTTCTAACTTGGTCGTATTCATGAGAAACCCATCCTGAATATATACGAATGCAAATTAGTCGGAGATAAACTTGTATTTTATAAAATATTATGCTCAAAACGTGCGTTTAAATGCACACTGTGAGATTTGAGATTCATCTCACAAATTAGCGCGAGTTGTCATTAATTAAAGACAAGGAGAATATGCAAGTTTTGAACGGATGAATTTTGTCCGTCAATGCACGTGTTCCTCCAGGGGAAAGTATTGCTTCGATTGGTGTAATGGAGAGCCATACCAATCAAAACACAAGTAATTTAAGACATTTTGAAGGGTTGTGGCTGCAAACTATTCAACAGCACGGTTCACGGTTCAGTTGATACTGTTTTGGGGCAAATAGAAATTCAAAGCACAAGAATTGAAAGTGCTTTTGACTTTTGTGGAGTATGCATATTTTTTTAATAATGGCCAGAATTGACAATTAAATGCTTAAACAATTGATCCTTTTTCGTCAAGAAGGCCTTTCACATACCAAATAATTGCCAGAGTCAATGATATTTAATTCCTTAATCAATTAAACGATTTCCCATTTGCCTGTACTTTTTGGTATAAACTTTATGTATAATTCTCTGGATCCATTATTCTATAATTTGTTGCTTGGAATTACGCCTTCAACGTTATATCACTATACGATCCACGCCATTAGAAACTTGTGTCTTACAATTTTGTTCCCGTACTAATTATAAGTTGCGATCTTCATTCACATCTATTATTTCTTCTAAGTCAAATTTATTATTTAAGTTGGGGAAAATGATAACTAGTAGTATTTTCAACTATCCTCCAAGTAAAGATATAGTTACTTCTGCGCAAGCTAGTGTGTCATATATATATACGACTCTAATTATCGTAAGTTATTCTAGAGTAGTGAAAGCGACATAAGAATATTCAGCTTATAATAAAATTTTAAAATTAAGGAATAGATTTTAATATCTCCTTCCAAATTATTAAGGGTGAATGTTACCGATCTCTATGTTGAAAAGGGATAGAAAGGGAAAATGGTTATTAATTCATTATATGTAAACTAATAACATTGCTTTATTTATTTGAAAGGGTCTTATAAATCATTTTTTTAAAGAGAGAGCACAAAGATTTCTAAAAAGAAAAAAATACATATTACTTTCAATTTGTTTGAAAAAAAATATAGACAGAGAGAAAAAAAAAATGGCCACGAAACTATGAAAACAGAAGTGGGGGAGTGATGATCCAATAGACAAAGCCGCCTGACGGATCTACGTGTACGTTTGCATGAAAATGTTAGTAGTAAAAGTTGAACATAGAGGAAGACTTTTTAGTCATTTCACCCAATAGAATGAGATGGCTAAACAAGTAAGCCACAGAGGTTTTCCATTGCGATTGTCTCTTCCGCTTTAAAAGTGGGTTTTCTAAATAAATAAATAAAGTCAGTTTGTCCTGCTTCTGTGTGTTTTTTCTGGAGAGAGACAAACGGAGAGTTGAGCAGCTAGCGTATCCTCAAAATCCTTAGTTCAGAGAGAAAGAGGGAGAGCTGCAAAAGAAAAAGAAAGTTTTTTCTTTTGTTCCCTTGCATATAATTCAATTCCTCCTCTTTTCTCTCTCCCATGTCCCATCACTCTCCAGCTATTCGATTATAACCGACTCTCCTTTCTCTCCTTGTGGACAAAGCAAATTGATTTTGAATGGAACAAGCAGAGGGAGGTTTCGCCATTAATTAATGGTGGTTTTTAAGAGCTAGTATTGGAGGACAACAAGAAGCAGAGCAAGAGACAAAGCTTTTGGGTTCCTCTGACATGGCTTCGAGGATCAAGAGCACCAACCAAACAACTACTCAAGTGGAATCACTGCCACCACCTCCGCATCATATAGAAGAACATCCAATTTCTTTCGGAACGATGCAATTTTCTCCATCGTGCTCTATGCCCGGAAACTACCTGTCAGTTATCAGAGGAGCCACTCTACTTTCTGCACTAACATTAGAAACCCAATTTTATGGTCGATTTTTATTTGTTTATGTGTTTGTGTCAGCAGAAGCAAGGATTCCGGAGCTCATGATTTGAGTGACCTGGATCAAGCCCTTTTTCTCTACTTGGATGCACAGGCACAGGCAGACCCCTCCAGTACTGTTCAAGACCAAACACGTGAGCTTTCTCGCCCTCTCGTACAATCCAAAATTCTTCTTGCAACCCACTGTTTCAAATTCAGAAAGAGGAATATTTTATTTTTACCTCTTGCTTTTTGTTTCTGTTTGGGTGATTCTACGAGGGACGGGTTGTTTAGGTCACGGGAAAAGCTTTTTCGGCAGATTCACATAAGCACCTTACTGCTTTCTTTGACCGGATCAGAGAATTACTTGGAGCTAAAAGGAGAAAAAATGAAGTCAAGTAGTGGACCAATTCAATTGTCAAAAATTTTAAAAATGAAAAAAAAAATGACTTCCTCTTTATTTGTTTTCGTTTGTTGTGGGAGTCATGATTTCCTTGCAAACTCAACGAACTGTAAGAGGGGACGTACGAATAGGGTATGGGCATTAGGTACCTCTGCCTTGGATGGCAGAGAGCTACAAATTATTCATGAAAATTCAGACTTGCTTTTTCTGCGTCACGGCTCTTTTGCCTTTTCTCTCGTTTGGGTCGTCCTGTAATCATTGTGCCTTTGAAAATAGACCTCTTACAGTTGGAGCTGCCTAACTAGCTTGGATATATGATTGATGTTGCTGAAATTTGTGCATGTTTGCATCTCAGCAGAGAACTCATCATCAGGAATGAGGCCTCCAACTCTCAACATTTTCCCATCTCAGCCTATGCACCTACACCCACCGTCAACCGAGGTATAATGATTCCCTGCTGCTGCTCCAGCTTAATTATCGTATTTAAGTGATATGTTTAGGGGTTGTTGGTATTTGGTATAGGCTAGCACGGATTTAGTTTCTCCGCAAACCAGTGCTTCCAAGGCACCATCGGAGCCATCCGCCAACCTACAAAACCAAGCCACCCCCGCGCCTGCACCAGACAAGACGGTCAAGGTACAGCATATATAATAAACAGGACTCTGATAGAATCGTAGTTTGGTATGCATCTTTGAAACCTGAGATTCTGAGCTCAAGTTTATTATACTAATCACCTACACTGTGCATGATTATATAGCGGCGACAGGGCAATCGCAAGGCTGGTCGTCCATCGTCAAGTTCTGCACAGCAAATACCCAAACACCCAGATTTTAAGGTTACTCTTTGCTTTCTTCTCCTTCCATTTTCTTTTTTATTACCCAATGAATGGTCTAATTGTCATGCATGCACAGACTCTTAGAAGACTTGCCCAGAATAGAGAGGCAGCTAGGAAAAGCAGGCTCAGGAAAAAGGTGGATCGCTGGCAAGATAATTTTTATCTCTCAATTTTTTGTTTCACACATTTTGGTAAAGACTTTTCAAATATCTCTTATTTATGAGCGATGTATCCATTTATTTGTTGTCCCAGGCATATGTTCAGCAGCTAGAGTCAAGCAGGATTAGGCTTAATCAGCTGGAGCAAGAGCTATTTCAAGCTAGAAGTCAAGTAAGGAAGGAACCAACAGTTCCAATTTTTTTTTTTTTGTGGTAAAACCAGGGGAACATTTCTAAAGTTAGGCATCCAGCTGATAAAGTTGCAAGTTGAAACATTGCTAGCACTTACAAGTAATGCTTCATGTATTTTAGGGAACCTTCTTTGGCGGAGGTGCACTTTTGGGAGGAGAGCAAGGCCTTCCTATCGCTATGAACAGCATCAGCTCAGGTCTTTCCTATGGCAAAATAACCTCTCTATGCATACTTTTTCTCCTAACTTGATTTTCACCTCTGAGTTTGTATAACAATTTCAGATGCTGCAGTGTTTGACGCAGAATATGGGAGATGGGTTGAGGATCATCATCGAATAGTGTGCGAGCTAAGAGCTGCAGTTGAAGAGCACCTTCCTGAGAACGAGATTCGGGTGTTGGTTGACAATTGCTTGGCACATTATGACCGAGTGATGATCCTCAAGAGCATAGTGACCAAAACAGACGTATTCCATATCGTGTCTGGCATGTGGAAGACCCCAGCTGAACGTTGCGTCATGTGGATCGGTGGGTTCAGGCCATCTGAACTCATTAAGGTACAACTGTAACCCAACCTCAAAAATGCTATCTTTATCCCACTCACAAGATGACAGACACAAACCTAGAAAAACATGGGACAAGAACTGGCTACTAATTAGGCTTAAAGTTTACCTCCTTTGCTTTCTTTTTCCAAAAATTTCCTCCTATTTTTTTTTTACAGATTATTTGCATGCGTAACGGAGGAGGAATATTTAGTAAGGATAAGATGTTGATATAATTAAATACATGGACTCAGTTTTGTCTGTGCGGTACCGAAGAAAATCTGAGGGTAATAAAATTATTGTCATCAACGAATGACGAAAGATATCATTAAGGTTTCCGTTAATGGGTAGAATTAGGCTTCATTCCCACAAAGCCATACCTCTTGAGTCCAATTTCTGGTTGGAAGCAGAGGTTGAAAAAGTAAAGAGAAAGAAAAGGGGACGGGTGTCGATCTATCACATTGTCTTCTTTCTCCTAATTTCTAACTTTGTACTCTATTTAATCAATAAAAGAGGTCGACGTCTCACAAGCAACAAACTCTGTGTGGTATTGTATGTGTTTTAGATTATTTTGAGTCAAATTCAGGCGCTGACGGAGCAACAAATACTGAGCATATGTGGGTTGCAACAATCTACTCAACAGGCAGAAGATGCTCTGTCGCAATGCCTTGAAGCTCTCAATCAATCTCTCTCAGACTGTATAACATCTGACTATTTGAGTAGTCCTCCCAATATGGCTAACTATATGGGACAGATGGCCATGGCCATAAATAAGCTCTCCAATCTTGAAGGTTTCGTCAGACAGGTATGTTAATTGCATTATATTTCACTTTCACTTTCACTGATAATTTCATTAAATGCCAAAGGTTAATTACTATTCATGGTACACGCCACACGAGGGCAGATGAGTGGTCCCTCCCTAATATAACCCTTGAGCCTCATATGTGGATGATGTCATGGTAGTAAGCGTTTGTCTTGAAGCACACCGCGCACATCTGTGTGCACCCTTCTATCTCCTTATTCTTGAACCACAAACTCACACACACACACACATCTATATATATGCTGAACTGCATTCTGCAAGAGTGATTATTGGAATTCCTTGTAAATATCATCACGCTATCCAGTATATATGGCTCATAAGTAAAACACAAATCTAAGAAAGCAAAGGAAAAGAAAAGAAAAGAAAAGCGGGAACTTGGTTGAGTGCAGGTATAAAAGTTCGGCCCTAAATTCCTATGTTGGTTCACCAACTTTTGATTTATAATTTCAGTGGGCTGTAATGACTGATTTAACAAGGCACTCAAGAATACGTTCCCAGTAGGAAACAGAAACTAGAGGAAGACAACATAAATCATAATTATTATGAGTTTTAAGACAAGTAAGCTTTTATATATAATCTGTAAGCTCATCATTCAGTAATTTGACCAATTTGTAGTATTTGTGCTAGCTAGTACTCTAGTTGCCGGCCATTTTGGAATCAGAAACTTATCTAGTGGTTGAAAATATTTGTCATCATCTTCAATATAATAATCCACTCTTTGAAAACGTTACTACCATTTATTTCTTTTCAATGACACTCAAGTTCCCCCTAAATAAAAATCTTTCACGGTGGAGTTTTTTTTCTTTTTTTCAACTCCACTTTTCCCTATATTTATGATAAAATAATCCAGAAACTGACTAAGGAATGAGCAAAGTCAATGGACAGGTTGCGAGTCCCATTCTAATTTCAAAGTTGGAATAAGAAAACTGTTAAATTAGTTTTCCCTCCAACGGTCCAAGCCCTGAATTTTATCTGTTCATTTGTTTCTAAAGTGGAGCATATAATTAATGTTGCGTGTGATTATAATAATAAATTTTCAACTGAGGCTACGTGCATGAGGTTGATGCTCAATTTTATTTCATTAAATTGTTCCCTGAGAATAATAAAAAGTAGAAAACTTACAGGCAGATAATCTGAGGCAGCACGTCATTCATCGTTTGCATCAGATCCTAACGACACATCAAGCAGCGAGTTGCATGCTTGCCATCGCCGAGTACTTCCATCGTCTGCGAGCCCTGAGTTCTCTCTGGCTGGGACGCCCTCGCCAACGTTAACAGCACCCTCTGCTAGTGCATGCCACATATAGCCAAGTTCTCTTCAATTCTCTTCTCTCTGCTACCACACTCCCTTTTTTTTCATCTAGAGCTGTATGTATATAGACACATAATTAATATTCAATTATATTTTAACTCTCTCTCTCTCTCTTTCATCTTTCTTTATCTTCACCGGAGAATTATGTTAGTTAGGCCATCTTCAGCCGTGAACCAATAAAGTGGTTTTTAAGTGGATCCCACGTCAATTTATTTTAAGAACCGTTGTTTATACAAGCAACAATTCATAAAATTAGTCAAAATTAGTCAAAAGTTACATGTCATGTAAGACTGAGTTCTATTTAAAAACTTAAAATGAGAGTTAAGAACTTTCATTGGAGATGCCTTAGAGACTAAATTCTCCTAATTATTTTGCAGCTATTTTTGACCATGAAAGGAGAAGAAAAGCACATTAAGATCAATAAATTTACCTTTACAGATAAATGGAAAAAAATAAATTAATAAAGAGAAGAAGTTATGTACCTGAATCCTGACCTGGTCATCCCGAGAGTAAAAGACAAAATTGTTTAGCTTTCGTGCAAGAAATCAGAAGCCCATCTCACCTTGAATGCTTGCATGCTTAAAGGCTATTGGTGTTGCCACACGGCCATTAATTAACATATTACAGACTTTGCTTAATTTAGCCCCCAGTTTAGTTTAGTTTTAATTATGATTTTTAAATTTCGATGCTATTATTATTATTATTATTATTATTTTTTCTTTCGTTTTAAATTAGTGGATTTGGCAGTCTGATCTTTCAAGGTTGCCTGCAAAGAATCAATTCTCACAAAAAAAAAAATTATCATACGAACTATATATTAGTATTTTCTCAAGCCATAATTCATATTTGCATTGCAGGTCACACAAATTGGGTGTTCAGCCATAATTATTATATTAATAGTAATTAATTTTTTAAAATTCTTTCGCCAAGGAAGATCATGTTCGTGTTTATTAATTTAAACGTTATTGGGGGCCAAATGCTTAACTCAAAATTAAAAGGGAAAAAAGCTATTGTTTATCGTAATTTGTTAATTGATCACTTGATAGCACCTAATTGGAGTTCAAATTAACTTAATTAACAAATACTACCAAGGGAAATGAATAGATATACAGAAAAGAGAGTAGCTATTAGCGACGAGACTGAAGGCACATTTTCGTCACCCAATAGGAAATGATTTAGCGTGATCGTGAGTGAACTCATTGGCGGGTTGATTTTGTGAGATGGAGCTTTTAATCTTAAACTCTACAATATGGTAAGAGTTAGAATTAACTAGAAACATACCAATTAAGTATCTGAGTCATTTTTGCTTAATCATTGTGGTAGATCACAAGATCTTGAGTTTAATCAATGTTGAATTTAATTGAATTTCATGGCACCTTTTTGTTTGGATCATGGATATGCTTCAACATGAAAAGTCCATTAGAGTTCAGACTTTTATATATATATATATATATATATATAAAGATAAATACAATTAGAGATCTTTACATAAGAGCTTAAAAATCTGGGCCATCGAGAGAAGGTTTCATTTTAAGCCCAGCATTCCACATGTCCCAAAAAGAAAGAAAACATACCCCAACTCTACAAGAGTTTTGACCCCAAAAAACCCACAAGAGATGAAGAGATGTATATTTTAGACATAGAATCAGAAAAAAGAAAAGAAAGGGTTCTTAAGGCTGATTTGTCGTAAGAAAATGCTGCAGCGTGAATCAATTTTTCAAAATTAATTTTCATTTTTATATTTCTAAAAATATGATTAGTTTTATTTTTATTTTATTTCTATTATTATTTAATTATATAATTGTAGGTTTATTATATTTTTATTTAAACAATAAAATACTCTTTATACATATTATAATAAATTCGAAATAATCGTAAACATATTATCCTTACTATTACAGTATTGAATTTAAAAAATATACACAAGACAGCCGTGATTTATATCCTTCATTTTTGGAGGCTCAAAGCGTGGTATCAGCGTGAGACGGCAATCTCTTGAAAAAATTGCAGGGCACACAGGCAGCTTGCTTCGGAACAGGGAGTGCCGAAGCCAGAAAATTCCTAAAACTAAAGCAACTAATTTGAAAGGCGCTGTGTAGAGCGCCACAGCTGCAACTAGGCACAAAATCACGAACAGGCTAGTTGCTCTTTGGTCTCTCCAACTGAGCAGAGCATGGAATCTCTCACCCTGCGTTGCTATGTCTCCCACCACTCTTTGTATTCTTCCTGCTACACTCCTGAGCCTATCGTACCTCATTCTTACCGCGTCCTCGAGCTTAGACGTAGGGAAAGTATCGAACTCTTCATCAAGTTCATCTGGGTGTGCTGCTTCCGCCCATGACACTTTAGTATCCATGTGGGGAGGGTGCCTTGCTCTGAACCGGAAATTCCATATTCCGATGAGAAATATATACAGGAACGTATTGGGAAGGATCAATTCCGGAAAAAAGATTAGTATGCAAAATAGGACATGAACTAGAATTGGGGTCACTGGGTTCTTCCACTGGCAAACCTCATCAAGCGGCCTGTTTATTGATATTACACCTGAAAATACTGACACAACTCGAAAGAAATTAGCCTTGCTTCTTCTTAAACTCCAAATATGAGAGTCCACATCCAGCATATACTCCACAACCTCTTTCCTCAATTGTGGCTCTGCTCTGCTAAGTCTTATTGCTACAATGTCCATTGCCTGGTATCTTAAACTATCTAATTGATTCACTAAATCTTTCAAGATTGAACCAGTGCGAATGGACCCGGCGGTTATCCAAACAACTCTCGAAGATGTTTATCGGTAAGTTTATCCTCCCCACGACTTCATCTCTTGCAGAGGTCAGTTTGTTTTCCACTGTGAGAACCAGCTGTTCTTCAAAAGGCTCTGCTGCTACGAACATAAGATCTTCGTTCCAGAGTGGATTGGGGGTTCTTGTTAGGCATAACTTGGTTTTAAGTACCTGATTTCCAACTTCAGCCTTCACAAAAACTTGGGGTGGCTGGCTTGTATCACGTGGCTCTACATCACGAGCTTCAATCACATTAACTGAGATACCAAAGTTTTGGTGAAACATAAATCTTTGATCGTATAGTATAGATTCCTTCTCCCTGAACTGAAGCAGCATCTGAATGCCAAGCATCGGGAAATGCTTCGTCAGCTTGTGTTCCCATCCAAACTGCAAGCATGACTTCTCCTCTTGCCTTGGCATTCCCCCACCTGTCCTCTAGTTTATACCACTGAGGAGCCAAAGGGATATATGGGAGAACTTTGGTTGGCATATCATACATGTCAAAGACCACCTTGCCAATATAATCATCCCTAGCAACCATATCCTTGTCCCTGACATACGCTTTAACAACTGAAGACTGTATCTTGTCCTTTGTAAATGCAAAAACATGGTTCCACTCAGGGCTGCTCTTCTTCAGCAGGTGTCTTGTTTTCCCCTTGTAGTTTCCGACCTTCACTTCTACATATGGGTCAATAGTTCCTGCGACAGGATTTGCCTGTAGGTCCTTGGCTTTCACAACTCGAACATAGACATAAAACATCTGTTCCACGAGGTCATAAGTGTAGAACTTAAACTTAAAATAAAGGATCAATTACTAACCTCCAGCCATTGCTATTCTTGATATGAATTCTGAAATTGCAAAAAGAATTCTTCTGAATTAGGTAGAGTTTTTTATGATGGTGTATATCTCTGATTTTTGTAACTCTACTAACTTAGGGACTTCTTTACATTTATAGGATTATATTCCAAAGTCTCTTCCCATCAAAGAGACGTTGGATACAATGATATGATGGAAGGAAGAGAATGTGGACCCGTTGCTTTTGACCGTTGCCAACGTTCATGTGAACGTTGGCAACTTTTCATGAAGGTATTACGGGCCACACTTTAACATACATTCTCCCACTTGGGTCTATATATCCTTAAACCTTTTAAGAAACTCAAATGCACGAATCATGACGGTAGGTCCTCTATATGTAAGTATTACCTTCCATGTATTACAATGCACTTGTTTTTCTATAACTTAATGAATAAGCCTTATGCTTCTTCTGAGTCCGCTTAATGTTGATTTTTCTTTAAACATAAATGTATACACAAATATGAGAAAATCAACTGAATTGAACGAATGCTTTATTACAAATGATATATATAAGTCTCATTCTTATTGCATGATCCCTAAAACTTGTGGGTGGCATGCCTTTTGTTAGGGGATCAGCAATCATTAGCTCAGTCTTAATATGTTCAATAGAAATTTTATTTTCCTTGACACGTTCCCGAATGGCTAAGTACTTAATGTCGATATGTTTACTTCGACTTCCGCTTTTGTTATTCTTAACCAGAAAAACTGCAGCTAAGTTATCACAATACATTCTCAATGGCCTAGAAATTGAATCCACAATTCTAAGCCGAGTAATAAAGCCCTTAAGCCATACACCATGTGAAGTTTCTTCAAAACATGATACGAACTCAGCCTCCATGGTAGAAGTAGCAGTCAATGTCTGCTTCGCACTTCTCCAAGATACGACTACCTCAAGATTTTCAGTCCGTTTGTACATCAACATGTAATCTGTAACATCCCCGATTTTTTCCTTTATGTTACTAATTAGAATTTTTGTTCAGAGAGGAGAAAGCATTTTGGACTTCACGAGAGGATTAAATCGTTTTACAATTTTACTCACGTAAAAGAAGATAGTAGGATGGTTAAAATGACATTTATGTAATTTCATTGAAATGACATTTTTGTAATTAATGGAGGATGACATTTATGAAATTAGGGATGGTGGCAAGGGTATTTTGGAGAAAGGGAGGAGGTAGGTAGGGGGTAAGAAGGGAAAGAAAAATATATAATATAATAATAATAAAATAATAATATAAAAAAAAAGATAAGAAGGGGAAGGGGGAGATGACGGAAGGAAAGAGAGAAAGAAAGAAAAGGAGAAAAGAAAGAGAAAGAAGAGAAAAGGGGGAAGACAAAAAAGTGTCGGTAGGATTTTCAGCAGAAGAAAAAAAGAAGAAAAAGAAGAGAAGAGAAAGAAGAGAAAGAGGAAGAAGGAGGAAAAGGAAGAGGAAAGGGGAAATCAAGGATTTTACTTGTGTGGAAGGAATCAAACATACAAGTTTAAGGATCTATCTGAGGTAGGATTAACATCCTCTAATAAATTTTTATACAAAATTATATATACATTTTTAGATTTGTTTAGTTATAATTTTGGATAACATGTGGTCTGAATATTTATATGAATTCTGTTTTGAATGTTTGGACATGCATATGGGTGTATGGGATTATATAAAAGAAAATCAAAGGATAAAATAAATTAAGCTGAATTTCGGAATAATTGGGGTAGCTTCGGTTTTTGGAATTCTGAGAAAATTCGGAAAGGATTTTAAAGAAATGGTCAACATATAAATTATAGATATATGTCTCACGGATTTATAGGCTTTGAAATCACCTCAATCGGAATTCATATGAGGGAGATATGGTTAATTAATTGAGCAAAGGTCAGAATTCAGGATAGTAAAAATAAGTGTTTTATTTTTAATTTTCTGGGAATAAACCGTAAAGAATTGGAAGAAATGATAAACATAGAAGTTGTAGATAATTATCTTAAATTTTTATAGGCTTTGAAATCACTTCAATCGGAATTTATATGAGGGAGATATAGTTAATTAATTGAGCAAAGGTCGAAATTCAGGATAGTAAAAATAAGTGTTTTATTTTTAATTTTCTGGGAATAAACCGTAAAGAATTTGAAGAAATGATAAACATAGAAGTTGTAGATAATTGTCTTAACTTCTTATAGGCTTTGAAATCACCTCAATCGAAATTCATATGAGGGAGATATTATTGAATAAGTGAAGAAAGTTCACAGAACATTTCACTATTTTTCTACCTAAAAATTAGTTTTATTTGTTGAAATATTTTTAGAAGACAAATGTTCAAGAAAATTACCATTTTCTTTATTTGATTCGAAATTTGTTATATTGGACATTTGATATGTGATGAATAATTATTAATTGTTGGATATGAAAATTATGCATGTTATTTTATGAAAGAAATTGAATGGCAAGCATAAAACTCATGGCGAATTGCTTGATAATTATTGCAAGCGTAAAACTCATGGCGAGTTACTTGATAATTTTACATTCTATTTGATGAATATGCATTAATGCGTGTGTATATATGTATATATATATATATATATATATGTATATATATATATATATATATATATATGTATGTATTTATATATATGAATGAATATCGACGGGTTGTATGGCTTGTGATGGTACCGAGTAGGGGACGCCCTATTAGCTTGAGTGAGCCAAGGGGGGGCCGCTCCAACCGGGTGTCAGTGGTAATGTAAGGAGGCAGGAGGGTGATGTACTCACATTCACTGATCACTTATTGTGACTGTAGTCGATCGGTCACTATGCATATAGCAAACGAGTAAATTAAAAGCTGTGATAGGGCTGAGCATTAGAAAAAAAAATGGACTTCTGGTGCAAGTGTAGCATGATAATTATGCATTAAAAAAATGATTTTATCTCAAAATTTTGATATTTTTCTGTAGCTTATACAGCTGAACATAACTCCTGTTATTGTGGTGTTATGTTCAGATAAAAAGAAATGAGATACAACACAAACGGGAGTTACTGATGGAGATCTAGATGTCAGCACCACCTCCTCACCCTTTGTATTTCAAGGGTGAAGTGCTGTATAAAAACTCTTATTTATGTATTAAAATGTTGTATTGTATAAATGTAACATGTGTGAGGTTTGTAATATATATGTAAACATGTATAATGTGTTTTGAAATGTTGTATTGTATAATTATAACTTGTATGAGGTTTGTAATAAATATATATATATATATATATATATATATATATATATATATATATATATATATATATATATAATGTGTTTTTACATATGGCGTATTTTAACATGCGTAATGTAAAAAAAAAATTTACATAATCTTTAGTACCTTTTAGGTACCGCATTACTTTTTTGGCAGCTTTTCAATGGTCTAATCCTGGATTACTCTGATATCTGCCTAACATTCCAACTATGAAAGCAATGTCAGGTTTTGTGCAAACCTGAGCATACATAAGGCTTCCAACAGCAGAGGCATAAGGAATGTTACGCATCTGTTCCCTTTCAAAATCATTTTGCGGGCACTGGTTCAAGTAGAATTTATCACCCTTCACAATAGGTGCTATACTCGGTGAACAATCTTTCATTCGAAACCTCTCCAACACCTTATTGATATAGGTTTCTTGTGATAGACCCAAAACATGTTGAGTTCTATCTCTATGGATCTTAATGCCAATGACATAAGATGCCTCACCCATATCTTTCATGTCAAAATTTTTAGAGAAAAATTGTTTCACCTCATATAACAATCCCTTATCGTTCGTTGCAAGTAGTATATCATCCACATACAGCACAAGAAAACAGATTTTGCTCCCACTGACCTTTTGGTATATACATTGATCCATGATATTCTCTACAAAGCCAAATGAAGAGATAACATCATGAAACTTTAAGTACCATTGGCGGGATGCCTGTTTCAATCCATATATAGATTTTATAAGCTTGCACACTAAATGCTCACTAGAACTAAAGGAGAATCCTTCAGGTTGTTTCATATATACCACTTCCTCTAGATCGCCATTGAGGAATGCTGTCTTTACATCCATCTGATGCAAATCTAAATCAAAATGTGCTACTAATGCCATTACAATACGGAGAGAATCTTTCTTAGATACAGGAGAAAAAGTCTCCGTGTAATCAATTCCTTCCTTTTGAGTAAATCCCTTGACCACGAGTCTTGTCTTATATCTTTTGATATTACCTAACGAGTCCTTTTTAGTCTTATAGACCCATTTACATCCAATAGCTTTACAACCATCAGATAACTCGACAAGATCCCAGACCCTATTAGACGCCGTGGAATCCATTTCTTCTTTCATGGCATTGTACCAAATTCTGATTGACTGCAATTGACAGCTTGTAAAAACGTCTCAGGATCATTTTCAGCTCCAACATTGTAGTCAGACTCTTATAGGTACACAGCATAATCACTAGGGATTGCTGACCTCCTTATCCTAGTTGACCTTCTTAATGTTGGTTCAACATTTTCTTGCGGATCATGTTGCTCAACTGGTTGCTGAATACGTTCTAGTAATTGTTCTGCAACCGGATCAACTTGGTCATAGTCAACATTTTGTAGATGTTCAATAATTGGTTGTTCAATACCTATTGGAACTTGAGGGGTATGTATAACAACCAATCTTTCGCTTGATATGGAAACCTTTTTACTAAGATGATCATTTTCAAAATGTGAGTTCTGAATTTGATCACTCCCACTAATCAAGTCATTCTCAAGAAATTTTGCATTTCTTAACTCCACAATTCTAGTGCTATGTGATGGACAATAAAACTTGTATCCCTTGGACCTTTCAGCATACCCAATGAAGTAGCTACTAATAGTCCTTGGGTCCAGTTTCTTTTCTTGTGGATTATAAATTCTTACTTTTGACGGACATCCCAAAACGCGCATATGTCTTAAACTCGGTTTTTAACCTTTTAATAACTCAAATGGCGTTTTTTCAACAGCCTTGGTTGGAACTCGGTTAAGAATATACACAGCCGTCTTAAGTGCTTCAGTCCACAAAAATTTAGGAAGTTTGGAGCTAATCAACATGCTCCTCACCATGTCCAATAATGTTCGGTTTCTTCTTTATGCTACACCATTTTGGTCCGGAGAACCAGACACGGTGTATTGGGCAACAATTCCATGCTCTTGAAGAAACTTAGCAAATGGACGAGGTGCTTGTCCATTTTCAATATATCTACCATAATATTCACCGCCTCTATCTTATCTCACTATCTTAATTTGTTTTCCACACTGATTCTCTATTTCTACCTTAAAAATTTTAAAGGCATCAAGTGCCTCATGCTTATTGTTAAGCAAGTAGAGATACATGTATCGTGAGTAATCATCAATAAAGGTGATGAAGTATTTCTGACTATTAGAGTCCAAATCTGGACTACAAATGTAAGTATGTATGATTTCTAATAAAGTAGAACTCTCTCTTGGCACCTTTCTTAGTCTTATTAGTCTGCTTTCCTTTAATGCAGTCTATACAAGTGTCAAAGTCAGTAAATTCAAGAGCATTAAGTACTCCATCCTTTATTAACCTTTTTACCCTCTCTATTGAGATATGACCTAATCTACGATGCCACAATATAGAGGATTCTTCATTAGTAACACTTCTCTTAATACCTATACTACTAGAAACATGCAATGAATTATTTAATAAATTGTCATTCAATTGAATTTGGAATAGACCATCACAAATTGTACCATTTCCAACAATATCAGATTTATAAATTAATTTAACCATATTATTCAAAAATTCAAAAGAATATCCAAATGGTACAAATTTTGAAATAGAAATTAAGTTTCTAGAGAAACTAGGTACATAAAAGGTCTTATCCAAAATCAATACAAAACCAGTATTTAATATTAATTTGCATGTTTCTATAGCCTCTACGAGTAAGCCCATCCTATTTCCCGAATAGATGTTTTGCTCACTGCCCATCGGCTTCCTTTGACTTAGAAAGCCCTGCAAGGTATTAGATATATGAATTGTTGAACCAGAATCAATCCACCAAGTGTTACTATTAACATCTACCATATTAGTTTCATAACAAAAGCAAGAGATTGAGTTACCTTTCTTTTCAAGCCAAACCTTAAACTTGATGCAATTTTTCTTCATGTGTCCCTTCTTCTTACAGAAAAAACACTTTGATTCTTTCTTGATGTTGGCTTGAATGAGAATTTTCCATTTTCCCTTTGCTTTGGACTTGTCTTGATTCTTTCCTTATATTACCATGTGTACATTTTCACCCATTTCAGCTATAAGCCTTCTTTCCTCTTGAACACACATGGTCAGAAGTTCATTTATGGACCATTTTTCTTTATGTGTGTTATAAGATATTTTGAATGGCCCATATTGATTTGGTAGAGAGTTCAAAATGTAATGTACAAGAAAAGAATCAGACAACTCAACCTTAAGCATCTTTAATTGAGCTGCAACATCTCTCATCTGCATGATGTGCTCTCGCACACCCTTTATCCCAGTGAGCTTTATCGATGATAACTTTGTTATTAGGGTACTTGCTAAAGCCTTATCAAAATATTCAAATTGCTCATCAATGGCTTTAAGCAAGTTTCAGACATTTGTATGCTCTCCCGATGATCCCCGAATACTAGTAGATATTTTAGTTTTAATGTACATAATACTGAGGCGATTAGATCGCTTCCAACGTTCATAAAGAGCAATTCCTGTTTGACTACTAGTATTCGTGATTGTCGGCGGTTCATCTTTTCTGATTGCATAATCAAAGTCCATACACCCTAATTGGAGGAGAATTTTCTCATTCCAAACCTTATAGTTATCACCATTCAGTTCAGGAACTTGAAAATCAGATAAGTTAACTGTTGGAAAAGCTACGTAAAAGTATATACATGATTAATAATTGAAGTAATTTTAAATTACAAATCATGTTTTACCAATGCAAAACATGTTCAATTTATGAATCTAGTGACATAAAACTTACCTGTGGGTTAAAGTTTTAATTCAATAAGATTTATCTAATACTTTATGATAAAACTATCAAATTACATACTAATTCATAATTCCTGTGGGTAAATTATGAAAATAATATGATATTTTATCCCAATTAATTATATAAATATAATAAAAGTTCCTATAGGAAAAAATTTATTATATTAAATATAATTAATCACAATTAATGTCTAAGTCCTTATGTGATATTTTCTTAATCTTAATACATAATTTTAATTAACTAAATACGCTATGGCTAATCCTTAATCAATTAAAATTATATAGATCACTAGACATTAAACTTCATTTTTTATGAGAATAAACTTAAATTACATAATCTAACACATATATAAATTGATTTATATGTTGTCATATGTAAATAATATTCTCACAAAATTGCATAATTATAAAACACAATATTATGCTCTTAATGTGATTTTATACATAAATTGAGTATATAAACTTAAATGCATACATATAAAACAAACATATATATGCCATAATCTCAAAATTAAGTAAATAATCACATAGATTAAATTAAAAGTAAAAATATGAATTTACTGTAAATAATGGGTTTTCTATATTTTTAGTGACAGATTTGCTAAGAATAATGCCACTGGTTCAGTGGTTGAGAGCTTGCTCTCTAAAGGGTTCTGAGTTCGAATCCTTCTAGGACATGTTTTTATATTTATTTCAGTACATTTGAAAACTGAGTTGATAAATATAAAAAGACCACAAAAATAAATGAAAACGCAGCTTTGGTGTAGCGGTAAGCACATTAGCCAAAAGAGGTCCTGGGTTCATTACCAAGAGGCTGCAGCGGAAATCTCATTTTTTTTCGAAAATACTATAGAAAGGTACTGTAGATCGTCTTCAACCTCAATCTGGGTCTGTTTGACCCGGTTTGAACCCAGTTTTGACCCGCATTAAAAACCCGCATTTATCTCACAATCTTGACATCCAAAAATTATGTATTTTATATCAAAATTTTCAGAAAAAAATTTCATAAAGCTTTATGATATCCATACATGTCAAAATTGCAAGAATATTTAATCAAAAAATTTACAATAGCATCCACAAAACATGAAATATGGAAATAGCAAGACAGAGGCTTAATCCTACTCTGATACCAACTATAGAACTTAAACTTAAAATAAAGGATCAATTACTAACCTCCAGCCATTACTATTTTTTATATGAATTCTGAAATTACAAAAGGAATTCTTCTGAATTAGGTAGAGTTTTTTATGATGGTGTATATCTCTGATTTTTGTAACTCTACTAACTCAGGGACTTCTTTACATTTATAGGCTTATATTCTAATGTCTCTTCCCATCAAAGAGACGTTGGATACAATGATATGATGGAAGGAAGAGAATGTGGACCCGTTGCTTTTGACCGTTGCCATGTGAACGTTGGCAACTTTCCATGAAGTTATTACGGGCCACACTTTAACATACAATAAGTGCTTGTAGCCATTTCCCTCGAAATCCACCCAGTACCACCACGATGTCCTCCATGTGGCCAATGTTCTCCGAGCTCAGGCTTTGTGTCTTTCGACTTGTAATCATCTTGGTGGTTGAAAGCAACTAGAGAACTCATTGAGAGGCTTGTCGGAAAGCCTTGCCTTTCAAATTTCTTCCCTGCTGCACAAACTCTGTTGTCATGTGTCTTGTACTGAAACGGACTTTGATACTTGTAGTAATTGGATATCTTGCCCTGTCTCTTTCGACAAGTTAGCACCAGTGAATTAAGGTGCTGGAGTATAGAACCAGTAGAAGCGTATCTTTTCCCAATTCTATTTGCCAAAGCACCTGATATAGGAAATTTGATTGAGACAGATAAAATTAAAAATGAACATACATCTAGTATAAACTTTCTCTCGCCTGTTACAACTCGAAATCATTATCTAACCTCCTTTCTGGATTGTTTTAATTTTAAAAACATGTACCTCTGTTTCCCTACTAGAACTGCATTAGTTTTCCTTTCCATGTCATGATCTTGTTTCCAAGCGTGTTGAAGGTTCGATCTCCCCCTCTCTCACTCGTTTACTTTCTGATTACTGACACTCTTGTGAGGCTTTGTTTGATTATTAGAAAAAGTAACGATCAAGATGCAGAGGAACCTTGATATTGAAAGCATTTGCTTTATCTAAACGCATGAATTCAAGCCAGGACCTTGTTACTTGTTACCTAGTACGAAAGTAGGAATAACTGATGACATAAGCCACCTGTTATAATTCCACAATTTGAGAATTGTGGACTGACAGTCTTCTAGAAATACTAGATTCTTTCGGCTTTCTTTCATAACTTGTCATACGACTAAATTTGCAGAGGTTACGACCACACTGTTCCATTCCATCTGTGTGCAGCACAGCTAATGAAGAACTTGAAGTAACTCAAAGAAAAGCTTATGCTTATGTGATAAGTGACTCTTTAAAACATGCTTTAGAACATAATTCTCTCATCTTTCTTCGTGTTATAATATATTTATTTTACTTTGGAATTCTTGATAGGTAGGTGGTTAGAATCAGAAATCCCATAAATTTAACTCAATGCTTTCATCTCTACCTCTTTCTTCGTTTAGAGGCGGTATTTTAAGGGTTTATTTGAAAACTGTTTTCAAAACAATTTTTTTTTTTACGAAAATAAAAATTGTTTGTTATATTATTTTCATAAGTTATTTTTAAAAATTATTTTATAAAAGTATAATTTAAAAAATAATTTTTAGAAAATATTATTTTATTGTTTTTTTTTATTTTATGTAAAAGTATTTTTAATTTTTTTTAAATAAAAAAATTATATAAAATTATAAATAATTTATCAAAATTTTAATTTTCGGTCATCATACAAATTAGATCATTATATTTTTAAAATTGATATTTAAATAATTTTTTTTTATTTTAAAAAATTAATTTTTAATATTATTTTTAAAAAACAGTAAAACAAAAATAACGCCTCCATTTTCCTATGGGCATCTGCTCCGTTAGAGCAGCCTAGTATATTATGTGTTTTTTTTGGACTGGTAGTACATTATGTCTCTTTGTTTGTTTTTGGAAAGAGCCCAGTACATTAGTGTGGATTGGTCTTCTTTACTAATTGAAACCTTGGCATTGATTTTCTGAAAAGGCTTTGGGCTTCCATTCTGGGATCTTAATTTCGAATTAATATGTGAGAGATTGAAAATATAACCATTAAAACAACCAATTACAAATAAAGAGAACCGTGAATGGGAGTCTTTTTTCAATATTTTTTTCCGTTTGTGTTATGTCATTACTTTGTATTTAATTAGTTTAATTTTATTTTTAAAGTATCTAATTAACAGAAAAACGACTATTGATATTACTTTTATTTTTTTAAATGATTTATTTATTTTTAAATGGGCTAACTTATGGAAATAGTATTTGATAATGATAAGATGATTTTTGTAACGTATTTATAAACAAAAACTACATAAGATAAAGTACTTGGCTAAAACATGGGATCCGGTAACTATGCATAGAAAGTAAAACCTAAAGACCTAAATAAAATGAAAGAACTGAATTCGAGATGCCGTACATAAGTCAGAGAGGAGACGTTCCACTAGGATTTGTGTTTAGAGAAGTGTTTTTAACGACTCAGAGAAATACATGATACATGTTTGGTGTTTCATGGCATTAAGACAATTAAAAGCGTGGAAAAGGACATATACTATATTAAATGTGCCCTCCATCACAGGGTGCATTTACTAGTTTTGGGTAATGTTTGTTATTTGTATAAGAGAATAATTTAATAATATAACTATTAAAAAGTAATAGTTTAATGACTATTGTGCGTAATGCGGGGAAGAGGGTAAATATTTGACAATTGAGCAAGACTTGGATTGTTGGTCATTAGATGCGTTTTTAACGCCCGTCGTATCCGATGGACCTTGATTGCCCACCAAAGTTCCTAGAAGCCCCCAGACTTTCACAGCCCTATGTTTTGGATATGTATGTAATGAATTCTTTTTTTTCGCGTATCATCCACACTGATTTTGTTGGAAAAGGAAAATTATTTAACAGCGTAAAGAATTATACATCTATATTCATAAAATTGTTTTTGTTTTTCTGGACTAGATTAAAGCACATGCGGCGTTAGATGCCCCGCTTCAAAAATAGTAGTTATCCCAATTTCAATAATTGGTTAGTACGCGGGGGAGGGTTATGTGGCGATGACTGATATACATGGGTTTATGACAATGATCCCAAAGATTTGACATTTGAACCCCACTTTTATTTAACTTTCTAGTGTCGGTCATGGATTAATCCCTCCTTTATCAACACATTTTTCAACATTCTTAATTTGTTTTTTTTTAAAAAAAAAAGTTGGCTGATAGAGTGCTGTAAACTCAAGAATAGGATATAAAAAAAAAGTTAGTGTTTGATATATCGGCAGTGGATAATTTTTTATCCACAAGCAGTATTCAAATTATGACACGTGACAAAAATAATTTTAAAAATTATTATTCTTACTAAATTTAGACATGGCATAGGTTTGCATCGAATGTGGTGCACGATAAACTTGCAAATTATTACCAACCTCCATGATTCTCCTTTCGTTACCTTCGACGAGCAATTATTTATTTATTTATTTATTTACCGTTATATATGCACTAAGCAAAGATGGGATAAAATGGAGAAAGCGTGACTAAATTATACAAGCAACGAGTTTCTTCTAAGCTAGCTGTGGCCTGTGGGGTTTGTTTGACATATAACTCCATCCCACTAATTTGTAGGCAAACGAGATCTACTCAAAATTTCGATATGTTGCCATTTTAAGTGAAAATGACCATTAAAATGAGCGGTTTATTATATTAGATATATAGCCGCCACCGTCACCAGAGGTTTTACCCCTTTCCGTTATATAAATATCATATACAAATCCTCTTTCATGCCATCCCAAATCCACTAAATATGGCAGCCATGTTTCCACTGTGTTTCCTTCTCATACTCCTCGTGTCTCCTGTTATGTCTGAGCTTTGCAACCCAGCTGACAAGAAAGTCCTTCTCCAGATCAAAAAAGACCTCAACAATCCTTACCTTCTTGCCTCATGGGATCCCCAAACTGACTGCTGCCACTGGTACACCGTCACTTGCGATCGCAAATCCCACCGCATCAACTCTCTCACCATTTTCTCTTCTGTTCCCGACACTAACTTCTCCGCTCAAATCCCACCCTCTGTTGGGGATCTCCCTTACCTCCAAGAGCTCGAATTCCACAAGCTCCCCAAACTCACTGGCCCACTCCAGCCCGCCATCGCCAAACTCACTCACCTCACCTCCCTCCGTATCAGCTGGACCAATCTATCCGGCCCGGTGCCCAGCTTCCTGTCTCAACTCAAGAACCTCACTTTCCTCGAACTCTCCTTCAACAACCTTTCTGGCACAATCCCACCCTCGCTCTCCCAGTTGCCCAACCTCGACGCCCTTCACCTGGACCGCAACCACCTCACCGGTTCAATCCCCGACTCCTTCGGCTACTTCAAGAAAACACCGGATCTTTACCTCTCCCACAACAATCTCTCCGGCCGAATCCCACCCTCCCTAGCCAATTTGGACTTCAATACCATCGACTTGTCTCGGAACAAGCTAGAAGGCGACGCCTCCGTGCTGTTTGGGTCCAACAAAACGACGCTGATGGTTGACGTTTCCAGGAACCAGTTGGCGTTCGATCTGAGCAAGGTAGAGTTTCCAAAGAGTCTGACGAACTTGGATCTGAACCACAACAAGATATACGGGAGTCTTCCGGAGGGACTGACAGCACTGAATTTGCAGTTGTTGAACGTGAGCTATAACAGGCTGTGTGGTCAGATTCCGGTGGGGGGAAAGTTGCAGAGCTTCGACATTTATTCATACTTACATAACAAGTGCTTGTGTGGCTCCCCGCTTCCAAGCTGCAAGTGAGA
This sequence comes from Gleditsia sinensis, assembly GCA_037074535.1. NCBI lineage: Eukaryota > Viridiplantae > Streptophyta > Magnoliopsida > Fabales > Fabaceae > Gleditsia > Gleditsia sinensis. Next base: position 8,192,301 of record CM073473.1, read on the forward strand.
TTGCCCCAAACGACGACGTAATATACGTATGGGCATGAGATGATGGTGCTACGACGGCAGCAGCACGAGCCAATAATATATTTATAGATGTTGTTTAATTATTGTCTTGCAGTTGCACTCACAAGCTTGTAAAATAGCTCTACTCAACAAATTAGAAATAAAAGTGCAATAAGATCGACCTTTAGTAATGAGCTGAATTCGGATTCTCTTCTCAATGGATTTAATAATTTTCCGACTAGCTACAACAAAAAATATACTTCAATTGATACAACGAGAGCTCCTCTGATATCTGCGCGCATAGGGTCGATATTTATTTATTTAATTTTTAAAAATACAATATTTGACTTCAATAAGTATTAGCTGTAATTTGAGATAAAGGAACTAATGTACTCGATCCATGTTTTGATTCTTTATTTCATAATGAGCCTAATTCACTTAATCTAAACATGCTTCAATATTTATTAAATTGTCTTTCATTCTTTAAAGTTGAGGATTAAAAAAGCTGATCCGTGTCCCTAGCTAATGGAAAATCATTCCAAGGTCAAACAAGAAAAATTTGTAGAACCATATCAGGAAGAGAGAAATTTTGGTAGAACGTTTTCACCCAGTAGGTAGGAGTGTCGGGTTTTGAGCTAAAGAAAAGCTATAGGCGATTTTTCGAAAATAATAAATAATGAATAACATTATTACGACATTTGTTTTTGTACACCTCTCTAAAACTTATCTTTTTTTTTTTTAATTAACTTAGTATAACATAAATTATATTTTATAATAAAAAATTTGTAGTCACAATGTATTGCATACATCAAACGACGACGTAATATATAGATGATGGGTTGATGCTGCAAGCTAATATATAGATGATGTTTATATGTTGCACCAAAAAACTTCAAAAATTGCTCTACTCAGAAAATTACAATGAAATTAAGTGCTATAAAACATACAGTCACATATATAATGAGCTAAGTTTGGATTATTTTCTCGATGGATTTTTCCTACAAAAAATTTAACTTTAATTATACCAAACAATCAATACGAGGAGAGCTCTTCTAATATATATGTGAACAGTGTCGAACTTTTTTATGAGATAAAATATACATCTTAATTATTTGACTTCAATAAGTATTAGATCGATGTAATTTTATACAAAGGAGTAATTTGATTTCTTTTTTTCATTTTACATATAATGACCATAAGAGTAAACTACGTGATTACAGGAAAGGGTTAATTGTAAGTAAAAAAATTAGGGTAAATTCTATTTAATTCTGTGATCTAATAATTCAAATACAGAATTCAAATGAAAATTTTAAGGCATTTCACCTTAATCTGAACATGCTTCAATTATTTAATCATCCTCGGTTCTTTAAAGTTTGAGGAAAACAAATTCTGATATCCGTAGTGGAAAATCACTTCGAGGTTGAACGTGACAAAATTGAACAACAATATCAGGAAGAGAAAGAAAATTTGGGTTTTTCAAGTGAACATTTTGACCGAGGAGTATCAGGTTTTGAATCAAGGAAAATGTATATATGGACAATATGATTCTTTGAAAATAATAAATAATATGACTGGATTATTTTTTATACCTCTCTTAATTACACCTTTTTATTATTATTATTTTATATAACTTAATAAATAATATAAATAAAATTTTAAAATAAAATAAAATATTTAATAGATTAACAAATAAATAATAACTAAATATTTTTTTATTAAATAAAATTGATTACATAAATTAAACTATGTCAGAATAATTTATTATAAATAAAATTAATAAAAATTATTACATTTTTTAATAATTTTGTTATTTTTATTATTTTTAATAATATATAATATATATAATGAATAATTATTGTCTGTTATATACATTATTGAATCCAATGGAAGGAAAAGGTGAAAAACCACTATTTGTAGGGAAGCAAACGGAAAGCTGAACTAAGATTACGTTTGGTAGAAAAAATCAAGGTGAATGAACGGGAACGGAGATTCTATTCATTCGTTTGGTTGATAAAAATAGTAAAAAATATAAATTTTACAAAATATTAATTATTTTTTATAAGATAATTTGAATTATTTATAAAAAAAATTTATAATTAAAATCATATATATTTAAATAAATTTTTTAATATTATTTAATAAAATTTAATTTAAATTTTTATATTAATAATAATTTATTTTATTTTTTATTTATAATATTTAAAATAATTTTTTAAGTTAAAATAATAATATTATAATAATATTATTTTTTAATAATAATTTTATTTTTTATCAATTTTTATTTTATTTTATTATCTTATTAAATATAATTTTAATTATAATATTTTATTTTATTTTATTTTATTTTATTTTAAATTTAAATTTAAATTTAAATTTTTTCCTTTGTCGTCGACCAAACGAGGCCAGGGAGGTTATAGCTTGGCTGTGGAAGAGTAGAATTCAACGTAAACGGCCGTGGTCCTCAGTGCCAGCGGGCAACAATTTGATAGAATTAGCAGAACTCATTATTGCGTCGCGTACTAATAACTGATGAGATAGTGCGGGGCAGTGGTACCGGCCTCTCTTGTTTGTACTTTCTTGACCAAACCAGAAGCCGTGGTCCTCAGTGCCAGCGGGCAACAATTTGATAGAATTAGGAGAACTTATTATGATTGACTTGGTGGTCCAAATGAGCTGTTTTTACACCCTTCCAGCCCCCCCACGCATCCCAATATTCGCGTTTCTATCTTCATTTCCAATATTCTATTCCACTGCATCCTTATATAAGTTTCAACCTTTTCCACTCTCACCAAAAATGGCAGCCTTCCTTCACTTTTGTCGCTTCCTCTTCCTCTCCCTCTCCCTCTTCCCTTCTTTAACTCTTTCCGAACTTTGCAACCGTAAAGACAAAAATGTCCTTCTCCAAATCAAGAAAGACCTCAACAACCCTTACCTTCTTGCCTCATGGAATCCTGACACTGACTGCTGCGACTGGTACACCGTCACTTGCGATCCCAACACTCATCGCATCAATTCTCTCACCATTCTCTCTTCTGTTCCCGACACTAACTTCTCCGCTCAAATCCCACCCTCTGTCGGCGATCTCCCATTTCTCCAGACCCTCGAATTCCACAAACTCCCCAACCTCACCGGCCCACTCCAGCCCGCCATTGCCAAACTCACCCACCTCAAGGTCCTCACCATCAGCTGGACCAATTTATCCGGCCCAGTACCTGACTTCTTGGCCCAACTCAAGAACCTGGAGTTCTTGGACCTGTCCTTCAACAACCTTTCCGGCCCAATTCCGAGCTCGCTTTCTCAGTTGCCTAAACTAATATCCCTCCGCTTGGACCGAAACAAACTCACCGGCCCAATTCCTCACTCATTTGGATCCTTCAACAGCTCCCCCTCCCTGTTCCTATCACACAACCAGTTTTCGGGAGCAATCCCCGCGTCCCTAGCGAACCAAGACCCCAGCCGAATAGAATTGCAAAGAAACAAGCTGGAAGGCGACGCCTCCGTGCTTTTCGGGTCGAAGAAAACGACCCAGATGGTGGACGTTTCTAGGAACTTGTTGGCCTTTGATGCGAGCAAGGTGGAGTTCCCCACGAGTTTGATATCATTGGATCTGAATCACAACAAGATATACGGAAGGCTTCCGGAGGTATTGAAGGCGGTGGATTTTCTACAGTTCTTGAATGTGAGCTATAATAGGATGTGTGGGGAAATCCCGCAGGGTGGGAGGTTGCAGAGGTTTGATATGTATTCCTATTTCCATAACAAGTGCTTGTGTGGATCTCCACTTCCAAATTGCAAGTGATTACCTGTTTGGCCTGTAACCCCGCTTTCTATGTATTCCACCATCGGTGATAAGAACTGCTAATTCAAAAATAAAACATAATTCAAACTCAAACGGTCGCAATATCTAAAGCATATATATGCCATATACAAGTTCTCTCAAAACTCTAATCATTAGCAATGGCATTTAGGGTGTAGAATGTGACTAAGAAATTGATTATTAAGGAACTCTACAAGTGTTTGCTTTCAAATGTAACTAGGGAAGGTGAACGTGTCAGCGTAAGTGACTATTGACCCTGGTGCATCACTGATGCGCATCGATACTCACTTAGGCTTGTCGAGACTTCTCAGAATACCATAATTAATCGCTGCATCCTGGTGTGAATAGAAGCAAAGAAGCTCTTCTTTGGCAGATTGTGTTTGGGTTGGGACGGAACAAGTTTAGTTTGCAGTGTTAGAGGAGAGAGAATTTGAGGTTGTTGGAGTTCTGAAATTTGAACGGGTTACGTACTCGCGGCCTGTCCTACGGTCGGGAACAACCTAGCTAGTTAGAGTTGCCTAAATTTTACCTCTGCGACAGATAGTCCTTTATGATTTTCTGTAAACGTTTGGAATGATTCTGTTACTGATGATGTGAAAGGCCTGATTTAGCTTTAGTTATCTCTGAATACTGTCCTGTCTAGATCTTGTTTATAGCTTAAAACTATTCTGCTTAAATAAAATTTACAAAAGCTAAAAATTACTCTACTCTATTTAAATTATAACTTTGAAAAAAAAATAAAAAAAAATCTAATCTACGTTAATTTTTGACATTTAAGTTTGAATTCGATTCCAAAATTTAAAATAATAATAATAAATAAACAATACAAATTTTAAATATTAAAAAATTTTAAATTTTATAAAATTATATATGTTTTACTCAAAATTAAATTAAATTAATATAATAATAATTTCTTAAAAAATATTTATTTTTCATGGCTAAACAAAAATTAAATTCATTTAAAAAACAAAAGGGCTGAATTTTTTTTTTGTAATATAAATTTTAATTTTGAAATTCGAATTTACTTTCTTGACTGAATTTAATCTGAGAACTACTACCACGTGTCCTTACTCAGTCATGCAAATTAAGATTAGCATTTTTAATAAAAAAATGATAAAATTTGTTTTTTTTTATTAATTGAAAGATACATAATTAAGAGAATAAAAAAGATAGTGAATGTTTATGAGTGTGTAATTCCTTCATAATTGATCATCAACGACGAGGAGTGAAATGAACACGTGATGAAGGAGAAGGGAGTAATCACAATGAGACAAAAAGATGCGAATATTAGGCCCCTGGCCCCCTAATTAAAGCAGCAGAGATGGTGGAAGAACACCAATTGGAGTGGATGTATTTTATTCAATTTAGTTTATTTAAAGGACTATTAGTGAATAAAAATAATTGTAAAATTTATTATTTTTATGATGTATTTTATTAAATAAAAAAATATTTATCAAAGAAATTAATTTTGATATTTTATTGTATTTTTTAATTTATATTTTACGTAACATGCAGGAATGCTTCGGTTGTCCGTATTTGGGAGCGGAGCTAATGTTCCCTGTCAACAGCTGTCTTTATATCTTTAAAGTGTCAGACATCACATTATCGTCTCAGCAAAAGCAATTCCGTACTACCCGCCCTTCCGACCATATGTCTTTTCAGCTTTCGCAGTAACCACGTTTCGCCCATGTCCCCTCCCCCCCCTCTCCCCACTTAGTTTTGTTTCCAACATCTTCAACAAATTTTCTAGTTTGGAATTATATCGCACTTTCAAGGCTAGTCTTCGCTGTAATGGCCCCCAAAAAAAAAAAAAAAAAAGCTGGCCTTTGCTAAATACTAGCCCATAAATCATCGTCGGACTCTAATTCAACTTCCGTTTGTTTTTCTAATCGGAGAAAGGTTGCATGGCCGACCATGTCTCCTTTATTTTTCCGGCTCCTTCTGCTACTGCTCTCTCTCTAGCTCTCTGTCAATACTGTCATCCAAATGACAAGAAAGTCCTTCTCACCCTATTTTCCGTCGGCGATCTAACCATCAGCTCACTTCTTGGCCTTCAACAGGGTTTCTGGTTCAACCCAAGGTGACGCTGTTCGGGTCGGAAAAGAAAGTCTTTCAGATAGTTGATCCGTAAAAGGTTGAGTTCCCTGAGAGCTCGACGGCGTTGGATCTGAATCACAATAATATCTATGGGAGACTTCCCGTGGGATTGACCGCACCTATATCTCAGCTATAATAATCTATTGATTGTTGGAATTCCAGATAAGCTATAGCAATTCCAGATATATATATTCCTATTTTCGTAAGACATAACAGATGCTTATGTGGTTCCCCGCCTACCCGCTGCAAGTGATTGTTGCTACGGCTGGCCTAATAAATAAAACAGTACGTCCAAGCCACTCCTGCTTGGGGTTATCCTAGCTCTGACATTTCTTTGTGTAAGTTTTATGATTTGTTATCCTAACTCTTGACGTTTCTGTGTGTAATTAAGTTTCATGTTTTGTTTTTGCTATTATCATTATGTTAGAGAGCTATTTTCATCGAACAAATCGATTGTCTCCTATATTGCTAGAAGCTTAGTGGTTCAATTCAACATTCCATCCATGTCCCGGTGAAGTGGAGTTCTGTTTTATTGGTCATTTTTGTCTTAAAAAGGCCAAAATGGGGCGTCCTACATCATCAGACGATGGGTGTAATGTTATTAAGGAACAATCGCTGCATAACTCGTGCACACAAGACAAGGAAACTAGCGGAATTCCTCCAACCATCCAGTTCCCATGAATAGATCAGGTCATCATCGTTGCTATGTGCTCTTTTTGATACACCAAAAGAAAAAAAAAATGCAGCTAGGTAGAATGAAGAATCCTGTGCCTATTTTCCCCAACAAAAAAAAAAATCAAAGGGAAAGGTGGGAAATAATATATTATGCCATTTTCTTTAAAAATAAAAATCCGTATTACAATCATATAGAAGGGAATGGATAAAGCCTAGGCACGGGAACACAAATTAAGGGATGGGCCCTTGGAAGAGTTATCCCGGGTTTTTCTTGCATGTCAACCGTCCCATTGTCTCCATTTAACTTCCATTCGAAGCACTGAATCATAGCAGCTAGATTGGTGTGCACAACCTGTAAAGCCAGTGAGGTTCCCGGACATCCTCTTCTTCCACTCCCAAATGGAATTAGGTGATAATGCTGTCCCCTAACATCCATTTGACTCTGCCCATTGCTAATAAACCTCTCTGGCCTAAACTCAAGTGGTTTCTCCCAGTGATTGGGGTCTCTACCTATAGCCCACACATTAATAAATAACCGTGTCTTTGCTGGAATATCATATCCACAAACTACAGAGCTTTTAGATGATTCTCTAAAAATTAATGGACCTGTAGGGTGAATCCTTAGTGTTTCTTTAACTACAGCTTGAAGGTAAGGAAGGTTGACAATATCTGATTCTGCTACTATTCTACTCTTCCCAATCACTAAGTCAATCTCTTGTCTTGCTTTCTTCATCACATGTGGGTGGTTGATTAACTCTGCCATAGCCCATTCGATGGTTATAGCTGATGTGTCCGTCCCTGCCACATATATGTCCTGCAAAATTTACCCTAAGATAGGTTAGTCTTGCAGACCAGTAGATCCATCAAAACTTCAGAATCGTGGATGCCAGATTCTGAACGAAATGGGAGAATTTTCAACGTAAGGACTCGCTCACCATGATGAAGGCCTTGATGTTCTCCTTAGTTAATTTCATCTCAGAGTTCTCATCTTCATAAATGTCTAATAGAAGGTCAAGTATATCCCTGATTTGATCTCTTCCACCCAGTTCCTTTCTTCGACTCCTTTCCTTTTGGCGCTCTTTAATTACTCTTTCCAACAAGGAGTCAAACCGGTCTCGAATTTCCTTTAACCTCTTGTTGAATCCCTGCAAATCCAACTTCTTACAGAACCAAATGAAATCCGATATGTTAAACTTCCCAGTGAGCTCGGCCGTATCTATCACTAACTTCCTCACCTCTTGAGCTTCATTGTCATCTTCAGAACTCGTTTGCCTCATAGTCATTCTAGATATAATATTATTCGAAAGTTTCATGAGCTCCCCTCCAACATCCACGGCCTCACCTCCAACCTTCCCTTTCTCGAGCAGAGTTGTGAGAAATCTCATCGTCTCTTGCTGTCTAACCGGAAGAAGTTGATCGAGTATGCGGCCACTGAGAAGCTCAGAGACGCAAAGCTTCTTCATGAACTTCCAATAGGGTCCATAAGGCGCAAATAAGAAGTCTTGGAAGCCATAAGTCAAGTGCTCAACGGCAACTGTTTGAGCAGGGCGGTTGGAGAAAGACATTTCGTGAGTTTTGAGGAATTCTTTGGCAGCTTCTGCAGTGGAAGCTACCACACAAGGAACAGAGCCAAGGAAAAGGTGTATTATGGGTCCATAGCGGATTGAGAGCTTGTGAAAATCTTGGTGAGGTATTGGAGAAAGAAGGTGGAGGTGTCCGATGATAGGAAGGGCTAACGGGCTCGGGGGACGACGAGCCTTGCTCTGTTTTCTCCTTAGTATGGCTCGAACCAGGATGGCGGAGACTAACCAAATGATGAAAAGTTGGATATACCCTCGGAAATCAGTCATACTTGAATTTCCCCGAAGTGAGCACGAAATGTATTGGCTTAGAGGAAGAATCTAAATTGGCATTTGAAGAAGTTGAGGGAGTATTGTGAAGTGTGAACCCAAATGGAAACAAGCTTGAGGGATTGCAAGAGAGTGCGATACGAGATTTGATTTTTAATAGCCAGCAATGCGCCTTCACGCAACTTGCTCCATAATTTTGTCTTTCCCAGTACAAGATAAGATTTTTAATTTGATCTACAATTATTTCTTTTGGATCGAATTTGACCCAAGATCCCTGGGCGGCTAATACCCCCAAGTCAAACAATTGGACACCAGAACTAGTCAATTCCCCCCCCCCCCCCCCGCCCCTCTTTTTTACTTTCTCAATAGAGTTAATAACTTAATATAGTTGAAGAAAGATGAATTTTTTTAAAAAAATTCCTATTTCATTAAAAAAAAATCTCATTGACATAAACTTGTTCAGATGTAAGCCTTCGTATAACATCTAAACTAATTAAAAAATAGATTATACATGTCTTAATTAAGAAGACATTTCATAACTACTAAAAGTAAGATAGTTATATATTATCATCAACATGGTAATAAACTAATAATTATATATAGTTTATTTAGATAAAAATTTATATCTAGATACATAGTATAATATATTTTTAGACAAATATATAAAAAAAATTTGTGTATCTTGTACCATTGAAATATCTATATTTTTTTTTATAAAATAGTGGTCGTAAAAAAATTCAAAAAATATAACACAAAACTTACTTTTAGAATAATAAAAGAAACTATATCATACAAGAATAAAAAAGTAAGCTATAGATAGATGGTCTAAATCATTATATATAAATTATTTATATAAATTTATTAATTGATTCAAATAACATGATATGTGAATATTTTATAATTAATATTATTTAATAATTGAATAACGTTAATCCACAAAATTATTAAAAATACAACAGAGCATACGCACTCCACCTCTTTGTTGCTGGAACTCGGGAGGGATCCCTTCTTCTTCTTCTTTCAGAGATTCTTAAACTTTGATTTGCTTATTACATCTATCTTTTGAGCAAAAATTAAGCTCATTATTTTTCTATGCTTGCTCAATCACTTTCCATTTCAATAATAGAAGAAAAAGGATTAAGGCGAGGCACAGGGACACATAATAGGGGATGGGCCCTTGGAATGGTCATCGCCGGTTTCTCTTCCATGGGAACAGTTTGATTGCGTCCATGAACCTTCCACTCAAAACACTGAAGCATGGCAGCAAGATTTGTGTGTACAACCTGCAGTGCAAGTGAGGCTCCTGGACACCCTCTTCTTCCGCTCCCAAATGGAATTAGCTGAAAATGCTGTCCCCTGACGTCCAAGTGCCTCTTTTCATTAATAAATCTCTCTGGCCTGAACTCAAGTGGATTCTCCCAGTGATTGGGGTCCCTCCCGATTGACCACATATTAACGAACAATAGGGTCTTTGCTGGAATCTCATAACCACAAACATTGCAGCTTTCACTTGATTCTCTCCCTATGAATGGCGCTGTGGGGTGAATCCTTAGTGTTTCTTTAACTATCGCTTGCAGATAGGGAAGGTTCACAATATCAGATTCTTCTACTACTCTACTCTTTCCTGTGACTGAGTCGATCTCTTGTCTTGCTTTCTCCATCACATGAGGGTGGTTGATTAACTCAGCTAGGGCCCATTCGGTGGTTATGGCAGATGTGTGAGTTCCTGCCATGAATAAGTCCTGCATTCCTTCAAAATTAATAGCTTAGTTTCCATGATAATAAATTAATAGAGATGCGGCTTAAAAAATTTCATGGGGCTAAGCGAACGCCACTCAGCTAGACGTAGACATATAATTTAAAAATTATGCAATAATTGGGCTTGTCCAAGTTCTGTGAACTTCATTCAAATTGAAGAAAGGGGTTTTTAAATAAGCAACATTAATTCACACGCAAGTTGAATAAACTACAACCTTAAAATATCAAAGTCAAGTTGCTGCTTTTAATTATATTTTTGTTTTCTAAAATAGAGCATTCTGGTTATTTAGTTTTTAGTTCCTTTATGTTTTGCAAATTGTTCAAATACCCTGCTTATATGAACTTTTTACAATTGCAATGACCTTTCAAAACATCCGGAGTAACGTAGTATTGCCTTAGAAATCCAGAGTCAGTTTGAGAAAAAACGTAATTCCTTACCATGACGAAAGCCTTGATGTTGTCTCTGCTCAAAATTATCTCAGAGCTCTCATCTTCATGTATGTCCAGTAAAATATCAAGTAGATCCCTTATTTGACCCCCTTCACCCAGTTCCTTCCTATTCCTCCTCTCCTCCTCATGCTCCTTTATCGTCCTCTCCATCATGGTGTCAAACCTGTCCCGAATTTCCTTGAGCCTTTTGTCGAATCCCTGCAAATTCAAGTTCTTAAAGAACCAAATATAGTCAGAAATATTGAACTTCCCTGTAAGCTCCGCTGTGTCTGTCACCAACTTCCTGATGTCTCGGGCTTCTTTATCGTTTCCAGAGCACGTTCGGCTCATAATCATTCTTGATATAATACTATTTGTTAATGTCAAGAGCTCGTCTCCAACATCAACAACCTCACCTGCCTTCCCTTTCTCGTTCAGAAGTCTCAGAAACCTTATCGTCTCTGTTCGCCTCAGCGGAAGGAGTTGGTCGAGGGTGCGGCCTCCGAGAAGCTGAGACATGCATATCTTCTTCATGAACTTCCAGTAGGGTCCATAAGGTGCGAATAAGAAGCCTTTGGATCCATATGTTAAGTAGTCAACGGCGCCATTTGCAAACCTGTGGGAGAAACTAGTTTCATGAGTTTTGAGGAACTCTTTGGCGGTTTCAGGAGTGGAAGCTATGACGCAAGGGACAGAGCCAAGGGAAAGTTGCACGATGGATCCATAGCGGGCGGAGAGCTTGTGAAAAGCTTGGTGAGGTAATGGAGGAAGAAGGTGGAGGTGGCCAATGAGAGGTAGGGCTGGTGGGGTGGGCGGACGGCGAGCCTTGCTGTGATTTCGGGTGAGTATGACTCGAACAAGTGCGGTAGAGAGAGCCAATATCAAGATTAGTAGGATGGAGCCTTCAAACTCAGCCATCGGAGGAATATCAAATATTTGAGGACCTGGGGGCCTATAAATGGATAACTTTTTCCCCGGATTAAGGAAGCGTTGTGTTACTTTGTGGGTCCCAGGGGCACCTTCTCATGTGAGTTATTTTTTTTTTTTGGACTAGGATCCGATTTAGTTGGACTACGGCTTTTTTTTTTTGGACGGGCTGAAACACGGCTTCCAGGCTTGTTCCTTTGTAGTCTTTCTTTGTTTTGGGTTCTATCTATAATTGAAAAAGAAAAGACTGATAAATATCAATATCAAAGCTTAATTAGATACAGTGTTTGGACTGGGAGCAATGAAAGTCCCTGGTTCAGATGGGTTAAATGGGGTCTTCTACCAACAAATTTGGAGCACTATCAGAGAGAAAATTTGCACAATAGTGAAGGAATTCTTCAAGAATGAGAGACTCTCTAATGAGGTAAATGCAACCCATATTACTCTTATCTCTAAGATACAAAACCCGGAGTGTGTTGGGCAATTTATACCTATAAGTTGCAGTAATTTTATGTATAAAATTATTGCAAAGATGATGATTAACCGAATGAAAAACCATATGAATGCACTAATCTCACCAGATCAAAGTGCATTTGTAAGTGGAAGACTTATACAGGATAATATCATACTGGTACAAGAAGCCTTCCATTTTCTAAAGCTAAAGAAAAGAGGAGAAAGACACTACACGGCCATTAAATTAGATATGAATAAGGCTTATGATAGGCTGAAATAGGGTTTTGTGAAGGAGGTTATGAGAGCTGTTGGGTATAATGAGAAATGGATAGGCTTGGTCATGGAATGTGTCACTTCTGTGACCTATAGAGTGAAGGTTAATGGTGAACTAGGTCCAACAATACACCCACAAAGGGGATTAAGGCAGGGAGACCCACTTTCTCCCTATCTCTTTATACTAGCAGCTGAGGTGTTATCTAAGATGCTAGAAAAAGCAAACAGAGAAGGCAAGATAGAAGGATTAAAGATGACAAAAAACGCCCCTAAAATCTCTCACCTGCTGTTTGCAGATGACTCCATTCTTTTTGCTAGAGCAGAGGTAGTTCAGGCCAGGAAGTTGATGAGCATCTTGGATAATTATGCAAGAATGTCAGGGCAAAAGCTGAACATGAGTAAATCTGGAGTAGTTTTTAGTAGAAGTTGTGAAGAGGAGAAGAAGGCAGAAATACAAAATGTCCTGGGAATGCTTGGGTTGGAAAATCCAGGGAAATATCTAGGGCTCCCAGCAGTTTGGGGCAGAGCGAAGAAACAAACCTTAGATTGGGTGATGGAAAGAGTATGCCAAAAACTCACAGCCTGGAACTCCAAATTGCTAACGCAAGGAGGAAAGGAGACCCTTATCAAGGCAGTTATTCAGGCAATCCCCTCATATGTCATGTCAGTTATTCTCCTCCCAAAGACCTTCTGTAACAAGCTATGTTCAATGGTTGCTAAGTTCTGGTGGTCCAGCCTGGGTAAGGAGGTAGGAATGCACTGGGTCAAATGGGGAAAGCTCACCATGAGGAAGAAGGAAGGAGGAATGGGATTCAAGGACTTCAGGAGTATGAACAGGGCTTTCCTAGCAAAACAAGCATGGAGATTGATGATGGAACTAGAGTCTCTATGGGCAAGAGTTGTAAAACAAAGATACTACCTTAATACCACCTTCCAGCAAGCTAAAAGGGGTAGGTGTGGGTTAGGGGCATGGCTGAGCATTCTAGAAGGAAGAGATGTAATCATGGAGCAATGCAGATGGAGGATAAGAAAAGGGGACAAAGTCAAGATATGGGAGGACAAATGGCTGCCTAGTGGACAACTCCTAAAGAATGACTCTGGGAGTGGTCTAAAATATGTGGAAGAGCTTGTTAATAGAGATACCCGAACCTGGAAGAAGGAGATCCTAAGGGAACTGACCACAGTTAACTTATCTAAAGAAATCCTCTCTATACCCATACTTAGTACTCAAGTGGAAGATAAGCTAATATGGCCCCTAGAGAATGATGGAGTCTACAGAGTGAAAAGCGGTTATGAAGTCATTAGGGATCTAAGTGATAAAGATAGAGGTAACTGCCCCTCTACCTCATCACAAGTGAATCCAGGGATATGGAAAATTATTTGGAGCTTGTATGTCCCCCCAAAGATCAAGGTTTTCATATGGAAATTAATCCATAGAGCTCTCCCCACTAAGAGCAATATGTGTCAAAAAAGACTGGTGAGTGAACCTCTTTGCCTTGTATGTGGCACTACAGAAGAAACCATAGAACATCTATTCTTGGGCTGTGATTGGGTTAGACCTACTTGGTTTGGATCAGACTTACAATGCGTGGTCTACAATCGAGATACAACAAGAATTGATTGGTGGATATGGGAGACAATAGAGTCCTACAAATCACAGAGAATGGAGGTGAAGGACTTAAGCTCTAGGCTGTTCCTAATACTATGGTACATCTGGAAAGAGAGGAATGAGCACATACACGAATAACAAGCAATTGACCCACACAGAGTAATCAGGAAATACCAAATTATGTACAACAGTATAGTGAGAAAACACAGAGTCAAGGGAAGCGGGGAGAGGAATGCATAAAGGAAAATACACCAAAGAAATGGAAAGCACCAGATGCGGGATGGGTAAAGATAAACACAGATGCTGCTTTTACAAGCAAAGAGGAGGAAAGCCATACAGCAGTAATAGTCAAAGATTCGAGTGGAAGATGGCTTACCGAATCGGTTAGATCCAACTGGGCAACATCAGCCTTGGAAGCCAAAGCGAAGGCCATGGAGGAAGCCTTGATCTTGGCCTAGAATCTGGAGATAAAGCAAACGATTTTTGAGTTAGATTGTAAATTAATCATAGATGATTGTAATGGTAAAACACAAAAATGGAATTTATCCTACATTAGGGATTTAATCAAGGAAGGGAAGAACCAAGGAAGACTACTTAAGTTTCATTGGATACCGAGAGAAAATAATGCGATTGCTCACCTGGTAGCAAGGCTATGGAGTCGAGGTAGCTTACACCGGAGCTAGTCTTCACAACTGCCATGGAAGGTGAAGACTCTTCTGGAAGAGGAGGCTAGATCGGGAAACGTAGCTGGAAATAAAGTCAGAGTTCTCAGAATATAGAAGGTTCCTGAGATATTTTTTCAGAGTGTATTGCTCCGTTGTCGCGTAGTGAAACCGGGTATAGAGGGCTGGACTTAGGTTTCGATCAGGAGCCTCAGATCCCTGAGTCCCTCTCCCATGCAGGGCTTAGGCCTACATTGTATGATTATTGGCTTTGCCAGTCCAAAAAAAAAAAAGCTGTATTAGATAATCTAGAATTTTAAAAGTATTATTTATAAAATAAGCTTACTTAATAAATCCCACATTATTTGTGACAGTCTTATTTTATGATACAAACTGATAAAGGCACCAGATTTTGGTCCAACATGACGAAACCTGTGATGCTGAGAAAGAATTGTGCTTGTGCTGGATGTTTTGCGGACCAAGTATGCAAATTCTCTATTAGTTCGCCTATCTCCACTTCCCATTCTTCCTCTCTCTCTCTCTCTCTCTCTCTCTCTGTTATTGATAGTTCAGATTATTCTTGAAAATTCAACGCCTCTAGTTCTCAAACTTTTTTTCAATGAGAAGGAGGGGAATGGACACAGTCTGGGTAATGGGGTACATGTCAGGGGTTGAGCTCTGGAAAGAGTTATTTCAGGTCCTTTTTCTATGTCAACACTGCCATTCCCTCCATCTCCTGCATTCCATTCAAAGCACTGAATCATAGCTGCAAGGCTGGTCTGAACAACATTTAGAGCTAGTGATGCTCCAGGACATCCCCTTCTTCCACTTCCAAACGGCACAAGTTGATAATGCTGTCCCCTCACATCCAATTCCCTCTTCTTCCCACTTTCATCTTTACTAAGAAACCTTTCCGGTTGGAAATCAAGCGGATTATCCCAGTGCTCTGGGTTCCTCCCAATAGCCCACGCATTAATGAATACCCGAGTTTTTCCTGGAACGTCATAACCAGCAATGCTGCAGTTTTGTGACCATTCTATGGTAACAGCACTTGTATCTGTCCCAGCTAATAATATATCCTGAGGAATTAAAAGGGTTATTTAATCAGATCAGAATCTCTCTGTACTAATCCTCAATTGCTATGGATTACAAAAACTTACAATCAAACTCAGATCATTACCGTCAAAAAGGCTTTGATGTTGTCTCTGGTAATTTTAACTTCCGAGCTTTCATCTTCTGATATACTTAGAAGAACATCTAGTATATCCTTTGCTGCATCCTTTGTGATCGATTTATTTCTTGCCTCTTGATGCTCCTGGATGATACTTTCAATCACGGTGTCGAACCTATCACGAACCTCCTTTAGCCTCTTCCCAATTTCCTTGGAGATCCAGACTTCTAAGAAACCAAAAATAATCTGACAAGTTAAACATCCCACACAGCTTGGCTGACTCTTTCACCCGCTCTGTCACCTCATGAGCTTCGTCCTCCGTCTGAAAACAGCTTTTGCTTATTGCCATTCTCATTATTATACTGTTTATTAGCCGTGAAATCTCAGCTCCAACACTGACACCCTCACCCACTTCAGCTTTCTTTTGTATCATCTGCAAAAAACACATTATCTCTTCCTGCCTGATGGGAAGCAGCTGATCCAGCATCCGACCATTAAGAAGTTCCGACATGCAAAGCTGCTTCATGAACTTCCAGTAGGTTTCATAAGGAGCGAACCCTAAATCAGCTGCGTTGTAAGTTAGATAACTAATAGCAGCATTTGCAGGTCGGTTACAGAAGGAAATTTCATGGGTTTTCAAGATCTCTTTAGCAATTTCCGCAGACGAAACAATAACAAAGGAAATGGACCCAAGATAGATGTGAATCAAGGGTCCATAACGGTTAGAGAGCTCGTGCAGAGATCTATGAGGAGGTGTTTGCAATAGGTGCAAGTGTCCAATAATTGGCAAGGCCAGTGGACTGGGTGTAAGGCGAAATTTTGATTGAGTTGAGGTGAATGAATATGGCTGGGAACAATAGTATGTAGCCTTGAAAACCGTCTATTGCTTGCCTGTAATTAATTACTTTGTAGCATAGAAGGTCAATTTATAGAAGGTAGTTTCTTTCATGTGAGTAGGTGTGGGGACTTAACAATGGAGCATTATGCTAAGCAAGTTTTGGGTTCAGACAAATATACACAACATTATTGACAACACAGATGCTCATGGTGGGTCAGATTCATTCGGCAAAAATTGATGGGATTAGTATCCAAAACACTAGTTTGCTGGACGTTGTACTCCAACTTTTACGACTTGGAATCTCTGTTCTGCTGCCTTAAGTAATAGATTGGGCCGTTATCAGCCTTCTTTTGTTCATGGAATTATCATAAACTTAGAATCAGGTTGGTTTTTTCAACCCTCTTTCCTCCCTTAGTTTTGATTGGTTGATCTTAATTAAAAGATTTACACAGTGGGCATCAAACGAATATTCTAGAGTTTAAAGTCTCTCACGTTCTTTTCAGTAGGAGTTCATTGCTGTCCCTGCGATTGAATCTTGAAAACCTCTTCCCAAGTAATTTACACAAAACTATCTATCTCTTTCGTTGGCAATTTTACATATATAAAATCTTATTTTAATTTCTAAAATTTGACTGAAAATTTAATTTAATTCTTCAATTTTTTTTAAAAAAAATTAAATAAGTCCTTAATATTTTAAAAATGA
The DNA here is from genome assembly GCA_037074535.1 of Gleditsia sinensis. Taxonomy (NCBI): domain Eukaryota; kingdom Viridiplantae; phylum Streptophyta; class Magnoliopsida; order Fabales; family Fabaceae; genus Gleditsia; species Gleditsia sinensis. Next base: position 8,209,560 of record CM073473.1, read on the forward strand.
TTGTTATTGATTCTTAACACTAACTCTATCAATTATCATGATGATTAATATGTAACTAAATTCTTTATTCTTAAGACAAAGATGAAGAAAAAAGAGGAGAGAAAAAAAGAAAATTAAAATCACGTTGTTGGTATTTTTTATATTAAAATAATCGATAGAGTTAGTCAAAAATAAATAATGAATATTTTTGAAATATCAAAGGTTTATTTAAAAAAAATTGGGAATAAATCAAATTTTAATTCAAACTTTAAAAATTAAAATATTTTATCCTTTTTATATTATGCTTGCCTCATCTTCAAACTCGTTAGTTTAGTAATAGAATAATTGAGGCTTGGTAATGATTTTAAACATAGTTTTTTGTTTTTAAATTTTTTTCAGAACAAAAAACTTTGTTTAAGAACTTACTTTTTGTTTTCATTTTAAAAACAAATTTTAAAATATTTATTTTTAAAACAAAAATAAAATAAAATTATTTTTGTCCTCAAAACATTAAAAAATATATATATATATATTTTTAAAACAGTTTATCAAACATAATTTTTATATTTTTATTTTATACAACAATTTTGAAACATAATTTTTAAAAATAATTAAAACAAAAACAAAAACATAATTAAACATGGCCTTTGTTACTAATGCATTTCGCATAACTTGTTACTGATGGCAGCCGGTGATATATTCAAGATTAAACCATTGCTAGTTTGACTAATTGTTTTCGGTCTATTTTGCGATCTGACATCAGCTAATTTAACTTAGTTTTGCTTGTTTTTCATAGTTAGCTTAGAAGACAGCTAATTCGGCTGCATGTACCGGACTCTCTTTGCTGATTGTAATATTTTATAATTTTTATTTTTAAATAATAATATTTTATTATAAATAAATATTTTATTATTTATTTATTTATTTAAAAATGATTATATTTTGTAAAAAAAATCTATTTTTAATTAAAATAATTATTGTTTTACTTGAAATAATTATATTAGTCTTTAATAAATTTTGTTGTATTTTTAAAAATATTCTTTCTTTTATTATGTATAAAGATATTTATTTTTTGATTTGTTTTATTAAGATTTTTATCAAGAAAAATCATGATTTAAGAGTTTAATTAAAGGTTTATAAGAATGTATATTTTTAAAAAATTTTGAAAAATTTTACGATAAAAAAACAGAATTTATATAAATTTATGTAAAAGAAAATTCTATTATTTAATTATTAAATAATAATTATTATTATTATAAATAAAATAAATAAATAAATATAAGGGGAAGGGGGAGGCAATAGACGGAGGATCGACAACTTTTGAAAAAAAAAAAAATGAATAGTGAGTGAATAGTAATTTTCAATTTTTTTTTTAGATCTAAAGTGTCTATTGGTTTCCAATCTCAAAACTAAGGGTGTTACTGGATTCAAGACGGAGAATACTACAATTTTGACCGATTAATTTTTTAAATTAACTGTTGAATCGCTATAGATCTGAAGTAAAAAATTTCAGAAAAAAAGTAAATTCTAAAACTCTTACTTAGAGACCTCCAATTGAAATTCTGATACCGTAGTGGATTCAGGAGCTAGTTAAATATCAGGATATGAAATTTTTCAGCTATTTGAAAACTTTTTGTTCGTCGTGAATAGTATTTTTCAGCAACTGAATAGTTTTTTCCGGCGAATGAATAGTGTTTTTTGGCGGTGAATAGTACCAAACTCCCGGAGTCATTTTCTAAGTCTTTGTACCCTCTGAACATGTTTTTGAGGTCTAATTAGTCAAATTCAACTTAGAAAAGTACATTTTAGGGCTGTCCAACCAGGAGCCCTACCTTATGAGTAAATACTTTTTTCTATTTATAAATTATTTATACTATTATAAGTTTTTGAAATGTGTTAAAATATCTGTTATACTTACGAACTGTCACATAATTGAAGAAGAGTATGATTTTAGGAATGTATTTTGGAACTCATTGAATATGTGGTTCTGAATGTATTTATCATTATTTGATAAAGTGAATATTATATGCACGATGCATTGATTTGTAGAGCTATATACTTGTGAAAATGATGCATGTCATATTATAAATGAAATTGAATGATAAGCGTAAAGTTTATGGCGAGTTGCTTAATGAATATGATAAGCATAAAATTCATGGTGAGTTGTTTGATAATTTTATATGTATTGATGAATATCGGCTGGTTGTATGGCTTGTGACAGTAGCGAATAAGGGACGCCCTATTAACTTGAGTGAGCCGGGGGAGGGCCGCTCCAACCGGTAATAGTGGTAATGTGAGAAGGTAGAAGAGTGATGTACTCACATTCCTTGATCACTTATTGTGACTAGGGTCGAGGTCACTATGCGTATAGTAAATGAGTTATATTTTCATTGCATTAATTAGATTGCCGAGTGAAGCAGGTGCATTAAAAGTGATGATTTTATCTTCAAATCTTAATATTTTACTATAGTTTATACAGCTGAGCATATCAACATTTGTTTAATGATCATACCGTGCAGCATATGGTTTTAGATATATGAATATCCTTTGATTTGAGAATATTTGAAATACGGGTCTCATATGAATGTACTTCTGAACTGTATTTTCTATGTGACATATTTTAAAACATAAGTACATCCATATGCTGACCTAAGAGATTATAGGAGGAATTATTTACTCACTGAATTGTCAAACTCACTACACGATATTTTCACATTTTTCAAATAAGAATATCAGAGTCTAATTCGACACATATGTGATATATTCTCTGGGTGAGTCTACATTACTTTCAAGACTCACAGTCTTTGAATTATACTGTATTTGTATTCTAGAGTACTCTGAACGCTACAGGCAGGATTCTCGTTTCTGCTGTACTTTGATGTTTATAGACTTGATATGTATATTGTATATACATGAGAGATCCTTTATGTATCTATTCTCATGATAAAGAATTGAATTATATATTTTTATAAAAAATATCTTATTACAAAAAATAATAATAATAATATTTATTTTTCGTAACGTAAATTAGGAACATTATACCATGAAGCAATTGCCACTGGGGCTAATCTTGTTCAAGATATACAGCAGACGATGCCTACATGGGGACAGCAGCTTTCCAAGTTCACTAGAGCCATCAGTGTTCATAGGTTTCATGCACTCATTCTCTACATCTGATTTTGAATATCTCTAATTTAGTTTCTTTACGAGGCAATCCTGGATATGATTAATTGACGGCAGCTTTCCAAGTTATAAGGGTAAATGGTTAACTGTAATTTGGCAAACACTTTCAGATACGATTAATTGAGACAGCAAAGCTAGCTGAAATGATCCATTCACGAACTCTTCAGATTTCACTAATCTGTCAGAAACTTAGTAGAATTTCAGTATGTTGTGATTCAGTTTTAACATGTCTAAACACACTGTTTTAAACTTAAGGCTATCCAAGGCCACTTAACAGTTATCACTTATCAGAAACAAGTTTATAGGCATAGCAACTACCGAGCTGCGAGCAACAGATGAAACAAACGCAAGGCAATTGGTGTACAAATCTGATTTTAATTTCTTGGCCATAATAGGTAATTATGATACAAGAGTAAAATTCTCAAGTACTGCAACAGAAATGGAAATCTGACACTTATGTACATTGGATCAAGACGGAACTATCAAAGAATGGAAAGATCAAACCAATATGCTTACTGGTCCTGCACCAGGACGTTCGGCAAGTGTGTTAGAGCAAAATTCGAATGATAGAAACGAAACATGAAAATGATTATTATCAGCTGAACCAACTGAATCTAAAAATATCATCAGGAGATGATTAATCGCACGATAGGTTTCCCGCTCTGCCTGTATCCCTCTATTCCAGCTATCTTTGTTGCCCCAAAACCTCAAAATCAACGCAATGACATCAAAGTACGAACTCTTTTTTCTCTGTCTGCCTTCTTTGCACTTGGTGTTCTCTTTAGTTTCTGTATTTCCTCTCTCACAACTTTCTCAACAGTATCAATAGAGTTAAGGAGTTTCTTTTGGGGCGTGAGAAACTCTGATTCTCCATCGGACTGACGCGTGATATCAACCAAAATCTTTGGCAATTTACTGCCTGCAGGTGTTCGGAGCTTGAGACCAGCGGCTGGATTTGGAGAGACGGCAGAAACTGACAGAGGAGGATCAATAACTAATTGATCCGCCGGAAATGGACTCCCGGGTTGTTGGCCTTGGTTTTCTCCCAAGGGAATAACTCTCCTTTCAATTGCCTAAAGCAGATATCCCTCGACAGTTACTATTATGAGAAAAGCTTAAAAAATGTTGGAAAATAAAATCGCAAAATCACAATTCTGAAAACAGTTGGAATCACAAAAGAATGTGGTTATTACCCTCACAACCGCAGTGACATCACGAAGAGGGGTTCTTGGGTACCAAGAAGGTAGCACACTCTGCCGAGGTCGATGCCTTCCGCGCCGAGCAGTTCCTGATGGAATGTTCCCGTCCACAGCAGGCAACCCGTAAAGATTACGAGCTCTTGGAGTCCCAAAACTGCCCCTGACGCCCCCACCAGATCCTGTAGCACCAAACCCGATCGCTTCCCCTGCGACCGTAGAGGTAGTGGTCACTCGCCTTGGCGTTGATCCGAGCAAACCCGACTCCACTTCCTCATCTAATACACCAATAATACCAGCTCGCCGCCGAGCAAATACGGCCGCTATGTCAACGGGTTTTGACCTTCTGTCTCTTGATTCCCGCATATCTGGGCTTCACCTTCAAAAATAAAACTTATAGGATTAAACCAAAAATATCTTAAAATACTTCGCAATTGAGAACTGAAAATCTAACTCGACACGAAGAGGACATTGCCATTTTTAGTCACCCTTAGTAAAATCTTCGCCGAACCACGGGAAATTTAAATGATGCAGACGGATCTGAGAAAAATCATGACAAGGAAACAAAGAGGAAGATGAAGTAAGTGTGATTTACCTTGGAAATGAAAGGATCTATTGAAGGTGGAGGCGCTGCGAATCTCTCTGTGTGTAAAAGAAAAAGAAGACTTTCACAGGGGACCGAAGTGGCAAGTATTAAAAATGAAAAAATGGGCGCTCTTAATCAAACTGCAATTTGGCTTACCAAAACGGCTCGTTTTCATTTTAAATTGTGCGAAGAGCGGGATGAATATAACAATTCTACAATAGTAGGCTTTGAACGTTGTGGACTCACCGATCCAATCTAGGGCTCCCTATTCTTTTGTTATTTTAAATAAGTCCATAAAAATAGTTGCATAAAATGGGAATTATGTGCTTTATATATATATATATATATATATATATATATATATATATATATATATATATATATATAAATTTCAAATAAAATAAATTATAGTAACTTATTATATTACTTACTCTGAATGAATTTATGAAAATAGAAAAAATTTTAGACAATGACAATTATTTTTATTCAAAAACATAGTTTATAATTTAAAATAAGACTTTGATAATTCGTTCAAAATTTATTTTCTTTTTTTGTATATTTAATGTTATTTTACACTAAATGTTAGATCTACAAGTCGCTCGTTTCACGCTTCCAATCATCATGCAAAGAAAGCTCGAAATATACTTATTAAAAGAAAAACATTGTCAAGAGCAAGATGTTGTATTCTTATCCTATATAATGAATTATAGGCTAAACCTCAATCCTCAGCATCGGGCAAACAAACTGTACATGGAAACCACAGAAAAAATATATATATTCTTACTTATAACTTCATCTACTTAGATCTGCTAAAAAATAAATACAACAGGTAAGTAGTATAGTTTTCCATTCCTAAGTATCCTTCCCCCATTTGAACCATGCCTTCACCATGGCGTCAAACAACTAATAAATTGTATTGAAAAATTTAAATCCTACAAACGGGGTGAAAGAAACAAATAAAATCGTATTTGCAGCCAACAAGCACACTAGTAAATTCATATAGCCTCAATTTGGCTAATGAATTTTCCTCATAGAGAAAACTAAGTACCCCCCTCTACAAACAACCCTAAGTAAAAAGAGCCTGAGTTAGCAATATGCATCCAAACGAGAGTTGAACATGTCACAAAACAAAGCTAGGAGGAAAAGCAGCAGCCGCCCCTACCGGCATTTTGGTCCTGACTAGGAACAATTATCACACTTCCCCTTAGAAGCCCTGAATTCCCACTGGAATCTGCCTCACCGTTGGCAGTAAGTGTTTTCTTGCCGATGATTCGGTATATCTCAGTTAAAATGGTCAGAAAGGCAGTTTCAACATTAGTAGACTCAAGTGCTGACGTTTCCATAAAGAATAGGTTTTCTCGTTGTGCGAACTCCTGGGCATCCTCAGTTGGAACTGCTCTAAGACTTCCCAGATCACACTTATTGCCAATTAGCATAATAACAATATTTTTATCAGCGTGACCTCTCAGTTCCTCTAACCATCTTGCCATGTGATCAAATGATTGACGCTTAGTCATGTCATAAACTAACATTGCCCCAACAGCACCTCGATAATATGCACTAGTAACGGCCCTGTACCTGAACGAGACAAGAAGAGAAAACTCCATTAGAAAAATGAAACCTAAAAAAAATTATGCTACCAAGCTCAGAAAATCTGAAATAAAACAAATTAGGTTGTGTCCAACTCAGATGCAAACCAAGCTAATGCTAAGAATAACCCAATATCCAAGCCGAACAAAAAGCTGGCCTGCGAGGCTAGAAGGCATAGTTTAAAAAACGATATAAACAATGCTTTATGTTATCATACTTGGTACAAAGCTCGACAACCCAGTAGGCAGGGTTAACAATATGAGGTCAAATTCAAGTTATTTAACAAACATTGTTAAATGCAGATCTTGATCACAGCATGATCCTCCAAACAGCCTTGTTCTTCGGTTCAACAAGACAGAATCACGAGCCATGCTGGTAACCTCATTTCTTTTCTTTTGTATCAAGTCTCCTCTTTCAAGGTACTTCGTTTATCAATTCGTAATAATATAATATGTCAAATCCTATAAATTTATTTTCACTTAATTGTATTTATATGCTTCCTGACGCTTATTAAAAGAAGTACTAAGACAATGAGCAAAAAAGACAGATACAAGCAAATTTCTGGTTGCAGTGAAGTTACATCATGAACCAGCAAAGAGACCTATGTTATTAATCCTCTTTTAGCTTTGGTGATAGACAGTTTACTGGATCAATCTGGTCAATATCCTTACTTTGGTGCTCAGTTGGATGCAGAGCAAAGGAATTACTTTTAAAGTTTTCAAAATAATTTAAATGTATACGGTAAAATTAGAATCCAATTAGGATATTATAAGGGTTGAGAAAGTTCTAACGGATTGTTTATTTGTATATCTAGTTTTATTATGCCTACAAAGGGTATATTGAGAGTAAAACGAGAAAATTACATTTTCAGTTATAGATATTGTTTCAAGCACTTTCCTTGTGTCCAGGTAAATTCCAGATCTCCTACTTGATGGCTTCTAGATTGCCCGCTAGAATAACACGGCTGTTTTCATCATGCATAAGAGTCATGGCAAGACGTAGAGTAGACATGAATAGATGTGACTTGGGACTGAAGATACTTCGCATGCGACACATGATTTGAAGACAGCAACGAGTGGGAGCCGTTCTGGAAAATTGGGAAGGCAGCAACAATCTTTCAAGCATTATGTAAGGTGGACGCGAAGGTCAAGTTAAGGATAAAAGTTAACTTGGTCTAATTATATCTTTTAATAGACTCTGTGGAAATTGAATTTCATAAATGAATGAAAAGAAAGACAATGTATAATAGTCGACCAATAAAAAGAACCGTGCTCACAAAAACGATATGCAGGCAACAATAACAAGCCAGTTGCGTAGTTGACTTTTCATTAGGATTTTCACTACAATCGAACTTCACTTATAGTCTCCAGAACAGGTTCCTCGAAGGCTTAAGGCATAACTAACAACAGAACATACCAGTCGTTCTCGAAGACAAGCATAAAATTTGCTGTATACCCCGTTCTCTTCATTGCATTGCAAGCAATCTTATAGACATTGGGAAATATCAAGAACCAAAATTTTCTGTTTCCTCCTCTACATTCCGAAGATCGCAGACTTAGGATAAAGTGAAGGCCACTCAGCATCCAACTTATACACCTGATCATATAAAAGCAAACTAATTTTTGCCTTTATTCCAGTACTGAAGCAACCACCAGAACGGTGTGAATCACGATTATAAATCAGCGAATTCATTTTTTCAATTTCTCAACGGAACAAAAATGATTTGTTTCAATTACACTATAAGAATCGCAAAAATACCCCACCAGTTTTTATATTGCCATTGGAAAACGACGGCTAATTTAATTGCACTCAGAGAAATAAGGCAAACCCAGAAACAATATATAAAATCAAAGAATTGGGCAAGGCTAACCTTTCTTGCCCAGCAGTATCCCAAATCTGTGCCTTCACCGTCTTTTGATCAATAACGAGCGTTTTAGTCTGGAATTCAACCCCAATAGTGGCTTTGGAATCCACGCTGAATTCATTCCTTGCAAAGCGAGCGAGCAATTGAGTTTTACCAACTGCAGAGTCCCCGATCAATACCACTTTGAATACATAATCAATCTTCTGATTGAAATCCCCGTACAAATTCGACATTCTCTCCACAATAAATACCTAACCAATTGCCCCTAAAAACCTCTGTTCCAATCCACAAAGTTAAACATGAAACGCCGTGTAGCGTTGTATAATCTAACAAATAACGTCTCTCAAATCAGTCTTAGGGGGCCTAATTTACGATCTGAGCTTAGATCCCTAAAACTGACACCATATCAGAGAAGAGTATATTAAAAAAAAATAGATAAAGAACCCGGTTGGGAAAAGGTGAGTTGAAATGGAAATTAGGGTTAGGGTTTGAGAGGGAAGATCATGGAATTTTGGACAACGGAAAACAGAGGGCAGAGGGAAGGACCAACGTCCTGTTCGGGACCTGTTAACGACTTTTTGTCCGACTTAGAAGAAATTGTTCGCGCTTCATTTTTCAATTCTTCCCCGCCCCTCTATAACTTAATAACTTACACTTTTTTTTTTTGGAGTATACATATCTTATAAATTAGAAAAAATGACCAAAAATATAATTAGAGAGTGACCAATAAGGTCAATCTAGCCTGGCCCAGTAAAGAGGGTGAGCTGGACCGATATTTGAACAATACATTTTTCGGCCTTGAGCCAGTCTAAAACAAAAAGGTCTATTTTGAGTAAAACAATTTTGCTCTGACCATCTATTCTAAAATTGGGTAGGGTTAGTCCTGTTGATTTATATATATATATATTCAAAGGCCCAAAATGAAAGAACAAAAACAACACAAACTAACCACACAACAATCTACAGGTAGTATGCAGTCCCAAAAAAAAAAGAAAAATAAAAAAGATAGTAACCGCTAAAGTGTCCAGAACATTCCATTCTCTATCAAGCCATCTCCTTATTCTGTTCAGAGCAGCCTTATTATCCCATTCAACAATAATATTCATGTAGCCAGACTTCCAAGGCAGCTCAATACCATGCAAGAACAAGAGCCAAACTTCATATATTCTCAATATATTCTAGACATGATGCATGGATTGATATATTACTAATTTTGGTTTTTTGTAGGTCCCTTCTCTTTGTTAACATTATTCTACAAATACGTAAGGAAGTGTCTGTTTATTTTCCTATTTTAAAAACTATTTTTTGTTTCAGTTGTTTTCAAAACAAAAAAACTCGTTTGGTAACTGTTTTCTGTTGTTGTTTTAAAAACAAGTTTTGAAAATAAGTTGTTTTTAAAACAGAAAAACAGAAATAATGAAAAGTTATTTTTGTTTTCAAAAAAAAAAAACAAAAAATAATATGTTTTCAAAACAGTTTATCAAACGAATTTTTTTTACTTTTATTTTACAGAACAATTTTTAAACGTAATTTTCAAAAACAGTTTTTAAAAATAAAAAAACAAAAACAGAATCAAACAAATTCAAAATTTTTTTTTTCAATTCTTTTTTATCTCTTTCATTTGTCGATGATTTAATGAATATTTTATTTAAAAGTACAAAATTTACAGTATTATTCTATTAATAAAGTATTGATGCATTGTGTTAAAAAAATGATTAAATAGATGGATTGAGACAGTGTTTTTTGAAATTTTTTATTGATTAGCTATACGTCGTCTCAGTCCAATTTTATAATTTTGATTAAAATGGAGGAAAAATAATTTTTTTTGAAGAATAAAAATTCATTAATTTATCATAATAATTATATATATATATATATATATATATATATATATATATATAATGATAATATATTTTAAAATAAGTTTTTTTAGTTATATCATTTTCATTGTGTTTAAATGATAAATTTAAATTAAAATCGATAATTTTTTAGTCTATTGTCAATTCGTAAATTTATTTTTATAAAGTTATTTTATATACTATAATCGAATTGACAATAAAAAATAATAATTGTATCATAATAAAACTTTTATAATAAACCTATATGAATTGAAAAAAAAATTATTTTTATCTCTCATAGATGAATTATTAATTTAATCTCTTATTTATTAATTATTTTAATTTAACCTCTTATAATTCAATTATTTTAATTTATTTTTTATAAATAAAAGTACATACAATATTACTTTTTTATTTAATTATTTTTTATAAATTTGATGTTAAAATTAAATTACTTTAGTACTTGTTTAATAATTATAAATGTTACATAAATATTATGTCAGTATTAAATGAATGTCAATTTATATATTATATAATTATAATATTAGTATTGAAATAAATTTAATGTCAAAATTTAAATAATGATGTAATTAAAGGACAATATTATAAATTTTTTTTTGTAACGACAAGAGACTGAATTAAAAATAATAATTTATAAGAGATTAAATTTAAATTAATTTATTTATAAAAATGTAAATATAGTTTTCCTATAAAGTCAACCTATACAAATATATCCCAAATGTTTGAGTCACTTAATTAAAAAAACAAACAATAGGTGACCATTGAGTGAATCAAATAATTAAGGCATCAGCCTTTAAGAATAAAATGAGCATATCTCTTTTTTTAAAAAAAAGGGCACGTCTCCTTCCTCTATTCCTCTGCTAGATTCTTGGATCTCTCTTATAATAAGAAAACAAAACAGATCAGACAACTAACAACAGGTGGTAAGATAGAGAGATTGTGAGGTAACTTGTCGCCGAGAATGCTAGGGCTAAAATTAATTAACCTGCGAATTGTAAAACATATACGATAAGTACTACAAGTTGAAGGAAAACAGCAACCACAAAAACCTTCTTTAAGCCTCCACTCATCACCAACAATATAATTAAAAATTATAAGGCATGTAAATGTTAATACTTGATGAATTGATATATGATAAACCGAGAATACAATGGTTCCCAGCGAAAATTTCGAAGATACTGATCATTGTTCATTTTAGATCACCAACGCCTTCGACTTTGTTTCTATGGTCTGCCATGAACACAATCGGAATATAGCAAATCTTCGTAATGGTTCATGGTGAGGTTCGTTTGGGTGCATACAACAACGATTGGTCCTTTTTATAGGCATTTGTCGCAGTGCAGGCAAGCTTTTACGAATTCTCTTTTAATTTTGTATTTTTATTTTTGCTTGAACTGTGAAAATTGGGTAATTTTTTTTAATTGAAAAGGGGGGGGGGATTTGACAAGGTTGAATCCGCATTGAGAAAGCCATCAAAAGGGTCATGAGGTAGTTGGGGGCCGTCAATTTTGTTCCCTTTTATGTACCCAAAGAAGTTTCAGGTCGACATCATCCATCAATGGCAAGATACAGGTCGCAATAAGTAAGCCATCCAACAATAGCTAAACGACTAAAATCCTCTGTATTCATAACCATTCTCAATCCATTTATATATTAAGAAAAAAAAAACCGCGCACACACATATTTCTTCATTTGTGCTATTAATTTGCCAAAAAAGTAAAGCTATATTTAATTGTGGGGGTGACGCTTTTCGATTCCAAATGACAAATACTTAAAACCCATCCAATTTATCTGTAAACAGAACCGCAGAGGAAAACACCGTACCTAACGTAGAATGGGTACGTTATTATTATCCTGCTATACAAAATTACAAATAAATATTTTGTTTTATTGACTCTCTATTTGAAACCCCCCGTTAGCTTTAAGAACCTAATTGCTGTGGTGAAGAGCTGCCAGCTTTCTGTATTACACCCAACAAAGATAAAACATCTATATAGCTGCTTTCTACTTATTTTTCAGCACATACAAATTATAGGTCCTGGGTTCTATCCAACTTTGCATGCTTTGCTCATAGTATGTGAGTCAAGCAATTTGATTTATATCTGCATTCTGCATGCTTGTACATTTGCAGTTTGCCCGATTCTCACTCAGAATCTGCAGAAATTGATCAAATATGTGAGTTGCAAAAGAGAACGCGTCATTAAGGCCCAAAAAAAGAACGAACAAAGGCATTTAATTACTAGACGATGTCAATTCTGGGTAACCTTAATTCATTTCTCCTTACGTACCCTGAATTGTTTCTGAAGATCTTTAATGTACTCAACAGCCAAGTCCAACATGTCTGCTGTGTTTGTTTGCTGCCAAGAACAAATTTCCACAATGTTAACTTTCCAAATACAAATACATCATTATTCTTAGGTCAAACACGTATGATGAATTTTACCCTGTCCATGTTCGGGACAAGCTCTTGGAGTTTTCTTATTCGTTCACTGATCCGAGTTCTTCTCATCTATAAAGATAACTTGCTCTTAGAATCGTCTCAATATATTTCTCATAATTTTGGCAAATGAAAGGACTACCAATTATAACTAGATTAATTAAAAAAGAAAAGAAAAGAAAGGAACAGGCTTTGACATATAGACCACATCCTACCCTTTCTGCAATGCTTCGAGGATGAGTAGCACAGCCCCGCTTTGCTCTTATTTTACAAGGAACAGAATCTGGGAATTGAAGAAACTTCTCCATAGTAGCCATCTCTGCTGAGGGTTTAGGCAAACTCAACTGATGCGATAGCATCTGAACCTGATTTCCTAGCTCTCCATTCTGAATGCAGCAACTCGTTTGGATTAAGAAACAAGAAAATGAAATTGAAAAAACCGGGGGCAGGGGAATCGAGCAGCCAATACATACCTGAACATCAGAAAATAAATTTTCATTACTATCTTGCTCTCTTTTCATGCCAGTTAGGTTTTCTGAGACCTGTGACGTATCATTCCAGGAACCATACGGGAATTCAGGACCATAATATCGAGTATCAGCATTGCTAGCTCCCAGCCTACCATCATCAGGGCTAGTTGCCCCGATGCTTTCACTTCCTATCTCGGAGATCTGAGACAAAATTCCCGCGGACGTACTTCTTGATGAAAAGCTAATATGATTCTTCAATCTGTTCATAGATGGAGTAAGGTCACCATTACTGCCATTCACCCCACCATAGTTTTGTACACCTTTCGTGGTGGCATACCCTGCTATTGACAAATAGCTTTTCAGTGTTTTAACAGCCACTAAAATTTAAGAAACTCTTTACAGCCATGGAAAAAGCTAAGACATGAGAGAGAGTTGAGGTGAATAACAAACATGCAAACCATAAGTCAATTTCATTTTCTGAAAAGATTTGAGAGGTTTCATCTGTTTAGATGACCAGATCCCAAAACAACCATAAATTGGAAAAAATTGTCCATACCAGTATCAATTTATCTTCAATTCTATACGGTAGAAATTCCTATACTTCTTACGCGCAGAATCAGTTACATTACCAGATTCTAAAATCTAAGCTCAATGACACATCTTATGTTACTTATGCAATTTCTATTTCATACCACATAAATATATTTCCTATGCAATTTAAAAAATGCAATAGAACCCAGAAAGATTGAAATTTCCTAAAAGGCAGCCTACAAAAATTAAAAAACGAAAAGAGGAAGCAGGACAAATACAATACCATTTTGAAAGGAGATGTTGGAGAAAAGCCCAGCAGGGGAGCTACTTTGCCTGAGAAGATGAGAACTAAAGCTTTTCGACTGCGTTTCGTGATCCATTCCCATCGAACCCATCAGCCCATATGAGCTATCCATGGAGGGACTTGTAATGGAATTATGCCTTAGAATTGGATAGTGAGGGGGTAGCCCACGATAGCCTTGCTGGGAGCTCATAGGGTTCAGAGCAGCCTCGGTTGGTACTTTAAGAGGTTTGACTTCGAATTCTTGATAACTAGGCGAAGACGTATCGTTGTTGTCACTGCAGTTTACGAATCTAGAAATGAATCTCTCAACTCTCCCAAGGGTTGCCTTTATTGACAGCAGATTCAACAGCTTGTGTGAAATTAGCGAGTAGTGAACTAGGAGCAGAGCCAAACCGATGCAGCCCAGAATTGGTTTGAAGTAGCTGTTATGGTTGATTTTGATAATTCTGATGCGAATTCAAATCCATAAATAGTTCTGGGGTTCACCCCTGTCACTTCTTATTATAGCTTTTTGCAAGCACTGGCAAAGATAAAGTCCAGCCGATATCAGAAACTCGAGAATCATTATCTATAAGACTGACCACTTTATCCAATAAAATTCTGAGAATTTTTTTTTCCCTGCTTCTTTTAACTTTGTGAAATAAATTTTCAGCTTATATCCTAAGCAAGGCGAGATAAGATCTTGTAGAAAAAGCAACCAAATGGAACAAAAAACCCTAGCCAGCACATCAATCAAAGAGTAACAAATAGAGCTAGAAGGTGTAAGTTGTGAAGAACATATGCGCAGATCCAGTGAAAAAGACAAAGCATATATTACGGACAAAGATGATTAAACTGCAACTTCAGATTTGCTTTTGGAAGCAAAGAGAATAATATGAATGAGAGGCAGAGAGTAGAGAGGATAGAAGAAGAAGTGCGTACTGAGAGAGAGAAGCAAAGGGAAGAAGGCAATATTAATCTTCGTCCCGGTGCAAGTTCAGCCAATGATAAAGTACAGAAAGCCATCAATCGGTATCCGGAGTGGCTCTCTTTAGATTTTAGCGATTTATTCATTTAATTTTGACAAATACAGAAATACCCTCAGCACACCATTGTTTTATGACGAATTGATGGGTCAACTTTCATAATATCTAGTGCATAAATCTTTGGTTAAATAATGTTAAAAATATATTATAAATTGAAGACAATATTAAAATTTGTCTTTTTGTATATGAAATGTGTAACCTCGCCCAATAACTCACTAGTTCGATCATAAGTAGCGTCCACTATGAAAACAAGACAGCACCATAGAGCAAATGAATATCTGGATAAGACACCGGCAACCTCAACCGCCATGAGAGTAAGGATTGGGAAAAGTTAAAAAGAGTCGGTTAGCAAAACTTATAATATTTATAGAAGATACCGTAACGAATAGAAGAGGATTCGACGAGTGCTTCTGCGTGGTCAAAACATATGAGATGTTAACAAATTGAACTCGATTAATAATGTATAATTAATAAAAATTAATAAATTATATTTTTTATTTATTAATAATATTTAAATTATGATATATAATAAGAATAATTTTAAAAATTATTATTTTTATTATATATTATAATTTAAACGATATTTCTTTTTTTGATATGACAGGCACTGATGGTGATCCGCATTCGTCCTTCAATTGAATAAATGGATTCCTATTCGTTTATCTACATCATGCTGCGTTCACAATCTGTAACTTTCATTTTCATCGTGTGTTGTCTGTTCGCCATTGATCGAACACAAAATACAATAACAATATTGTAATCCAAAATAGTGAAATTAAATTATATAGCCAGAAAGAAAATATATTTTAGAGTACCACATGCGGAAATAGTGTATAATTCAGAGCCTATGTTTATAATAATCAAACGTATTGTTACAAATCTAACTATTTATATTGAAAAAATGTATTTTTTTTAAATAAATTTTGTATATAAATACTGCTACTATATATTCTCTATTTTTTTTGTTAGTTTAAAAAAAATTAAATAAATTCCAGTTTCTGTCTTATTAGAAAAAATAGAAGGACAAGAAAACACTGGAAAGAGGTATCAGAATATATATGTCAAGTTGGTAACGGCGTCAAAGCCTAGAAAGTGTTTGGAGGTCGGGACTTTCGGTCTGATCCAATATTCCGTGGACCAGGGACAAGGGGCGGTGAAATTCATTGACGTCACCGTTAGGGTCGTGCGCACCAGATTCACAACCGTATCAGATTCTCTCCTTTGCCTCGTCGTTTTCACTTCCTCCTTGGAGATTGCAGTCCCAGCGCCGTCTTTCCCGAAATAGAGCTCCATATTTATGTTGTTATACTTCAAATACTTCTCTTATTAAATTAAAAAATAGTCCAATATTAAGGTTCTTATAATTCGTGGTATTAATAATTAAAATGAATGGAGAGAGAATCGAATTTGCTGCTCGACGAAATCTGCACAAGTAACATTAATTTCTCTCCAGAAATTAATGGTATATATTTATAAAAAAATTATTGCTTACAAGCAACGAGAAGTTTCTTTTCATTTATTTTTCTAGGGGTGTTAAATATCAGCATCGACAAAACTCGTGCTTCTATAAGAAATTGTATTAAGATATCAAAATTTAATTCAATCTCATATGCAGGTGTCTCGTCCATATGAACATCGACGATGATAATAAAAAATTGGCGTCAATTATCGAATAAAATCAGTATTGGATAGGAGTACGTACGAAGAATAGTTATAGAACAGAATAAGGCGACATTCTTTCATTCCCAAATGATGTAAAATTAATATTTTATAACTAGAATAAAATTAATTTTAATAAAAGAATATGTAATTAGAAGAATCTAATTAATTGTGTAATTTTTTTTTAATTAGTATGTGATAGACATGGGGGAAAAAAATAAAATAAAAAGTGAAGTGGTCCCGTTATCTATACCGGGGTATCCGTGATCAAAGAAGAAAGTAAGCCAGAAAGGGCAACAAAGAGGAGAAAAAGGTTGAGAGCTACGAGACGGTGGATTCAAATTCGATGCCCTAATTATAAAGTAAGGTGAAATGGTGCTGTTTATGTGAAGGGAAACACGGACACGTGACACCGCATTTGCTTCAATGCTTTTGCCTCCTTTATAACTTTTTTATTCGGTCAACTTTTCTAGGCCTTCTCATTAATTAAATTTACCTTTTAAACTAATCTTACACTACAAATCAAAGTCCCATTATATGGTTCTGTGCCCTTTCTTTCTCTAAAGATATTAAAGGGATTTCTTGTTTACGCGGGGACCATTATTATTATTATTATTATTATTTTATTAGAGATACAAATAACGATAAAAAAGAAAACACTCAAATACACGGGTTCACAAAAAACACCAAACAAATTCAAGCCTACAATTCGAAAAGGGTTAGCATACATAAAAGCTTAAGAAAACAGAAGATACATCAAAGCATTATAGTTAAGCACATATGCTAAGCTCTTAATTTTGGAGAAATAGAATAATAATAGCAAAACAAACCCTATTAAGCAGAAACAAAAAAAAAACTAACTATAATTTTAACTATATTATAATTAAAGTTTAACAAAAATAATTTATAACTTAATTTAAAATTTAAAAATTAATTTAAATTAATTAATTAAATTTATTTATCAAACATATTTAATTTGATCAAAAAAATTTATAAATTAATTTATTTAATTTATTAAACATACTCTAAATAAAAAATTTCAAAAGAACTAAAAATGATGAGATCAATCTTTAAGAACAGTAATCAAATCAAAAGCTCTTATAAAGAAAAGAAAAAAATCTTTCGTGGAAAAAGAAAATAATTTTTATAAAATAAAGAAATAACTTTCATGAAAAGAAGGAAAAAGCTAGCAACTACTTTAAAGAAAAAGACAAGAAATGAAAGAAAATGTAGAAAGATCGAAAGATGGAGAGTGAAAGGGGAGGGAGGGGCTGTGGCCTAACCAGAAAATACTTGCGACTGCTGCTTGGTAGATAACAAAGAAAAACGAGAGAGTTAGGGTTTTGGCATAGTTCAAGATGCGAAAACTAGAAAGTTGATGGTTCAAAAAGACCACGATCAATATTCACTATACTTAACTAGACAATTTTGGACCTCATGCAAGTATGTTTCCCTTTATATTATAATATAAATATATAAAATTAATTAAAAAAGTCATTTAAAATAAAATTAACCCAATAGTACATGCTTATATTTTTAAAACAACTCTGTTATATATAAAATAATTTTATACTTCTACATAATATAATACTTAGTTATCAATAATTATTATTATAATACTATTTTTAATTGCAAAAATTTAAATATATGTATAATTATTATTAATATTAAGAAATTAATTAAAATGATATTATTTTGTGTTAAAATTTTCATAAATAGTCAAAATAGTTTTATTTTAATAATAAAAAAAAAGAAATCATTCAAACTATTTCAATTCACTAATTTTTTAACCTACTTTTAAATTTTCAACCAATGTTCAAAACTAAATGGAATTAGTCTCCCTAACAGTTGACCGATCTAGCCTAATATTTTCCACATTGGTTTTAACCCTGTATGTGTTGGGCTAACATATGTCTTGAAGGCACCGGCTTTGCTCCATTGTAAGTGATCAAAATCTTTGGTCGCTTCGGTTTTTGAACATTGATTTATACAGAATTATATATGTACATGTTTCAAACTACAAAAATTATTAAAACAGGTTGAATTGCTCATTATTATGCATGCCAGAAACTGCAGGTGTAGAAACAGCTTAGGAAAAAAAGAAAAGAAAAAGATGAGTTAATATTAATAAAGGCTGACAACATTCAGCGATACTTCCCATTTGAAGTGAAGATGTTCGGATCAGAAGATGTCAAGGTACATTAGAAGTCAGACTAGAGAACCAAAACTTCACAAGGTTGACGCCTTGACGCCTAATTTTCTTATTGTATTTTGATGCGTTCAAGGCTCTCAGACACTGTTCTCATTCTAGGTCGTAACTCTGGGTCAAATTCCGTGCAGTTCAGTGCAACGTGAAATGCTGCGATAACTTGCTTTTTAGCATAAACCTCAGGCAGAAGTGCTGGGTCTATAACATCAGACAAGGGCTGCTCCTGCCTGAATGCTTTTCTCACAAAACTCTCTAGCACATTATCATCATTTTCTGGTCTTGAATCTGGCAGCCGACCTGCCAAAAGTTCCAAGAGCACTATTCCAAAAGAATACACGTCACATTTTTGAGTGAACTTTCCACCAACCATGCGCACCTCAGGTGCCAAGTAGTTGTTACAGGAAGCTGTAACTTTTGCATACACTGCGGACGTTACAATGGATTGTTTTGATATTTGCCGTTTTGGCGCCAATGTAGTGGACTTTGAGGTATTCAAACCAAGACGAGTAAATCCAAAACCCGATATGTAAGGATGAAGATCATCATCCAGTAAAATTTTTGTTGATTTTAGGTTGCCATGGAGATATTTTCGACCACTGAACTCGTGTATGTACATCAAACCCCTCGCAACTCCTTGAGCAATTTTTAACCTAGCTGCCCATGATAATGGAGGCAAAGACTTGGAAGGTCCTCCTGCAATAATAACAAACCAAATTCAGAGCAGAAAGTTATTGAAGCAGACCTTAAAGTGGAAAGTTGCAACTGAAAATGACGTCAAGATCACCAGTAGCAGAGTTTTAGGTGTTCAATATAAAAAAATCACAGATGACAAAAAGGAGAACATTAATTTCAGAATTGGTTTTGCATTTTGCTAATCCATTCATTTTAACATTTAAATGGTGGAATCGCAAATAAAGTTAAAATCTCAACTCGATAATAGCAGTACAAAAACTACTTTGACGACCGTAACTCCATCAGCAAGGCATAAAGAACACTCGTGAATGCAGCGCAGAATTTTGACCAGAAAAAAAAATGCAGCCTAGAATCACTAGAAGACAATGATAACCAATTTTACATTCTACTAAAGCGGATCAATAGGAAACAACGGTGATTGCTTTGGAACCATTGGATTTTTAGTCACCAAAATGAGTTGAAAACAATATGGTTAGATTTTTGCAGCTATCACTATCGGCACTAGGTAGGACCACAAAAGATACGTTGAATGAGTGTGAATGAATGTTCGTTGTAAATAGAAAAAGGGTCAGCTGATAGAGGAACAATAACTAGGATCCCAAAAGTGGCAGCAAAAAGTTATTTGTGTGTGATTACGGACAAAAGACATTAAAAGAGTTTTAGTACTCAGGAGAGCAGGCACCATCTGCACTATTCACTAATGGACAAGACATGACCCAAAACATTTAGTGCAAATACAGAACAATAATAGTAAAAAGGAGTTACAGAACAACTACACTTGAAAGTTACAAATGGTAAAAGTTTTATTTATCAACTACTGTAAACGAACAATTATCACGATGACAATCACATGGCATCGTTATTAGCTCTTGAAAGTTAAAAACTAAACTTTGAATTCACCACAAGGTGATCATCAGCAATGTACACTCCATAATGAGTGGCATGCTGTCACTTACTGAAACCGAACCACCAATAAGCTCAAGGTTAGTAGTCTCATGCCACTGCAATTCGTAGAAAATTTAATTTAGCGTATAAGATAATTGACCCATTTTCAAATACAACAAAAATCTGAAAAGAAACGATGGTGCTTGCTTCTCATTAACGTTTTGTCAAAAGAGAATTTCCCCATTGATTGCTCAATTTGTAATAAGATAACTCTACAATACGGCTAGATAATTCAACCACGAGTCTAATAGAGAACTAGATAAATTAAATATGAAGACAGAAACGATGTGATAGAGAAGTGATACCATGCAGTGCAGTGTGCAAGCTTCCATTGCGGATGAAATCAGTGATAAGCAGTTTCTCATCGTTTGCATAGTAATATGCTCTCAATGGAACAATATTGGGGTGGTGGACCCTACCAATGGCCTCCACCTCAGATTCAAACTCCTTTAGACGCCACGTGGCATCACCCTCACTCAACCGCCTGACGGCCGCAACTGTCGCCGCCGGGCATGATCCCTTCCCAACAGACACCACTTTATACACGATGCCACTCCTACTTTTCCCCACCACATACGCAGAAGCCCTTAATAAATCCTCTAATTCCAAATTAAACCCTTCGTCAACGATCACGAATTTACCCTTTTCCCCTTCTTCTTCTTCAACCTCATTGCCTAATTTTTGTTTTCCCACTTTGCCCTCGTCGGCTGTCCATCTTCTTCGCAATAGCCACATTGACAACGAAACGGCCCCAACCACCAGTGACACGCCAGAAATTATAGGGACAGTGACGTACCCGCCTCGCTCTTTCGCCTTCTCTTCTTGACCTCCACTTGGGAAGCCCGGATTTAATGTTTTGGGGGTTTGAGGGTCTTCGGTGCTTCTGAAAATGTCGGGTTTTTGAGCTTCTGGGCATGCATTTTGCAAAGGAAACCCACAAAGGCCAGGGTTGCCCGAGAAAGCTGTTGGGCCCTGGTTTAGGAGGGAACCTACCTGAGGAATTTGTCCGGTCAAATTGTTGTTCTGAAAATCCAAACTCACCATTACAGGAAGCCTCCCGAAAGACTCCGGGACCCCGCCGGAGAAGAGATTGTGAGAGAGATTTAAGGTTCCGACAAGTCCAATAAGCTCGGCGAGAGCTTCAGGGAGAGATCCATTAAGCAAATTTGAGGATAAATCCAAATGTCTGAGTGATTTGAGAGACTTGATTGCGTTGGGGATTGGACCAGTGAGTGAGTTGTGAGAGAGGTCGAGAACGACCAGATTGGTGGCGTTGAAGAGATGAGAAGGAATTAGGTTGGAGAAGTTGTTGTGGGGAAGACTGAGTCGCTTGAGAGAGTTTAGCAAACCGAGTTCAGAGGGGATGTAGCCAGTTAATGCTTTGTTAGGCAGGTAGAGTTGGGTGACATGGTCGTGAGCGCAGACGACACCGGCCCAGCGACAAGGGGTGGAGTCGGATTCGGACCAAGAATTGAGGACGCCAGTAGGATCGGAGTCAATGGCAGCTTTGAGGGCGAGAAGAGAGAGTCCATCGGAGTTCAGAGAGGTAGTGAAAGAAGCAAAGAAGCATATGAGAAAGGGAGCAAAGTGTAGAGGGAGAGGCATTTGTCATCTAGTTGGGAAATGAAAAATTGGCGACGTTAATGAATTCGGCGGTACATGTTTAGCAACGAGGAGTTGCAAAATGCAGAGGTGAAAACAAAGAAGAAACGAAAATGTAAGTAGACGGTGGTTTCGCGTTTGAATTTTGAAATAGTGTAGGGGTGTTCTCGAGGTGGCGAACAACGAGGCTATGGTAGTTTGAATTTTTCCGACCACTAACCTCGACGTGTTTTTTAATTAATCACCTGGGAATTTGTTTTCTCGCTGCTTTTTATGTATAAGTTTGGATTATTATTCAAAACAAATTAAATTACTGATATGGCAGAGTTTTCAGTGCTATTTATTTTTCAAAACAATCTCTATTTTTTTAAAAAATATATCAATAAATGAAAGAAATTTTTTAGTTTAAGACTTCATATAATGATAAGAAGAATGATTTAGTTGATTACGGTCTTCCCGCGGTATTCAAATTGATAAAATTATTTTTATTATTTAATTACTGTTGATGCATAAAACAGTAGGATCAAAAGGTACGGTAACTATGCATGTTTTTTATTAAAAAAATGTTAAAAAAAGCTTTTGCCTATTGAAAAATTGCCAAGCCTATGGAACTTTTCTTTTTTTTTGGGGGGGGGGGGGGGGGTTCGGCGCAGAGACAGTGTAAGACAATGACTTTTTGGTCAACACGAAATTCTTCTTGTCTGCATACATACAAGGCATGGACTTTTGTCAATTAAAAAAAAAAGGTTCACAGTAATCGTAGAAAATAACAATCATAATATTTATTAAATTTGAAATATGGCATAAATATTAAATACGAATATGGTCATCCTGTTCTATTGCAAACGGGAAAAAATAACAATCTAATATTTATATAATAAGGTTTTTTCGAACAACTTTCTGTGCATGTGTGATATACTAGTATGGTTCTGAATTTAAAACATCAGTGCCTGAGTGGAGACAGAGAGCACTATTCCAACTATGACCAAAAGGGTCAAAAGCAGTTTATGGAAAGCTTGAACTTTAAGGCCCCTCTTGAATGCTCAGTCTATTACAAGACAAGAACATCAAACAGCCATTTGCATTCAGCACTTTGAACCAGTTTGCCATGGCAATAAAGTACACAACCTCTACTTGGTTTTTCAACTGAATTGTAGTAAAATGGAGAGATAAAGATTACCACGGGAAATCTCTTTTACAATAGCAAATGCGCTAAATTCTTGATTTAAAGCCCCACCTTCCACGAATATCTAATGCATCATAGTGACCAAAGCCATGGTATAAAACTCTGATTGGGTTTTCCTTGCCGTATTCTTGGCCATACTCGGCAATACATATCAAGCCATCTGCATCTCTATCATTCATGTACACTGTAATTGGTATTCTGCAGAAGAGACTTCCTATCAATACAATATAAAAAAATATGTACGAAGGCAAAATCACTTATTCATAAGATATAAAAAAACACTTACTGCAGAACATGTGAAGCCATGAATAGTTCAGGTTCACCTCCCCACACATAAGACTTCCTTATTTGCGAAACATATGTATCAAAATCACCTTCAATAAACCTGCACACGTTAACAGCCATATCTTTTTCCATTAACAATAATCATTCTTAATGACAATAGAATGATCAATTAGTTTCCTATAATAGATTACTATCATTCCATCATGTATATTCTGCTACATTAAAAAACGAATAACTTCATTTATCTTAAAAAAATATGTAATGATTAAAGTTTTAAAACATTCCGAATCTATGCACGGCTTCTGTTATAATATTCAAATGTGCTTACTTCAATGTAATTTTTGATTTTCTAGTACTTTGTGTACATACAAGGATATCCAACTAAGAAACTCACCATTCTGTCTCTTCCTTTCTTTTGATAAACTCATCAGCAACCTAACAAATTTAATCAAGGTCATTATGAGCTGCAAATTACAAAGAATAATTTTATTTTATAAAACTCAACGGTGATTGTTGATATGATTTGAAATAGGACAAAAAGCGATCAACAGTAAATACGAATTAATCTGATTGATTAAGCAAATAAATGCATAGTGAATACTATGCCTTCTATTCTGTCATGTATTGGCAGTGGGTGGGGTGTACTTCTAAGTTTATTGGCATGGTGCATAAAGGGATTAAAAACATACTCTGTTTCGTAACTCATCTGCTAGCTCTCTCTGAAGGTCATCACTAGGAGGAGGTTTTCCTGACCTCAAACAAGCTCCATGAACAACAGAGCGGAATAAGCATCTTCCATCTCCAGGTATTCCTGCACAGCATGCAAAGTTATCGTGACAGATACGGTGAAGACAAACGAATGTCCTGGTTTATATCTATGCCTATTTGCAAATGTCCATATTTGAATAGACTTCATAAATGTATGGATTTCTTGATTTGACCAAGTTAACAGTAGGCAGAATGTGCAGCTCACCAGTTACAGAATAGTCAGTGTAAACTTCCTTTCCATGTGAGAATTTAACACATGACTCATTACAGTCATCCTTATTCTCATTTCCAGAACTCAAATTACATACAAGTAATCCAAAAATCAAGCCGGCTGATGCACATCCACGTGGCCAAGTTATAGGCCCCATAGTGCACTTAACGTTGGAAAGCATTGTGTGTTTAGGTACCAAAAGCCTCATATTCATACGTCGGCATAGCAACGAAATTTCAAGATGCCTCCTTTGAGGTCCTACAGAACTAAGGTATCGAATGCTGCCCCTTTGCTTTGAGAAGAAGGATCTCAGGCAACCTCCGCGGATTGTTTGTCCCATAATAGTCAAACTAACGATGTTGTATACCAAGAAGATTTATCTCCGATTGTTTAGGCCACAAATGGAAAGAACGTGAATTGGATTTTTCATGGGAGCAAACGCCACGGATATCGTTGCCTACCGGCAGCTGTGCACGACATTTCAGAACAACAGCATTTATTGAAGATAGACTACGAGGAGAGCAAACATTCATGTTTACATTGCCTGAATCACAATTAAGTCTGTTCATTAGCAACCGTCCAGTGTAACATTCTTGGATAAAACTTACATATGCATAAACATGTTAGAACACGTATATATGCATGACCATCTCCTGTCTTTCAACAATTGATTTCAGCATCCTATTCAATCAGGGAAAGAATTTGTTCAAGTCCTGCGGTGGTCTTTTTATCCCGCTTATCAGCAGTAGTACTCGAGAAATCTCTCGACAAATATTTACCAAATTATACTAAAAAATCTGAACATTTTCCAACAACAATCCAAGTGAAACAACTTCTTTCTTCAATCCTAACCCAAAGTAAAGCATGCATTATCACATGAATAAAAGTTGCAAAAATTCAAACAAATTATAACTCGTTAACTAAATCCATGAAAAAAAAAATGTTCTACGAAGGTTAATGATCCTGCTAGTCATGAACTCTTGTCAATTCATTAAATATGATATTATGGCTTGGCTTACGCTCTAATCCCTTCCTACCTCTCATAAGGGGGTTTTTTTACCCAATGGTGCCCAAATCAACTTCAGGACAAGAATATACTGAAGATCTATCTTGTTGCAAAGATCGTGACTGCCAGATGATGACAAACAACATAAGCCTTAATCTCAAATTCAGGATCGCCCACAAGAAACTATATATACAAACTATTTAGAATCTTTGTGTTTTGCTGTGCGAAGCAAAGTAAAGCATTTGGTCATGGCAGGACCAAAAAAGTAAAGCATTTGGTTTTCTTGTCCTTATGTTCCTTTTGTGGTAAGGTTATTCATTTTAGGGGTAAACTGGTGATGAAAGTTTAACGACAGAGAACTAAACCACTTATTCTAATCCAAATTGTATCCATGTAAGTTAGCTTGAACATTTTAAACTATCACAATGAGCAGACTAAATATGGGATTGCCGGAAGTTAAGAACCTAGAATATCATATGAACGTTGAAAGAGAAAAAATGGAGAGGAAAGAAAAAATGGAGAGGATTTCGATGAGAGATAATAAGGATTAGGGAAACCAAACCTCTTGAATAAGCTGAAACATGAAGAGTGGGTAAAATGGAATGGAAGTCCTTAAGAAAAAACCAAACACGGGATCGGAAGTAAGATGAGTACTTTAGTGGGAAGGCTATATTTGGAGAGGGAAGAAATATATTGAAGCAAAGAATACTGCTTCAACCTTGGGTTCCTATCAGAACGCAACACCAAAGCAACGTTTGAGTTTGCAAGAAATTGATCTTAAAATTAAAAATATCAAAGACTTAATTATACGTTATTTTTTGAAAGATAAAACGTAAATTAGCAATATTTTGAAATACGTCAAAATTTTCTCATGTTGCAAGAAATTCTTCAAGTTGTTAGAATACATTTAAATTTTGTTGAAAAATTATATTAAATTTTGAAATTGTGTGTCAATTTGATTTGAAAAATTACGTGATATAACATATAAATAAATTTTGCATTCTTAATTTTCTTCTCTATTTAAATTGATTTAATAACTATAACTTAACTCTCTGAAGTTGTTGTAATATTTAATTATACTAGAAGAAAATTATGCTTGTACATAAATTTTTTTATATATTTGTGAGAAAAATGGTCTTACTTAGAGTTTTTATTTAAATATTTAGTGTAATATAGAGAATAGTAAAGCATCGTAAAATTAATAACTATATAGCATATAACAAAGTTGGTATAGTATTAAAATTATAAATAATTTTATAAATTATGATTTGACAACAAAAATATTTATTCTAAACAATAATTGAGTATATTATTTTTTCTCTCTTCTCTTTAATATAAATAATTTTTTCTTAAAAAAAGAATAAAATATTATTTCTTCTCCTAATTAATACTTTGATTACATAATTATCTCTTATATCAAGAAAATATATATAATTCTTTTTTAAAAATAAAAAAATTCTACTCTTTTTATTAATGTTCTTACTGGACAATCCTTCTCTTTTTTATTAAAATATGTATAATTTTTTTTAAATTTTAAAAAATTCTACAATTTAATTTAATATATATTAAATATATTTTATAAAAATTAGACAATAAATAAATAAATAAAATATTGCTACCTCAAATTTTTTTTAAATTTTCAACCGGTGTTTAAATTAACAAAAATAATATTTTGATAATATGAATTATTTTGAGAAAAAATAATTCATATTAAAAAATAATAATTTAAAAAAAATTTAAAAATATTATTTTATTTTATTATTTATTTATCTTTTAATAAAATTATTTAAAATATTTGAATTAAGTTATAAAATATACTTTTATTTTTAACATATATTTATTGATATATATTTTTAGAATATAAAAAAAGGCAATAAGTGGATTATTTAATATATACAAATTTTTTTATGTAATATTTTTAATTTAAAAAATTATGTATATTTAAAAAGGAAAAAGACAGTAATGGAGAGAGTAATTTATTTATAATAATAATACTAAAAGAAATAGAGAAGATTCTGGACGGTAAACTTGCCTGACTCCCTGATACTAAAGTAGATGGGTTCAAATGCAAAGCTAGTTCAAATTGCGTAGTTTTGAATTTGGGATTCTTGCAGTTTATAAGGCTACTCTCCCTCCACTTTTTGTTTTAGAAACCCTACTTAATTGGCACTTGGTTCTGCTCTCCTCCTTCATATTTGATGGGTTGGAATTTGCTTTTTTGGCTAATAATTTGTTTCCCTCTCAACATTACCCTTCTCGCCTCAACTTTCTACCAGGTATTTACTTTACCTTCTAGTTCCCTCTCTCTCTTTTTCTCTTTTGGTCTATTTTTAGCTTCTTTTCTTTTTTCGAAAGAATAATTTTAGATTGTTAATGTAATTGCAAGAGAGGATTTACATGCATTTTTTTTTTTTGAAGTTCAATCAACCTAAAGTTCCGATTCTTCTTGTTCAAGGTTCTGATCCTAACTGACTTGGAAGCTGACTATGTCAACCCATATGATGCTTCTTCTCGGATTAATTACTTCGTCGTTCCTGAGTTTATTGGGCAGGGACTACTATGCACTCTCTTCCTCCTCACGGGGCACTGGTTCATGTTCTTGATGACAGTTCCCATTACTTGCTATCATGTGATGCTGTAAGAAATATCAAAAATATATATTTTAATTATGTTATACTTTTATTTTCTCGTCTCCGGTTTGTGAGGATGCTCTACTTCCCCATCTGGTTAGTGGTGGTTTGTACAGTGAACTGTACCGCCTACGACCCGCTCTAGCCTTTTGGTTTCATCGTTCATTAAGAACTGAAGGTTTCTACTGATATTGCATATTCTGGATATTTTATTTTTGTGTTTTCCTTTTTCTTTTAAGCTGTTGGATATTTCATGTTGCCAAATTAGATGGAGTCCTTTAAAATCTCTGTTTGGCTATATTGAAGTTAGTGGTCCACTTATGTGGCACGATAACTTACTAGGTCATGTTTTTTAGCTCCGATTTTATTAGACCTTGTTTACTGGGTTTGTAAATGAAATGCACTTGGCCGATCTGAACTTAAGGGAGCTAAAATTTTGCATGCTTAAACTTGGTAATTGCTTCTCGAAAGCTTCCAAGTTGATTCATGAGCTTAATATTAACATATTGTGAAATTTAAATTAGTCTCTCTAGAGTTGGATATTGAAGGAACAAATTATAGTCTTTAATGCCTATGAAATTTGGCTTCACTATAGGGCTCCTGCTCCTGTAAGGAGCTGCCACAGGTTTGCACTTGGGTGGGGGTCAATTTCCCTTTCTCCACCCAGGAGTGGTACTTGTTCCCCCAATAAAAGAAGATATTCTTATCCTCTTTTCTATAGTAGTTTTTTTTTTGGTTATCTGGTCAATACTTCATGGTTGAGGATGTGTGCAATGTGCCAAATCTAGTTTCATGTTTGAAAATGTCTAACTTGTGAATCTATCAAATCGTCAATGTTGACTATAATTGGTTGGAATATAAATACTGAAATATGAAAAGGAAATTACAATGATGAGACATTGAGTTACAAATGAACTATAATATTGCAATATTTGTTTCATACTTTCGTATAGGTTTAGCCTATGAACACATGTTTTCCCTTATCATGGTTATTTTATATCAATGATTTAGGTATGTGAGACGGCAGCATCTTCTTGATGTCACTGAAGTGTTTAGGGTACTTAATGCTGAGAAGAAATATCGGATAGTTAAGCTTGCTTTGTACTTATCACTACTTCTCATCACCGTCTTCAGGTATTTCACGCCTTTAAAATAGCATATGTTTATCTACTTGGCTTGTAAATTCTTAATGTTTGCTTTTATGTGTACTTCTTTAATTATGATGTAAGAGAGAGACCACAGATTGAGTGACAAAATGATGTTTAAGGGCTGGATGCATGGTGCAGAACATGTTGATGAGTTTGTAAAAGCGTAAGCTGCTGCCATAAGTGGCATATACGAAAGAAGAGTTGCAGTGTGCCTTGGTATTAAACATATTAGAGGTGCACCCAACCTTGTCTCTAGGATCAACTATAATGTCAACGTACAACTTCAAAATTAAAGTTAGTTTAGTATGACCCTTTTCTGCTTCTTCTTGTTGAGAAGTAAATCAGAGTGTAGGGACTGTTTCATTTTATTAAATGAAAAAAATAATTAAAAATTATTCAATGATGTATCTAAAAAATGTGTAATTGATATTCATCTGTTGTATGAGAAAAGTTACACTTGAAACCATAGCCAAGATCAAATTTTAATACTAGTGTTTTAGGCAGTGAAGTTTAATTAAGTCATATGTTGTAATCTATATGGGGACCTAACCATTGGTTAAGGCAAAATATAGCCTGGCAGTGAAGGTGGAGACTAGAGACAGTGGATTTAACTTTGGGCCTTATGAAAGAACTGTTGCTACTTGACTAAATCAGAATGTACTTCTGTTTGCCTTGAAGTAATTCATTTAGTTTCTTGGTTACTTTTCGAAGGCATTAAGCATGTTGGCCACCTCTAACTATAGTTAGATCTTGCACTTGATGTGGAACTTTATTACGACCTAAAAAGGTACTGTTATCCACATTCCCATTTTTTGAAAGCTCTGCATTCCACAAACATGTTTAGTCTGGTTGTGTCATACAGTCATCCAGTATTTGAGCAGATTAGGGTGGACTGCATTTTCCTTACTTGTGATTGTATGTGAATCCATAAATTGTCTCTCTCATCTCAACCTCCTCAGTCCTCACTGAAAAAAAAAGCCTCAAGAACTTCCATCATGGAGCAGGGTTGGTTGGAATTTCAATCCTTGAACAGATTCCTGAAATTTACTGCCTACCAATAATTGTTATCTCAGGATTTTAGATTATTGTATAGATTGCGAAGACACATAAATGAGGCTGCATTCATCATGTATAGGATTCAATTGGGAACTCAGGTCTCTGAACACTTGCATATATACTTTTTAGAATGAAAACCTTTGGTTCTCTTTAATTGAATACTATATACATGGCAAAGTTGTATTAATATGGTCTTGAAAATTTATTTTTGGTCATACATATGCCTGCTATCGTAATGGGAAGGCAAGAAAGCGTTGGTTTGATTAAGATAAGGCTGATTTTAACTTTGCCTTTTGGTTAGTGTATCTCACTTCTCACTTCTATATCATTAATTTTAGCATTTCCTGCGTCCCTGGATTTGTTTTGCATATGTTGTAGTGTCTGCATATAAGATTAGCAGACTTGAAGTCAATGATGTTTTTCCTTTCCTTTTGGAGGAAGAGGAGGAAGATTTAGTTTTCCATTTCATGTTTAAACGAATATTCCATTAGCAAAAAGTAAAAAAAAAAGGTTAGGAATTTTTGTCATTACACTACTTTATCTATCTTTCACGAGCATGTACTCTTCTTTAGTAGATCCAAATAGAAGCATGTGAGGTGAGGTGAGTGAGATAGGGTAAGGATAGGATTAAAGCATCTTTTTTCTTATAACCCATACCTGAATGTGGAATGCCATGGAAGGCAAGCGTTCTCTAGCCTTCTTGGCATTCAAATTTGAATAGTTTTCCACCCTTTTCTTGTGGTTCCCTTCTAGCATTGGCGTTTTTTTTATGCCCTTGGTATGTAATTAGTTTTATATTTTTCTTGTGAACATCATGGCTAGCTTTTGATTGCTCCCTCAAGGAACCTAAACTAAACTTTTCTGCCAATTTTCTCTTTGCAGGCTTACGTTATTGGGCGTGTATTATTTAGGTCTTGATGACGATGACACATAAAACTTTTGGCAGCCCACTAATGCAATACGGCAACTATTGTGTAAGTTGCTCTCTCTCTCTCTCTTTTTATTCCCTTTTTTTGTGGGAGTTTTGGATTCAGTCTGTACTATTATTTAGAAGTCAACAGCTCACAGAAATGGAAATGTTAGTAACTAGCATCATTGATATTACCAACACGGGGATACCCACTGTTTGATATCTAAGTCTCCTTTGAAAAAGCATGTCGACTTTTTATAGTTTACGGTTGATTTGAATGTTAAATATTTGGACGTTTTAAGCGTACTTGCTTTTCGTGAAAATTTATTTAAATTTTTTGAGTCACATCATTTCCTGAGAATGGGACTTCGAAGGCACATGAGCTAATCCAGTTTAGGCCAGGCATTCAAACCCGAGAAAGACTTGCTAAAGCCGAGTCCAAAAGAAATTTATTTGGACTTGGTTGGGTTGGGTTAGACGAGCTTCCTAGAAGTAAGACTTTTTATCTGGGGGTTTCGGCAGGCTCCTTAAACAAATCTTAATGAATATGGAGGCCCAAATAGGCTCCTGTTCAATTTTAGTGAAAGAGGTTAAGGTAAGATGTAATATTTGATGGTATGATGATAAAAAATCATTAAAAGATAAAAATGATATATTATAAAAATTGGTAAAATTAAAAATTTTAAAATGTGAACTTCTAATACTTTTTATGTGGTATAATATGTTTTTTGAATGACTTGAAATTATGTTACTAGGAATTTGTAATATTTGCTAAATCTATACTTATATAATGCCTTTGATGGTTATTGATCTCTATAGAATCTTAAAAAAAAATATATAGTTTGTGATTATTTGTAGTTTTTTAAATTTCAAAAGTGTCAAATATTTATTTATGTAAAATAATAATAATAAAATTTTAATTTATGAGTAATAGTTTGAAATGAATAAAAAGTTACTTTAGATTTCAAATTCTATTATTTTCAAAATTTAAAACAAAAAAGAACAAATAATAGTTCCTATTGATTTTTTTCATATAAATAAAAAAATGAATTGATAATTCATTCAGATGTAGAAAGCAAAGAATTATTTGAAGTGTACTCTTACAGATTAGTTATCTTGTTTTAAATATTAAATTGTAAGGAACCAACTAAGTGAATTGTTACTTTAGAAATAAGGAAAAAATTGATCATTTGGCAATGTGTTAAGAGGGGTTTGTAATACTGTCTCCCTTAACGCAAGGTATTAATTACAGTGGTATGCTTTCGTAAATTTTCAAAACAAGATAGTTAGTTGTAATTGAAAGGTATGTGTGGCCCTAGAGCAAAAGGGAGGGAAGGAGTGGGGGCTTGCGTGATCGATGAAAATGACCAAGGCATCAAGTGTGGGCCCGCTTTTATCTGTTGAGTGTACTGCACCGGGCATCTGTTCACGCCCGACATACTGTAGGCAGCTTCAAAACAGTATGCTTTTTTTTTTTTCTACGATGAAAAGACAGAAATAATTGATGGTTGGGCCCTTTTTAAAGCCCCATGGGGCCCATTGTTCCTATCTCATTTCTCAGTTGATCCTTCTGATTGGAAATTTTTAACCACTGCTTCAATTGTTGACCCTACGCAATTGCTCCGTGACGTTTACCAACATGTTGGGTTGTTTTCGGGGCCTGGGCTGTCTTCATGTTTGTCCGTGTGGGCCCTTGTCATCAATGCCTTCTTTGGGCCACATCAAGCTGCTAGCAGTCACATTCGGTTGGACCCATCATCAGTACAGCATCTAACTGTCTGATGTCCTAGCCATTTTGGCATTATCATTAATTGATAGGCTTTCTAGCTGTCTTTTGCTGTTCGGAAAACTAGCTTTAGTGTCACTATGAGATAGAAATTAGATTTTTTTTAAAAAATCAATTAATAGGAGTTAGTTTATTCAATAATAATGGAAACATTGTATTTATAATATTTAAGTTTAAATTTTAATGTTAGTAATTTTTTATATAAATAATTTATAAGTATTATTATAAGTCTTTGCTTAAATTTATATTTTATAATGAAATAATTTTTCTTCACTTTAGTTTTTTTTTACCAAAAAAAATATTCTCTATATTTGATATTAGTCAAAAGGATGAGAAAGGTATAGATTAAAAAAAAGAAAGCAATCTTTAACTATTTGACAAACAAGAAGCTGTTAAAGTAACAAAACTAATGAATGCTTCTAACAAATAAATTCAGGAATGTTCTTTTTGATATTTTATAGGCTAAGGTGGAGTTATGCTGAAAAGGGATGACGATGCACAATTAGTTAATTGTGCCAAAATGTTTTATTCTAATTTTTTTCCAAACAATTTAAGAATGTGTTCTTTTATGTTGATTTATTAATTTAAAATTTTATTTCCATAGTTCATTAGCATTTAACTCTAATATAATGAAGAGATCTGGTGATAATATGCCTTATAATATGTTTAATGAATAATTATAAATTTTAAATGATGAAGGTGATAGCTAGAAATCAATCAATTCCTGCATTATTTATCAATAAGCCAAAATAGCTATGTAATTCAGGATCTTAATATTACTGATATTGTTTATCCAACAAAAAAGGGTGAAAAGAAAAAGTGTATAGAAGCATTACTCATACTTTTATATCAACTGCAAACTCTAAAACCTAGGTTTTGTTGGGGGGTCCCAGTCTACCATGTAATGATTCAGTAACCATTGGTATACCCATTTTGGTAGGACTAATTAATTAATAGGCTTTCCACTAATTCTATAGGCAAATGGCGAAGCCATCCAAAATGTCTGTTAGTTAGTTTTGGTGTTATTCTTTCCATCAGCTTCAACGAAGCTACTTGAGTGAGTCTTGATGATGTAATTAATTCCCTTTGCTCGCGTAGTCATGTTCAATTAAAATCATATATTTATTATTGAGGGTTGTTGATGATTTTGACTAATCACTTCAAAAATAGCTTTCCTCGTTTATTTTGCTAATAATTTTTTTTAAAAAAAATCAGTGCAAAACATATTTCTCTTA
Organism: Gleditsia sinensis; assembly: GCA_037074535.1. Classification (NCBI taxonomy): domain Eukaryota; kingdom Viridiplantae; phylum Streptophyta; class Magnoliopsida; order Fabales; family Fabaceae; genus Gleditsia; species Gleditsia sinensis. The sequence goes on from CM073473.1 coordinate 8,243,913, forward strand.
TTTATTGTTAAAAAAATTAATTTTTTTTTGCTTAACATGCTATTTCTATTTTACTTCTTGTGAGAAATAACTACCATTTGCCACTGCAACACCCCCGTCCCCTTCCATCACTATTGTCATTATTGTCCCCGATTAGCCACTACTGCAACCATGTGCATAAATAAATTATGGTTATTATTGTCTTTTTATTTAAAATATTCAAACAAATTTTCACGGTAAATGTTTTTAATCAAACAAACAATGAAAGAATTGTGCTAATAAAATTATTTGGTTATAAAATTTTGTTACTCCAAAATAAATAGAGCCTAAAGATAAGATAGAATATAAGAAGGAAAAAAAAGGGAGAGTAAAGAATAAATGTCGTTTTCTTGTCCTAAGGTGTATGAAAATTAAAGTCATAGTCCTACAAGCTTTGAAGGGTTTGGTTAGTGGTAGAAAAGATTACATTGTTAAATATCTTTATGTTGTCATTATTAATTTCTAGGGCAAATCAAGGGGTAATAATCTCTAAACTTTCTAATGCGAGTATAGATGGGGTGGTGTTATTGAGTTATTACAGCGTGTGAAGGGGAAAGCAGGGAGGGGAGCAAATGCTAGAGAAACAAAGAGGATTGATAAAAGTTCAGCACAAGCATTATGATGATGGTCTTTGAAATAGCTTGTCCCGGACTCGAATCACAACCGCTTTCTGCGACCAAACGTGTCAGTATGTGCTCTATGGTCTATTTTTATTGTGAGTGTGAGGAAGACATTTTAGAATTTCTTACGGCCAAACATGCCTTTTCTGTGCATTTATAAAATGATAATAATTTTTATCTACTCTTTTAAAAGAGTAAAATCCATGAGTCAGGGTTGTTTCATTTTGATAGTACGGAATCGGGCTGCCTCACGTGGGCTGCACGCTTCCGTTAGGCCCACTGAAGTGGACATTCTCTATTCCATGGGGGTTATTCTATTGATCATGATGACAAATAAAAAATCTATTAAAAATGCATTTATTTTAATTAAGATTCTAATTTATGAGAAGATCTTTTGTGGTCCGAAGTCCCATTAACAAAAACTAGTCAACCTTATCACTCACCCCATCCACCCAATCTCCTTCGCCATTGCTACCCCTTCCCTCCACTTGTCCTTTCGGCTTTCCGCTTCTTCACAGTGTCAACATTTATAAAATTAAATAAATTCAAATTCACTCACTCCCATCCACATATTATTTCACAGCTTAATTGCCTGACTCTCAAATCGCAACTTTTGAACTAACTTCTCCGGTTCGTTTTGTAAACACCATTTTAGTTTTTAGTTGAATTTCCATTTTTAAAAAGTCACATATGAAAAAAAAAAGCATGAAATTGATGAAAACTCATAGGCAATCATTGAGGCGCTTGCATTATTGTTTGTGCGACTTTTTGTGTTGTATCCAGAAAAAGAAGATGAACAAGTTGTCAGTATATGTCTAAAGCAACCAAAAAAATTAAAAAAAGAAAGAAAAGATTATGACGAATTCACCATGGATGGAGCTTAGCTCGAATAAGATTTCATCAAAATATCACACTTGTCCTGAGAAAGGTTACAGTCGTGAATAATTAATGGCCTTCATTTACTGAAACCACGTTAGCCAGTTGGAAAATCCATAAATGGCAGTGCCCTTTTTAATTGTCATTTCAGTGCCGAACCACACCAATTATATAAGGCCAATATCAACCTACCAACTCCTGTCTCTCTCTGCCTTCATGCTCCCTCTCTTTCTCTCTCTCTAAAACCCCATAAGAGCCGGGGAATGAGAATCTCCATCACAAAATGGAAACGGAGACCATCACCCATACAACACTGCTCTCGGGGCCCACATTTTATATTAGGCCCTTTGCGGGAAATTTTAAAAGCTTAATGGGCTTTTTCTTCTTCAAAGAACAGGCCCAATTCGTGTTGTCAGCTCGTGTCCGGGCGCTGTCTTCCATCACAACAGGTAACAAACTTGACCCATCATGCACTCATAAAGGCATCGTCAATCTCTTTCATTTCAAAATCACATTTATTATTTTCCCAAAATAAATAAATAAAATAACATCGTTATTTTCATCAAATTTTATTATTATTACAAAGAATTAAGATACCAGAGTTGATTTAGCGACTATGAATTTGGCAAGTTTACAAGAACTGAAAATCTATTTATTTATTTTTGTGTCAATGGTTATAAGTTACAACTTTTTTTCCGAAAGCCATCTAAATAGGAAGAAGAATTGGGAGGAATTTTCTGAAAACAGAACAAGTGTATGTTTGCAAGATTTTAAACATAAAATTGAAGAGTCGAAGTAGTAATTAATAGGAATGGACTGCAGAGGTACATAGATGGCATGGTTCATGGTTGGGTGGTAACGAGGGCTCTGAGACAGTGAGTTGTAATTGGATGGTAAGCCCCTCCTCTTTCCATAGGACACTGTCCTTAATAATAATGATAATAGTCATGTCGTGCTTTAAATCTGTAAGGCTTTGGACCACAATTATTGATCTCTTTAAGCTATTATGAACAGAACTACTGAGCTGTATTTGTAGCACCTCAAAGTTCACCATTTTCTCATTATAAAGTTGAATGTGTCAGCTCAACTTCTTTTAAAACATTTTTTTTTCTGGGTAAGAAACTTAATGCCTGTACATTTTTTATCTGAACTCTACGTTCTTCCTTTTTTGACATATCCAACAAAACCTCTTAAGTTCTTTTGTCCGTATGGTATAACTTCAATTTTCTACTGTATTCTTAAAATGACTAGTCTGAAAGGGAATTGAATGAAAAAATGGTACAAATTGAATGGTGTGTGTAGGATCAATTAGCACAGTGACTGATAAATTTCTGGTTTGATGTTGGCATCTCTTTTTAGTAGCATTGCAGGAATGCTCCCCAAGTCCCAATGCTACATTCATCCACCGGTGTCCTTGGTTCAGCAGTCACAATTTTTGGATCCCCGTTCCATAATTTATTGAACACCAAAATTCACTTTTTACTGTTACTGAACCAACACTCTGAAGTCTGAATATTGGGTCAACCTAACCTCACTTTTTGTTGCGAGCGTTGAATTATTGGCAGCATTAGGAGTAGAATTAGAAAGCTCCCTTTATCCCAAAACCCCACGTTGAACGAGGTTTACATGTGAACGAGAATATACTAATATCTAAGTTGAACTTATTAGCATTTTGCGGTCCTAATCATTGTCACTAATAAGAGGAAAATAGAAGCGAGAAGCAGAGATGGTGACGGGGCCTGTGAGGTCAATCAAATATAACTCTCTGAGAGGTAAAAGTTGAGAGCACCGATTTTGGTAAAAAGCACTTTTTTGCAAACCCCCATTTCCCTCTTACCTTTTTCTTTCTCGCTAAAGAGTTATGACTTCTCCTTGCTGCTCCACACGGCTTCGTGACATGTCTAATTTTTCTTCTTTTCTTTCCCTTTTTCCCTCTAAAGATTTGAGGGTTACATCAGTCATTTGATATAGAGTCCGTTGGACGTTGACAGAGCAAGCGTAGAAAAAAAAATGAATAAATTTAAATATTGCAATAATGGAAGAAGGAAATGCTATGCGTATAAATGCAAGAAAATGACGGGTCATCTTCTACGATTAAAAACTGTGTCGGGCTTTCGCTTGCGTCCGGTCCCCAACCTATGGGACCCAAACAGTATTCTACGGCCCAAACTTCGTTCCACACAGTTCGATTCACTCGTATTCTTAAAAATTTATATTACACCTATCTAATTAATTTTCAGTCAATAATTTTCTATGGCAACTGAAATTCTATTTAAAAATGACGTGATGCTTTATTGCTTGCTGGTGATTTAAAGTTTTGCAACGACATCAAATTAAATTCAAAATCACGATATAATTGTAAGAATTTCAACATTTTTTTTCTTTTAGCATCATCATTAGTTTAATGAAAATCAATTTAAGTATAATAAAAATAAATAAATAAAAGCATTTAATGATTTTTAATAGCATTCTTTTGGGACTGAGAAAATTCCATAAGGAAGAGTGCCTTAGAATGTCAAATACGCAGTAGATCAGAAAAAAAATAGGGGACTAAGGCTTGTTTTTAAAATAATTTGTATGGTTACCAGATTTTGTTTAAATTTCCTTAAAAAAAAAATACACTTTTTCAGTCTTTTGTATTTAGAATTCTATTGCCAAACACTAACTAGAGGCCGGAGGATGGGGGGGTTAGCTGCTTAAAGAAAGAAGATTGTAACTTCCCAAGTCACGATAACACTTAAAAAGGCAACGCAATTAATTAGCTCAAATAGTCCAACGGGATTCTTTTCGTCCAAAGGCCTCGATCCTACTCCTTCGTGGGTTAACGTCCCGGGATCGAATCTCCGTAATGAGGGAAAAAAAAGAAGTGAAAATTGGAGGGACTGTTGAAACTTGAACGTCTTGAAATCTCAAGTCTGTAAGGATGATATTATCAGATCAGAGTGGGGCCTTCATTTTGGTGGTCCCAGATTATTTCCCTTTCCCCTTAGCTCCACGGACTGTATCGTTGGAACCGTACGGGTCGAGTTGCCATCACTCTAATCCTTGTCCACTTGCATGTATTGAAGATACTCGTATAATTCAACACAACACTGTACCCGTAGCGTAGCCAATACTTCAAATGGCTCAGAAGCAATCTCAGCGACAGAATCTGAGAATCAGAGAGAGAAAGCGCTATTAGAGAGAGAGAGAGAGAGAGAGGGTGAAGCAGATTGACTCGCCTTCTTTTTATATCTCTCCAAACAAAATCCCTAAACACATTCGTCTCCTTTCATTCTCTTTCTCCTCTCTCCCATTCCTGCTGTATTTTGCCCCCACTCTCTGCGCAATTTCACCATTTCCTGAGCTTAATCAGGGGCGATGTGGAGTGGATGCTTGGGTTTAACATTATAAGAGTTGAAAATTAACGAAGTTAATCATCTTGGTATTTGAGTTGCTGAAGATTTCGAGGTCGGTTAGCTTCCATTTGTCACAAAGTGGATCATTAACAAGGAACAATGGAGCAAACTACAGGAGGCTTGCCCGGATCCAGTCTTTCTGTTCGCGAACACGATAAGACCGTACTCGAATCCATTCAATTCAGCCAAGAAATACAGGGAATCATAGCCCCGGCTGCTGAAAACGCGAGCTCCTTCACCGCACTTCTCGAACTGCCACCAACGCAAGCCATGGAGCTCCTTCACACTCCGGACTGTGACGGAACCGCCGCTGCTAGCAGCGTCTCCGGGAAATCCTTATGCCAAATCAACAATCAGAAACCCTATCTATTCCACTCTTTCAGTGGCAATTTAACTTTTCCTTGTAACGCTGCTTTGATCGAGCGCGCCGCCAAGTTCTCCATATTTGCCGGAGAAAACTCGCCGCCGGAGGATTCCAGCTTAGTTGCTCCTATTTCAGGTGCAAATTTGGATAAAGTGAAGAATGAACCCCCAGAAACTGATTCGAATCCTAGTTCAATGCAGGGGTGCGTTTCTGATCCCGCCGTTGAAAACAAGAACCAGCGGCCGCCAAAGAGGAAGGAACGAGAGAAGAAGGTACCAAAATTTCAACAATCGAGAGCTAGGGTTTCTATTTTCGGTAATTTGAGGGATTTCATTGCTAAAAGCATGAAGTAATCACTGACTATGTTTAAAACAGGGTAAAGGGTTTCCAAAGAAGAGTAAGAGCGTCGCCGACGAGACCTCCGGGGATGCTGAAAAACGTCCCTACGTTCATGTCCGAGCTCGTCGAGGTCAAGCTACAGACAGCCATAGCTTAGCAGAAAGGGTAACCTCTTAATTAACCACCAATCAATCTTTTAATTACAGTCGCTTTTTATCAAGATTTATTTCGCTCTCTTTTTAATAAACTAATCTAATTATGTAGGCTAGGAGAGAGAAGATAAATGCTCGAATGAAGCTTTTACAAGAGCTGGTCCCCGGCTGCAATAAGGTAGGTCCCTTTAGTCTTATTAATCCTCGGTTACTAGGATTAATTAATTACGCTTTATTAATTTTCGGTATGAAGTCATTGTTATCTGTCTAATTTGTCTCCCAAAAGTGCAATTATGTCTTTAATCACGGTTTTTGTCATTGTCACCTTTTCACAACAAAAAAAATGCTTGCTTTTACATCAAGAATAGTGCCCACTTTCCACCAGTGGGTGTCACCGTGGCATTTTTGTAATTTTGCCGTCTCAGTAATACCTTTTAGGAGATCGGTTACAAGTCTTTTTTGAGGTCAATTTTGTCATTCCAATTGTGAAGTCCCTTCTCGTCTCTGGTCTTGGTTTCCTGGCATAGAGGGAGTAATAATATCTGCGGTCACTTGTTTATCCGCCTTTGGAGTTGTAAATTTGGACATCAATCTGTAAGAAGCTGCTCATAACCTGTAGAAAAATTGACATCAAGAATATTACATATGTTAGACATTTTTTAGATGAATTTGTCATTGTTCTTCGAATGGGACAAAACTTTACGTCAAGGGCTGTGCCGGACAATTAAGGCAATCCCGTTTCTTGCCTTTCTTCGGCCTTTTGGCTTATTGAATAGACAGAAGGGTTGACGTGTGGGGTGGCGGAGGGGGTTTTTGGAGCTGGATTCTGGCTTTAATACTTGGGAGACACATAAGATGGGTATGTTGAACTTGAAACTATTATCCGTGTGGGTCCCCTACACAACTGAAGTTATAATCCATCTTGTGACGGTAATGGTACCATTATCTCTATGAGTTTGGTATATATCATTTATGAGATGATGAAAAAGATGAGATAATGCATGCTTTTGGAGTGCATGTACCAAACGGAAGACCTAATTGGCTTGGAACATTGTGCATATAAAATGAATGTCACCTAAACATAAACTAAATACATACCTTAAGATTCACCTAAACTTAAACTAGACATATAAAATGAATGCACATATACTTCTTCCTCTCTTTTTTTTTTGGGGTATGAGTTGTAATTATGGAGTATGATCTGAGTCTTCAAATGGTGCTTGGATGTATTTGGCTACCAGATGATTTCCTTTATACTCCTGAAGTATTACTCCAGGAGACAGTAGTATATCTTATGGCTGATGTTAAATCAAGTGTTGGACTCCAACATGAGGATTCTAAACACCAAGCTTACTTGGATTAATGTCAGCCCTTAGACATGCTCTAGAGTAATTATCTAGTTAGTCACAAGATATCTGACATGAAAAATTTTGCTCTACAGATATCAGGAACAGCGTTAGTTCTGGATGAAATCATCAGCCATGTGCAATCTCTGCAACGTCAAGTGGAGGTCAGACATCCCAGACATTTTCCATAATTGTTTTGACAAAGCATGAGAAGGCTGAAGTTCTTAGCAATCTAGTTGTCAAGACTCTTATTAGCAATGAATAAGGGTTATATTCTTTCCAATTTTTTTTCTGAGCCCTCAAAATTGATATGTAGTTCTGTAGAGCTACTGTGAGATTCTAGAACATGTTGGTGGCACTAATCCACTCGGTGGGAATGATGATTTTCCTTGTTTGGATGTTTAAAATTAATAAGGTTGAAACGATTAAATAAAAAAAGTTTATTATAATATATTTTTACAAATTTATCTTTTATTAAAATGATTAATTATAGTAATTTAGTTTATTCATATGTAATTTTAAGAAAGAATAAGTAACATAATACTCAATGATTGGTTTCTCCTCCAAAATTCCCAAAATTGGGGGAATTTAAAATTATAAGAGAGGATGGAGTTTGGAAGGTTAGTTAAAATTCCTCCATTCTCCTCCACAACCTTTCAATTTCCAAACAAGGAGAAGGTTTCAATGAAACCTCCCCATTGAGTTTCATCCAATAATAAGTCTTTCTCTTTTTTTTTTAACCCCTATGGTGGACTTGAGGCTTGAAATTGCAGATTCCTAGAATTGTGCATTGCTTAGTTTAGTGTATACGTACAATGTTATTTACTGACATACAACTGTTTTCTTGTTATAATATTTTGTCAGACTAAATTTCATAGTAAGTGAACTGATTGTCTAATTAGTGTGGCAAAGATTGAGAAGATTAAGTATCTTTGTCTTGGTGACACAAGTCAGTGATATTTGAGTTATTTTCCAATTTACATGATCTTGTGCTGATCCAGTCACCGTCTGGTTTCAGTTCTTATCAATGAAACTGGCTGCAGTTAATCCAAGAATTGATTTCAGCCTTGACAGCATATTGGCTACAGAAGTAAGTAATATGAATTTATCTCACTTCCTTACTGTTCTTTTTACATTGTACGAAATACGTGTGAAGTTATTTATTTGTTTTTGGTGGGGTAGTAGTCTGAATTTATTTGACTTGGCTCTAAAACCGTGTCTAAGGGATACTAGAGGATCTCTTATTGCCATCGACAATTTATCTTTTTGCATTATGAAGCAGGTAGAGGGTGAACTTTTGCGCAATGGCAAAATTGTTGTTTTGTGACTTAGAAGTCACGGGTTCAAATTTTGGAAACAGTCTCTCCACTTGCGGAGTAAAACTGCGTACATCTACTCTCCCTAAACTCCACCGAGTGAGAGTTTCGTACAATGAGCTGCCCTTTTATTATGAAACAAGCGGAATGGAATATAGAAGCTATTGCAATCTTGAAATAGCTGGTTTAGAGTCCTTTTTGGAACTTAAACTCAACTTTCCACATTCATTAGCTAGTAATCAATCAAAATGTGATTTTGGCCAAAAAAGAAAATCAATCAAAATGTGATTGCCCAACTAATTGTATTTCTCTTCTACATTCATCTTTGTTCAAAATTTTGAAATGGTTAACTTGAACATAGGGGGCAATGAAACTGTGAAAGAAATGGTTTGTGGCAACTGAGAAACATTAATCATTTCATGAGAAATAAAAATGAGTGTCAGCAGAGCAGATAAAAGATTGCACTTGATTACAAATTTTCTTGCACATTCTGATTAAAGTCATTATACCTCAATCCCTAAGTATGGTTACGGATTGGTATATGGAATTGAGAATGAGTATTTAATTCTATGTTGAGATAGAGATGGTTTTGGGGCGTGTGATATTGTGTTGACTAAGCACAGTGCTTTATAGAGCCAGTTCAGCCTTTTTAGTTGATCTTGAAATTTTAATTTAATTTTATACTGCTGATAATTCTCCTTTGTAACTTATAGGGTGCATCTCTCATGGACAGTAACTTCCCCAGCATGGCTGCACCTCTAATGTGGCCAGAAATCCCAGCCAGTGGAAACAGACAGCAATATCAACAACAGTGGCAAATTGATGCATTCCCCCAACCACTTTGGGGGAGGGAAGAAGGGAACCATAATTTTATTACTCCAGAAAACTCACTTTTGAGTTATGACTCGTCAGCAAATACAGGTAGATGGGAGTTAACCTTTACTGTACAAGTCTCCTCCTTAAAGACATGTTTTACAGAAACTTTCCTAACTTCATCTGTCCTGTTTCCTACAGCCATTTTTCTTTTTTGGGATTAAAACCTTTTGCAGTTTTTAACCTGTCAAATTGAGCATTTTAACACTGAAGATTGAAAAGGAGCGTTGGAAAGCTGTTAATAAGCATTTTAAATTGGGCATTTCTATTACTCAAACTATTGAAGAATGTATAAATTGCTGGAAAGGAGTTAATTTGTGATCATGAAATATACAAGTACATAGCAATTTATTTTTAACTAAACACATTAGAAACATCTTAAGAGGGCAATTTCAAAACTGAAATCAAATTTAAATTGTGATACAGCATCTCTGCACTCAAATCAGTTGAAGATGGAGCTCTGAAGGCGTGCAGAAGTTGTACTAGACTACTAGTAGCTTGTAGACCATAGTGTATATAGATATATAGAATTAGCAGTTAGCAGTGATTTGAGCGGCATCAACATTCAGCAGGGTTTCCATATCTTCTATCTGTCAGAGTCAGTTGGAAACCGGGTTTTTCCTCAACCAGAGAGGAAGAAGAATTGGTATGCTATTCTTATATAAAATATTAGTGTTATTATTACTATGTATACTAACTATAGGGGTCATTCAATCTAATGCTTCATTTATGAGGTGATTGATTGATTCAGATTGTGAGATCATAGTATGGACTGCTACTGAACTTTCATGGGAGATTGTTGCATTGTTCATTGACTGTCATTTAGATGATTGTTTCTTTCTAATGAGTTGGATTTTCTTTCTTTCCCGTTTCATCTTTTTCCTGTTTCCATCACTGAGTATCAACGGGCGGTGCTGCAATACACACAAGTTTATTTTTTTTTTTTTTTTGGACATGACACACAAGTTTATAGATACCCATGATTCTGCGCTGATATTGTTCGTTGTTTTATAACAGAGTTAACGAGCATTCAAGGTCCATTAAAATATCATATATAGAAAAATAACATGAATATTGCTGAGGATTCTTGATGAACTCAACAACAGCAGCTTACATATGCTGTCTCAGAATGGAAAAAGTAAAATTTCCGTCCTTTCTTTTTTTGAAGTGGAGAAGAAACTGAAGGTGATTTTATTTATAATAAATTTTTGTTATATCGTTTAATTCATATAGTCAATTTTATTTAACAAAAAAAATGTAATTATTGTTATTGTTAGAAGAAACTGAAGGACCCCTGTTCCATGGGAGCATCAGAATTTAGCCTCACTCGTATATTTCACTTCTGAATATGTAGGAAAGAATCGCGTATATAAATGGTAGATAGATGTTCTGAGATTGTTGAGGAGTATTAAACTGACTCAGCTCAACGGTCCGAGTGAGTGCAGTCACAAAACATTAAAAGAATGATCACACGGGGGCGAGGAGTTTAAAGTATAATCGAATTTCGGTTAACTAGACGGGCGAATAAACGTGGTTAATAAAATCCACACGTTACATATTCTCACTTGTAGAGTTGTTGAAATTCATGACGGAGTTATTTCACTTACAGTTCCTTGTTTTTGTGAAATTTAAGTAAACATGCATTTAATTTAAGAAATTATATTGATGTTTCTATATCAGCTAAATTTTCGTAAGAGAAATATCTCTCGTTGTGTGATTTTTTTTTTTTTTTAACATATAATTCTTCAAAAGCAAACTTAGGAAGCGTCATCATTTGACAGTTTGCCAAGCACTACATCATCTCAAAAACGTCTTGAGTAGGAGTTTAGTGAGAAAATTAGTTGATCAACCAAAAAGGAAAAAAGATTGAAGTCTGTGAGACAACGGAGCGACCGTTCCAGAGAGACAGAACAACGCCTTCTCAACCCCTACGTAGTTTATACTTGCAGTGTCAACTTCGAAATCAATTTAATTCCCCCAAAGCGTGAACACTACAAATCCATCTTTTACTCTTTCAATATTCCGACCCTTCCTCATGTCCTTCTACGTTTCCACTTCTTTTCTGTTACCTCTCTACTTCCTCTTCTACTCCACACCCATCACCTGAAACTACGATTTCACAATATCTCTGCTCCACCCTCTCTTCCTTCTTGGCTGCTACATTCGTGCTACGATCTTCGATCTGTGAAGAAAGTCCATGCCTGCCTTATCATCTCAACTGCATTCCTATCTAATTCCATTGCTTCGAAGCTCCTGAGCTCGTATGCTCGGTTCCATGACCTTGGCAGTGTCCTTGGAGTGTTCAGAACTTTACAGGAAGAGCCTAACACAATGATGTGGAATTTGATCATAAGGACCCACGTTGATTTAGGACTCTTCACTTCAGCCTTTTTATTGTACAAACAGATGAGACAAGTGGGCGTTCTCCATGATACTTTTACTTTTCCTATAATTAACCGATCCTTATCATCCATCCGCAGCGACGCTGTATTTGGAAAAATGTTCCACAGTCAAGCAATTCAAATGGGTTTGGATCTGGATTTATATTTTTGCAACACCATGATTGATGTTTACGTGAAATGTGGGTGTGTCAGTTGTGCTCGTAACATGTTTGATGCGATGTTGCAGAGAGATTCGGTTTCCTGGACATCGATGATTGCTGGATATATTTCTGAGAGACGTGTTAATTTGGCATCTGATTTGTTCAACAAAATGAGGATGGAATTGGAACCGAATTCGGTAACTCTCATTGTCATGTTGCGAGCGTGTTGTGCTTCTGGAACTTTGATAGATGGAACTCAAGTTCATGGGTATGCCATAAAGTGCGGATTACTAATGGACACTTCTGTGCAAAATGCAGTTTTAAGCATGTATGCTTACATCGGGAATACAGAAGAAGTGGAAATTATTTTCAGTGAAATTGACCGAAAGGACGTTGTTTCCTGTAATATTTTGATTTCCTTTCACGGGATGAGAGGAGATATCATGAAGGTAGCTCGTGTGTTCAGGGAAATGCATAGTGGAGAAGTGTTTTCATGGAACATTGAGACTTTAACCCTAGTTACGTCAGCAATTGCCAAGTCTGGCAGTCTTTCTGAGGGTGAAAGCTTACATAGTGTAGTCATAAAAACAGGGTCGTCTGATAATATTTTGCTGACGTCTTTGCTAGATTTTTATGCAAAGTGTGGTAAATTAGAAATTTCAGTTCAACTGTTCAGAGAAATTCATTGTAAAAGTAACATTACTTGGGGTGCTATGATGTCAGGTTTTATTCAAAATGGTTATTTTATGGAGACCATAGCTTTATTCCAACAAATGCAAGCTGCTGATCTTGATCCTGGTGGGCCTGAAATTTGGAGAAATCTAATTGATGCATACGCAAATCTGGGTGCTCTGAAATTGGGCAAAGGGGTTCATGGTTACCTTCTTAAGAACTCGTTTAATGGGGTTGAGGAAGATATTGCACGCCTGGAGAACTCTATTTTAAATATGTATATAAGAAGTGGTAGCATTTCTTCAGCTAGAGCATATTTTGACAGGTTATCGGTCAGAGATATCGTAGCATGGACTACTATGATCGAGGGATTCGGGTCCCATGGTTTGGGCTTTGAAGCCCTGAAGTATTTCGAATTAATGATCGAGCAAAGAGTGCAGCCAAACTCTGTCACCTTCTTAAGCTTACTGTCTGCTTGCAGCCACTGCGGTCTTGTGAGTGAAGCCTGCAAAATTTACCGTGCCATGAAATGGGATTTTGGTATTGAACCAGCTTTGGATCACCATACTTGCATCGTGGATCTTTTGGGTCGATATGGGTTGCCTGAAGGGGCCTTGTCTGTAATATTGAAAATGATTATTCTACCTGATAGCAGGATCTGGGGTGCTCTTCTTGCGGCTTCCAGAGTTTATGGAAATAACAAAGTTGGAGAATATGCAGCACAAAGACTTTTGGAATTAGAACCTGAAAATGCCGGTTATTATACTCTGTTGAGTAATGTAAAAGCCAGTGTTGGAAGATGGAATGAAGTTGAAGAATTAAGGAGAGTTATGAGTGAGAAAAATCTCAAGAAGAAACCAGGATGGAGCTGCATTGAGGTAAAGGGGATCATGCACGGTTTTCTTTCTGGGGATCGATCACACCCTAGAGCAGTGGAGATTTATGAGGCATTGGCTAGTTTAACAATTGCAACGCCTTATATCTAATTTTTTTTTTCTTGTTATATATTTGATATCTCTCCTCAAGAGTACAAACTGTTATGGAAGCTTGTCATATGATTCAAGTGAGATTTAAGTCCATTTGATTCTGTGATGAAGCTTATCATTCAAATTTTTAGTACTGCAGGTGAGTGGTATAAGTGGAAGCCTTTGCAGAGTCATTTGCAATATTGTTAGTGCCTTCAATATACGTCTTCGATTTTTAAATTGATCGAATGTGTAATCAGTTGAATTATGTTTGGTTCAGTGGGTGAAGATGGTGGAGGGCTTTATTGTGAACCTACAGAACAGCCCATTAATGAAGCGACCATTACAAAGAACCTTCAAATTTTTGGCATATTGTAAAAATGCCAAAATCTTTCCATGATACTGACAGTGACACACGTTGCAAAGAAGCTTAATTTAAGTATGTCTTTCGGACTAACAGTGACTCATTGTTACGTAGTTTATGATAGCAAGCAACTATTATGAGGAAATGATATATCCCTTTTTATTTTTTTTATTTTTTTTCATATGAAAAGACAATAGCAAATTATCAAACTTATTTTTTTGGCGGCAGCAAAAATTTCCTTTTCTTTTATGGAAATAGTACAGCAAAGTATCAAACACGTTCTTGTTTGGGCCAAAAAAAAAACTGGCTGTGTTTTCATTTGGGCCTGATCGAACACCGTTGCCTGTTTGCCAACCAAACCCAAGAAAAAGAGTCAGCGAGAGAAGCAGAACAAAGGCAGTGAGAGAGGTAGTGCCGTTCTCCCTTCGGCTCTTGCTTTCTGGTTTTACTCTTCGGAGAAGACGCCATGCCTGCCCCCGCGCCCTTAAGCAGTGCCTCTGCCATGCTGCGCCATCGGCTTCTCCCCACCCTCCGAACCCGTGGAGGCGGAGCCTCTGGTCCCAGCCGCTGGACCTCCCCTGGCCACGAGGAGCGCCCCAAAGGTTATCTCTTCAATCGAACCCCACCACCCCCAGGTCAGTCCCGAAGATGGGAAGATTGGGAACTTCCTTGCTACATTACTAGTTTTCTAACGATCGTGATCCTTGGTGTTGGCCTTAACGCTAAGCCTGATTTGACCATTGAAACTTGGGCGCACGAGAAGGCCCTTGAGCGGCTTAAGATGGAAAACCTTGGCCTCTCCACTCCTAGCTCCGGTGAATCCGAGTGAAATTCGATCTGCATAATAATTAATTTGGATCGACTCTGCTGTTGAGTTTCTCGTGTTTGGTTAATGGCATTTCGGGTTCGCTCGGCTGCTTTTAGGGTTTGATATGTAGTTGAATAAGGCTATAAATGTGGAATTTGGGCTCCTGATGTAGCCTGATTACTGCATACCTAGTTGTTAATTTTGACGCTTAACATGTTAATTTTGCAGCTGCTTATAAGCTTGTTTATTCATTGTTATGTTTTGAATGTGGATAAGACATTGCTTTTCTAGACACTCGCTACAGTGATATTATATCTAAAGTTGCTATGATCTTTGTGTCCTGTTGTTCCTCGAGAAACTCATTGAACCAAGGATTTATCTCAATTTTAATGTAGATCCATAAAATGGAACTGGTTCTATAGTCATTGGAATGAGGAGTTATATACATTTGCCAACAGTAAGCCTTGGAGCTATTACAATATTCAGCTTCCCTATATATAGATAATTATCTTACCCTTTTGAATATTATGGACCATGGAAATGTTTTAGCTGTATCCTGTATGTTGAAACTCATTATAGTGGTACATATGGAAATAATCTACCAGCGCCTTTGAATTTGTCATCACTCAACAGTTAGCCTTGGAGATATCACGATATTCAGCCCCTATATATTGAAGTTTCACGCCTGCTTATATTTACATATTTTCTTGTTTAGCCGTATGCATGGGTCAGAACTTGTGGGTTATATAGATAATGTGCTTGCCCTTTTGTATATGACCTTCGCAGTCCTCTTTCTTTTTTTTCCTTCCTTTTTGTGCTTGTGTCTGTGGAGATGAACTTCTCTTCTTCTTTTTTTTTTTGGGGGGGGGGGGGGGGTGGTTGGTGGGGTGGTGAAGGAGAGGAATTTACCAGTCGAGAATACTTGTATTGTTTATCTGACTCCTGTAATTGAGCATTCTCTTTAAACATGATGCCGATAAGATGGGAATGTGGTTTTGACAGAGAATTCATGGAGTATCTAGATGTCGTGTATCAATAAATTGGTTAGCCTTTCGAATAGTTCCAGCTTTATGTGACTTCATCATCCTATGTTATTGTCCGATCTGAAGGGCTGAAATAGACTTTCTTTTACTGCTGCTGCATGATGGTATAATGTCTTTAGCTATTTTAATTCTTTTTTTAGTATGTCCTGAGCTCACTAAGTGCACCTTGCAATAAGGGAGGATACAAGCAGGTTCAAGTTGCCAACTTAAAATTTTTCAGGTTTAGGGAGACAGAGTTCGTACGTATGCCTAATTTCTCTATATATGAAGTTCAATTTACTGCGTTGTTCTTGCTTTCTTGGGAAGGCTTCAGAGCAACTTTGATACCATGACCTGGAGGTTTGTTGAATATAATTTACTGATGTTTAGTGCATCTGCCTGTCGGGTGCAGAGCTTTTGGGTTTTAATGGTAGTTTATACGTAACATATTATATAAAGACATGGCTAATGGCGATTTAACTTGCGAGCTATTGTTGAATAAATCTGCCTTGGGTCTGCAAGTAGTAGAAGGAAGGAAAGGGAATTCTAATGCATAAGATAGCTTCTTCAGCTTCCACACATCCCCCTTTGAACTCTTGCGTCTCTGCAGTTTATGTGAGTGATCTGGAAGATAGTTCATTAACGGATCACCTGACGGTAGGAATTGGAGCAATTTGCGGATTCAACAGATAAAGATAATGTTGTCTGGGTTTTCTATTTCTTAATTCATTATATGTTGCAGTACGAAGATGAATCGAAGTTTGTCAAGTCATTAGGCTCTATTTCTTATAGCTCGTTTCTGTAATTTCTCAATCTGGATGGCTTTAACTTTTGCAGTTATGGGTAAATGTTGAAGAGCATTAACAATCCCATTTTGAAATTGGTCGATGGCCTTAAGAACGTAAATTTTCAGCTTTATTCCGGCTGTGTGCTTTACGTAGGTCGCAGGCCATTATCCATGGAAATGAATAATCAATGTCATGCTATTTTCCTTCGATAACAAACCATATCTATATCTTTATCTGACGAAGCTGTGTGTGGATCGAGCTATTTGCCGCTCCTGGCAGGTGATGGAGCTGTCAAAATGGCATAGTCTCAAGGGTCAATTCATTAAATATCAGAATATATATATATGACTGTATTTATGAAATAACATCTTACTTTTAAAAAAGTTTTTTGGGACAAGAAAAAAGGATTTTTTTCGTGGGACAACAAAAGAGTTTGGGCTTGTTTAATTTCAGAATATTGTTTTTCTACAAAAGTAAAAAAACTATGTTTATCATATTATTTTTATAAATTATTTTTAAAAAAATTATTTTGTAAAAGTATAATTTTAAAAATATTTTTTTTGCAAAATTATTTGCATATTTTTAAAAATAATAAAAAAATTATTTTTATTAATAATAAAATTATAAATAATTTATTAAAATTAATTATTACGTAGATTACACAATTCTGTTTTTAAATATTATTATTAAAATTTATATTTAAATAAAATTTTTTTAAAAAATAATAAAATAAAGACATTTAAAAAAACTTCTCATCAAATAATTTATTTTATTAAAAGAACTATGCTTAAAATTTACAAAAATTTTAATAAGATATAATAAAAAAAAATTAAATATTAAACCTCAACTTTTGAAAAATAGAAAAAATTATAATAATAGATAACATATTTTTTAATTTATACTAAACAAAAAAAATGATAGCATACATTCCAAATACATTTGACAAAAAATTCAAAATGAAAGAAGAAAAAAAAAAGAGGGAAGTCAACCCCAAAAAGTAGCAGCTAGGGTTCCTTTGGCATTGGAGAGAAGCAGATAGAGAAATGCGGCCATTGGATTTTTTGACTCAGTCCTATTTAACCCTAACACTAAGGCTAAGTTTTTTTTTGGGTACAAATAGCAGCCCAAGGGCTAATCCAAAACGGATCGGGGAATCAAATTACCCCTAATATCATCTAACAGAATTTCACCCATAAGTCTGGGTGGGCAGTCCAGGATGTGGAGGCCCACATCCTTCTTGTGAGCCTCGATAGCCAATCAACTCGCTGTCTTATTTCTCTCTCTGAAAACATGTTGCACTTCAACCCTCTATTCTCTCAGCATAAGCTGTCTTATATGGGTGATTAAACTGCGGCCCGGATGAGTTCTTTCAAGCTCCTTTAAGCATAGTTCGATCGCGATCTTGGAATTTGATTCCACAATGATATCCTTCCATCCTTTGTCCCACGCAATCTCGAGCGCTGAGACTATACCCCAGAGTTCGGCGATTAAAATTCCACAGAGGCCAAGGTTCCTTGAGAAGCCGATAAGCCATTCTCTTGCACCATTCCTCAAGATTCCCCCACAACCAGTCGATTCAGAGGAGAGTCTGGAGCCATCAACATTGAACTTAACCTAATGCTCTGATGGAGGTGTCTAGGTAATCCATTTGATCATTCTTCTGCTTCCCTGTAACGTAGAGTTGGCCTGTAGCCACTGTGAGTAGTTCTTTGTTTGGTATAGACACAGAAAGAGGAGGTTCTTAGGTCCTTGATCTTAGGTTTGGAATGTAATCTCGCATCTCCTAATACATAAGTTCCATATCGTAGTGCCAAAAAGGATGTCCCACTCCAAAGTGCTGTGTTCTCGGTTGCCCAGTTTCTGGGATAGGTTATAGTTGATCCAATCTAGTATATCCCACGAAAAGAACTCCTGCCAGTATTTTGGTGCACTAGTCTCTTCCATAGGTTTGTAGAATCACCACAGTCCCTTAGGCAGTGTAATGATGATTCCTAGGTTACCCTACATCTTTTGCAAAGCCCATCTGCATCTAGGTGTCGCTTAAATCGCAGTTTATTTGTCAGGATACGATTCTGTCCTGCAAGCTAGAGAAATGTTCGCATCTTCTGCGATCCTGGCCAATGCCAAATTTTCTTCCAAACTGGATGGGTGCCATTCTGTCTATTTATTTTGCTTATGTAAGCTGTTCTAATCGAGAAGATACCATCCTGACAATGTTTCCAAATGATTTGGTCATCTCCTAAATCTTCTCTGGGAGGCAGCATTGTCATCAGTGCTTTATTTGCTCTTTCAGGGAGAGAGTTATCAAATTTAGGCCAATTCCATTGTCCATCATCTGCAACCATGTCTTTAATACGACAACCCCTCAATTCCTCCTGGATAGGCATGGAGACAGTCTTATGAAGAGGCCCAACACCTGGGAGCCATTCATCAAGCCAGAAATTGACAATCTTATCATTTCCCATTGACCAAGCTATCACATCCTCCACAGCCTGCCACACTTGCTGAACCCCTCTCCATAGATTGGAGGACTCCTTCTTCTTGTCTCTCAGGGTGGGCACAGGGGCATTGTCCCTTGTGTACTTTGCTCTGAGAACTTTCACCCACAGGTCATTCGGGTGTTGAAGGAGCCCCCATGCAATCTTTATAAGGAAGGCTTCATTCATCACTCTCAATTTCTTGAGTCTTAGGCCTCCTTCCTCCTTCGGATCACACAATCTATCCCAATTTACTAGGTGAATTTTCCTTGCCTCATCTGTGCCTCCCCAGATGAAGCTGCGGCTCATCTTCTCAAGTTCATCACATAATCCTCTAGGTAGTAGGGCAGTCTGGATGGAAAAAAAAGGTAAGTTATTAAGGACACTACTAACCAAGGTTATCCTACCTGCCAAGGAGAGAGTTTTCGCTTTACATCTGCTAAGCCGCTTCTTCACTTTCCCTGCAATGTGTGCAAATGTTCTTTTAGTTACCCTTCCATGGATGAGGGGCATGCCCAGGTAGGATCCAAGATCACCCGTGGATTGGAACCCCAACTCCAAGCTGTATTGTTCTGAGCGGGTGTGATTGATATTGGAAGAGAATAAACATTTAGTCATCCTCTCGCTAACTAGCTGTCCAGAGCTGCAACAAAAAGTGTTAAGTAATGTTTTGATCATATTGCATTGGTCCAGGTCTGCTTCTGCGAATAGAATAAGATCATCTGCAAAAAAGAGATGTGAAAGAAGAAGGTTGTTCCTACAAATTTGGATAGGTTTCCAAATTTTGCTCTCAACTGCCCAGTTAATGCAGTGTGATAATCTTTCTATAAAAAGGACAAAGAGATAGGGGGAAAGCGGGTTACCTTGTCTTATTCCTCGTGTCATTTTAAACTCCTTTGTGATATCTCCATTCCACAAGATGCTCATGGTTCCGATTGAGACACAATTCATAATAAGGTTTATAACATGGTCCTGCAATTCGACCTCCTGTAGTGTCTCCTCTAAAAAATCTCAATGAATCCTGTCGTACGTCTTTTCAAGATCCACTTTGATGGCCATAACCCCTTTCTTCCCTTTCTTCCTTCTCATAGAGTGCATAACTTTCTGAGCAATAATGATGTTATCAGAGATGTGTCTCCCTGAGATGAAACTGCTTTGGCATGGCCCTATCCAGCGTTGCATGAAAGGTTTCAATCTGTTAGCAATCATCTCTGTTAGGATTTTAAAGATCACATTACAAAGAGAAATTGGTCTAAATTCCTTCAGGCATTCAGGATTTTCCACTTTTGGAATGAGCACAATAAGGGCTTGGTTGATATTTTCTACTAGGCTGGGATTAGCAAAAATCTCTTGAATGAGTTTGTATATAGAAGGTCCTACCACCTCCCACTGACTCTGAATGAAGATAGCTTGGAGACCATCCAGGCCAGGGGCCTTAAAGGCTCCCAAGCTGAAAGCTGTGTCCTTAATCTCCTCCTCTGAGACGGGTTTATGAATCGTGCTCAATTCCTCTTCATTGATATTTGGAAAACACCCTTTCAGGGGGAGAGGTTGGAAGGCAGTCTCCTCTTGGGTGTACAAGGATTGGAAATAATCCCTTGCCATAGATTTGAGGTTGTGAGCATCATGTACCCATCTTCCATTATCATCCATCAGGGAAACTATTTTGTTCTTTCTCCTCCTCGCCATGGTAGAGATGTGGAAGTATTTAGTGTTCCTATCTCTCATTTTTAGCCAATTGCACCTAGATTTCTGGAACCATATGGCTTCTTCCTTAATGAGGATGTCTTCATATTCTTTCCACAATTGTGACTTGAAGTTCAGGAGATAAGGGATCTCCTGATGGGCGAGTGTTTTGTCAATTCCAGCCAATCTTCTGATGATGGTGCTTTTTTGTTTGAAAACATTACCAAAGACCTTCTAATTCCATGAGGTGGCTTCCTCCCTGAATTTGATCGAGGCAGCATTCCAATTTTTATCCTCTCTCCATGCATTAGACACAATCTCAGGAAAGGAGTTATCCAACAGCTAAGCTGCTTGGAATTTGAAAGCTCTGGTGCTCCTTTCTTGTGTGTTTTCCTGCCATATATTCACTAGGATAGGTCGATGGTCAGATTTCAAAGCCGACAGGTGGTACACTACTAAGTTAGGGTAAGTTGTTTGCCACTCCAAATTGCTAATGGCGTGGTCAATTCTTTCTTTGACAGCTCCTCTCTCCCAAGTGAAACTTAGCCCCTTGAAACCAAGATCGATCAAGGAGTTACCCATAATGAAGTCATCAAAATCCCTCATAAAGGTCCAGTTCATAAAGTTGCTTCCTGCTTTCTTCGTTATATTTTTATAAGCATTGAAGTCACCCAACAGGAGACAGGGAATGTCCAGATTAGTGTTGAGTGTGCTCAGCTTCTGCCAAAGGTTCCTTCTACCCACATGATTGGTGCAACCATACACCGTAGTTACTACACAATTCCTTCTCTCCTTCTTGAAAAATATTTCTGAGTGGATGAATTGACTGTCTTTAGTTAAGATATTTGATTGGTATATCAAAGTAACCAGATACCATCAGCAAAGCCAACAACCTCCACTCTCTCAGTACCAGACCAACCTATCTTCTTGATAATAGTATCAGCTTTCTTACTGCTCACTCTGGGCTCAAGCAGGGCTATGAGGTTGAACTTATGCATACGGGTGAGATCCTTAATGAGTAAAGGGAAATATTTGGCACCAGCTCCCCTACAATTCCAAGACATAAAATTCATAAAAGAAACCGAGAAGAAGTTGATGTGGGTAACATCTTGGAGCCCATTGGTGTCTGATGGAGTATCATCCATCACTTCCTTCATTATCGCATCCTCCTGGCCTTGGGATAGATTGGGATCAGCTGGGGTGATATGTGCTGTGTTAATATCAGGGGGTTTGGGATTCACCAGGTCCATCCCTTGTCCTGCGTGCTCATCCATAGGAGGAGTGCAATCCGAGGCCCCTATATTCAGAGTTGGGATGTTCAAGTTTACAGGGGAGAGATTGCTTTCCTGGCCGTCTACGGTATTCCTCTTGTTCTGGCTAGCAAAGTGGACTGGGCTCTTGGGAAGATCTGGTAGAGGCTCTTTGGGACTAGGCCTGTTGTTTCTGTTCACTATACAAGTTAACTCAATGGGCTTCTTGCTGAGGATCTGGATTCCTGCTGAGGCAGGCTTTCGCTGGTTGGACTTGGCTTGGGTGGCCTGCTTTTTCATTTTGTCTCCCTGACGGCCCAAGCCTAAGTTGCCCCTTGGTACTTTGCCTTTTCCCTTATGTACATGGCTTCTGGAGCCTTCCTTCTGAAAGCCTTTCATCTTGGATAACGCGAGTCTGACTTTTGGCATCATCTCCTCAGTGGACATGCTGGCTTCTCCCTTTTCCACCGTTAGGCTATCCCAGGATGCTGAAACAGGAAGTTTCTGCAAGGGCTTTCCGCGACTCAAGTGCGTCTGCTATGCCTTTTCCTGATTTATTACCATTTTGATCATTCTATGCCTGTTGAGTTGGTCGATGTCTGACACATTTCCTTTTATCTGATTTTTTTACCAGCATCCAAGGTTCGTAGATGTCCTCTCCAGTAGCTGCGTGGTTTTTGGGGTTTCCTGCTTCCAGCAGGTAAGTCACCGTTGTCTCCTTGTTTCCATGCTCCCTCTCCTGGTTGTTTCCAGTTGAATCTTCCTTGTTCTTACCTTCCGAAGAGTTGTGAATGTTTTGCTTGCATTGATCCTTACGGTGTCCATATTTCCCACAATCAAAGCATATGAAATGTAAGCCCTCATATGCTATGCAAAAAATCCTTCTTCTCACTTTAAATTTGGTCACCAATTTCTTTCGTAGATCAACTTCAACGCAAATGATCCCAAAATTTCCTCTCTCCACCTCTAGATCCTCACCTGGATCTGAGTTCATCCTTCTCAAAGTGTGGTTGTCGATCTTTAAGGTTTTGCCCACTCTATTGTCAAGCCTCCAGAGAAAATGGCTGTTGTAGTACTCTATAGGAAGCCAAGGTATCCTGATCCAAACTGCCACTCTCTTCCAATTGTCTTCGAGGGGTTTAAAATTGGGTCTCCAGGGTTGCACTACCAAGTAATGGCCTGCAATCATCCAGGGCCCCTCATGAAGTGCGTAGTTGTAGTCTTCTAGGTTTGTGAAATGTTCTACGTAGAAATCGTTCCCTATGTCAATAAGATTAAGGGAGCCCGCAGGATGCCAGAGTCTTGTCGCCCTTTCTTTAAGAAATCTGAACCCAATCTTCCTGCCCATGAGCTTGATGATGAGAGATTTCCTCCATCTATTATAATAGCCCTTCCTTTCTTCCTCTGAAATTTCCACCTCAGGGCACAGCTCTGGATCAACTTCCCCTGCATCCTCCATAATGTCCTCGTCAGACTCTTCATCAGTGAAGTCATCCATATCGCCCGCATCTATTTCATTGGTTGTGTTGTTTTGGCTGTGTACTCCCAAGAGCCTGTCTCTGTAGGAAAAGCCTGTCTCCTCTTTTCTATGTAACAATGGTAATCTCACTCCCTCATTGTTCCTTCCATCCTAGGTGAGAGTAGTAGTCTTGATGCTGTGTTCCCCCTCGGGAGTTTTGTTGATTATGCTGTTCATGTTTTCTGAAGTTTTACCTTCAGCTAGCTCCTTGGCACCCGCAAGATTTCTATCCTCAGTACAAGGCTGCATCTCTACATCCTTCATTGTTTCTTCCTCTTGTTCTAGTCCCACAGTGCTTGCTTTTATTTTCTTGTTGCTTCTGATTAGTAAATCCTGTTCTTCTTGGGTCTGATCAGGTTCTCCAACTTCCGGTGGCTTTAGGTCCATGTGTCGCAATTCTTAAATTGGTTGCAACCGCAATCTATACATGCACAACTACCACCTAAAAATTCTCATCCCTCTACTCTCTACAGTCTACTCCACCTGCTCCTCCTCTAACTTTTGCGTTTGTCACACTAAGGCTAAGTTAAGCTAAGTCTTTTGGATTTAGGGTTTTAAAAAATTAAAATTAAAATAAAACTTAAACATTAAAAAAATAATGTATTATAAAAAAATCTAGTTTTTTTTCCTTTCTTATATTGATTTCTTGCTATTAGAAAAGTTCTATACATTGTTTTACTTAAAAAATTAAAAAAATTATAATTGTTATTAGGGTCAACTTTTAGCGTAATACTTAAAATTAGAGTTAAAAATTACTGTTAGCGTCAGCCCTTAAAATTAGAGTTAGTCCCGAAGGTCAATTTCTAAAAGTTACTCAACAGTATCAACTCTAACTCTCAAAGAATTAAGTGACAAAATGATATTTTGTTTTATTAAAAAAAAATTACTCGATCTTGTTTAGTCCTAAGATTAATTAAGATAAAGTAAAATGGAACTAACCCTAATTGATATAAAAATTAAAATTATTTAAAAAAATGACACAAATAGTAAAAACCAAAATTGGCAAAAACTTTTACTCAAGAAAATGATATTCCCGATCTTTTTAAAATGGTATAAGATAGTTGCAACTGATGACATCGTATGACTGACAAATATTTTAGATGACAGTGTAAAAAGCTTATAATTTGTGTACCAAAAGCAGGCTACTAATTCTATTTTCTAGATGAGCCGAATTGTTTTTAAGGTTCATGCCCACAATTGCTTATTTCTTTAACCATATATCTTCAACAAAGAAAACAAATTTTTAAAATAAAGTCTCAGAATCAAACAAGAAATCTCTGCGAAAATGTCAAAAGTTAGACAGAGAAATGATAAAGCCAAGAAAGCCGTTAAAAGTCAATCTTGCCAGTTGCTAGTCGCTACTGTGCGGGTGACATCCTTCTGCCAAAGAGTGCCTCACAAAAAGTTATTTTTGTTTTTTAAAAAATGAAAAATAATAAATAAACATAAATTGAGAGAGAATGTTAAACTCTTGTTCATAAAAATTACTAAAATTTAAATAATTTTCTTAGTTAAAAAAAAATCTTTCAAGCACACACAGTAAGGGATAGTTTGTTCTTTTTGTGAGTTACGGTTGGTCGGTGTTGGAATTCAGAGGCTTAAAAACCTAATAATGTGAATCTTAAAATGCATAAAACCATAGATGAAGGCATTACCACATGCTGGTGCCGTTCATTCACCCAACACAAAATCGTGATCTTCTGTTTCTTTTCTTTTCTTTTTTTTCTGTATTTCTATTTGGATCTGTCGGTGTGGTGGATCACTCATCAAGCTTCGTTACCTTCTTCCTTGTTAAAATTCGAGGCCCAAACAAGCTTTTCGAAGAATCAAACAGTGATAACCTAAACTGATAAGGGAGTGGTTGGCAATTGAGCCACATCCATTTGTATAGGAAAACAGACACACAACTCCATTTTCCAACACTTTCAGTGTCGTGGTATCCCTGGAGGGACCCACCTTCTTATCACCGCCAGGCAGCATCCGATATTGCCAGCCAGCCAAGATTCTTCTACCAATGGACCTGCTTTGGTGGGTCCTCCATTTTTGTTACTCCAAGTAAAACATTCTAAAATTTTAGGGAGTCCCTGTTTCCCATGATTTTCCCGTTATTTAGCAAATTTGGAATTTTCGAAACATACAGATATTCAATTACACATGCAGCTAGGGAGCCACTTTCTTCTCTCTCAGTTCTTCATTTTCCGATTTTCTTTTTCTAGTTTCTGTGGTGTGTACTGTGTAGGGACTAGGGAGTACCAGGGTCATATGAAAATTACAAAAAAAAAGAAGGAAAAAATGGAGAAATAAAAGTTACTTTCATTCCCCCCCCCCACCCCCTAAAAATTCGTGCTTTTCCTTTTTCAACTTTTATATTGCCCAAAATGTTCCAAAGAATAAAGATTACAAAAGCCAGTTTCTACATTTTATAATTCTCAATCCTCCTATAAATACAATACTACTAGCACGTGGATGGATCCGTACATAAGTTCTTCTTAATAAATTGGTATAAAAGTAAGTGAAAAAGAAAATAACAAGTCTATCCCCCACATATAAGCAGAGGAAATTATATTTAAGAAAATAAAAAACAAAGATCAGTTAAATATAATTAAGCTAAAAAACCAGCATTTTTTTTATTATTTTTCATTTCTCTATTTTTATTCCAGCTAAGTATAGATACTCAAAAATAATTCTGCCTATGGTTTTTGGACATAAAATTGCCACACACATCTCTGCAAAAACTAGCAAACACCAGCCCAGTAATCAAACAGGGAAAAGAAAAATCAAAAAGCAATGTCTTGTAGTTGTCATATAAATAAAATAAAATGACATTGACCCTTTGGCTAACGCGTGGGAACCCCCTCGGGCCCAAAAGCAATAATATTTAGAAAATATAAACAGGACGACCAAAATTAGAAAAACTTTCCACAGATAAAATTGGAGTATACAAATTAAGAACCATAGCCAAACGGAACATGGCGCAGCCTGTGACGAAGACCGGGCAACCACGTAGCTGGCTTTGATAATCCAGAGTAGTCCAAGATTTAGTAACTAAATTATTATAAGGTATTTTCGTGGCAGGTTTGGTTGAAGGATCAAGCAAATCTACAAGTTAAGATTCTTGTTTAATTATAGCCCATAATACCCACCAATGCTATATAGAATCAACACATCCATGTTATGTACAACATGATTTAAATGTTTAAGGGATCAATACATTAATGTCAGCTAGATCTAATTTGTTTTTTTTTTACGTTATTAAACCCAAAAATATAAAAAAAAAATTGAAAATAATATATGGCTTTCTAAGATGATTTAATTTTTATCGACAGGGATATGGTGTCTCTATTTTTCGGGTTCAACGGCTACTGATCTCTCCATTACCGCAAAGGGTTAGTTGTTGCTAAAGAAAAACGACAAATTGTAACATCGAGATTTTTTATTTATTTATTTTGTTGTTAATTCTTGAGAATCGTAAAAAGGAAGTGTGATTTTTCTAAAAAGATAAAAGAAAGCAGGTCCCATGAAAGCTCTGATCATTCAGCATTGGCCAACAATGGCTATGATTTAATCAATCTTTTACCCCATCATGCCCCATTTATATATGAAGGGAGACAAGACAAGGATCCGGTCAATGACGAGGCCGTAAATTCAACAATCACATAATGGCAGTTTAGGTATACCGGAAGAAGCTTACACACAACGCGTAGCATCACCGGCAATACCCGGTCACTTTCCGCCACCGACAGCCTTTCCCGGTTACTTTCATTACCTTCTCCCACTCCGTACAGTCCCCACACCTCCCGCACTGCGCTTCCGTTTTAAATGTCACGTTCCCGCACTCTCTTCTCCCTCGTATCACACGCTCAGCAACCACACACACCGCTCTCTGAAGTTCGAACAGAGAAAGAGAGAGACACGCAGTTCAATGTCTGAAAAAGTAATCAAAGAAAAGCAAATGTGGTAATCCCGAGGATTTTCTGCTATTAATAGCAATTTTCGAAGATTGTGTTTGTGTAGGGTGGTGGAAGCAGAACAAAAGCTCTGTGGTAAGTTCCATTTAGTCTTTACTGTTTTCCGTTCTTTGTTTATTACAGCTTTTAAGTGTACTCTCGCACTCGTGGCTTGTCTTTTCTCTGTCTTCGTCCTTTTCTGTTCACTTCACGTGAAAGAGTGAGAAACTCAGATTCAGAATTGACCACACCTCACACCACAACATCTGGTCTTTTCCGTGCTATCGAAATTTCTCTTATGATCCGAAGAAGCATTTGGTACCTAGATCTTGTTCGTTTCTCCGTTGTTTTGTTCTCCTTGCTTGTTTTCTTGTACGTAAATTGTTCGCATTCGATGTGATTGTCTTTCTGTTTGGGAATCGAATGTTCTCCCAGGTTGTGTTCGTTATTTTGTCTGTTAGGAATACTTTCCTATGGATTCAGTTGTCGTTATGATTCTCGAATTTTCGTCATTCGCTTGTTTATGACTTGAATCTACTTGTAAGCATCCATTTAGATTCAGTTTGCTTTTTAGTAACTTTCTCTCTGGGTGTTGTTTTGGTAGAGATTAAGGAAATGTTTTCTGCCTGGATGTAGTTGAATTCCTACAAGACATGCTATTGTGAAGCTTTATGTTGAAACTTATTTCTTGTTTTTGTTCGTAAGCGGGGACTGATGTCTTTTTTGCGTTCCATGAGTTATGGAGTTGTAATTGACGACAAGCATCCGTTTCTTGTTCTTATGCACGCGGTTGCTCGCTGGGGTCTTCATATACATGATATCCTGTTTCACTAATTACTGAATAGAGGCCCTGTTTTGCTTTCTCGGTCCATTAACATCCAAGCCCCTCCGTCACTACTGCCTGGAAAAATTCACTAATAGTGTTGCCGCAATTTCCAATCTACCCATGCGTTGATCAAACACTGTCCCTTAGTCAAAGATTACAAGTTAGAAGACAAGACGGTGGGGATAACGGTTAATTGGGTCTTAAATTATTAGAATTCAGCCATCTAATTATCCAATGATGGTGATGGAGGATATTTCTACCTCATGGGTTGTAGGTCTCTGGTTTATGCAGTGATTATCTGGGGTCCTACGAAGCACCGACACCGTTTATTAGATTTGCATTGATAATTTCACAAATGCCTGACTCTGTTGCCGACACCGTTTGGTCTTCATTGTAACATTTTCTCCCTTCTGTTATCTATCTACATGTTCATCTTTAATGCAATGCGGCCTTCCCTATGAGGTCTTAATTATTTATTGCAATTTTATGTCTGAA
This sequence comes from Gleditsia sinensis, assembly GCA_037074535.1. Classification (NCBI taxonomy): domain Eukaryota; kingdom Viridiplantae; phylum Streptophyta; class Magnoliopsida; order Fabales; family Fabaceae; genus Gleditsia; species Gleditsia sinensis. The sequence goes on from CM073473.1 coordinate 8,272,576, forward strand.
ATTCAATCTAATGTCTTTTCATTTACTTCAAATTGTGTGCATCATGAGTTTTCTGCACTTGTTCTGGTTCCTTATATTGGTTTGCGCTGCATCCTCTGGTAAATTAAGACAGCATGTTTTGACTGTTGATAGTCATTATTGTTAAAGCTGTTAGATCGTTCTTTCCCAGATGGCGTAACTTAATTAATGGTTAAAATGATTGTGTCTCTTCATTGTTTTTTCTTTTGCAATTTATCCCAATTATTTTATCACTACATAAGACACATTAATATTTTTAGTAAAATTTTCAAAATACAAACTGGTACGCGTCTACAATTGATGAACACGTTCTATTGCAGGGAGACCATAATTGTTTTCCGACCTCTGGAAAGGCAACTGCAAGAGGTTATCTCCCTAAAGCATCATCTTGAGAAGTAGGTACAGTTACATACTCTAGGAATTGAGAACTACCTTCTGCTTTAAGGAGCTTGCTAAGGTTAGTTAAGGCTACCATTTTTCCTTGTCACAGCTTCTTCATTTGATTGATGTTTGAAGACATTTCAAAGCATGAAAGAAATTGAGAGGAGAAAAGCTTCAAGGAATAGTCAGGCAAAGAGTTCTAGAAAAACAGAAAGGAGAGGGAATAAATTGCATCAAGATAATTCACCCAAAACGTTGAATGTAAAAGAAATTGAATCTAGGACTAGACCAACTGCAAATAACTTAGTGAGTGATTCAAACACGGCCTCAGAGCCCTCAGAAACTTACGAAAACATGGTTATACTTTATGTGGATGATGTCAACAGGTCTCAGGAGGCACCTGTCGAGATGAAAGTTAATGCAACGGTTCCCAAAGAAAACAAGAACGAAGTACTTGATGATCATTCTAGTGATCTGGAGAAAGAGCAAACGGAAGGGAATGAAGAAGTATCGGATGCTGAGACGGTAAAGGATTCTGTATCATCCCAAGGTGATTCTCTTATTGTTGAGGATGAGAAAGTTGAAAAAGCTTCAAGAGATCCTAAAAGTAAGGTAAAAGTAATTTCTTCGGAAGGTAATCGTGGATCAAGGGAGAGAACTAATAGAAAGACAAGTAAATTGCAGACGAAGGTATCCAATAACAATCAGAAGAAACCTGTGACCTCAAATAGAGGGCCTTCTAGAGTTACCAACAAAAATAATTCCCTGACCAATTCTAAGACTGTGAAAGTTCCTGCAAAACCTTCATCAGAATCCTCTGATGGGGTTGATGAAAACCATGTTCAAGAGGTAAAGGAAATTGATGTACTGGATGGAGCCTCAAATGGTGCACAGGGTGTAGAAAGTGAAGATGAAAGTGATGAAAAAATTGATGCTGAAGAAAATGGTGAACATGAGGAGGTGGCTGCTCTGGAATCCAGAATTGAAAAACTTGAAGAGGAGCTGAGAGAAGTTGCCACTCTTGAAATATCCCTGTATTCTGTAGTACCAGAGCATGGGAGCTCAGCACACAAGGTGCACACTCCTGCTCGACGCCTTTCTAGACTCTATATTCATGCTTGTAAGCATTGGACCCAAGACAAGCGAGCGACAATTGCAAGGAATACTGTTTCTGGTCTTGTTTTGGTTGCCAAGTCTTGTGGAAATGATGTTTCAAGGTACGTACTCTTAGAAAATTGTTATATACCGCTTTTGACTTTAAACAATGACTATTCTTCTCGTCTTGATTTGTTCTTTAGGTTAAGTTTCTGGTTGTCGAATACCATTGTGCTGAGAGAAATAATTTCACAAGCATTTGGGAATTCATGTCAATCTAGTCCACTTAAGAGGTTGGCTGAGTCAAATGATGGGAAGTATAGTGCACTGAAATGGAATGGAAGCTCCGTTAATAAACAAGTAAATGGGCTTATGCAGCCTGCTGAAGATTGGCAGGAGACGGGAACCTTTACATCTGCATTAGAAAAAGTAGAATCTTGGGTGTTCTCTCGGATAGTGGAGTCAGTGTGGTGGCAGGTATAACTCTAGTCTCTTCTCCAAATTAGTTGATCTGTTGTCTCGTCAACATTTTTTTAAAACTGAGAAACATACTGTATTTTCAGGCTTTGACTCCATACATGCAGTCTACAGTTGGGGAGTCCTCTGCAAATAAAACCATTGGAAGGTTGATGGGACCTGCCCTGGGTGATCAGAAGCAAGGAAACTTTTCCATCAATCTCTGGAGAAATGCTTTTCAAGATGCTTTTCAACGACTTTGTCCCGTTCGAGCAGGAGGGCATGAGTGCGGTTGTTTGCCAGTGTTGCCTAGAATGGTGTGCTTTTTCATTATTATTATTATTATTATTATTATCTCCAAATCCTTTCTCCAAGTTATCTTTTAATTTCCTGTTCTCTGGCGTTCATTAGATTTAAATTCTTTCACCAGGTCATGGAACAGTGTGTAGCCAGACTAGATGTTGCAATGTTCAACGCTATACTGCGGGAATCTGCCCATGACATCCCAACTGATCCTGTATCAGATCCCATTGTGGATTCAAAGGTTCTGCCAATTCCAGCAGGAGATTTAAGCTTTGGGTCTGGTGCTCAGCTTAAAAATTCTGTATGTACCTCTATGTTTCTTGCAACTACTTCGTGTCCTTGGAACATAGTAGGAAAATTTCGTATCCGAGAAAATTAAAGAGACTTGGGAAATATCGTTTAACTGCAGGTTGGCAATTGGTCTAGATGGCTTACTGATATGTTTGGCCTGGATGCTGAAGATGAGGAGAAGAGTGAGGACGATGAGAGGCAGGGTGGAGAAGGTGAACTTAAATCTTTTGCTCTCCTGAACGACTTGAGTGACCTTCTTATGCTCCCAAAGGACATGCTTATGGATAGACAAGTCAGAAAAGAGGTTAATTTAATGAACTAATAGTACTTTATTTTTTAATCACTTCATCTTTTGGTTTCTATCTCACTTCCTTAACTTGATTGCTTATGTTACGCAGGTGTGTCCGTCTATCAGTCTTCCATTGATTAAACGTATACTCTGCAACTTCACTCCGGATGAGTTCTGTCCAGACCCTGTTCCAGGAGCTGTGTTGGAGGCTCTGAATGCGGAGGTATGATCTCTGCAATTGTCTTCCACTGTTGAAATGTAAAAACTGAGTTTTTGAATGTTATTTATTTCATGTTTAGAGTATTGTGGGGAGAAGATTGTCAGCAGACTATATCAGAAGCTTCCCATATGCAGCTGCCCCAGTTGCGTATAGCCCTCCCTCCTCAGCTAATGTGGCAGATAAAGTTGGAGACGCAGGGGGAAAGCTTCACTTGGCAAGGAATGCCTCGCTTGTTCAGAGGAGAGGATATACCAGTGATGAAGAACTGGAAGAACTGGATTCCCCTCTTACAGCCATCATTGATAAGCTTCCTTCATCTGCCCATGAAGAAGGCAACCACAAACAACAAAACACTCACAATACCACCAATGCTAGATATCAACTCCTTCGTCAAGTATGGTCCATGTGAACCTTGTGAATTCTACATGTGTACCTGAGGTCTTTATCTGGGAATAAATGAATAAGTAGAAGAAATAGGAGGGGGGAATAGGAAGATACAAGATGATTGAGAATCTTGAGTTATAAAACGGCTAAAGCCGATAGGTTTCTCGTATATAGAGTAGCATTGAAGAAATTGTTCGATTTACTAAAAATCCGTTTGTACAAGAAATTTAATTTGTTGTTGAAGAGTACACAGAAATCTTCAATAATTTTCCGGGTTACTGTTTCCAATATGCTTCTGCTTCTTACTTTAGTTAGGAGCTATTGGCTTTAGGTCAATGGAGTGGAATGATGATGAGAAAGAGAATGTAAAATATAATTGGCTTTCTAACCTACAAAAGTTCCGCTTGGATCTCTTCTGAGTTATGACTCAGCTCACTACGTTAATAAATTAATCTGTAAAAGATTACACGATGATATTTGGAAAACAAATTTACGTGATGACCTTTCCTTAGTTTTTATATGATAACTTTTATCCCAAGATAAGCAAGCCGATAGATTAGTTGAATTGTAATGCAAGTTGATTAAGGGAAAACATCATGATTATGCTACAATAATGTGACATTTTATCTAATGCTAATAATAACCTTGATAAAAAAACAATAGTAAATTTGATTTAGTAACTTGACCATTATATTTTGGTAAGAGGAACCCGAGGGGCATGTAAACATAAAATATTATAATTCTATGCAACCAAATTGAATTGGCAGCCTAAAATATAAGGAAAATGGCATTGTTTAGCCAAGTAAATTATGATCATTATTTTGCTAATAGACGAGATTTGTCTCGAGTGTTGTGTTTTAATAACAGCAAACACTTGCACATTGCCCAGTCTCCCTTGACCTTGAGCCTGCTAAGATCTCGTATATAACTAGGGATTAAAAGCCAAACAGAACCCGATGCAAAACAGGGAATGTTGAAACCGAAACATTCTGTTACCCCAAACCATGAGATAGCAATAACAGATGTGAAATATAAAACTGGATTTACATGCAATGATTCAACAAAAATCGGCACTCTGGGTTACAAGTTCAGATTGGAACCGAGTGTTCCTCATTTGGTTCCTGTAAATTTGCAATGCCGCTTCCTGACTCAAGGGACTGAAGAGCTCTCACAACTTCTACCATTGGTGGTCTTTTTTCAGGCACCACAGAAGTGCAACGAAGAGCAATTTCTAGAGCTCCAATCATCTCTTGCTCATAAGAATGTGATATTTTGGAGTCAAGTACCTGATGTAACCCGTTAGTGATGTTCACTCTCCTTCTAACCCACTTCACTATGTCAAGGGAGTCCGTTGATACTAATTGTTCTGCCTGCCTCCCACTCACTAGCTCTAGCAATACAACCCCAAAGCCGTAGATGTCCGAATGTTCGGTTGCTTTCTTACTGTACCCATATTCTGCAATGAAACAACGACACATTTAGTAAGTTAATCTATACCTAATCACTATAGCAGTGCTCACAATGTTATCGAAGATGCGATGATAAATTTGGAAAACAAAGATAAGAACGAATGAAAAAAAAAAAAAACTAGACAATTTTATAATTAAGTGATATGCGGCACTACTGCATAATTTGCAGATGTTCTGTGGAAAAACAGTATTTCTATATCCCATAACTTGTCTTACCTGGAGCATTGTAACAGGAAGATGATGCTTCAGAAGCAAAAGTTGACTGAAATGCAGCTTCTCCCACAATTCGATCAAGAGCAAAATCTGTGAGTTTTGGCTCAAAGTCTGCATCCAGCAGAATGTTGTTTGACTTGACATTTCTGTGAAGCAAGTGAGGAACATAATCATTGTGAAGATATGCTAGTCCTTGAGCAACCCTGATGGCAATTCTCAATCTTGCTTCCCACTGCAACTGAAAATTTTGACGGGAAATCAACTTCCCCAAGCTTCCTTCTTGTAAGTACTCATAAATGAGAAAAATTGACTCATCAGAATGGCAAAATCCCAGAATTTTAACGACATTTTTATGCCTAATTTTCGCCAACGTCTTCACCTCAGCTTTCAAGCTTTTTGAAGTCTGGTCCCCAAAATTGACAAGCTTCTTCACAGCGACTTGTTCACCACTTGGTAAACTTACAACATAAACTCTGCCAAAAACTCCATTTCCAATTAAGCTTTTCTCATCCATGCCTATAAGCAAATCATGCTCAGTAATTCTAAGAGGATAGAAGAACACTGAGCGCCAAACTCCTATTTGATTTGGCTTGCAAGACTTCCGATACAATATAAATCCACCAGCAACAATCGCAGTTCCAACAACGAAGGCTACAGAGATTAGAGCACATGCCAACGTGGTGAGACCAACGGCATGGTGTCTTGGCGGGTCATCAGAACAGGAAGCGGGTAATCCAGGGCCACAAAGTTCAGGGTTTCCTTCCAAAAATGAGGCAGGAAGACCAGATATCAAGGAGTATGGTACTTTACCAGATAGCTGATTGAAGGACACATTGAAAAGAGCAAGCTTCAAATTTTGAAGCCCCTGCGGTATTGAACCAGTGAGATTGTTAGCTGAAAGATCAAGGTAAGTTAGCACTGGTAACTCAGCAAGGGAAGGAGGTATTTGACCAGTAAGACTGTTGTTCGCTAAAGACAATGAAACTAGTTTCCGGCATTTTTTCAGCTCTGGGATTTGACCGGAAAGGGAATTGTGAGAGAGATTCACAATGCTCATAACAGGGGAATCACAAAAATTTATAGGAAGTTCTCCATAGAAACGATTAAGAGACGCGGAGAATCTGTATAAGCTATTGACCAACCCAAGACTATGAGGAATTTTACCGGTAAAGCTGTTATTGTCAAGCTGAACTTGCTCCAACTGTACAGCTCCTGATATCGATTCGGATATTTGTCCTGAGAATCTATTGTTTTCAGCTCTAATCAGCTTAATTTTGGGTAACGACCATAAAGAATAAGAGAAATCTCCAGAAAACCCATTGTTCTGAACTTGAAATCTCTCAAGATTCTTACATTCACTAATGGAGTTTGGTATTGAACCGGTGAGGATATTTGTGTGGAGACTGAGATTTATCAGGCCTTTTCCTTTACAAATGCCGTTTGGAAATGACCCCAAAAGCTTATTCTGTGAAACATCAAAAGATACCAGGTTGTTGAGAGAAGACCCCAGAGCCTGAGGAATCTTACCGGTTAGATGGTTCTCAGAGAGGTCTAAATGGGTCAAACTACGCAGGCCCACAAAAGAATCTGGAATTTCACCTAGAAAACCAGAGTTCTGCAACAGAAGTTGCTTGAGACTTCCAAGTTCGCCAATATCCTCCGGAATCTCACTTACCAAGTATGGATTTTGAGACAAATTAAGAACAGCAAGCTTAGTGAAATTCCTGAAGATAGTAGGTACACTACCTGATAGGAGGTTACTTCCCACGTTAAGGACTTCGAGGTTCTTCAGTGTGCCTAAGCTTTCTGGGATATTTCCTTCTATATGGTTTCTGCTGAAATCAAGCACTCTCAAGGAACCAAACTGAGAAATCTGCAACGGGATCGTTCCCCAGATAAGATTGTTACTGAGATTCAAAGTTTCCAACGAACTACACTGAGAAAGATGAAGAGGAATGGGCTGGTTGAATAGATTGTCAGCAAGGTTGAGGTGGGAGAGATTTGGAAGGTCACATATTGAAGATGAGATATCCCCAGAAAGGTTTAAGCCCTGAAGATTGATAGAAGTTACAGAGAGAGAAGGTGCGGTGAAGCAGGCGACTCCAGTCCAGTTGCAGTAGTGGGTCGCTGAAGTATTGGACCAGCTTGACAGAGCCTTCCTAGAGTCTTCAATGGAGGCCTTGAAGGAGAGAAGAATATCCGCCTCTGACGAAGATGAACTAAGATTGAAAACTGTAAAGGTTAGAGAGAGAAGGAACAGGTATATACAGAATGTAGCCATTAGCTAGGTGTCTCCAAGAGAGCTTGCTTCGTGTTCTTTCCAATGCTTACTATATATCAGTGTGAGTGTGGGAATGTGACTGAGTTGGAGTTGATATAAATGAACGTTGACGACGGACTAAAAAGAAAATGGTTTACATTTACGTGCAAGAAGTCATCATAGCCATTGGGAATTTTGTTAGGAACAGTTAGAAAACTGCATTTTTTTTTTCTGTACCATATGATGCTGCGTTGTGTTTTCACCTTTTTGTAAGACAGCACAGGCATAATTGGTGCTGAGTTTCTACATTTTCTACCCCCTCAACACTTTATTGTTTCATCTCTTGTTTTCACTTTAATAGTATATTAATTAATAATGACTTCTACCAAATCTGTCCAACACAGCGTCAGCAAAGAAGACATTTTTCCTAAAATAATTGATGGTGTAAGTCGTAGTTTACCATATCCATCTACCCATTGAGATAGTTTTTCAACGTTTCAAACAGAATCCTAAGAAGCTAAAAATGAAGAAAACTTCATCTAGGATTTGACCTTCTACCACCCAAACAGAAACCTTATTTAGGGGTAAATAAATTCAATGTACCTCACTGCATTGAAGATGTTTGGCTTGTATTGTGCTTAACAACTTCTCAGTGAGCCCCCAAAATCCATCACTAGGGTCACATGCCCATATTGTCAATTTGTGTAATTCAGTGGCCTCTCACCATTGACTGTCAGAAGTCAGAGAGCTTTGGCCCCTGCGTCCAAGAAATTTCCTTTAAACTACTCATTTTTCGTTATTATTTACAGTTCAGTGAGTTGAGCATAACGAGAGCTACATGGGGTGACTAAATGTCTTCCATTTTCTTATTTTAAACATTAATAATATTGATAATATGACTTGAAGCTTTTTGTTTAACAAATAACAACCTCCTTTTCAATTGTCCGGCAAATCCATTGGCAAACTAGACCTCCTATCACCTTAAACTAAAACAGTGAACGGGGTGCAGGTTTGTACGAAAATTGAAGACTTTTCCATTTTTTTAAATTAGATTATAATAATCTCTTTTATGCATTAACAACAAATAATAAGTGGGAATTCGAAGAAATTGAATTATGAAAATTTATGATATTTTAAGTTAAAAAATTGCTTAATATTGAAACTGTTTTTAAAAAGAAAAAAAAAAAACTTGAGGCTCCAGCGCTGAGATTGGTTTGGTACATGGAGAGTATGAAGGAGAAAGAAAAGGGAGCGGTCGAGAGTACGGAGGATAACTGGCAAGCGGATTATAATAAGACAAAAATCCATAGAACCTCTATTATTGGCTATGGCTGTGGACCACATTTCAATTTTCATTCAAAATTGCACACCCTTCTTCTTCTTCTTCTTCTTCACGAAGATGACAGCAGTTGCCTCATTTTGCTTCTGAAATTTGACACGCGGTTGATATAATTTTCACCCCTGGGATATCTGCTTGTTTAATGGCAAAGTGGGAAGAATAATGATGGTTACGTTTCACCTAATGATACTTACGTTATCTTTTTTGTTATAGACTTCAGACAATTTTACGTAGGTAGAGGATTAAATTTGAATATAAATTACGCTGCGATTTGTGTAAACTTTCAAGTCAAAAAGTTTCGTGCCAATACCAGCAATCAATAATACTACATAATGAAATTTCCAAATCATAACAGAAAACAGGGAAGGGGAATAAATAAAAAGGTTCACTTTCTCTTCCAAAAGAGGATGAGATCCAAAAAGTTCTTAAAGGCGTAGACTAAAGTGTAACAAGTTTCAAATTATTACCTTTTCCGGGATTTCGATCAACTTCAACTGTACAAAGCCACGAGGCGACGTTCTCTTTCTTTTTTTCAGAACTGCCCTCAAAATGTGCACGTCACTATGACGAGTTTTTTATTTTCAATAATTTTCAGGCAAAATTACGGTATCCATTATGAAAAAAGCAAAATATGTGGTTTTGTTTTTCCCATTGGTTTGAGAGAGAGAGAGAGAGGGGCAGTTGAAAAAGCGATTGCGGGAGGATTTCTACGAAGTTGACTTTATTTACTTAATTGTTTGGCCTTTAGCTGTAATGTTAAAAGACTTTAAAGGGGAGGAGGACAAGCCATTATTACTGGAGGCTGGCATTTGTCAGGAAAATAAAAAATAAGAAAAATCCAAAAAGCTGCATCAGAAATATTTTAAGATTCTTGTTGTAGAGTACAGTAGCAGAGCACCGGGAAGAAACTCAAAAGAGGAATGAGTGAATGAAGAAGAGAGAAAGCAAAAGTAATCAGGAGGTACTTGCACTGTTCAATTAATCAAGTCCTTTGACTTTGGCCTGCAACGAAACGTACTAGTCACTGAGGAATGAGGATTAATCACACGAAATATATAGGGCATGTTACCGCATAATCACTTGCTAATCAAGACCACCCAAGAAAAAAGTCACACCCATATTTCTCTTTCATCTTCCAAATGAAAAAGAACATGCTTTAGCTACCAGTGAACACTGCACAACAACTAAAATAATATATATTTGTTTAGGTGTATGCGATCAGACAGGGGTTTTTGGGGCACCCATCATGGCAGTCAAAGGCATCGAGGTATGCGTGCCCCTTTGGAATCATTATTTTTAATGCCACCCAACGATTCATAAAATTGTCTTTTATTTTATCACTTTGATTATGCTTTTGCGTTATCTGCTTATGAGTTTTGGATGCCATAAAATTATTGCTTCTTATGCTCAATACTACACTCAAGTATAAACATATTTCATCTAAAAGTCTGATAGATAGACCTGGAAAGATAAATCCGCACAAGTCCATGTAAATAATGGAGTGTGTTTCTTTATTAATTATTATATTTTAGAAAAAAATACAGTGTATATGATGCTGTTTTGGCACATTTCAAGTTGTCCATTTGGAAAATATGAAAAAAGCATATTCCCATACTTTCAATAGTCAACTTTATAATTGAATTAAAAAAAAAAGGGTCAAAGGGTAAAGCATCCGAGGAAATAGAGCTACATATCGAGGAGATACTTGTTCTGCGGTGACAAAAATAATCTATAAAGCAGCATTTTCGATGTGTTTATGACATTTAGGTTTAGGAAATATAAAACAAAGAGGAACGTGGGTGTGTGCGCTACTCTCTTTGTTCGCAATATTCCGCAGACCCCAAATCACAGGTGAGATAGCAGAACCCAGGTCCTGAGGACCGGGCCCTCTTTTTGTCTTTTAATACAGAAACCAGACACGAGATGATGGGTGTGAAGAAAGGCGAGTTTAGTATCAAACATCACTTATTGCTTCGAAGAAAGATATGAGGCACAATAATAACCATTCTATGCCTTAGCTTCATCGCTTTCTGGAGACGGTGGAGAGGTGGGGACGTTTGTTTCATTTTGGTGGCCCATCTTTATGAATGTTATGCAAAGTGCTATAGATATACTCGTATGCCCTCCCTTTGAACTTGTTTGATAAAGGAAACAAAAACCTTTTCTTTCGTGGCTTTTGTTCTCTCTTACTGCCTACAAATTTGGCCGGGGATGCCCCTGTTCCGTGAAAACTATGCCAATTACCACTCAACTCAATGTAAACCCACGTCAATTTGTGAAGAAGGTAACGAAAGCAGGGTAAAGCTACGTGCTTTAGTCATGGCATAACAATATATGATGTATAGCAACGACTGTTGGGATACAGTAGCAAGTCAATTACGTTTCAAAGTAAGAATATAGCTTGGATCATTAAAACAGATACTTATTGAAAACTTCTTTGTTACAATGAATTTAAAGATAATTAGTGATACAATCTTAATAACTTCTAAAAATATTTCGAGAAATCAAAAGAAAGACATATTATATGATGCATGTTATGTCTTGTGTCCCATTACATATTTATCCTTGTTTATAATGATCGTATCATATGTTAGGGACAGAAGAACCACAAAAACAATCACTAATCACTATTCTAGAAAAAGTGGCCATTCTTTCTTCTGTTTAAAGATATTTTTAGACTTTATTTAAAACTGAATTTTATAATAATTAAATCTAAATTAATGAAGAAAAAAGTGCTGTGGCTACTCCCTTTGATTAAATCTCTGTTTGTTTTATCTGGCAAGAGGCCATCGTAGCATAAACCAATTTAAGAGGATGCTCTTTGACAACGACGGCTCATAAGAATAGTACGGGGTAATCGCTCAAGACCTACTCGTGATTAGTGGACTAGTGGTGTAAAATTTGAGAAAGGGATTTTCTTTAAAGATGCAAAAGTCAAGGCAAAAGAAAGACAGTAAAAGATACGTCTTTTATTATTCATTGGAGACACTGGACCTCTATCCATTTTGGATACTGCCTGCATATCAATTTCGACTTCTGATGAAAATGGGAAAGTGCATAATACGCAACATTAGCTTATTCTCTCATCTTCCTTCCATGTTTTAAGTTCGTGATTACAAGAAACAGTCAAGTGCCCCCATCCTCCTATCCCTTCTTTCCTTCGTATTCTTGTCACATAAACTGACAAACCATCCCCATGGGGGTTCCAGACACCGAACAATATCACTCAAAGAGGTGCTATAGAAAAACTAGATAAAAAATTGGCCCAACGCTAGTGGCATCTTTGGAACAACGACTAGGACTTGTACATTCTTTAGTAATAAATTACAAGAAAATCAGATAACTATAAACCAGAACAAAGAATCAGAATTAAATAATGCACAATGGCAATTCAATAACAACTGAAACAGTCCACCATCACTAAGGAAACTAATAATATCCAGCCAATCATTAATCTGTAAGTCCATTAACCAACGAAGTCAAGAACAAATACCAGGCGGAACCATAGGTGCCCTCCCTCAGAACAAGGATTTCCTCAGTCATAAATAACTTTAAACTCCCCAAAACAAGTCACTAGCATTAAAATTCCTTATTATAAGAAGGGCAGAAATGTGTAATCAATTGAAACTAACGCACTCTCCAACTGAATGATTTTTTTGTCCGAACCTTTACATATATTGCATACAGTGAAAATATTTCATCCCTTGTCATGAGTGAAAATGAACATTTATCACCAATAAAGAAATAACACTTGAGAATCAAATCTATGCAAAAAAATATTCATATTAAATAAAAGGATGTCATGAATAAAAAAAAGTTTAAAGGCCCATATAAGGTAGACTGGAGCTTTCCTTGCTACATCAAAACTACAAAACTAAAAAATGCAGAGAATATCAACAGCAATCAGAGAGTGAAGAGTAAGAGAACACATATTTCGTGCATAAAAGGTATTAAACATTATTAGAACAGTGTGGAAATAACAACCACTTACTTAAGTAAGCAAGAAATAGCATTCATGCACTGAGAAAAAGAAAAGCAAACCAACCAGGAATTCCATTTACAAAATGACCCAAAGGTGTCCGTCAAAATAGCACAAACACTCAAACTGCTCCTCACCAATCAACAAGGAATGCAGATATTCCCTAAAGATGTCCTTGCTATCATGACACGGATCATTTTAGTCACGAAAGGTCACCTGAAAAGCCAGGCAGCGATCATATATGAAGACAAGAAGCATCAAGCTTCATACATTCAACTTCAATTTAGTGCATGCCTAGATTTTTTCTAGCTTTTCTGCCTTAATTACAGGGTTGGCTTTTGCTATAACATCCTGACCAACAGTCTGATAATCATAAGGGCAATCATGTTTGTCAGAATAGCGATGCATTGCACAAAAGATGTTTCCACATTTGCAGCTAAAACCAGTTAATCCAACACGCTTTCGGCAAGTGGTACATCTGCTGGGGCCTGTCTTGACTTTCATCTCCAAACTCTCACTAGAGGATGAATCCCCAGAAATTTCTGCATATACTGTCTTGAGTTCCACAGTTCCAACTTGTACATCAGTTACACATGAAGTCACAGCCTCTTTTCTGCTGCTGCTAGTGGTGCCATTAACAATGTTTTCAACAGATGATGCTGCAAGTTTGGCTTGTTCCTGTTTCAACAGCATGTCCTTGTAACATTTTGAACACATATTCATCGTAGCAGCCCTTCCAAAGAAGCCGCAATTGTTAATGCAAAGAATGGTGCGATCTGGTGCCTGGCATCCTGTCTCATCGTGAGACTCCATTACTTGTGACCACCTGCAAAATAAGGATTCAAAAGATACAGAAAAATACACTTTCAAATTCTTGGACACAAGCACTTCAATATCAATACCGAGTAAACATAGATATCACATGAACACAATGTTCAATACAATATCATACTTAATGTGGGCTTATGGCATACATATTAATGTTAAAAATGTTAGAGAAGAAACTGGCAGAATTCATCTCAATCTTCACTTCTCTTCATGCATCATCCAATAGTTGGCACAAAAAGAATTTTGATTTTTAAAATTCCAGTACTGTAAAATTACAACTATGAAGAATACCAAGAACCCTCTGTATGAACTTAATAAACAAACAATATTTACTTATAATTCAAACATGCTGACAAAATCCAACCAAACAATTCGCAACTAATATAAGCAAGCTTCCGTAGAATAGTTCCACACTTTCATTGTTGAACTAAAGTCGATCAGGTTGACAACAATATCCTATCGAACAAGGTAATAAAGAAAAAGCCAACTTCAGCCTCTCATGTACTACTTCATGTTACTTCGATATAGACTATAACCGGAAATCGAAATGCCATAATTAACCCCACCAAAAAAACCAAAATTAAACAACCCAAAAATAATTTTCGTCCAAATTTAGAAACAGGGGAGGGATCATACTGTAATAGGAGATATAATAAGAAGTCCCCAACAATACTCCACTTAACCAATAGACAAAATTGATAAAAATTATCAATAGGCAGAGAGGCAGGGATTGAAAAAAATCAAATAGAAACCTCTCACTCTCACCAGCCTAATTAGTTTCAACGATCCAGATAGTCTGATAAGGTGATAAGTCTCCTACAATTAGCAGATGAATATGAAGAATGATAAAATACGTAAAATAAACAATTTGATTACCTATAGGGAAAAAGGGATAGAGATGGAAATAATTCTATAACCGTATATAATAATCGAGTAAATCGAAGACCAGAAACACTGGTACCACCTGAAACGCAGGCGCAGCTACGGAGTCGAAGAAAGGGGAGCGTGGCAATTAGAATTATCTGTACTTTATCTTGCCGAGTGCGGAGTCGGTGGTTATCAATGTAATGTTCCTCTGACACCTCTTATTACTATTTTGCCACCTTAGTTTATTTATTTTTTGTCATTTGAGTCCACGACAGTTTAATATTCGTAAACGAAATCACTTTTAGAAGCCGATAAATTTATTTGAGTGAGCATTTCACTCGCCAACCATCCAAATTTTATACAAAAAATAAAAAATTTAAATTTTATGATTTATATTTGATTTTAAATAAATAAGTGACATATTTTTAATTTTTTATTTATATAAATTAAATAATTATTCATTTTATTTATAAAATATGAAATAAATAATTTATTTATAATTTTTACCATTTATGTCATCGTTAATATAAAAATTTTAACCTTAATTTTGTCTAAAAATACATTTTTTTAAAACAATAATTCATATCAGTTTGATAATTTGGTAAGCTTTTTTCCATATATGTTGTATTGATTTAATATATTATTTTTTTCACATCAAGTGTATTTAAAATTTTATTTTTAAAATATTTTCTCAAGAAAAATCGTAATTACTTAACATTACCACTTCATCAACCAGCAATGTGTATAAAACAACTAGTATAAGCGGGACCAATACAAATCACCTTGTAGAGTGTAGACTGCTACTTTCATGTTATCCAACGATCCAAATGCAACCTTACTAGTTAGGCAGTCAAAGGATAACATCCTGAGGTTTTTGCTCTGAGGGAGAGGTTTTTCCTTGAAGCATACTCAGGGCAACCAAAGCGCACTCAGATTGTGTTTCATTGCAGAAAAAAAAGATATCCATAGAGAGCTATGGAAGAAGATCAGAGAGAAGTGGTAGAAACCAATTTGAAAGGCGAAGAACTACAACTAAAAGTTGAAGAGAAGCAATCATGAGCTCTTGTCAAAAGAAGCTTGGTGGGGAAGATAATAGTAGATAAGGCACTTAATAAGAAAAGCAGTAAAGAATATGATCAAGAAAGGGTGGGGTGAGCCAAAAGGGTTAGAAATTGTTGACATGAGCATTAACACATTTGCTTTCAACTTTGAAGAAGAGAACACAGTCAAGAAGATACTAGCTGAAGCACCATGGAATATCATGGAGCATCTTCTAAATGTTTACAGTTGGATACCGGAAGCTACAATGCAGGAGATGGATTTCAACTATACCCCATACTGGGTGCAAATCCATGGTTTGCCCTTAGAGAGCCTAACAGTGAACAACGGGCACTTGATAGAGAGCAGGGTAGGAGATGTTATTGAAGTAGAACATCCAGTGGTAGAGGAGAGAATACCCCAACATTTTATGAGAGTCAAAGTTCTCATAAATATCCAGGAGCCTTTTGTCACTGGGCTTTGGGCTCCCAGGAGACAACTCTCCAGAACCTGAGTAAGATTGAGATATGAAAAACTACAGGAATTATGTTTTAAGTGCGGGAGATTGGGGCATGAGCAAAAAGATTGCAAAGCTGAGATGGTTATGGCAGCATATGATCAGAAAAAACCAAGGTATGGACCCGATCTTGGTGTCCAGCCTGCTAAACCATTATCCACCATAGTTGCAGAAAGCTCTGGGAACAGGGAAGGAGAAGCTTGAAGGAGTCAAGGTGAAAGTAACAACTCAGCAGAAAAATAAAAAATAAAAAATAGTGATGAGAATAGTATGAGACCCAAATGGCAGAAGTTCTAGATTCAATGCAGTAGCAGCACAAAGGGAAGTAGCAGCGAGGCATGCTAAGGGCAGGGGGAAGAAGATACAGAAGGAAGCAAGGAAATGGAAAGTGAGAATAGGAGAAACAAGAAAGTAGAGGTGATATATAACAAATATAGCACACCTGGGGTAGTGGAAATAGGAGAAGCAGCCTACAAGGAGAAAAACATGTCTAGAGTTGACTTTCAAGACATGAGCTGGCAAAAATATGTGGGTCTAGACGGACCAGTAGAAACAAGGACGAATGAGTTGGAAAAAGTTACAGATGTCCAAATGAATGAAGAGAGGTAGCATGAGTATAGTGGGCCAAGAAAAAATAGAGACGAGGATATGGCAGAGGACCTAGACCTGGGAGTTGGACTAAATGGCCCAATAAACGAAAAGAAATGGACTACTCGGAGTAGGCCAGTGTCCATAAAGGGACTTATTCTGGAGCAAGATTTTGGGCAGAAGAATGATAGAATGGGAGAGGTCAGCAAATGGATCATTGAAAGGAATCTAGAAGAGGGTCAAAACAGATCCAGAGGGCTTGAACAAACCCCAGGCCAAGCAGAATATGGTAGACCTCTAGAGACAAACAGCAGAAACAAATGGGAGCCCATGGAGCGTAAAACAAGAAAAGGAAAATGGACAAGAAGAAGGAAAGAAATGGTGAAGAACTAACAGTATTATGTACAGCTACCCAGTGAGGATGAAGAAGAGGAGAAACAGGGGAAGGAAACTGGGCAATAGTGGAGTGTGCACTAATCCATGCTATGGAAAAAGCTCTATGCTTGAAGAGAGGAAGAGGAGAGAGTACTGAACAAGAGCAGAAACGAATTATGAGTGGCCAAGAGGAGGATAAAGGGAAAATCAGAGCAGAAAATAGACAGGAGGGCAACTATAAAAAGCTGAAAGGAGAGGAAGGAGAGTAAGAGGGAGGGAGGAAAGTTGTGTAGCAAGGGAATCACCTAATGGCCGAGGAGACGGGCCTTATATGCCCCCCTCGATATAACCACCATTAGTTGAAACTGTCGAGGCGTGGGAGTCTCCTTAACGGTCCGTGAGCTAAGAGACTTATGTCTCAAGAATAAACCCTCTTTTTTGTTTCTTATGGAGACAAAAGCAAAGGAAAAAAATGGAAAACCTAAAAAGAAGGTTAGGTTTTGATGAGATGGAGGTTGTCAATCCCATTGGAAGAGCAGGAGGTTTGGCTTTGATGTGGAAGAACAGCAGCAAGGTTAATGTAGTGGATAAGTGCCAGAACTATATTCATGCACAAATTGAGTTGAAAAATAAGAGAAGTTATGTTACCACCACCTTTGTGTATGAGCCACCGAATGGAAGAACTAGAAGACTATTTTGGCAGAATGTGGCAGCTCTAAACCCAGGTAACCAGACCTCATGGCATTGTATTGGTGATTTTAATGAGATCTTATACCATTATAAAAAAGAAGGGGTAAGGCCGCATAGCAATATCCAAATCGAAAGGTTCAAAATTTTTTTATTTGAAAATGACATGTTTGATTCCCCTCTAAAAGAGTGCAGATTTACCTGGAGTAACATGAGAGAAGAGGGAGGAGTTAGAGAAAGAATTGATAGGCACCTTGCCAATGAGGCTTGGCTAAACTGCTTTAAAGAGGCAACTGTATTGGAACTCCTTGCAGTGGGGTCTGATCACAGCCCCTTAATCCTGAATACTAAAGCGAGAGAAAGGAAAAAAGAAAGGATGTTTGGGTTTGAAACCTACTAGGTGGACCAAGAAGACTTTAAGAATGAGGTGGAGAAGAGTTGGAGGAGTGAGGGAAGGCAACACAATCTGGGTGGATTGGCTAGAAAAATTTAAAAAGTAGTAGGAGACTTGGAGAGGTGAAAAAATAGCAAAATCAGAAGAGCTGATGCTTAAATTACCAATCTCAAGAGAAAGCTCCAAAGGATTCAGAATGGAAGACAATGTAAGGAGAATGTGGAAGAGAGTAAAAGAATTAAAGCAAAAATCAGCAGCCTTTGGAGGCAGGAAGAGAAATACTGGGCACAAAGATCTAGAATTAAGCGACTCCAATGTGGTGATAAAAACACCAAGTTTTTCCACCACTCAACTATGCAGAGAAGGAAACACAACAATATAGAAAGGGTAAAATATGACGAGGGCAATTGGAATGAAGGACTAAAGAATATCCAAGAGATGTAACATCCCTAATTTCGTTTCATGTATTAATAAAAGTACAAAAGTAGTCAAAGTAACATCTCTAATTTCTTTTCTTTTATTAATAAAGGTACATAAATATTTAATTAAAAAAATAAAATTTATTAGATAATTTTTAAATATCTAAGGAAATATAATTCTTAAAAATTCTTCACCTTACGTATACATAGAAATGTTCTAACATTAATGGAATAGGTAAAGAGAGAAAATCTAAGAGGAAATATTAGAAATAAATATACTAAAGAAAGGTAAAATTCTTAGGTAAGGAAGATAAATTTTTGTGAATGTATTAAAATTTCAAGAATATTAGATTAGGGTAATTTTTCTTAATTTAAGAGTTAAAATTACTAAGTTTAGTATCTCTACTTATAAATTGGGCTTTCAACTATAGACACTTAATATAGAATCTTTCTACCTCACATGAAGTTTTAGCAAGCCAATAGGATAACCCAAGGAAGAAATAAAACATAGACTTGGACTAGAATATAGAAATTGGACCGGGAGCTCAAAACTCATAAAAATGTGACCAAGCCCATTATGAAAGGTAGAATTTTAACCAAAGTAAAGAAAATGGGTAAGAATTAGCCCAAACCCAAGAGAAAAAAATAAAAATAAAGTGATGAAATAATGGTGTAATCAAGATTAGGTGACAAGGCAATAGGACAAAACATCTATATCTTACACTCATAATTTTAACAAATGGAATGATAATACATGGCATTAGGACAAAACATCTATATCCTACACTCATAATTTTAACAAGTGGTATGATAATACATGGCATTAGAACAAAACATTCCAATTCCACACAAATAATTTCAGCCAAATAATAGAGATTCAAGGGCTAGAAATTTTCCACCCAAAAAGGCAAACCTATCATACTTGATTAAGACAAAAGAAAATGAAAATGAATCTCTAAATCAAAGGGACTTTATCTCTTATCTTAAGAACATATCATTATAATTTTCAAAATACAAATCTCCTTTTGCTATGCATATCTCAACTAAAGAAGAGGAAGACAAGAACATAAGTTGTTTGCTTTCCAAAAATTCAACCAAGTGTATCCTAATTGTTATAAGGTAGACCCATGATCATAAAAGATGAATTATTTGATGGTCTATTTAAGCAAAACCCGCCCCTATAACATTTTAATTTCGTCCAAGTGAGGAAGAGAGAGAAATAGAAGCAAGATAGAGAGAAGAAAGGAAGGAAGAAGAAGGAGAAGTCTAGAGGGCTAAGTATTCAAGGTAAGTTAACTTAATCTCCACTTGAATCCATTTTTCTTCTTCATCCTTGAGGTTCAAAAACTCACCCTCCTTCTCTTATTTAAGCTGCTATAAAAGTTAAGGGAATGGAGGAATCTTGATACTTCTTTCAAGGGGAAACAAGAAAACAAATTCACTAAGTGA
Source organism: Gleditsia sinensis (assembly GCA_037074535.1). Classification (NCBI taxonomy): domain Eukaryota; kingdom Viridiplantae; phylum Streptophyta; class Magnoliopsida; order Fabales; family Fabaceae; genus Gleditsia; species Gleditsia sinensis. Next base: position 8,292,435 of record CM073473.1, read on the forward strand.
CCTAGGGATATTCTTAAGTAGGTTTAACAATATTTCTTTTTGAAGAAAAGTTTTAAAATTTGTAATATTTATATTAGATTTTGATCTTAGAACTTTAATGATTGGTCATGGATATTGCTATATCATGTTACATATTATGTATGTTTGAATACTTAGGTTAGTGTAGATAGTTCTGCATAGGTATGGCTATGGATGACAAACTTTTATGCTTTTATTTTTAAAATTCTAGGAAGAATTGGTAAGGAATTAAAACAAATGGTTAACATGAAAAATGTAGATGTATGTCTCACGGATTTTTAACCACTAGAATCACTCAATTTAGAGTCCATATGAGGTAGATATGGTCCGATTAGTAAGCAATGGTTATAAAATGGTTAATCAGGGAAGAATATGTTAGGATAGCTTCTGTGTTTTAATTTCTGAGAACATTCTGTAGAAAATTAAAATAAATGGTTAACATAAAAATTATAGCTATATGTGTCATGGATTTTTAGCCACTGAAATCACTCAACTTAGAGTCCATATAAGATAGATATGGTCCAATTAGTAAGCAATGGTCAGAAAATGGTTAATCAGGGAAGAATATGTTAGGATAGCTTATGTGTTTTAATTTCTGAGAACATTCTGTAAGGAATTAAAATAAATGGTTAACATAAGAATTATAGCTATATGTGTCTCGAATTTTTAGCTACTGGAATCACTTAATTTGAAATTATTATGAGGGAGATATGGACAGATTAATAGGGAGATGTTAGAAACTACCCGAGAAGAAATAACATGTTCTTTGAGGGAGTAATATCACCATAATTGCTTAATATTTCGTTCAACTGTTCAACATAAGAGTTTTAAATAATTGTTTTGTCTTTAAATTGATATCAATATCACTTAAATCGAAGTTAAATTGAGGGAGTTATGCTTTAATTAATAAGAGAAGGTTAGATAGGATGAAAACTTGCATCAAGAAAATAAAGAAATAAAATTAATATTTAAAAAAGAAGAAAAATCTTATAAATGAAAATAATAAATAACTAGTACATGACATAGCCATTGCCATTATATGAACTTCTTACCATCTTAAGTGTAAAATTTTGACATGAAATGGTTATATTCATGGCATGATTACCAATGATTTTTGGTAATAGTTATATTTTGTTGAACATACTTGTTATTGAAAGTATATTTTTTGCTATCATTGTGAAAAGAAAAGAAATGAGCACGGTCACATGGCAATCCGTGTGGTGCACCAATAGGGGACACCCTACCAACGGTTATGATCATGTTAATGAGAAAAAAAAAAGAAAAAGTGGGTCATGTTAGACGGAGCGAGAAAAGCCCATATCGAAGAGTAGAAAATACTCACCCTGATCGGGATAGCTTGATATGAGAATAAGTTGATAGTCATCATATGATATTCTGAAAATAGTTAATCCTGTCATACATGTCATTATTGTATGATTCTCATGTGCATAAATATAGTGCATTCATGTGACCATAGATATTTGCTGTAATTTATACAGCTGAACATGACGTGATGAGCTATATTAATGATGATTTATTGTTGAACTTACTGAGATTTAATTATCACTATATTTTCATATCATGTTCAAAAAATTAGTTATGCAGATTTTTTTCTATGGCTCTGGCTTTTAGTGCATGTTGGATCGAGTATTTTATATTAGGCAGATCCCAGAAGCAAATAAAATATTTGTAGTCGAGTTGGCTTAAATCCCAGTGAAAGTGCAACCACCCACACCTGTATCTCCGAAATTGGTCAACCAGAATAAATAAGATGTAGATTTTTATATGTTTGATATGTTGTACGTATGTTTTGATTAATGACATATATGTAAACTTTGTATTGTATAAATTAAATTAATTTTATTTTGAGTTAAGTTGTAACGAGTTAATAACTTCATGATATTAAAAAAAAATTGATACTTAAATGGAGTTGTTAGAGGAGACATTCCAAAAGTTCTACCAAGAGCTTTTTGGGACATCTAACCCAGACCCTTGCCAAAGCTTAGAGCAGGTTATTCTTAAGTATATTTCTCTTGAAATAAATGAAGAGCTTCTAAGGAGTGTAACGGATGAAGATATAAAAAGGGTTGTTTTTGAGTTAAGAGCCATGAAAGCTCCAGGACTAGATGGGATGAGTGGGGTGTTTTATCCCAATGCATGGGATGTGGTAAAAGAAGATATGTGCATGGCAGTGAGGGTCTTTTTTGAAGATGGACAGCTCTTTAAGAAAATTAATGAGACCCACATCACATTAATCCTTAAAGTCCAGAACCCAGAGAATGTGGGGCAGTATAGACCAATTAGTTGCAGCAACTTCATCTATAAAACTATAGTTAAGATTATGGTTAATAGGATGAAGCATTATGTGGATGGTCTTATGTCACAAAATCAGAGTGCATTTATTAGTGGAAGACTTATTCAGGATAATATAGTTCTTGTTCAAGAAGTTTTTCACTTCTTGAAGCACTACAGGAACAAGAGCAATACATGGCAATTAAACTGGATATGAACAAGGCCAATGATAGGCTGGAATGGCCCTTTCTACAGAGAGTTATGGAGTTAATGGGGTTTGATGAGAAATGGATAAGGTTGGTTATGGAATGTGTAACTACTGTTATGTACAGAATTAAGATAAATGGAGTGCTAGGTCCTATTTTCTCCCCCCAAAAAGGCCTTAGACAAGGAGACCCACTATCTCCTTATCTTTTCATTATGGCAGCAGAAGCCTTATCTAGAAGAATTACTAAAGCTAATAGGAGTGGACAGATTAGTGGAGTAAAGCTAGCAACGCATGCCCTTGAGATTTATCATATGTTCTTTGTAGATGACTCCATTCTGTTTGCCAAAGCAGATGGAAGCCAGGCAAAGAACCTAAGGATGATTTTAGAGGAATACTCAGGGGGCTCGGGCCAAAAGGTGAGCCTAGAAAAATCTGGCATTATCTTTAGCAGAAGTACCCCAGAAGATGTCAAGCTTAATATGCAGGGTGAACTAAATATGTCTCAGTGAGAGAGCCCTGAGAAATATCTGGGAACGTCGGCAGTGTGGGGAAGGTCCAAGAAATATGCACTAAGCTGGATTATAGAAAGAGTCATGCAAAAGCTTACAAGCTGGAACATGACGTTTCTCTCACAAAGTGGGAAAGAAGTGTTTATCAAAGCAGTAATTCAAGCCATCCCATCCTATGCTATGTCTGTCATACTCTTTTCAAAAGATTTTTGTACTAAACTATATTCGAAAGTGGCAAAATTTTGGTGGAGAAACACTGAAAAGCTAAGAGGCACTCATTGGGTTAATTGGGAGAAGTTGTCAAGAAGGAAAAGTGAGGGAGGCATGGGTTTTAAGGATTTTAGGAGCATGAATATTGCCCTCTTAGCTAAACAAGCTTGGAGAATAATGAAAGACCCTAATTCTCTATGGGCCAGTACACTTAAGCAAAAGTACTTTCTCAATTCGAGTTTCCAACAAGAAAGAAGAGGAAGATGCTCTTTATGGGGATGGCTAAGTATCATGGAAGGGAGAGATTTTATACTTAAGCATGGGAGATGGAAGGTGGAAAATGGAAAGCAGATTAACATTTGAAATGATGGATGGCTTAGAAATTGACAAATTCTGGAAAATCTATCTAATAGCAGCCTAACCAGTGTTGAGTCCCTTATTGATCAGACAACAAAGAGATGGAAAGTGAAAATTATTAGGGAGGTGATCCCTAGGAACTTGATCAAAGAAGTCCTAGCCCTCCCTATCCCCCACACAGATGTTGATGATGAATACATATGGCCCAGCTCAGGTGATGGGAACTACCTAGTTAGTAAAAGGTATGAAGTGATAAAGTATGAAGAGACTGAATTGGGTAGAAATAACCATTTATCCTTACAATCAGTTAACCCAAGAATCTGGAGATAAATTTGAGGATCCCCAGTACCTCCAAAGATGAGAACCTTTATATGAAAAATAATCTATAATGTTGTTCCTAGCAGAGAGAACCTGTACAGAAGGAAAATCAGTCAGGAGCCTAACTGTCCTATATGTAACAGAGCAGCAGAGACGCTAGAACATCTATTTCTTGAGTGTCATTGGACAAGACCGACTTGGTTTGGAAATGACATCCAAACTGAGGTAAATATATAAGGAAGAGTAAGGTTGAATGAGTGGATTTGGACAAAAATTAAAAAGTATGAGAAGATGGAAGGAGTAGATGCCACAGAGGCGAGTTCTAAATGCTTTGCTATGCTATGGTTTATATGGAAGGAGAGGAATGCCTTTGTGTATGATCAAGAGTAACCTAATCCTAACAGAGTAATCAGGAACACTCAAACCCTAATGGCTAACATCGCAATAGCAAACGGGCAAAACAACAATACAAATCAAATCAGAGAAAGAGGAGAAAATACTACAAATCATAAATGGAAACCACCCCTAGAGGGATGGATCAAGATTAATGTAGATGCAGCTTTCGAAAAGGATAGGTTAAAGAGTTACCTGGCTGTGGTTGTAAGAGACACAGGTAGAAAACTCCTAACAGGAGACGCCATAAACTATCATTATCGAAATGGAAAAACTTATTATAGAGTCAGATTGTAAGAATTTAGTTGAAGTTTGCAATAGAAAAAATGAAATATGGAATGTTAACCACATATGTACTCTCATCAAGAAAGCCATCGAAGAAGGTAGATCCTTACGAGTAGAGTGGATGCCTCTAGAGTCCAACAACGCTGCACATACCATAGCGAAATTGAAGGCAAGAAGAGAACTCCATTCAAGCTGGGTTGTAAAACTCTCAGTATATCTGAAGAGAATTTTGAGGGAAGAAACCGGTGGATCTAGAGGAAGTTCAACCACATAGAGTGGCCGAAGGTTTGCAAAATCGGTGAGTGAATAGGTGTCAGTCTTTTTTGCAGAGTGTAATGCTTTGTTCTACGAGATATTTTCATCTGTTTACCAAGAGCTGGACCGAGTTACTGGATCCTTTTGTCTCGTTGGGCCAGGGCCCTATGGCCCCTCTCATGATGTAGGCTTTCAGAAAAAAAAAATGCAACCTTACTGTAAATAATAAACTGGTCCGCACTTGAACATGACAACAAGAAAGAGAATGGCGGGAAAATATTGAAGACCGCCACGACATTTAATTTAAATTTGTGCATGGACATCCACTCGAGCCACGTTCTGAATCATATTGTGTAAACTCGGTCTCCTACTACAATTTCCGTCAGCAAAGCCTAAATTACCTTCACGTTTCCAGGACAAGACGATGGCAAAGAAGAAGAAAGCTAGGGTTTCTGATGAAGAAGAAATTGAATGTGAACAAGAAACGGAGCATCATAATCACAATCAAATTCCCTCCGGGAAAAAGAGCCTTTACGAGGTATAAATAAACTACTTGGTTTTACATTATTATTTGGATTACATATTTTCGGGTTGTTTATCCCGATTCTCGCGACTAGGTCTATATCTATATATATATATATATATATATATATATATATATATATATAGATAGATATATTTCTTTTATTCCTAGAATGTGTTAGAACAATTATTTTAACTTCATCAGATTCTTTCGTGTATCTACCTCTACGACACAAAATAGGATTTGCTGTGCTCGATGGTGTGAACTTTCCGATGCTAATTTTCTGCTAGTGCAACATTTATATAAGAGAGAAATTAGATCAGGAAGGAAGCGAATATCATCCCAATTCAGTATTTTTTAGGCAGTGAACAAGCGAGCAACAGCCCAGTAGTTCGTTATCTTTTTTATTTATTTTAGCTTCTACTTGGGTGAGAAATGAATTTGGAGTCATAAATCGCATAAAATTGGCAACTGTTTATGAGATGGCTATTAGTTTTGGGTGAAGAATGAAAGTTTTTTTCTGCTGCAATTCATTCTTAGGAATTTTTTTTTGAACAGAAAACAATATTAATATTGTAGAAATTTGGAAATGGAGCAACATTAAAATTGCTTTGTTTCAAATTTTGTAGGGTCATGGTTTGTAGAGAAGATGAAGTAGACGAGGGAGACGACAGAGATATTAGGAATAGTAAGGGATAAGCTTGAACGAAGAAGGTAAAGCTTATTAGAGTAGGCTATCTTGAGGTTGGATAGACAAGATTGAGAGCAATGTGCAAAATGAGCCCTTTATTCCTTTTATAGACTTAGATAACACTGGTAGTTTCCAATGGTTTTGCTAAATTCTATGACGAAGGTGGTACACATCTTAGCAAGTTTCATTGCCAGTAGCGTGGTCCTAAACTTGATGATTGCTTGGTTTCTTTGACTTCGCCATTAATCAACCTGGCTATTTGAACGGTTCCAAAAGCCCCCAGGTTGGCCATCCACTAAACCGAAGCCTTTACACAAGCCCATCAAGCAAAGATTTTGAACTAGAAGCTAAGGTCATCAACTGTTTAAGCTAATGATCAAATATCAGGGGTGAGCAAAATTTTTGTGTCATTAGAATTATAAGGCATTTTGAACAAAAACTATCAACAATCATAAGAGACTACAACATTTAGCAACTTTTCGGTCAAACAAAATATTTACTTCAACATGCCCCTAAGAAGTTAGAAATGTCTAGAAGCTCATGGTAGTCTTCTATGTGGTGTGACTCTTGGTGCTTCCTTGAATGCCTTATTCCTTTTTACTGATTCACATTGTAAGAAATGAGTAAGGGCGTATAGACAGTAACCCACTGCTTGACTGCTTGTAGGTTCTTGGGGTGGAGAGAACAGCATCTCAACAGGAAATAAAGAAAGCATACTACAAGTTGGCATTGCGGCTCCATCCTGATAAGAACCCTGGTGATGAGGTGATTGCTTAAGGTTACTTAATATGCCAGAAGCTATTTGTTAACTTTGCAGGTCGTTGTGTTTGTAATTTCTCATCTTCTTATAGGAAGCTAAAGAGAAATTTCAGCAATTGCAAAAAGTGATCTCAATTCTTGGGGATGAAGAGAAAAGGGCACTTTATGATCAGACTGGTTGCGTTGATGATGCTGTGAGTATTTGAATATTTGCAGCTTTAAATTAAAAAAATGAAAATAGATTCATCATTGCCAATTTCTTTGTTCAGAAAAAAATGTTTATGATCTGTTAAACTGTTAATGGAGGAACTATCCTAAAAAAATTTCATGCAGAACAGAATGTAAGTTTATCATTTGAGGATACTCAAGCAAACTCTTGGATATCTACAGCTCATTTATCTTTTCTGATAATCAGGACCTTGCTGGGGAAATTGTTCAGAATCTTCACGAGTTTTTCAGAACAATGTACAAGAAGGTATTTCTTTTAGTATATGTCATTATGTGTTTCCTGATGCTTTATGGCATACTTGTTTTCATTTTTCTGTAGCTTTACAATTTAAGAATCCCAGGTCACTGAAGCTGATATCGAGGAGTTTGAAGCAAACTATAGGGGATCTGACTCTGAGAAAAATGATTTGATTGCTCTGTACAAGAAGTGCAAGGGTAATATGAAGAGGTAAGAAGGTATTATGATGAGCATGAGCTACTTCTGGAAAGACTTTCAATTTAATATCTGGATCAACTTCCCTTTGCAGGTTTTTCTGTTCAATGCTTTGTTCAGATCCTAAACTTGACTCACACCGTTACAAGGATATTCTTGATGGGGCTATAGCTGTGGGTGAGAATATTACTAGCATTTGTAGGCCCAGGTTCTAGTCGGACATTTGCTCTAGATCTAATTTTTTTACTATGAAAAAGATATATTAAATTTGAGCTGTCAGACCAGGACTGCAAGTCAAGAAGAATGGGAAGCCTTAAAGACATTCTTGTGTAGGCTCAATGATGGAGAACAACAAAGGGAATAAAGAAAAATTCTCAAAACTTTCAAAATTCCAAGATCAATTCAATTTATCAATAATCAAGGGGTAACAGTAATATCTAACTAGAGCCCTATTTATAGGCAATAAGTATCCTAATGATACTAGGTTTCTTAGTCTTGTTAAGATACTACAATATGAGCTAATAAATGCTAGGTCCAAAAATCTTTATTCAAATCCATATTTACTCAAATATGCTTTTAACTATATTTGATAAGTCTATAAATAACATGGTAGGCTAAGCCTGCACAAGAAAAATCCTAGGCCTTATGGGTTCGTTCACTTTAGCAGAGATTTAGTGTATTAAAATAAGGAGTCTGGCAGATTCCATCACATCATATGAGACATTTTACTAGGGTTCAACATTTTTCTTAGGCCTCGTTTGGTTGGTGACGACGGAAGGAATGAAAATGGGAATTGAGAATGGAATGGAATGCTGTTATTAAAATTACGTTTGGTACGACATGGAATAGAATAGAATCTTCATTACTTTCATATGTTTGGTATGTCATAAATAATGCAGGAATGGAATGGAAAGTTGATAAAAAGACAAAAATACCTTTAAAAAATAAAATTATTAAAATAAAATTATTTTAATCTTAAAATGATATAAATAAAAAATTATTAATATAAAATTTTTATTAAAAATATTAAAATATATTAAAAATAATTTAAATATTATTTATTTTATTTTATTTTATTTTAATCTTACTTTTTTATTTTAGAATAATAAAGAATAAAATTATTAAAATAAAATTATTTTAATCTTAAAATGATATAAATAAAAAAATTATTAATATACAATTTTTATTAAAAATATTAAAAATAATTTAAATATTATTTTATTTATTTTATTTTATTTTATTTTAATCTTACTTTTTTATTTTAGAAAGGTAAAGAATAAAATTATTAAAATAGTATTATTTTAATCTTAAAATGATATAAATAAAAAAATTATTAATATAAATTTTTTATTAAAAATAATTTAAATATTATTTATTTTATTTTATTTTATTTTATTTTAATCTTACTTTTTTATTTTAGAAGAATAAAGAATAAAATTATTAAAATAATATTATTTTAATCTTAAAATGATATAAATAAAAAAATTATTAATATAAAAATTTTTATTAAAAATATTAAAAATAATTTAAATATTATTTATTTTATTTATTTTATTTTATTTTAATCTTACTTTTTTATTTTAAAAGGGTATTTTAGACTTTTTTAATCTTATTCCATTCCATTCCCTCCTTTTTCATCCATTTTCAAAGGTAGTGTGCATTCCATCATTCAAGGTAATGTGCATTCCATGGAGACAGCATTCCACCAACCAAACACCATATCTGATGAAATGGGAATGCTGATTCCCATTCCATCATTCTAAATCTAACAACCAAACGGGACCTTAATGCTTCTGTGTTTTCTTTACTCTATACACTGTAGGAGAACTAAAGGCAAGAAAAGCCTACCAGAAATGGGCAAAGCAAGTATCTGAAACCAAACCACCAACTAGTCCTTTAAGGAGGGCAAAGTAAGTTTATCATGTCTGGGTTTTGCTTATGTTGTTCATAATGTAATTCAACGGTGATTGATGTTTAAGCCTTCTGTAGGTCAAATAAGCAGTCAGAAACAGATCTTTATGCAATCATATCACAACGCCGAACTGAGAGGAAAGACCGGTTTGATTCTATGTTCTCGTCTCTAGTTTCAAAATATGGCGGAGGTGATATACCAGAACCCACTGAAGAAGAGTTTGAAGCTGCACAGAGAAAACTGGAAAGGCGAAGGTCCTCAAAAAAATCAAAGCAGATGTGATCAGTAATCTCTATAGGATTCTTTGTATACTTTCTGTTTAGGTGAACATTACCATAACTCCTGTTTCTAAGCTATTTCTTTTCATCTGTAACTTGATGTGTCTGGTGACTTTCAAAGTTGGATTTTATGCTTATTCTTGTGATAATAGTTGAAGTGACTTTTATCCATTTAATTTCTCAGATCGTTGTGTGTCGCAGGTTTTGAAATTTTGGTACCAATCCTGCACACAATTGGATATGAATCAAAGATCGGTGACATCTGTGAAGTTTTTAATGCACTCGGCAAGTTTTAGGAATAAAAAGCCTTGCTGGGAGGCAAATCCTAGCTTGTGGCCTTGTCAAATGTAGCCTGAAGGCGGCTTTAAGCCTACGTAATTGTCTGTGACGAGACCTATTGGACGAGTCCATGTATTGCAATTTTCGCCTGGTGATTAGTAATGAGCTTAAAGTGGCATGCCATTTGAGTGATGCTATTTACGCCAGTTCAATTGCACACACTATTTTTTCTTTTATTGCTTAACCAACTCTTCCATTTTTTAATTGCGCAAACTTTTGAGAGATGAACTACTATACAATATACATGATAGAGTAATCTGTTTGAACATGGACCTATGAAGTTGTTTGGTAGGTCCTGGCATCTGTTTTGTATCATAACTATTTGCTACTTCAACATATTTAGCCTAATACTTCAAAGTGTCTTGTATAGTTTTTAGCGATTAACTGTCCCTTTTCATATCACGTGCCCATTGTGTCTTGACAACTAAATCGAAAGTTTTAATGCCTGTTTCTACGGTGGTAATGGTTATACTGACAGTTGGCACAGGGCATAAAAGAGACGGGCTAAAAGGGATGCTTAGTTAAATGCTTCAGAAAATATTAGTATAAAAAATAAATGCCTCCGCATGCCAAATTCATTAAACTTGTACTGCCTCTATTTACTTCGACCTTCATACTCATGAGCCATAGCAACGGCACGCGTGCATGGTAGGGCAAGATTATGGCTTAAAAGGAAGAAAAATGTGTTTTCGAAAGAAGAGGAGGATGGGCCCGTTGTTCTCTTTTACTGAAATTTTTCTTGGTTTCCAGAGGGTTATGTGGGGTTGAACAGTATCACTAAGTGCCCTTGGAGCAGCCGAATTTGAGCCTTGAAAATTTATCTGGGTTAAGGATTTAGATACGTGTGTCCCGGTGCCATGCTTTGTCACCCTATTTGGGTTTCTTATGTGTTCGTATGGCTGTATATACTGAAACAATCAGACTCCTGATTTTGCTCTTCACGAAAGTCCCTTTCAATTTGGACCCAATAACCCCAAAAAAAGAAGACGAAAAACAAAATTTTAACCTTTCTGTAGTCATAGTAAAAACTAGAGAGTGGCAGATCTTTCAGAGTATAATAGTGACATTGCACCTAGTTCTTGGGCAGGTGGGCTAAACAAGACTTACTAGGCCTTGATTCGACACCACGATGGCCAAATTAACTGATAATTTCGCTTGTCAAACATATGAATATAAATAATGATTACATTTCTTACTCCTTAACAAACCTGATTAACAACTAAACTCCACAATTTTAGAACATAATTACAACAACATGGTCGTTGAGGAGCATCACTTCAGCAAAATTGACATGTAATTTCGATCTCACATTTTACACTCAACAAAAGTTGATCACATCAACATATCAAAATATCAGAACAAACAAAATAGTGAAATACACCTTTCCGCCACTAAGAATGTAAAAAATTTGAGGTGTTAAAGCTATAATCATAACCGTGGACCAGCACCGGTGGTTGGCCAGCGCAGCACGCGATGACAAAACCCACTGGGAGAGTATTAGTTAGCTACTGGTATCGGCTCTACTCCCAAATTTGATGATTTTATTTGAAGGTACAAGGACTGTGATATCACAACTACGTGCTAGGAACATTCCCATGAATCTGTAATCGCAAGCAAGGCTTTGCCTTTTTCTTCAATTTTCCACACCTGTCACCTTTATAATCTCTGCCCTTCTTTCTCTCTCTTTCAGGTGGTTGCTATAATTTGCTCGCTACATTTATTAATAAATTAATAAAAGTAATATAAATGTGACGACGTCTATGTGCCATTTTGCTTTAATTGACTTTGTTGTCCTTCCATCTGTCCCTCTCTGTCTAGTCTGCCCCGCTTAAGTTCTTTTGGGCAAGTCATCAACCTTTAATTTTCTCGGCAGTCCAGTATTCTACTTTGGTTGAGTCTACCCTTTCTTCTCTCTCTTCTCAGAAGTTAGTTTAGGATCACAACTATGGAATTTAGCTTTACTCATATTTATGCCCCTTTGCATGTGAAACCCTTTAATAGTTGCAGGAACCTATTTAAGAGTATCCAGACTCATTCTCATAGGATATTTGCTTTGCCTAATTAATGCTCTTCTAGCTAGCGGTTGCCTTCAATTAGAGCATTTGGGTGAAAACTGGGAGAAGGGTTGGTAAGAGCTGCAGAAAAGTGAAACCTTGGCCACAGAATTGATATTTTCCTACCTGAATTGGATTTAAACCAATTGGGATCTGCAACTTCAGTGTTTGTCTGCTAGCTATTGGAGCTTGTCATGGAGATCGATAATGGCGACACCAAGTCGAAGATGGAAGACTATGAAGTGGTAGAGCAAATTGGCAGAGGAGCATTCGGCGCCGCTTTTCTCGTTCTCCACAAGTCTGAGAAAAAAAAGTAAGACACTCTTTGCATAGATGCTGCTCTGTAACTGCTAAACCATGCAAATAAGATTCTTACTTAAAAATTAATGACCCAACAAACGAAATTCAATATTTTTTAGATTTGTGTGTTTAATTGTGGGAAATTAAACCCCCTCAATGCAACAGCAATTCACTCTGAACTATAATTTTAACTTCAATTATCGTTGATTTTTGTGATTCCATCTCCGATAGGTATGTGCTGAAGAAGATTCGCTTAACCAAGCAAACCGAGAAGTTCAAACGTACAGCACACCAAGAGGTTGGTATAAAACGGTTTCAGCTGAAGCCTATATTTAGTGTCTACCGTACAATATTTTGTCTTTATATTCTTTTTAAAATATAAACTACCCTTGTTACGATCGTATTTCTCTTTTACTTTTTTTTTGGTTCTTAATCTATCCTATCAGCAAGAACAAATAGTATCAATCAATCCGTTTACTACCACCTTCTTTTAGTCATAGGTGGCATGAATCAGCCGATTTTCACTCATTGTTTGTCCTTCTCAATTTCATTATTTTTTCTACGACCATCTTATGAATATGTCATTGCTGGCTAGTGGCTACACTCTCTTCATACTACAAACCAGTCATCTGGATATATAGCATACCCCACAAGCAATATCCCTTCTGCGCAGACACAGACAGACTAAAAGTGATATTGGTAAATGCAGTTTAGAGAAAAGGATATTTGCTTTGTGGAATTCCTTATGCTTGCACAATGCTGTCAATGCCAAATGATATGGCATTTTGAGTCAAGTATGATCCAAATCGAGGTTTTTAGCAAATTTAATATAGAATTCTTCATAATGATTTCTCTGACTTCAATCTTAAGAAAAAGACTGAAGCCAGTTGTAAATGAATCCTTTTTACCTACTCACATGAAAAAGACAATATTCTCTCTATATCACAGATGAACCTGATTGCAAAACTAAATAACCCATATATCGTGGAGTACAAAGATGCTTGGGTAGAGAAGGTAAGCACGTAATCTTTCTTTTGTATTTTCTGTTTTACATTTAAATAGAGATGACAAAATAGGTTTGGAATTTTTATAGACGTATATGATTATTCTGATGATTTCAAGTTTATGACCCTTCAATGCATCTTTCTGAGATTCTCATGTTTTGTAGGCGGACTATATATGCATTATAACTGGCTACTGTGAAGGAGGTGACATGTAAGTAAAGTAATATTTGTTAGTAACACTTATGCTTTCTTTCATGAATCAAGAATCTGAGTATATCATTTTCGGTTATAGAACAATGCCATCTAATAATTTTTGCTCCTTTACAAAAGAATATGATTGACTTTTTCTTCCCCCAAAAACTTATGAGGAAAAAGGAACATTTTTATTAGCAATATACATATAATCTGTTGACCTGAAAGCTCAAGTTATTAGGTTCCTTTCATGTGAAAGCCTACAAGACTTGAAATGTTTATGAAATACAAACTTCTATCTTGTACTGAAACTACATTGAACTTTATACTGAAACTTCAAATATTAAACTGGGGGCAACAAAGATATAGGTAAAGGCCCAAGAACTTTTAACTATGACATATGCATTGTGGTTGATAGATATGAGGGAGAATCTTGAGGGGAGTACTTGTTAATTGATGTTGAATATGTTCAAAAAATCATTTGATTGCATTTAATAATATTGATCGCAGTTTAAGATTGAGATGAAATGCACTTGGATTAATGACTAGGGATTTGTGGGTCTAATGTCTTTTATGAGAGAGGTATATATTTTCTGATAGTAATATATACACACACCCAAACACACATTTACATGCCAATATGTGTGCTGAATGATGATGGAACAATGCAATCTTTGTGGAGCAGGGCCGAGAACATAAAGAAAGCTCGGGGATCATTTTTTCCTGAGGAGGTAATGATAAGATGTAATGTACTATTCCTTCATATGTTCTTATATGTGTATTCCATACCCACTCTGCATTGCCATTTGGTCCTGCAGAAGGTCTGCAAATGGCTGACTCAATTACTGCTAGCTGTGGACTACCTGCACTCTAATCGTGTACTCCACAGAGATCTTAAGGTATTATATATTTCCTTATCCTGGTAAAGAAAACCTTTACAAGATGTTAACATTAATGTAACTTTATTAAATTTCAGTGTTCCAACATATTCCTCACCAAAGACAAGGATATTCGTCTTGGTATGATGGCATTATCATTTGAAAGCTCACCTTTGTGGCTTCCTTGAACTTTGTTATATAAATTCTAAAGAAATCTTTGTATTGCATGGATCATACAGGTGACTTTGGTCTGGCAAAGCTGCTTAGTACAGAAGACCTTGCTTCCTCGGTATTATGTATAGTTTTTATATATGTGTGTGTGCGTGCTTACCCACATGTACTATTATGCATATCTTTGATATATAGATATGTATGTATGTTTGCGTATTTTTTTAAAACTTTTTGGTTCTATTTCTCCTTGTAATTGACTGTCATATCAAGTAGTTGATGCTTTTAATTTCACAGTGGATAATGTTGCTTATACATATACCTTGCTTTAAACTTCTTATCACTAATGTTAATGCTGCTTTAACTAAATCCACTAATTGATGCTTTTTTATTATTTGTGCCCTTCTCAAATCTTGTGTAGGTTGTTGGAACTCCAAACTACATGTGTCCTGAGCTACTTGCAGATATACCTTATGGTTATAAATCTGATATATGGTCACTTGGTAAGAACAGTGAATGACTGATTCTAATTGACAAAACCACACGATATCTGATCTTATGTAAGAGTGACACCTCTTTTATGTGTAAAGCTTGCTGCATGTTTGAAATTGCTGCACATCAACCGGCATTTCGTGCTCCGGTAAGAGCGAACTTGAACCATCTGCAATATTTTGATATCGTTACAAGCAATTCTGTCTCCATTCTTCAATATATATGTATATATGAAATAAGTATTTAACTAATCAATGGATGTAACAGGACATGGCTGGACTTATCAATAAAATAAATAGATCCTCCATTTCTCCACTGCCAATTGTTTATTCTTCCACCCTGTAAGTAACTATTTCAAAACCATTACCAGTCACATTGCTGTCAGTCTTTTTTCCCCTGTGCTGTTGATCAATGATTTTTTGCCCCTTCAAAATGAATGCAACTATAACTCAGGCCAACCAATAGATACAGTAGATTTTGTGTTTATAGTTGCATAACATTTTCTCTTTTTCACATTTCTTTGAAATGCTAAAATTGTAACAAGATGACTTGCGTGCAACAGGAAACAACTTATCAAGAGCATGCTGAGGAAAAACCCTGAACATAGACCAACAGTGAGTTTAACTGAGCCTACGATATTGTTTAATTAATCTGGATAGAAGTGTTCATTATGCAGCATCTATTTGTTGACAGGCGGCTGAATTGTTAAGACATCCTCATTTACAACCATATGTTCTCCGCTGTCGTAATGCAGCATCTGTTTTTCTTCCAATATTTCCTCTAACTAACTCAAAGGATAAAACAAAACGGTCTTACAAATCTGGTGGCAGCAAAGACCATAAGGATAAAGCAGTGGGATTAGGAAATCGTTTGGAAAGGATTCATCAATTTGAGGTAAATGGAGAGGTACAGCCAAGCAATCTGCCAAATAATGGTAAGCTAATAGTCTCAAACAATGCAGAAGACAACCTTCAAACCAAAATGGTTGATCATACCAGCTATGTAGTGGAATCATCTACTAGTATCAGTGGATCGAAGGATGGGTCAACAACATCTGAATCAACCATTTGCAGTGTGTGCAAGGAAGCAGACTATAAAAGTAGACCTGCAAGGGAAACAGCTGACAATGAGATTACATCAAACAGTACACCAGATCCTGAGGATGAAGAACAAAGATTTGCTCCTGAACATGATCAAAAATCAGAAGGGGTTGACATAATAGCAGTGACCCCGAAAGTTGAAGATGCTTTCCCCAACGGAGATTTGGACAAAGCTGAAGCACAGAGAGAAGATGTCGGACCTGAGGACTCCAGGAAATCAATAACGTCCAGTGCAAACAGCACTGATAAAGATGGGTCCCTTGATGAGGAAAGGTCATCACCAACTACGCAACCTGTTAAGGTTGAACACGACTCTGAATCTGGAAGCTGCCTACAGAAAAGGGAAATTCCTGATTCATTTGCAGAAGGCTTGCACACGGAGTGCTTGTCGTCTGAGAGTAATGATACACTTCCAGGTAAGGAAAAAAGCAGAGCAAAAACACATAACTTCAGTTGCTCGGCACATAAAGAGAATGGCAGTGCTTGTGTGGTTGATCAGACACCAAGTGACATTTCATTAGGTACAATTACTGCAACGGTTGGTGATGAAACCAAGAGTGTGTTGGATGATCCCTGCCAGGAAAGAGCCGATGCTCTGGAGTCTCTGCTTGAGCTATGTGCTGAGCTACTTAAGCAAGACAAACTTGAAGAGCTTGCGGGTGTGCTGAGACCATTTGGGCAAGAAACTGTGTCTTCCAGAGAAACAGCGATATGGTTGACAAAGAGCCTTATGTCCGCTCAAAAATTTAATACAGAAACCTAGTTTTGTGAGAGTTGTTGGTCATTAATTTATGCGTTCCTGTCAGAAATGTGTATTTTCAGATGTCACATGAGTTTGTTCCTTCGAGACTGGAAAATAACATTTCAGATATTCTTTCCTGATAAATGGCTTATACTAAACGAATTAAATTATTACGGGGTAGGTTGAATATTCATTGGGGTTTTGCTGTACGCTGTTTGCTTACCCTTCTTGTTTATGTAGCTTTAGCTGTTAGGTAGGCTATCTTTCGGAATCAAAACATGGTGCACAAAACAGGATGAAAAAAAATAAAATAAAATCACTTGAGACAAATTAATAGTAAATCCAACGATAATAGTAATTGAATATCCATTTACATCATTAGGTCACCCCTTATCCCTTACAATTCCTTCTTCCTTAAAATATATCTTTCATGCCCTCATCTGTTTTTTGGTGAGCTTACTGGAACAAGGCAAAGAAGGACAAGATAGAGGCACCAACCAAGGAGCCAAGAACAGGCAAGCTAGCTGAGCCTGAGCTGCTTGGGCCGGGGGCCGGTGCTGGTTCAGGTACTGCAGTGGCAGCCAATGCCGCGGTCATGGAGGCAGCGGCAATGATAACCGCGCAAGAAACTTTCTTCATGTCCATGATTTTTGTTATAGGGAGACCCGCTTCTTTTCTGATGAAGAAACTCTGCTTTATTAACTTCTTGCAGGTCTGAGGAAGAAAGATGTTGGGATGGAATTTAAAGGGAGAGACCTGGAGTTATTTTTGGAAAAAGGGTTGTACGTGTATGGTTTTCCAAGGTTTCAGGGTTGCTTAAACAGTTTTTTGTGGGATGAATGTAATCCTTCTAGTATTTTGGTGGCACTACAAGTTTGTCTAACCGCTTTGTTAATTGCGATGCTAATTCAAGCTGTAACTATACCGTCCATCGTCATACGCACTGGGATCTATTCTTACTCATTAGACCAATTCTTTCTAAGGTAGATATCTTGATACATTGCCAACTTACACTTACTCTTTTCTTTCCATACATCCCATGCATTTTTACTTATGTTAAACATATGCTTAGATATTTCTGATTGTTTATTCAGCTGTAGGTTTCGTCAAGTTGAAGAACACGTACATTAGATATTAATATGGATTATTCGTTTTTTCTATTAATGCTATTTATACAAATTTCTTAAAGACTAAGTACAAACTTCTGATGGGGCTAATTGCATCAGTTTGATGGAGACATCAGACATACTGATATTTAAAGAAAAATCCAAGTGCGCCTTGAACTTATATACAGTGACAGTTTGTGCAATTTGTAAAGAAAAATTGTGTTATCAACCCCATCGGACACATTATAACTACAACTTCCAAATGAGATGTTTGTGTGATTATTATATTTGGGAAGCAATTTGCTAAACAAATAAGCAATTAAATTGATCTGGCACCAGGCCAGACGATGCTTACATATTTAGTGGACATATATTAGTTATTATCATACTGTCATTTTTGTATCTCTAAAATAGCTACATCCAGTTCTCAGCAGTCCAACACACTATCCTTGTATGGTGTAATAATATTGTTTGGTAATCTATCCCAATTGCCAAATGAAGCTTTTCTAGAATCCTCCCCATAGGACGCAACATGGAGACCTTTGAAAGGCTTCAGCTGCGATGGATTGAGAAAGAAGATAGCCTGGGAAGCAATCCCATTTCATTTTTCTACTACGCAATGGTGTTGTGGGTCTCAAAAGCCGTAATCCAAAAGGCATGGTGACATCAAAAATGTTAATGTGTCGTGTCCCACTTACCCAATCGAAAAGGGTCATCTTTCCAAAAAGTTCTTTTAAATTCAATCAACACTCGCCTCACTTATTGAACAATTCAGTTCTCAACCACTAGACTCTTTTCAGTCTCTTTAGTGAGTGCCGAGTAGCAGCACCATTTGGGTGGAAATGGCATAAACAGCTGCTCTCGTTTTGATGGAAGTGATCATTATGGGATTTTTTTTTTTTGCGCCACTGCAATTGTATTTGTGGCACAGGGTTCGGACACTAGAGGCTGGAGCTGCCTTTGCTTTCCCTGTTTTTTGGGTGTGGAAACTAGGCCGAGGCCCAAACAAAGACACGGCATTTAGAGTGGGTTAGAACTCTGAGTAGCACCACCCCACGTACATGAGCCCAAACTCAATTGAAAACCCCATGAGAAGGAAGATATGGAATCCATAATGTAACGAATATAGGGCCCCCCTAGAGTTGGGTCCATGCAAATAACGTGTTCAACTAACACACAAGTGTTCTTTTCTTTGGGATAAACTTTTATTCCCAGCAGCCTTGGAATCCCAAAATCCAACCAGGTTTGCACATGTCAATACAAGTGAAATCTTGGAGCGAATGGTTCTGATGTGACAAACAAAAGGAATCCCAGTGAAATGGAGATACCCACAATTCCCTAGTGCCAAGCCACTTGAGGCAAGAAGTCCCCAATTTCCCAAATTTGCATTTATGATTGTCATTAATGATGGCATATAAATTCCCTAGACATCCCGCTGAAAATCAGTTCGTGTCAGAGATGGTGATCAAAACAAACTAGTTATTGCTATACATGATTTTCAATGAGAATTTCAGTTTAAATGAGTTTGGGATTACAATGTCAAATGTCTTGTAAATATCATCAATCTGTGCAAGTCGTTCACTTGGGACTAAAGCTGTGTATATGCTAAATCAAACGTTCCCTCCTGAGGGGAAAAGGTGAGGTTTTGAGTGGTATTGGAAGGGTATCGGAAAGAGAGATAAAGACTTCTCCAGTTACGGAGTAAGTGAAAGCAAAAGACACCAAAAGTTTAAAAAAAAGGGAAGCATTCGTCGTCCAAAGCATTGGATGGAGGGGATAGAGAAAGAAAAGTTGTACGTTACCTTAATTTTGTTAGCATAACAACCTCTAGTTAGCAAAAGGATCCTCGTTTAATCACATAGAAAATAAATATCTCACAAGGCCAACTTCACTCTTTAGTGGGTTTGGCAGATTCAACTACCTAATCAAAATGTTAACTAGATTTTTGAATGTTGAGAGTTTTACGTTAAGAGGTTATCTGAAAATCACCCGACAGAACGCTAACCCCGAAGATGCAGGAGTATAGGTATGGGTTTGGTGCTGAAATTCTGAGACTTAAAACAAAAAGGATTCTTTGCGCCAGAATATCTTATTACAGAGGTACAAAGGATTTCTTAAGAGAGGTTAACTTTCCTCCACGGTGACATTAAAGCATTCCATACGCCCACGTCCAGTTTATGGGGTTTGAGGGGCTCATGTGTCCAAACCAAATAGCATATACAGATACCGTTGGTTGTAACGTTAACATCAAATAAAGATCAAGACTGGCCAATGAGTTCTTAGATTAAAGTAAATTTGAAGTCTTGGATTTTATTCTTCTTCCTTTTTATACCAAACCCCAGCGAAGCCATGCTTCATGCTTACCTACAATACTCGCTCATTTATGATCCTATTTTACATTATTCTTGTTTAGATAGATAGGGAACACATACGAAATATTTATACAATATCTAATATATATATATATACACACACACACACACACATATATAGAATGACTCGGATGGGTCAAAGAGATATTTCAACTTGTATGTATTTTTTTCTAAAAAAAATTACTACTTAAACTGTCTAATTAAAAGCCTTAATTATTAATTATCATATTATTCTCGATCAATGATATTTTGGATCCTAAAGACAAAAAGTATTGGAATACTACCTACTGGACGTAAAATATAAAATGAAAAGAGACTTTTGTTTTGCCTTAGTGCGCGATGTCACTCGTTTTGCTTTTCACCTTTCAATTTCTGCTTTTTTTATTTCAGGTAAATATCTAAGGATAGGATCCTTCTGGGAAGCTGGTGAAAGTGCTCTTTTTGAAAGGAAAAGTTTCCTCTTTTAATTTTATTTTTGTGTTTCTGAGAAAGATATGATGATCATGGGAATTATCATATACCACATAAGGATGGGCCCCCACTATACATAGTTAAGACTAGCTTACCCCAAAGCATTCACCCAGCGTATTAATGTCATTCATTAGTCAGTCAAAACTTGATAATATCCAAAAATTCATCATTGCCTCCTTTTGGTTAAGCGTCGCCTCCAGATCATAGGTTTAATTACGTAACAATATTAACCCTTTAATTAATTGAGAGAACTATATATTCACTCATAAATATAAATTATTTTCCTTAATTATATTTTATTAATTTCATTAAACAAGTAAATGGAGGAAGCTGCTATATGCAGAAATCGTATTTCTCACGAAGTTAAACTGAAGGGTATTTTGTCACAAGCACATGAAAGGTTATATATTTTAACTAATATAGTCCACAAGAGAAAAAGAAAAATGCTATGTACAGGTTAAGTTTTACATATGCTTAATATGTAAGTTCATTCTTAATATTTAAAAAAAAACACTTTTCAGGCTTTAGAATTAATGGAAGGGTTTACATTTTTTTTGAGGTACCATTATATATATATATATATATATACATACAAATGCAAGGGGAAACAAACGAGCCATTACAATCTTCACCGCAAGATTAGTATAGTCATGTCAAAGATGGAGACAGATAGTGGCAGTTGCAATATTTTCACTTAACAGCTGAAGAAAGATTCAGTAAAACTACTGTTCAATTGGCTAGGTTGTTTTTATAGTTTGTTTTGTTGTGGCCGTCCTGTTTGGAGGCCGGATATATTGTTCTAGTTAATGATTTTCTGCCTGCAAAGCTGAAGCTGCATAAGATCTCTGAGATGCTTTTGAAGTTTGGAAGTACTTTTCAAAGGTTGCATGTTCGTGTGGGTTTTGCTTGCTCATGACTCATGAGTGCCCTTGCCTGCGGCTTTCTTTATCTTTTGTTTGTTTATCTCAAAGCTATCAGATTAATGGGCATGAACCTCAAACACAATCATTCATCACTCCTCGCCACCTTGAGCAAAAAGGAAAAACACCCCAAAATCTCCCTCCCCCAGACGTATATATGTGCTGCTTAGGTAGTCTTTTGTCAAAGAAATATGGTCTCTTACTTCTACTTGAAGTTTTTTCATCCATATTACCCAACCAAAAAATGCCCAACTCATCCCCACAAATTGGGGAATCTTCAAGCATCAAAGCCAAAAGAAAATGATGAAAGCAGCTAAGCATATGTCATAGATAACAATAATTGAGGGGGGGAAAAGCTTATTAAAAATAAAGGGATTCGGATCTCTCGGTACAAAACCAAAAAACGGATTTTTATTTTCTTTTTGCTTTATATATTGTCAAAATACAGCCTATATTATTTTCAAAGTTAACGTGATTATGAGTCAAGATTATTTTTTCCTTTTACCCTTTTCCTTTTTTTGTTGGGGCCTCACTAACAAAGTTGTCTCATCTACTTTGAGGAGGACCAGAAGTACCTCAAATTAGGCTGCCTACTTAGAGTGGTCCTTTTTTTTTTTTTTGGGTAAAGGATCCAATATTTTGTTCCTACGGGACCCATGGTACTTCAGCATATATATATATATATATATATATATATATATATATATATATATATATATATATATTGTAGGCTATAACCCAAAGTTTTTCGAAGTAGTGTATTATTATTGTTGTTGTTATTTTTTTTTTTCATAATAGGTTGATGGCTTTGGAGTGAAGAGTAGAAAAAGACAAGAGTATTAATAAGTTTATTTTAATTTTTAAAATTAAAACATTTTTATATGAGCTATTACCTCATTAATTATCTGCGATCAAATTTTCTTTATTTATAAGTTATATTTAGACTAAAGAAGATAATGCAATAGTTAAGCAAGAAAATTGTGGTTCATTGTTTTACCTAATATATGTTGTAATACTAAAGTACCTTAATCTTACTGACTCTGAGTTCTGAGTACTAGATTCTTTTTTTATTTTTGTTTTTTCTCGAGATCATATTTAAAGACAGTCTATTTCGATAAAGGTAGCCGTATGTTATTCTACTATATATATATATATATAACGAATTATGTAATTAGTTGTCTATTTCTACTTTCATTGTTTTAAACACAAAAATGGGGAACATCAAAAGCTTGAATGCTTCAGTGACTTGTACACGGTGCGGTATCAGCTGAAGACTTTTCGCCTGCATCAATTAAATTCATTCTTTGAAAAGAAAATAAATTTATATATATATAATATTATTTAAGTATGGTATACATGACAAATTTAACATTTTTTATGTTGGTTATGAAAGATAAAAAGAAAATTCAAAAATATCTTATATATTTTAACACATTAATTTTTTTTGAATATTTGAAAAAACTGAGTGACAACCTCGTCATTCCCTCTAATTTAACGTTTCGGGGGGTATCCATTATAGTTCGAGGAACTTCTGGAGTTTTCCAAATGATGAAAGTTATGGTTTTAGTTTAGATTTGAAAGATTATGGACTTTATTAAATGTATATAAAAAAAATTAGAGAGAATTAAAAGCTAGTGATTCGAGCCAAGGGAGACAAAGCTGTCCCTACTGTGTATTGGAATGTGAATGCAAAAGGATGATCTGGCTTACAACATATTCTTCTGTGTTGGGTTGTTTGGTCTCCTTTAAATGGCCATGGCACGCTATATCACGGAATATTAAACCAATTCTTAATCAATACTGATATGTATTGGTAGAAGTAATTAAAAAGAGAAGAATCTTGGGATTATAATCTAATATATTGTATTCTAATTAGTCGCTTATAAAAGAGATGAACCTACTGAGTACTGTTTCTAACTTGAGGATCGAGTAAAGATGCACTACATGCATGCTTGGACTTTATACCTGCGTACACGTACTTAATTCTAATATCTTTGCTTTTCCAATCATTCTTTTCTTGTATAACCAAATGTTCTTTCTCTGTATTTTTAATTTCTTGAAAAAAGAAAGAAAGAAAGAAAGTTGAGGGTCATGATGGTTGCATGTATTTGACCTTGTGTTGGGTGTAACCACATTGCAGGGCATATTAATGTTGGTATGGGTGATTTTAAGATAGAGACTTGCCACAAAAACACAAATGCCATAGAGAGAAGATGATGTTGAGAGACAAACCTGAGCATAAGAGATAGAGAGAGAGAGAGAGAGAGAGAGATCAGTCCAAGAAGGGCCACTGCATAGTGGTAGGGTTGGTGTCCAGATGAAAGGGGTAGGATATTGATTGTGAATAAATGCTTTAGTTACGGTTTACTGTTTACTGTTGAGGTTACGTTGGTGGCATTCAGAGACACAGGGTGAAAAAGGGAATTAGTAAAGCCACATGGTCATCAACTGACATGGGACAGGGGTTTTAACTTTGGGGAGGTAGGGCGTAGGCTATGGTTTTACACAAAAGACCGTTGTCGTCAAGACAAAAGTTAACTACAGCTAGTTAGCTCATTACTAAAGTGTCACGAACGACATTTAATTTCTTTTTGGTTTTATTTTTCTCGAGTATTATTGTCGTTTGCACATCATTTATACATGCATTACGTACCATACCTCATGAATTTGAAGGCAGCAAATTACAGCTCTCAGACACAGAGCAAGAGAGAGAGTGAAACATTTCTGAAAGGTCGTATCAGCCTACAGTTTATCCATCAGAAGATGTGTAATGTATGCATGCACTGTAGGAGGCATCTGTATGTGTTGCCGATCAGCCCAACCAATTCAAATTGGGCTCCACAGTCTCGCAGATTTCAGCTATACCTCACCTTTTGCCCATCCTCGATCCCTTTCTCTCTCCCCTCCCCCCCCCCCCCTCCTCAAAGCTGCATATATGAGATCCATTTCACTGGGGCCATCAGATATCACATCGATTCTACCTGTAAATCTTTGGATATCCTCCTTTTATTTATATACAATGTATTTCTCCTGAAAAGCTAATCATTTGCTTTGAATTTCCCAAGCAAAATATATCTTTTACGCTATTCAAAGGAAAACAAAGGGCATTATAACTGCAACCCCCAACAAGAAGAAGCTGACGTACATTTTCAGGATAAAAAGGCCATCTAATTTCCTAAATTTGCGACAAAATATAGTCGCTGCCTTGGGTGAGTTGTGGTTGAAGGAGATTAAACCTCACTCCTTGTTCCACTGAGTATCACTTCACCTGCGGCTCTTTCACCCAGAGTGTGGATATACTCCCCCACATGACCATCTTGAGAAGAAAGCGCAAGTTCTCAATGCCATGAAATTCCTCTCCACAAGTATTTGTCCATGCGATACCAGGATACATAATAAAAAAATACATACTTAGCTAGTACAATATACCTACATACAGAGCTAATCCATTAGCCCTTGGCCATAATTTTTTCATGCTTCTGCCAAATTCGTTACCTGGTAGGAATAATGCTTATTCTTCCTGAAATATTGTCTTAAGCAGTAATTGAGAGAAGGGGAGGTTTTTATCACGAGGACAAAGAGAGCCGTACTTGTATCTGACTCTACCAGCAGGTGTTTTGTATCCAGTAACCCTGATATTCCAATAGGAGGAAGTAGGCCAAACAAATTATGAGTAAGAAAGAGAGAACAAGAAGGGAAAAGATAAGAAACAAATAAATGAAAATAAAGAAAAGCTGGCTTTCCATTTGAACTTGATGCGCTTATATATAGTTCTCAAATAGGAAGCCATCGAAATGTGTTAATACGGCCATTAATTCAAGTACCCAAACTAAGATAATTTACATACTTATATATATATAAAATCAACCCCATGTCTTCACTGGGTGGACTCGTTATCTTGCTCTACTTCGGATGCTGGTTCATCTTCTTCTTCGAAGCCATCAACCCCATAAGCCGCATGGCCACTCCCAAAAGCTTTGACATGATCTTTAAGCGACCTCTTGTGCTTGAAATCAGAGCCACAGATACAATACCAAAGCTTCCCACAGTTCTTTTCATGGGTTCTCCAATCCCCCCTCACGGCGAAAGCTTTGCCACATTTTCTGCACATGAAGGGCTTAATTCCATGCTTTCTCTTGTAATGTGTTTGAAGGGTTCTGAAATCTTTGAGGGGCCTTGCCCTTGGGTGATCAATGTTGTTCCTGCACCCCGGGGCACAACAATAGCAAGGAAGCCTGAGCATGCCCGTTGGTTGGGTACCCCTCAGAGATTCAGGCCCTTTTCTGTACTGTGATCCATGTCCCCACATATGCATCTGAGAAAATTAAGGACACCCCGAAAAGAAATTAGGATAAAAGCTAACAAAGAAAAATTACTAAATATGTGATGTAAATTATTGTGAACGTGTGTCATTTTTGTTTGTTATTTTACCGATCATGAAGAACAGCGGTTAACATATAGACATCAGCCCAGTAGCCACTTTTCTGAGGAATATTTTTTTTTCCCTGAATTTGTAAGCTTACACATTAAGTACTTGATTCGAGGACTCTTCGAAACAAAAGGTCATTTTCTACGTACACCGCAAATTTCATGAAACTTAGATACATACTCATTATTTGTTTGCAATATCTGCCATCGAAAAAGAAGAAAAAGACAAGTCGAAATTGCAAAAAATTTGTAAGACAAGGAGATGTAGGGGAAAGCTATATTCCATGTATGGGGTTCTCTGGGATTCGGATGCTTTATGAATTCAGAGAGAAGAGCCACAAGGAGAAACAAATTTGCTGGGAGATTGATATCATTATCTGAGGGATCTGGAAGAAACACTGCAAAATTTTCAGTTCTACGCACCTGTCGAAATATGGAGCACAGACTTCAATGTACTAAAGGCATAAGGAACATTGCCTGAGTAGTTTAATCAACGAAAAGGAAAGATACTGATCCAAGTCACAGTTTGAATCAGTAAAAGATTTGCTTATAGTCTTATACCACGCAAAAAAATTTCAAAACATTTTAATTAAAGAAGAATAACATGAACGTCGAAGGGAGGGGGAGAAAAAAACAAGAACAAGTAGAGAAAAAAAGGAAGGTAAACAAAAGCAGAAGAAGAGGACAAGTACCCATACATTAATAATCAACCTTTTCCACTTTCCATCCAAGCATCTGAGAACCGTTAGCGGTTCAAATCAGGCAAGAAAGTGATAGACAGACAGAGGGAACCAGAACCAAGCAAATTCATTTTTTTTCCCTTAAATTAGAAGGAAAGTGGAAGAAAAGTAAGATAAGAAAGATAGAACAAAAGAAGAAGGCCTTGAGCGTGAGGCATGATTTCTCATGTACCTGCATGTTGTTGTATCTGTTGAAGGTTTTGAAGCAAACAGGGCAAGAGAACTGAGTAGGACCTATGAGAATCTGAGAAGGGGTAGGGATCCAATACTGACCCTTGTTGCGCCCGTTGACCGTGAACCCAGAATCCTCAGCATCTCCTTGTTCTCTCTCAGTGGAAGAAGAGATTAAAGAGGCCATTTCAGCAGCACTAGGGCTTGGCAATCCTATGTGGAGTGCAACAGTCACACTGTCATCCTCCTCAACTTCTTCTTTGGGGTTACTGTGCAGGATTCTGTCCTCCACATCCATAGCAGTGCAAGACTGGTGTTCATCTTGTTCTTGCTTTGTTGGGCTCAGGCTCAGAAGAGGAAGGGCTTCTCTGAGAGGAGGGGAAGGGGGTGAAGGAGCACTTTGGTGGTGGTGACTGGTGGTGGTGGATTGGCAGCTGATGTTTTGGTTGATGAAGTTGTGGACATAGGGATGGTGTGGAGAAGGGTTTGAAGGTGGGTAATAATGGTGGATGGGATTGAATTTGAAAAAACTGGAAAAAAAATTAGAGTAAGGGTCAGCCATGGGTTAAAAAGTGTGAGAGAACGGGAACAGTTTATATGGCTTGGTGGGTTTGCTTTTATAGAA
Organism: Gleditsia sinensis; assembly: GCA_037074535.1. Taxonomy (NCBI): domain Eukaryota; kingdom Viridiplantae; phylum Streptophyta; class Magnoliopsida; order Fabales; family Fabaceae; genus Gleditsia; species Gleditsia sinensis. The sequence goes on from CM073473.1 coordinate 8,320,206, forward strand.
CGATAGAGAGAGTACAAGATGACCGAAGGAAGTGGACGATGGACAGGAGAGAGATGGAAGACAACCGGGGAGTAAAAGAAGTAAAGGTAGTGGAAGAGAACAAAAGCAAAAAATAAAAATAAAAATAAAAATAAAAATCATTTTTTTATAATTAGAATTTTGTTAATTACAAATCGGAATCTGACGACATTTTCTATTCTTGAATATTTTTTATCCGGATTATGAATATAATATGGGAATAATACAGTTAGCGACCGTTTATAGTTATATACCCCTATTCAATTAATTTTTATTTGATTTTATTTCCGCAGTGTATTCCGTATGGTCAATTGTAATACAATTGACGACTTCTTTTCTTTTCTTTTTTTCTCTTTTTGTTTAGAAGAATGAATATTTATCACAGACGCATCTTATTTTAGTTTCTAGGGAAAAAAAGAGAGCCTATTATCGTATTTTGCAAAACACTAATCCAATGTAATAGAAGATTTATAGCATGAGCATATATATGTCATCTAAAGAATGGATTATCAGTTTAACAAATATATATTTTTGACGACTAACAAGAAATAAATCCACTACTCAGTTAAGATTCACCAAATAAAGTATAATTCACTTCTTTTATTATCACTAATTAAAACAAGCCTAATTTAATAATATAATTAAAAATATAATAATTTACATTGACAAGGATGAGTACAATGGTTAGAGTGCCTTCAAAAATTTCGATGTACGACCGAACTAAATTGACAGAAACTAAAACCCTGTTACATAATCTGGGCGCAGTTTTTCATATGGGTACTGTAACTGCCAATGATAACGTACTTTATGAAATCTTAAGTTGGAAGATGAGTAAATAATATGTTAATTATAAATTTTACTAATACTTGTAATAATTTAATTATTAATAATTAATTAAGATTAATACTTATAAAATTATGAAAGATTAATGGGCTAATAATAAAAGCAAGTATGTGATGTGTGTGAGTAAATTTATTGTTACAAGTTTAAATCTTAAATTAGGCCACAAGAAATTTAAAAATATATTTCTTAAAACTGACTTGAATGATTTGTGTCATTTACCGAAGGAGAGAAGAAAATTGATTGAGGTGTGCGTATAGCAAACGCCACCTAAACTTAATATAATTAAAAAATAATAATGGTAAATGGTAATTTGGTTCAAGAAAATTCTTCTCTATAAATATTAAATAGAGATACACGCATTGGCACGATTATGTGGTTTGTCTTTTAAAGGGATCATGCCATCACGCAAATTAAATTGGGGTGGCTGTTTGGTTTGGTGATGAAAACGTTCTGTACGTAAAACATTATTCATGATGAAAATTACCTGTTAACCTTAAACTTTTAGCCTTCTTTGCGTTTGCATCCTCCGGCTCCGGCACCAGCCCCCTTCCTCATCCAAGGTTTACATCAAACGTAGAAAAGCCCATACAATTGAAACCCAGAAAGAAACCCTGCAATTAATTTATTATCTTCAGGTATTGCAGACATTCCAGCTTAATTAGACAGCCATTAAAGTTACAATGTGTTTCTTACATCCACCATCATCCATTACAAGGTAAATTCATATATGAAGCAAGGACAAGAAAAACCAGTTCCAATGTGCTCAACATTTCCATTGGTTTGCGCAGCACCGGTCGGCTGAATCACTCTGTGAGTTCTTAGAGATTTTCTTACTCTCTCGCCCTCATTATATTATAATAATCCTTTTTTATTATAATAATGCTAATATAACTTCTGGGTTTGTCTTGATTACTTGCCTGGGTGGCAGATTTTGTGTTGTCATTGTTACAATAACCCTTTTGACTGTTCAATTTACTGTTGTCTTTGAATGATTTAATTACGGGTTCATCAGTAGTACTACGAATAATCATTGTCTTAATAGGTTGCATGCTATTAGAGTGTAATAGTGCGGTAGCTGTTTGTTGTAATTCCTTTGAGACAGTAAAAAGCAGACCAAGCAGATGCTTAGGTTTGAATGAATGTTGAGGGGGGCATTTAATGACATGCATGCTGTTCACTAATTGACCACAGAGAAGGCAAAAAGAGCCAAAGAGTGTGTTGGCCAGTGTGAGTACAGTAGTCTAAAGAATAGGAAGAAGCAAACAAAGGGTAGAATCGAGTATCACCAAAGACAAAGAACATCAACACTTAAATTACTTGCCACCATATTTGATGCGAAGATTACTAAAATTGGTTCCCACTTCCCCACCCCACCCCGTAGCTCGCGGGTGCGTGTGTGAGAGAGTGATGGGTTTCATTGTAGCTGGGGACACGCAGTGTCACTCGGTGGTTTTTAGAGTATGAGCTGAGCTAGCCATTGACAATGTGCCAAAGTAGGCTTACGAAAAGGGGTTAGGCTATTGGCATTATGCTGCCCAAATGGTCGAGAAATTGGTGGTCGTGGGAAAGGTTGGGTTATACCATAAATCTAGGCTTTTCTTATCCATTGTAGAATAGAAGCTCATCTCAACATTCAGGACCACTTTCTTCTGCTTTCTCAATTTTCCTTCCTAAAACCAAAAAAAAAGAGAGGGTAAAATGCTTCTTAAGTTGCCTTTTGTTTTTCTTCAATTTCAAGTCCTAGAATTAACCCAATTTTTTTGCTACATCCTCTTGATAGCATAATACAGTCTTATATATATTTTAGGAAATAAAATACTGCTCACATTCAAAGTCAGCCCTAAATACAAGCATATATACACACAGCGCTGGTTCTGAGGGAAGGTTGGAATAAAACATTACAATAACAGAAACTATAAAAATTTATGCAGAACATTTGATGATCATTGGGCCAAATTCCCATCGATATCTGCCGGTTCACAAATCTGTTTTCATAATACTATTTTAACTTACTCATAATTAATAGGTGCTGCTGAAGTTATGCTCGACATTTGGAGGAATATTATTTACAAAACATCATGGAACAACCCTTTTTAACTAAAGTGCATAATAACTTTTCACGTGTTTGTACCCTTATGTTTTTAAAATGTTCATTTTCTCATTAAGAAGGCAATGACAGATGGCTCATCGCTCGTCAAATTAAGCCTATTTATAATTAACTGTTCATATAAATAACTATACCTAATTAACAATTATTTGGAAGTTGAGTACTATTGTTTACACACACACACACACATTCAATTGTTTCAAATAAAAGTAATAATTTTTAATTTGTTTCAAAATTATCGCAAGATTTAATGACCATTTTAATTTATTTCATATATATAATAGAGAGTGTGAAAGAAAGTGGGCGACAGTTTTACGTTTTGCTTCACTGTGGCATAAACAGTTATACTGTTAATGTCATCCTCACCTTGTACCTCCAGTTTACGCCCATCTCAGTTTGAAAAAGCAAACATTATTTGATATCTATGAGAGATATGAAGGTGGCTTCAAGATGTAAGCGCACGTACAATTCCATTCATGGTGGTTTTGCTTTTGTAAAAACAACTTTAATACTATTTTGTTTATGTTTAAGGATGATTATAAGCTCTAGCATGGTTTGGATACGTACGTTTAAGTTAACCAAAGACAGTAGTACAGTAGAATTTTCTGTATATGAAATAGGCCCAAAAAGACGAAATGCTTTTAGAAACAAGGGTATATATATATATATATATATGTCTCGACGACGATAGATCCCATGCATCTTTCATCTTTCATGCTTCCAAGACACTACCACATCCACGAGTGAGTTTACATTGTAAGACGATGAGAATTTAGTAATTCATTAAACATCATTCCCTGTTTTCGTGTCCAGCTCTTCTCAAGAATTCATATCTCTGCCCTGCAAATGCTAATCTCCATAATTCATCATTCCGAAGAAAACTTGTCCCCATTCAAAAAGAAAAATTAATTTCTTTTTCCATATACATTATAAATTCTAGTTGTCCCATGTGATGGCTCATGTGGGTTACGTCGTAGAGGATGTCTTTTGTCTATACGTTAAGTTTTTTTTATTATTTTATTTTATAAAAAAAATTCCTATTAAAAATTACAATAAAATTAATAAAAATTGTTAATCATTGACATGGGAGACTCCGAGTGATATGGAAATTGTAAAGTCTAATCAATGGACTAAGATGTAACAACTTCTTCCGAGATTTTATCGACAAACAGCGCCACATAAAAAGCACTTTGGACCTATATTTTTTTGTAAGCCATAAAAAAACATATATTCCTTTGTGTACAGCAGGAAATTAAACAATTACTCTCAGGAATCCAATAATAATAATAATAAAATTAAAATTAGGGTAGTTGGTGGCGCATGGGAGATGACAGTTAACAGTTGAAATTATGGTAATATAGGAATTTAAAAACTTGTTAAGAATAATTCACTGGGCAGTTAGGCAGTATTAAAAATTAGTAAATTTTTTTTAAAAAAATAGATGTTAAAAGATATTTATTTTATTGAGTTTTTATTGATTTATTATATTAATATATAAATATGATGATTGAGAGTCACTGTTCACAGAGAGTTGTGACGCCATCCAAATGTGACAGTTGTTTAATTTCTCACTCTCTCTCTCTCTCATCGTCTTAATTGATCTCATCTCAGAGAGCACAAGGGACCTCCATTTTGTGCTGATTGTAATGATGAAATCACGAATAATTACTCCTCCCACTCTCATTCAGATGCACAAAGTAACCAAGAAAGACCGCTATTTGGTCATGTTGACAATTATCAAAGATTAATTCCTCTTAACATTTTAATAAAATTTTCGCACCATCCTTGCTTTATGCCAAGTTTACAGATTCTAAACTGCCCATTATGTGCATTGGAAGGAGTACAAAGCTATTGGTTTCTTAATTTGTTTTTGGGTTTTTGAAGGAGGGGGGGTCAACGCAGAAGAAAGGGTTAGATAAACCATCACCATCAAGACAAGGCTTTGGGAAGGTTGGTTAACCAATAAATACAGTGGCACGCCTGATGTTTCTGCAGAGGGCCCTGGACCTTCACTCCTCAAAGATTCACTTCCCTCTGCCACTAATAATAATAATAAAAAAAAGGGGGATAAAAGCTTCTTTTTCAGTCATTACTGTTTCATAAAACTCCAAAAAATCATGTCTCTTTCATTCACTGCCTTGGACACATTTTTCACTATTAACCCATTCAGATGTATATCATTATTGAGATAACGTTACTTTGTCTCAAGAGCCTTTTTTTTTTTTAATACTGGGAACTAATACATACAATACAAAGCCGTTCTGATATCAATCAATTCATCTTTGGTTCTCTTTTTTTGGGTTGAAGAAAATCTGATTTGGAGCCTTTTTTTTTTGTCCGAGATTTGGAGATTGATAAGAACCTCTGCAAAAGACTATGATATATGACGGAACACCGCGGCCCAGCCCAACTCCTTCTGGTCCACTAATAAGGCCCACAATGTTTCCTTTTTCTATTTTGTAAATATAGGCCTTATTTATCAGAAGAGTGATATAATTAATTATATCTATAGTTGTCTGTGTTATCTGAATTCTTTCCTATTTCAGAGATGATATCTACGTACAAACATATATTAGGATAAGTGTCACAATTTTTTAAAATTATCTTTTGCATATTTTTTTTATTTTTAAAATGATATATCTATCCAGACCTTCAAAATTAATTAATTAATTATATATATATATATATATGGTGGCAGCCTAACAAAATTAAATTATTATATAAAATAGATAAAAATTAGTTATTTAAAAATCAAGAGGTGATTTTAAAAAATTAAACAGTGAGTGGTTATTCAAAAGATAATAATTGCTTATTCGCATATTCAAAATTTAAATTTACTTAAGATAATTTTTTTTATCAACAAAAAATTACTTGGAAATAATTAAGTAAATTTAAATTTTGTCATACAATTAAAAACCACCATCAAACTTTTCTATAGTGGTGGACTGCAGCAATATGCATGTGACAAGGCACATAATTTTTTAAATTAATTTTGCACAAACTCCAACGCGCATAACAAAAAATAAAATCAAAGATCTGGTAAATCTGAGAAAAAATTTACAAATAACTTGGTATCAGAATTCAAGGATTCAATGTCAGGAATGGCTCCTGGAATTTCAAAATCTTCGATACACGGCGCAGTTGAGCTAAACAAGGAAGAAGCAAGGAAATTCAAATCTTTATTGCTTTCTTCACTTTGGCTTTCGCTGGACTTCTTGTCTGGAGTCATGGATTCAAATTCTCTAGAATTTTCATGACCAAAACAGCGTCTAATGTTTTGTCTAGCTCTAGTTTTAGTCGTACGCATTCTGGTTATCCTTCGAGGGTACAAAGTTGCCAGAGTTTTCAATAGCATACCTTTATTCTTGTCTCTGGGTAGCCTCTTTCGAGCACCATGCCTTGTCATGGCTTATAATCTCCAACTGTTGCTCTAATCTCCTCTGTTTTTGAATAATTATTTTAGGTTATATATGAAGATTTATGCACTGCGTTTTATATTGCGAATTTATAGTACTCACCAATTTTATGATTGTCTTCTCTTTCTTTTTCTGAGGGTAAGTCAGCAATACATGGTAAGGAGAAAATATTTATATAAGTAAATATTTAAGAGAAAAGGATGAGGCATATTAATGCATAGTAAAGGTTGATTATCAATAGAATTTGATTTTGGATTTAAAACTGTGTCCTACAATACATGGGATTCTTATTACCAAAAGTAACTGCCCTGGAAATAGGAATTAGGAATTAGGAATTAGGAATTAGGAAAGCCATCCAAGTTATAATCAATTTAGGAAACTCATAAAAATATGAATTTTAGGGGCATATTTGGCTCAATACTTTTTTTTCTTCTAGGGCCAATTATTGGATAATGTAAATAAATGGGAAAAACGTCCATGACCGTCATCTCCTAATGCTTTTAAATGTTGTAGATAATTTTGATTTATTATAATATGTTATTTAAAAAAAAACAGAAAAAAAAAATTTATCTAACGACATTGGGATTTTCGTTAGAATCGTGAATTAGTTTAGGAAAACATCTGCTGTAAGGAACGACTACTTTTATTTTAGTATTTGATTCCATAAAACAATAAGATCACTGTATACGTTCCCTTTTAGTCTGTTTTTGCGTTTGCTAAATGGAATTAATATGTACTGCAATCGTCACTATAACTAAACGAGGATAATCAAGGAGACAAATCAAATCGAGTGAGTAAAGATGAGCCCATAAATCAGATTTATGAACAGTAAAAATACATTATTATTTTGCTTTTTTATTTACCTCTATTATTAGTCTCACTCAAATTCATAATACAAAAAAGATCAAATAAAACTTATAATATAAATATTATTAAATTTCAAATCTCATTATATTTAAAATTGATAGAACTCAATTTTTTTTCTAAATTAATAAAATTAAAAAACTATCAATTCTGAAAACAATTGAATTCAATTTTTTTTAATAAAAAAAACCCTACCCACGATCTCAGTGCATAGGCCGAAAAAGGCAAAGAGATCCAGCAGTTCTTACGTACATCGATGAATTAATAAAAATTACTAAATTGTGTCAATGATTCTCATCAAAAAACAAAAAAAGTCTGTCAATAGATGTCACCAATTGAAACACTCATTTGAATTTCTATTGGCTTTTAAAAGTTTATGATACAAGCCATTCGGAAACTATCTATACAAGTTATCTGATAATATAAATTTTTACTTGGACAAAATTACCTAGTAAGACAAGTAATTTAGAAGGGGAGGCAACAATAAGCAGTGATATTCCAAGGACTAAAAGTGTAGAAATGGCCAAAATATAAATTATATTAAATAAAATTATTCTACCCTCAACACCCTTCTACAGCCAATCCTAAATTGTCTATACAAAATTTATCCTAATTAACTAGAAATAATGAATGGATATGCATACAAAATACTACATAGAAGAATTGAATACATGCGAGGGGTGGATTTTCAAAGCAAAAACAGTACGAGTATTAAGAGAGTCACTAAACACAAATGAAAGTTCAAGTTCACGAAAATAAGATCGCAGATAAAATCCCCATGCATGGAAGACTTGAGAACAAGTGTGTAATCTAGTGTTGTTTGTCATGCCTACCATCTTGTTGATCTCCCCTGTTCTTGGGCTTTACTGGGGCGACCTTGGCAGGGGTTGAACGCTCTGACTGTGAGAATAGAATCAAGATGTGCATGAGTGCAGTAACAACTGCCAAACCAGCAGCTGAAATTGCAACACCCTTCCAGGACGATAGAATGGAAGACCAATGCAGGAACTTCACACCCCCAGCAACTACCAGAGAAGCCCAAGAGAAGACAACCTGCTCCCAACATGAAATTCTTGTAAAATTGGCTAACTATAGGCACAGATCATACAGACAAGAGAACAACTGATAAATAAGAATCAAGTTGCAGAGTTAATTGATTGATGTCTCGAGATGTTAGTATCTCACCAGAAGAGACTTTTTAGGTCGACCAGTATCCTGCAGCGTTTGATCACTAAAGGTATCCTCAGCCTTATGCTTGTCTAACAATGCGTCCTGGTGTACCCAAGAAGAAAATAATATTGAGAAGAAAGAAAAGACAGACAAATGAATAAAATTGTAAAATGATCCCACCACAAAGAATTTATCAACAGAGAAGCAACAAAACCTAGAAAAAAGTTCACATATAGACATTGTGTGCACAAAAGTTCAAAAAATTAACTATTCATTCAACTGCTCAACAATAAAATCTTGGACAGTCATTCCTAAAATTCATCTACAAGAGAACCCTGCAGGAGAAAAGAAAAGAAAAGGGTACAAATAAACACACCTTAGCCACGAATATATCTCGACACCATTGAGCAACAGCTTCATCTGTTTCGGGCAATTCCTTCATCAAATGCCGCTTGATATGCACATGAACCTATGATGGTGAAAATGAGTTATATAAAATAAACTGACAGCACTATATTAACTCATACAACACAATAGTTGACTGTTTAAATTAAAGTAACAATTTATTGATAAGAGGAGGCTTTCCCTACTCTGAGAATATAAGACATTTATAAAGAAAGACACATACTCTTAAAGTAAACCAAATGAAAACAAAGGCTTAATATAAAAGAGCCATCCAATCCCTTCAAACATCTGCTAGGTATGACCCTTGAACGTTTCTAAAGCAAAAATGAATCTTGGAAACAATGAAATAGACTCCAAACCCTGACCTGCTAAATTTATGACTACCAATAGCCCAAATCAGTTATGGAAGCACACAGTGTCATACAGATACATTCACTTGTACAGCAGAATATGCACAGACAAGAAACATACAGTGAGCAGGGAGCTCACTCCTTTCGGCGTCTAATTTCTATTCCTAGACCCATCAGAGTTAATTTCAGCAGTTACATTCTCTGTCCATAAATTACTATAGCCAGAGAGCAGCAGAACACACCAAAAAAACCTTAATGAAAGTCAAAGGGTTGAATCCTTGACAGTTTTAGCCAGGGAAAGTCAATCAAATCACACACTTGTAATTGGTTGACAAAGACATAAAATTTAACTCCAGCCAAAGCACAAGAAGTCAACAACCATGCCTGATATATAAGAAAAAATGTAAAAGTAACTTTAATATTCAAGTAAACTTGGAGATAATATGTTGGGGAAAAAGGGGGAAGAGAGAGGAAGGAGGGATGGAGAACATTGAGGCAGCTGCTTTTGAACCTCAACTTTGATTCCCTTACCACTGATGGTTGCCCCTTGAAGAGTCTTAGCATTGTAGGTGCAGGAGAACTTTTAGGGATAGCCAGCGTCACATCATAAATGGCAGGAACAAATGAGCGCATATGACTTACTGCTGAGACAAAACCCTGTAAACAGCATAAATGAATAAATATCACAGACCAAGCAACAGAAGAACAATGGAGACCAAATTCACTGGCTAGAGCCCAACTTATTATGGTCCAACAAGTCAGATTGAATGTATTACTTGAGTAAATTTAGATCAACAGACAAGTAAGGAAAGGGAAGGAAATGAAATGCAGAGATCAAGTCAATATATTATTTGAACTGAGAGGGCAAAACAATGCTTGGGGATCCAAAGGCATATGAATTTACAAACTATACCAAGTAGCGCTATACCCAATTATGACTCAATGAAATGTATTCAGGCATACTAAAATTTAACAAATAGAATTAAGATAAAAGAGAGATCCATGGTTTCAGTCAGATGGTCTTTGATTTCTTCCAATTTTTTTAACAGATATTTTATTAATAGAGATAGAAAGGCAGGTATAGTGATACCACAAAATTATAATGTATCATACAGTTACATGTTTCATAAACAACCCTTCCGATTATTGTACACACAGATCCTCATATAATTTAGCTAGTGACGAGCCTGATAGAAAGACCAAATTCTGGCAACACAATTTCCAATATATGGAAAGGGAAAAGAAGAGGAGAGAAAAGAAAATAAGAAAGATAAGACAATAGTTAGAACTCACTTTAGTTCGAGGAATTAAAACATTTCTAGGAACAGGCAATCCAGTTGAGGTTGCATATTCCTGAGCAGCTAATAGTTTTGCCTGTGTAAAGCGAGTTCCTTCTACAAAGAGAGCCAACCAAAAGGGAAGAGGGGAATCCCTTAGTCGTTGGAGGCCTGACTGCACATACAGTACGACAAGATTTAAATGAGATTCACAAATGCAACAAAAGAAAAGAGAGAAATTTTAAAGTAATTATATATTTTGGTGCATGGGTATGAACTCATCTATATAACATGCACAAACATGAATTTCTTACACGCATGGAGAATATATATATGCATTATATTTTAGTAACTCATACCTTTAATGTGCTTTCATCCTTGGCCCAATTTCTCTCCAGAAAAAGATATTCAGAAAACCACATTGACCAACCAATTACCTGCACTTGTATAACTTAGCAGATAGAACAACAACGACAGTAAATAATTACAATATCATAAGCAGAAAATCAGAACTTCTAATCATGATAAGTACATGCTGAAATGTCTCAGATTAAAAAAAAACCTTGGCAGTTGTTTCTTCTGAGCTGGCAAATTACACCCAGTAGTAAACTCAGCTCAAAATAATCAAAAGGGAAATCAAAGCATGGAAATATATTAGAAAAGTTTACAATTGGCATTTTGGAAATATGAAAATAAGGAAAACATTAAGAAAGAATTGGTGTTACTGTTTCAAAAAAAGCATGGCAAAAGAAACCAACATTTTCACATAATTTATAGAAAAATTCAATTTTGTCAACAGAAATCTAAATAAGCAAGGGGACATTCTGGCAATTTAGTGCTTGGTAATCAGATGGATATATGTCAAATATTCAGGGCTCAAATTCTCCACCTACTGTTTCACTATAAATTCGCAAACCCATCAAACCATCCCAATAATGAGTCCATATACATCAGTTATATATCCCAACATTCATACCCCAACACAAGTTCATATTACGCCTGACACCCACAATCAAACACTGTTTGACCTTTTAGCTTTAAAACACAAACCATTTCACCAAGAAAAAAATCATACCGGCAGAAATTTTGATGATTTCTTCATCACAGCTAGAGTGCTTCCAAGGCAACCTGAACGCTGTTAAACGATGTTTAATAATCAATCAGCAGTTAAAGCACATATAACAACCCAGAGATGTAAAAGAAAATATCAATCAAAGAGTATTAAAACTCAAGATACACATCAACACATGTACAAATAAGCCAGAAATATAAATAAATTAAGCTACTCATGTGTATACATGTGTGGATTTGTGCTGATTTGTCTGTATTGTAGCTGTTAAGAGTTCATACCAAATAAGACACTCACCTGGGCTAAAACCCATCCAACAAGCCAATCAATATCACTTCTGTGATTGCATATGACAAGTGCATGCTCTTTACCTATATCCATAAAAGAATCTGAAAATTTAGCTGCAAGTAACTGTTGGGCACAGTTGCACAGAAATATCAATTATTTCCTTTCCACAAACACGCACACAAATGCACAACATGAAAAACAGAGAATATTAGAGGGGGGGGGGGCCTAGCAAGCCAGCACTACATGCATAGGTCAACAAGAGACTTACCCATCATTCGAAAGGTTTCACTATCTGCAAATACTTGGATCTGCAACCACCAGGTTCGAAATGAAAGATTTGATTATTCCAAATGGTAATAACTCATTATATTTCAGTTCACAAATGATTGCCACAAGCTTTAAAGCAGTTTGAAAGAATGACACAAGAACAAGACGTGGGGAGGGATTGAGCAAAGTTGCAAGTATTAAACAACAACAAAGGTATCCAAAGAAGATTTTCCCTTGTGTTCCATCTGTCATGGCTAAAAGATTCTAATCAACCACCCAAACAAATTAGCGTCCAGCAAAAGGAACTGACTTTAAAAGGATTTCTTCGGAGAACAGTCCAATGACCTAATCTTTCCAATTGCCCTTCAGGTGCATAAGCAGAGAAAAACATAATTGTCTTCAACTAAAACTAATTTCAACTAAGAAATTTCTAAGCAAGCAAAGTTTTCATTACACAAGGATAAGTTCCTTCTATCAGAAATCTCTGAATTGGTTTTTTAAAATAAAAAAGAGGCTTAATTGAATAGTAGATCATGCCCCCAGGGTAGTAATATTCAGTCTCTCCAAAAATCTCTACCTTTGTTCCATAGGATTTTTTTTGGTGGAAGGTGGAAAGAAGTAGAAATGTCATCAAGAAAAGAAGAAAGAGATCATACAAGAATAAGGATGATAACAAATCCTCCTATTGAACCAATACACATAAAAACAAACAAAAATTACCTTAAAACAGTTCAAATATTTTCAAATGTCTGCAAGACATTACTTTATTTAAAAAAACCAGCAAAAAAGCCCCAGAAAGATTCCACATAAACCATTTCTCCAGCCATATGAACCATAGTGGCATAAGTAGCAAATCACCCGTCACTATAGGATCTTCCCTTCATATTTATAGCCAAAACCCTTAAATTAGTCAACAAAAGATCCTGTAGTGACAGTGTACAAAATCACTAGTCATGAAATGAACAAAACATCCTATTCCAAATATTCCAAGCTCAGAAGCAATGAAACAATAAGTGAACATAGCCAATAAGAAAATCCATCATTTCTCATTCTGACCATTGGTGCTGGTGGAATCACATAAAGGTACCAATTACATTCCCTTTGCTTAATTGAAACAATTAAATACCAGCCAGGGCAGCCTTGTTCTGTTGAAAGTCCATGTCAAACATCAATTTAGACATTTGATTCACTTCTGAGTACTGGCAATGCTGGGCTCAAATTTATTTCTTAACGAACCGACCCTTACTCAGGTCATTGGGACTAATTGTATGACATGTAACAAAGGTATAGATTTCTACATATTATTTCACAGATTTGGTAAGAAGCCATAACATGTTGAAGTATTACTCTTTGTGTTGGTAGTTGCACTCACACATGTAAGCATACCCATAGTCTTACTACACCCTCCTTATGAGAAGAAGGTAGTGCTGATCAGGCCCAAAGGTCATCAAATCAGTACACAAGTACACATTGATAGCTGGAAAATTCAATACAAGTATGATTTAGAGACACCTTATGATCTAAAATACTACATATAGAGCAAGCAAAAGTACAAATAAGACTTTAGCCTAGTGAACAAACAATTAAATTTCTAGGGAACAATAATGTAATAAAACATTACAGAAGACCAGGAAATGCTTGAACACCTTAACTCCTGCCCACCAATCGATAATCCATACAAGTTCCAGCCACAAAAGTTCTGCTACAACCCTGTTGATCCGTCTATACAGATTCTTTGATAGTGGCCGTACAAGGACATAGCAAGTAGCCTGATACAAAGGAAATTGAGAGGTCACATTGATTATATAACTAAAGTAAATCAAGATCTTTTTACATTTTTTTTCACTATTCTTTACCATTTCAATTGTTTCTATTTAAAAAAAAAATTAAAAATATTTAAGCTCTAATTGAAACAATAAGATTTATAAAACTCTCATATTAATGCACTTGGTTTGTGTTCATCATAAACAAAATGTTTAAATAGTTATCTAACACTTCATCAGACAGTTCCCAGATGCTCAAAGTTAAAATGGAGGGAGTAAATAATCGGTACTGGGACCTCCCATAAGGATTTGTTGTGTGTCCCGGCATAAATTTGACCCATCCTCAATCCCTTCATGTTATACACCATCAAATATTCCCATAATACTAACAAAATAAGCCCAGATATAATGTTCAACCCCCCATACATCTTACTACTTCCTTCAACAGTTAAATTAACTGAACAGTTGCTAAGCATGCCATTTTTTCCGGCTTGACAAAATAAAATTCAAAGGTTTACCTTTCATATCAGATTTTGCATTTAAGATCACACAAGAAATATAGGCTATCTTCATAGTCAGCAACCAGACATGCAAGTTGCAGCAATTCTCTTTCTCTCTTGTTTTCTTTTTACTATAAATATGTTTAAAAATGCCAGTTACAATTGGATTTGGTTTTGAGGTTGGTTTAATTCAAAGAAGAGAATGCCAAGCAGTTCAAATTTTCTACGGAGGCAATTATTTGGAAGGATTCGGCCTTTGAGCATTTGGACAGTGGAGGTATAAAAAGTAGTAAAAGGCCATCTTGATGAAGAATGTTCCCAGGTCCATGATGGTTTAGATTTAGAAGTGGCAACACTGAATTCGTGTATTGTAATACTATAATGAAATAGTCATGGCTGAAGCGTTATGGTGGCTAAATCTATATAAATTGGTGACAATGAAAGTTTGGAGAGACACAAAATCTAATAAAAATGGATAAACATAGAGTAACCCAGAGAGTTGAGTAGAGAATCCCGGTCAGATTTGAATTTAAATCTTTCAGCCTATTGGTAGCAAAATGAGGCGTGACAGAGTTAGAGAACTTTATTCTTCGTTGTTTTCAAGCAGACAAGGAACTATAATTTAATTTTTAGGGACACAAAACTTGCTTTCTGCAGACACCAGATGAGGATATGAGAGGTAGAGGATGACAGATAGAGGGGCGATGGGTGTACAAGGCAAACCATATGGAAAAAAAGAAAAGAAAAGAAAAAAGCCTAGATTTACATGCCGGCTGGATTATCACACCTAGAGAACCAAACCCATAGATAAATCACACGCTAGCACTTGTATTCTAATGAAATGACTGCAAATAGCTAATCTATCAAGCTAAGAGCAGACTCCAGCTATACAACAGATAACCAAAAAACGCCGCAATAAAAAAGAAAAAAGAAATCCAAGTCGATATAGGAAGAATCTAAAAATAATCAAACACGACTTGAAAAAAGAAATACAAGCGAAAAAAGGAAGGCATAAACTAATGAACATGTAATAACCTTAAAAATAGATATAAATGATTGATACCTGGACGAGATTAACAACAAGCCCCGATGTAAAGAAGAGCATGCCCAGTGGAACGACGATAGCTGCTGCTGCAATAGCCATGGCCACACACAAAAACACACTCCCCGGTTTCCAAAAGAAGCAAAGAGATTCGGAAAAGGAAAGGAGCAGCGAGATTACTATACTGAGCGAGAGAGAAACAGAACACGGTGATTAGATTTAGAAAGCGGGCGAAAATGGTTTAATGCCGGGGATTGGCATGCGAAGGCGACATTGATCATTGAGATATAATTAGAGAGATGATTGGGAATCTCTGTGTGTGTGTGAGGTTCAGGCTATTGCCTCCGCGCTGCTGCTGTGTGACTGTGTGTGTTCGTGCGTGGGTTTGTGTAAAATTACTACAGCCTCTGCTTTAAACGTCTTTTGCCATGGACACTGTTCGGAACAAAAGGGGTTTCCATCTTCGGTCGTTTAATTTCACGCTCATTGTGCCTGCCGTGCTTTGCCCATGTCCAGGTGTCTCGCTCGGAATGGGTCGGATTATCCTCATATCCGGAATTAATTCAATCTGAATATCATATCAATGGGTCCACTCCGATTCGGCTCAAACTTCGAAATACATGGCCTGAAAGAAGTGATGAACACTGTAACTTATAATTAAATCTAATAAAATAATTTAGATTCGCATCAATTTACGTATATTGTTAAATTTGAGGGTTCGAATGGTTTAAAAATGTTACAAATTTAAGTTAATGTGCCTTCTTATATTGAGGAAATAAATAATAAATGAATAGGTTTAAGGCATACGTGACATTGGAAAGGGGGGGGGGGGCATTAAAAGTGAGCAAGAAGGCAGCTGGTATTTAATATGGAACCCAACAACGGAACTTACGGCACGTGAAGGCGTTAATTCATAGGTCGCCCGATTTGGTCTAGGATTGTACCTACAATTATAATATATCTATCTATATTCAGAAATAATACGTGCGGGTTGAGGTTTGCGTGAAGTGTTGAAGGTGTGAAAAATATGACCTTGCGTTATATTTAATTGTGACACCACAAGATGGTGACCCTTGTGGCGCTCATCCCTGCACCAATCTGCATATCTATTGTTGTCGAGGGTCACGTAAAAATCTCAGGAGTTTGCATATTTGATAAGAAATAGTGACTTTTGTTTTATTCATATCAGTTTGATATATTTAAATTTTTTATTTTAAAATAATAGTTTAATTTCAAATAACAAGTAATAACACCCTTAACCAAAATTTTTAAAAAAATTGAACCCGTACATGTTTTTTTTTTTGTAAACATGGCAAAGTAAACAAAAAACGAAAAATAAAAATTCCTGCACGTGATAATTTTGTAAATCAAAATGAAAGGACAATAATTTGACGATAAAATAAGACTTGTCGCCCGAAAGACGATAAAAGTTGAAAATCTAGGTTGTTGTGATAGATAGATAGATAGAAACTCAGTTAATAAGATACTATTAAATCCGGTTGGCCAACTAACCTAACTTAGTTTTACCCGTTGGAAGACCTTTGGAAAGTCCGCCTGAGAAGCTTTGGCAATAATACATACCCAACGCTCACCAACCCTTTCTTTTATCCATTCATTTTCAATCGCAATTTCACACAGTTGAAATGGGAACAGTAATATTACTTGCACGAAACAGTTATAGTGATCAGACTAGAAGTGGGTCTACTCTGCTATTACTGTGGCCTCACCCAATTCTAGTTCAGTTCCATAGAATGGGCCTGTCGTAAATGACCCAAAGCAGAAAGCAAGATCAGATATTTAGGATGAAGAAAATAATTAAAATGAAAAAACAAAACGGAAAATGAGTCACCCCACCCAACGGTCAAAATTGTCTTAAAAAAACCAATTTTATATTTTTACCGAGTCTCCCAGCATAGCAACCATAGTTTCTTTTGCTCATTCCATCTTCCGAAGCTGAATTGCTGGAACAGAACGCAACTCTTGGGACACTTACATTTGTATTCTTTTTCTCTTTGGCCCATCGAATTCAGTTTCTAATTGTTGTGTTTTGTTTATAATTATATTTTTAGATTTTTCATAGAAATGGAATCGGAAAACATTGATTGGGAAAATATCAAGCCTATATTCATACGAGACGATGTGTACGAGGATTTTGACGCCCCTTACTAGAATTTAAGAATACACGACGTTAGCATAGAAAAAGAACGTAGAAGATAAAAAGAAAGAGAGGGAAGAGAATGAGAGAAGATGCTCTGAAACTTTTTGTATACTTACGTCAACATGCAAGGCATGAATACATTTTTATATATAGAATGAAGTAACTCTAACAGAAGTTACTCGTTGTAACCACTCGACAACCAAAGCTCCATGGAATATATGAGTGGACCATTTCTCTCTAACTCACAAACTAACCTACTTACGCGTCATAGTTAATCCTTCAACACCCCTCTTCAAATTCAGGGAGGACAATTGCACTACCTTGAATTTGTCTCGAAAAACTTCAAACTTATCTCTTGAAAGTGCTTTGGTCAACTCATCAGCTATTTATTCTTTAGAGGAAATATACTTTATCATGATTTCCTTTTGTAAAGCTTTGTCTCAAACAAAATGTATGTCAATCTCTATATGTTTCATGCGTTGAAGCAATACTGGGTAGCTGTCATCAAAACTATTAACATATTATCACAGAACACTGTAGGAATAGACGTTAATTTTACTCCTAATTCGCTTAACAGAGACTGGACCCAAGTGATTTCACCCACAGTATTTGCTAAGCTCCTATACTTAAATTCTATGCTTGACCTGGAAATGACATGTTGTTTCTTTGATCCCTAAGAAATAATGTTAGCTCCTAGGTAAATACAGGATCTAAATATAGATCGTCTATCTATTGGATTAGCAGCCCAATCTGAGTCACTAAAACCAATTTGATCCAATCTACTGCATTTGTCAAACTCAAGTCCAAAATTTGTTGTCCCCTTTAAATACCTTAACACCTGTTTTGCAGATTTCCAATGATCTTCAAGAGGGTTATGCATATATGAACAAAGCTTATTAACACAATAGGATATATCAAGTCACGTAATGGTAAAATACTAGAGAGTTCCTATCACCGTTCTGTAAAGCGAAGGATTGCTGCAAGACTGACCTGAGTTTGAAAACTTTAAACCAGTTTGCATAAGATTCGCTATGGACTTTGCATTGTGCATGTTTGCCTTTGTTAACAAATCATTCACATACTTGTTTTGGGTTAACAATATTTTATTAGAGGAAATTTTATGAACTTCAATGCCCAGAAAGAAATGTAAAGATCCAAGATCTTTTAGAGAAAAGATTTTGTTTAGTTGTAGAATAAGACTTGAAATTTCTTCAGAGGAACTGATGGTAATTAATATGTCATCTACATAAACTAACAAGTAGACAACTGCTTTAGGTGACTATCGAATGAAAAGTGAATAGTCACATTTGCTGGTAGTAAATCTAAGAGAAATAAGAGTAGAAGAAAGTGTTTGAAATCAAGCTCAAGGAGCTTGCTTTAATCCATAAATTGACTATTGCAATTTACAAACCAGAGATGAATTTGAGTGCTGAAAACCAAAGAGTTGCTGCATGTATACCTCTTCTTCTAAGGTTTCATTTAAAAATGCGTTATTAACATCAATTTATCTAATATGCTAGCCTTGAGTTATGGTGAGAATGAGGATGATCCGGATGGTTGTTAGCTTTGCCACTGGATTGAATACTTCACCATAATCGAAACCTTCCCTTTACTAAAAGCCTTTTCCTACAAGACATGCCTTGTATCTGTTTATTGTGCCATCGGGATTTTTCTTTATTTTAAACACCCACTTACTGTCTATAGCATTTCTTCCTAGAGGCAGAGGAACTAGAGTTCAGGTGTTGTTATGTTGCAAAACTTCAAACTCTTCCTTTATTGCTACAAACTAGTATATACTGAATAGTGCCTCTTCTGCTAAGATAGGTTCAGCCTCAATAAAAAAAAATTTGGGTTTAAAGATGTCATTCTTGACCTTGGTGACCATTGGGTGAAATGATAGAACTGATCTTGTATTATACTAACAAGGAACAAATAATGATGCTGTATGTGTGCCTTCATCAAGGTGTGAGGCCTGAGTGTTAGGACTAAGTGACCTAGGATGTGATAGTGGTGTTATAGAGGTATCATAGGATTTTATTGAATTATGATAACTAGACTGTGATTGCAAATTGTTCATTTGATGGTGTAAGAGATACCTTTGTGACAGTAAATACAGAATTCCGTGAGGTGAAGTAGCAGTGGTATTTTGAGAACTTAGTGAGGGTTTGGAAAAATAATCATTCAGAAATCTTTTGAAAGAAAAATTATGTTCATCGAACAAGACTGATGGATGCAAACACTTGTAGCCTTTATGCTTTGTACTATAACTTAGAAAAGTGCATTCAGTTGCTCTAAACTCTAGCTTATGTTTATTATATGGCCTTAATAGAGGAAAGTATGAACAACCAAAAACCCTTAGATGAGTGTAACTAGGAGGTTTGCTAAATAATTTCTTAAAGGGGCTAGTGTTGTTTAATATCTCTCTGGGAAGTTGATTTATAACATATACTGTCGTAGTAAAGGCTTCATCCCAAAATCGAAGCGTCAGAGAGGAAGTTGCTAAAAATGTGAGCTCAATTTTTGTAATATGCCTGTGTTTACGTTCCATCAACCTATTCTGTTCATGTGTCTGTGGGCATGATAGACGAGGATTGATGTCAACTTCTTGAAGATAATTTGTAAAAGGACGAAACTCTCCATCCCAGTTACTTTGAAAAGTTCTAATCCTTCTGTTGAATTGCACTTCTACCATTTTCTTGAACTGCTTAAACATTGTCAAGCCTTGAGACTTAGTAGAAATTAAATAAATTCATGTGTAACGTGAGAATGCATCAATGAAGTTTAAATAATATTTATGTCTAGCAGAGGAAGTGATAGGAGCTAGTCCCTAAATATCTGAACAAATTAATTCAAGTGTGGATGAATAGCAAGTAGTGGATGGTTTGAACGGGAGCTTATGCATTTTGCCTATACAACAGGCTTGACATTAACTCATCATACTTTTATTTACTGGAGAGATATTACAGGAAGACATCACCTTATTAAGTACACTATTAGAGCAATGAGTTAGTTTATTATGCCATACAGTATAAGATGGTTGCTAGAGTGAAATGTTTGCATATGTATTATGAAGCACACTATTACAATTGGAAGAAAAAAATACATTAGTGGTGTTGTTATTTGAAACATTGTGGTGATGGTTGGCAGCTGCACCTTTAGGCTTCTTTAGATGCTCTAATTGGAACCTGCTAAATTTGTAAAGTCCATTAGCAAGGCTCCCTCGTAGCAAAGTTCTGTTGGTTTCTTTCTACTTGACAAAGCATTCAAATGGATGAAATTCGAAAAATTCATTGTTATCCTATGAAAATTTTGAGACACTGAAGAGGTTCTTTGTCATAGTAGGTACATGACGTAAATTTTTGAGCTGAAATATTGAATTAGAAAAAGGGGATTTAATGAAAGAACTCCCTATGTAAGAGATTGACAGATTTGAGCCATTTCCAACATGCACTTGATTTGATCTTTGATATCTGTATGGTTGTGTTAGATTCTGAGCATGAGGAGTGACATGGTTGATTGCTCCTAAATCTAGATACCATGAAGGATCTCCAATCAACTCTAGTGTAACTAGCTCTGTGGTAAGAAACTGCGAAACATGATTCTGCATCTGGAAAAAATTGTTCTGCATTCGAAAATTGTTAGTATTGAAATTCATTGAATTGTTGGTTTGATAATCTATGTAAGTGTGATCAAATCTATGGAAATAGTTTATAGCTGAATGGTCGGGTTTATGGCACACTTGACAAATCAAGTATCCACGTCCTCTACTTCTGCCAAAATATCTTCTATAATTCCTTCCTCCACCAAAATTTCTGCCAAAATTATTTGTATAGCTGCCTCTAACTCCAAACTCCATGGTTCGATTTGAATTAAACACGCCTCGTCCTTGGGTATACAAATTTGAATTAACTTAATTTTGAAATGCAGATGTGTTCCTTTGTACTTGTGCAGCGTTCACACAAGAATTAGCAATATTTACGGAAGCTGCTGTTGACACTGTGTTGGCAGATTTTACATTCTTTTCTATTCTAACTTCTTGTGCTAGAAGCAGAGATTCAATTTCATTCACAGTGTAGGTTTCTTTTCTAGTGACAATCGAAGTGATAAATGCATCATAATCCTCAGTTAATCAACCAAAAATGTATTCAATGTGATCATACTCAGATACAGAACATCCAATTGAATTTAATGAATCAACTAGGCTTCTGATTTTTAGCAAGAATTCAGTCATGTAGAAATCATTTTTTTGAATAGATCGTAGTATAGTTTTGAGTTAAGTACCTTTTGCTAACATTTGTAACTAAAAAAATGTAGAGATTCTTGACCAAACCTGATAGGTGTTCTCACAACCTACTACTCGTGTAAGCATGTTTATGCTCATTGATGATAGCATTCACGAGAGGATCAATTGGTTTTGCAGCTCATATTCTGTAAATTTATTATTCTCTTTTCCAATCTTAGCGTCTACAGGAGTTAGATATCTTAGTGGTGCTTCGCCTTTAGTGTATCTCAGTAACTTGAGCCCTTTGAGAGCAGCAAGGATTTGTTGTTTCCAAAGAAGATAGTTTCCATCATCAAACTTGACGAAAATAGTGTTATTAAACGTGGACAATCGATTTTTATGCCCTTGGATCAATGACGTTGATGGATCAGCGTCAACGATCGCACTCTGATACCATGCTAGAATTTAAGAATACATGACATCTGTCATTGTAGAAGATAAAAAAAAAGAGAGGGAAAAAAATGAGAGAAGATGCTTTTAAACTATCTGTATTATTTACATCAACATATATACAAGACATGAATACATTTTTATATATAGAATGAAATAACAGTAACAGAAACTACTCATTGCAACCACTCAATAATCAAAACTCAACGAAATATACAAGTGGATCATCTCTTTCTAATTCACAAACTAACCTACTTACCCGTCACAGTTAATCCTTCAACACCCTTAAATGGGTTGATCTCTTTGTTTCAGACGACTTTGTTGATGACGAACCCTGGTTCTGCACTCACGGTCAGACCCGTTTCCTTATAGCCTCTGACAGTTCTCTTCTCTCATGGTCTATATATATATCTAGTGTGAATCCATGACCCTTCTGTTTTTATTTCACTGAATTTCACTTCAATTGCAGATTGCAAGCGCTCCAAAACTGATCTAGATTTTCGTAAACGGACCGGCAATTCGAAGGTTACAACCAATATGGTTTCTTTTATTCTCCTCCACGAATAGAACTTCTGAATGTGCTTATATATTTTAGAACTAAATCCACTCTTGCTCCTTGTTTTATTTGGAAAAGTAAGTTATACCTCTTCATTCATTCTGCAGGCGAAGCTGCTGAGATTTGTAACTATTTCAGAAAATTTTCCCTTTAGGGACAGAAACCGCAGGTATACTCCAACACCCAAATCCCCGTTTCATTGCCAAGCCAATCCAAAAAGAATCCTAATTTTTCTGGTCCACGTCAGGGGAAATTCTTCAGCAGCAGAAAGCTCCTATGCAAAGTCAGAGAATTTACAAGACTTGTTCAAAAACCTTCCATGAAGCCAGTGAGAATAAAATTCCAAACTTTACTGCTCCAATATCCGATTGTAGGACCCATAGCCCAAAGAAATTTATAATGAAGCCAAAGAGGGACAATCTAAAAACAGCCGTACTGTATGGTTCAAGGGAGAAGGCACCGAAAAGTGATGGAAAAGCGCAGCTGAGGAGTACTTTCTCGGCAAATAATCTATTAGGTGGCAGAGAAATTTTGAATCAAATAACAGAATTCTGCTGTGAGTTGAAGTGACTGGCAAAGAAAGGTAGGAAGAAAAGGACATCTGAGAAGGGTCCTAGTCCGGTACTGGAAGAACCGAAGGAGACGGTACAAGACAGAGAAAGGATGCCTCTGCTTGTATATGGTCACCTTGAATAATAGTAATGGAAGAGCGGGAAATCGAGGATCACACGTCGTACGCTTCGGTTTCGTAGGATATAAAGGACATTGTGCCTAAAATGATTGGGAGTTGAGGCAGTTTTTGGGAATTTGGTTCAGAAAGGAAGAGAAGGTGAAGAGTAATTGAATTAAAAAAAATTTATATAGTCGTTATGCGAATCTGATTATGTGTTTTAAATTATAAAGTCTTAAATTTAAAGCTCATTGTCAAATTCGGTGGTGCAACTTAGTTAAATCAATTTTTTTCTATTATAAAACAAGGGGTTCGTTTTTTAAGGTAAAATTAATTGAAATTCTTCGAATAAAAAAAATAAAGCTGGATCTCAAACACTAGTTAATAATCGTGAAAAAAAAAGCGGGACAATAAATAAAAAGGAGAGAGCTTAATTTTTTGTTAAATTTTTTTTTTATCAAAACAATTAAAATATTTTTATTTTTAGAGTCATCAAAATAAAATAAAATTATCAAAATAAAATAAAATATTTATTAAAAAATTATATTATTTTGATTAAAATTTCTATGTTACAAAATATTTTAATAAAATTAAACTTATTTTGATAAAAAATAATAAAATTAATTTTTAAAAATATAAAAAAAAATATTACATCACATTTAACTGTAAATTATTCATATTTATCTTATTTATAATTTATATTTTTTTATAAATTATATTTTTGTTAATTTTTTTATTTTCTTTTGATGTCTATAACATTATTTTTTATTATTAATTTTATTTTAAAGAAAAAAATATAAAAATATAAAATAAAAAAATATAATTATAATTACACAAAAACAAAAAAATATTTAAAAATAAAAATTTTGAGGAAATTAAAAAATAAAAAAATAATCATAAAAAAATATTATTATTGAATGTTGTTAAAATTTAAATAAAAATTTGTATTGTAATAATTTATTTTATTTATTATTTAATTAAAATATTAATTTTAATATAATTTTATATATTTATATTATTAATATTAATTTTAAAAATTTATTATTTAAAATATTTTAAAATATTTTTATTCAATTTTTAAAATATTTATATTTTAAAAATTATAAAAATAATATCTCAAAATAAAATTTAATACCGTCCAAATTAAGCGGTGATATTTGTCTGTTTTTTCGGGAATCTTTCATCAAATTTAAAAGTGACGGGGGAATATCCATCCGGGCTGTGCGCCGCATGTCCAGCAATTCGATTACGGTTTCACATGCATTTGACCCCTTGGGATCCCCGTTCAGTTCAAGGAGAACCCAGTGCAAAATGCGAGGAATATGAAGATCAATAAATGTTTAAACATTTTGATATTATTGTAGTGATCGGTCTCAGTGCAAAGTGCAAACCAATGAATTGTTTGCTAAAAAAGAGAGTCTAAACCAAGTATAAATATCATTCTAAGAGGATTCTCATTAAAAATAAATAAATAATCGTCTATAAATATTAGATATCTGAAATGAAATATTATATTTATACTATATAATGTAATGGGACCGACTCTCATTAATATTTTAGAGTCTTTTTATTTATAGAAAGTAGTGGATGATTGCTTCAATTGTAACGATCCACTATTTTTTATTATTTCATAAATTTTAAAATCATATTAAATAGATATAAATAAATAATTTTATATTAATTTATTCTTGATTTAAAAATAAAATAAAAATATGAATGAACATATTCCGGTATTGATAATTCTACATTTTCCTTTCAAGTAATATTGCCTTAGTGATATATTGATAGGTTTAGTTCTGAGTCGTAACAGTTGGGGTAAAGGGAAAATTTCAATAGACCAAAAAAAAAAAAACTTTTATGCATGAACGATATTTTCAAAAAGGACAAGAAAATTATAATCTTCAAAGTTTGTTTAAACAATATTGCACGGGTAGCCGGCCAGCCAAAAGTCCACGGTTTGAGAGGTGAAAACAGTAAGCAATTCAGGAACATAGAACAAGCCAACAAGGCAGCTGAGCAAGACATTCTATTATTTTCTGCCCCCAAAACATATCAGTTTTTTTGCTATTTCGCCTAACCTTGCCGTGGTGGCTAATTCTAGACTAGAGTTTTCCAATTAATTGATGCCATGGTTTTTTTTTTTCTTATGCCTAATTCTAGACTAGAGTTTTCCAATTAAATGACGCCCACAGTTACTTGTTTCGCAAAGTATTTCCCAGTTTACGCCGTTACATTATTATAAGTTGAGATACAACTTGCACGTTCTCCCTGCCCCACTGTCTGGTGTGTTAATAATTGAGCCTTCGCATCAATCATGTGAGATTTGACCCCAAGACAAAGAATGGGTAGAATTTGAGAAATAATTATAAACACATACGATTAAAAAAAAAATACTAGAAAATTATCTTTGATTATCATTTGTCTTTACTAAATTAAAGTCTAACCCTAACCTACTTTTTTTTTTTTTTAATAAATTGTCTCAATTTCTCTAGAAAAAACGTAAAGAACTACGGAGTGTAACAGCCTCCCTTCGACCCAACAATGGTTGTTTCTGTTTGGCCATTGGCTTGATAATGGATGCTAGTGGACCAAAAAATGGATGTTAGTGTTGTCTAACCCTTGGGGCTACTCTTTTGTATAAAGAAAAAAAAGAAGATAATGAATGTTAGTGGACCAAAAAATGGAGGAGGAAAATCTCATCTCGCTTTTCCATCTAGTTTTCAAACGCGCATTATTCAGTCATTGCCTATCTTCTCCCCTAACTGACGGTAATGAATTGTCAAAATTGCCCATACAAGTGCATCGTGGCTCAACGGTCTGTAACTCCAACGCCTCTATTCTCACAATACCCGGTTCCCCCCTTTCCCAGTGAAAGGCCACGGGAGCAGTTCAGTCTTTTCGCGTTCACGCTTTATAGACAGTTGGTTCAAATTCCAGCGAAGCGAGAGCTTGGCGGCTTTTGAAGTGAAAACCCAGATTCCCCTTCATAGTCAATTATTTCACAAATCGATTCCTTTTTTTTATGTTGGCAACACCACCCATTGAAATTAAAGGGGAACGAAGAACTATTAAAGTTCCATAAGGAGAAGGGAAGAAGGGTCCAATATAGGCTGAGAACTTGTGAGGTGCCGTAATATTTGTTGCACATAAAGACACAAGCTTTCCCATCTCCGTTGAACATAAACCCAACCCTTCGTAATTCGTTGAGCTGGAATTCCGAATGAGCTATCTTTTCAATTGTTAAAATGCGTTGGTCAGATTTCCAATTTCATTTTTTTTTGTTGAATCTGCTTTTCGGCTTCATCCCCGTTGATATCCATTACTGTATCATGTTGGAGGTTCTCTATTTCAGAAACCTGTGATTTCAGATCTGAGAAAGGTGAGTCAACCGTCTGCATATGTCAAAATTCACTGTTAATTACTCAGTCTTACGAATGGGTATCCCATAATTACTGTTAACTATTCAATTACTTTTCTTTCTGTGTTAAAAGTTCAAATGGGTTTGCATTAATGGTAGTAACTTAGCATGTTTGTCTGATCATCATGTCAGGGTGTTGGAGTGTAGGATTAATAAATATGGTTCAGTTTTCTAAAAGCTACATATTTCTGATATGCTCATATGCTCATAGTGAGGATGTTTTGGTTTAAATTTCAGATTATGATGCCAAGCTGGACGGGTGAATCAGAAAAAATTGTTCTATAGAGTTATAGTTTAATATGGGAAGATACTTTTTAGATTTGTTTTCCATTCAGAAATGGAAGTGCTCTTGGTTTCCTGTGGCAACCATTGCTTCTGTTTTGGCATTGGTTTCTGTAGTACATCTATTCTTGTTCCCTTTGGCACCTGCTCTCAACTATTTTAAGCTATCTCAGAACTCTTGTCTCCCAACTAATGCATCGGCTGAGTTACCAGGAAACCATGTCAGCGAAAATTTAGAACCAAAAATTGATTTAAAGCATCAGTTTCCAGCTGACTTGCACCGGGCAGTTGTTTATCGAGGTGCACCGTGGAAGGCTGAGATTGGACGGTGGCTTGCGGGTTGTGATTTTGTTACAAAGGAAGTCAACATTACCGAGGTAAAATATGATAACTTTTACTTGCATACTTCTCTTTTCGGTTTGGAATCTTGTCTTATCTTTATGAGGGTTCATTTCTTTGCTAATTGTTTGTCAGAAGTTATATGGTTGTGATTCACATTGATTTGATCTCTGCTTTTGAAAGCGTTTTTGTATTCTTGATAATTTTGCCCGTAAGCAGATAATAGGTGGCAATGGCTGCAAAAATGACTGCAGTGGTCAGGGTGTCTGTAACCGAGAATTGGGACAATGTCGATGCTTTCATGGATACGATGGTCATTTCTATTTCCCCTTCTTTTACGATGTTGAACTGATATATAATGGTTAATGAGAAGCGTTAAATAGTAGAGGCTGATATTTACCATTTTAACAACCTTGGTAGTTGTAGCTCTGTAATATCACTTATTAATTCTTTTAGTATCATGAATGCATATCTTTGGTTGTTGCACAAAATCATATTTAATATAAGTATTACATATGCTATGTGACAGGAGATGGATGCACTGAGAGATTACAGTTGGAATGCAACTACCCAGGATCACCAGATCAGCCATTTGGGCGGTGGGTTGTCTCAATTTGCCCTGCCAACTGCGACAAAACAAAAGCAATGTGCTTCTGTGGAGAAGGCACAAAATACCCAAATCGACCACTGGCAGAGACATGTGGGTTTCAATTTAAGTATGTAAAATCACAATCTGGCACTGATTTTCATTGGCTAATCTTCTTACTATGTTCCGATTATGTTATATTCCTCATATCTGTTTCAGTCCTCCTTCTA
Source organism: Gleditsia sinensis (assembly GCA_037074535.1). Lineage (NCBI taxonomy): Eukaryota > Viridiplantae > Streptophyta > Magnoliopsida > Fabales > Fabaceae > Gleditsia > Gleditsia sinensis. Next base: position 8,348,496 of record CM073473.1, read on the forward strand.
AACCTGGTGGTCCTAAACAAGTCAATTGGACAAAAGTTGACCAGGATGTGTTCACGACTAATGGTAGCAAAGCAGGTTGGTGTAATGTGGACCCAGCTGAAGCGTATGCTCTCAAGGTAAAATTCAAAGAGGAATGTGACTGCAAATATGATGGTCTCTGGGGTCGATTTTGTGAAGTGCCAGTGCAATCCACTTGCATTAATCAATGCTCTGGACATGGCCATTGTCGTGGTGGATTTTGTCAGGTAATTATTTTGCTTATTAATGTGCTGCCAATCTTTGGTGTTCAATTTGTTTACTAGAAGAAATAATTTGTCTTCAGAAGGATTTGTTAGTGGCAAATATATTATAAACAATAATTAAATCTTTTTTCATTAGACGGGTCGGTTATATTGATTAATAGAGAGATTATTACGTGTTAAATTATTTTTAATAGTTTCACCTTCTTTTTTATCTCTTTCTGTCTCTAATTATCGGATTGCTCTTCATTTAGTCTACTCTTTACAGTAAAATTTTTACACGGCCAAACCATCTTAAACTAGTGACAAATATATGACTAATAAATGCTTGATAGAGAATTATTATTATTAAACGTCTAATTTATTATGAAAAGCTACTTCTGACTACATAATTTTGTGTAAGAAATTCAGCAACCTGGTACTAGAGGATAATAAAGATGGAAGGCAGAAAAAATAGATAGAAATAACATATGATGCATTGGTACAGATGGAAGCTTGATGGTGGATTCAATAATCAGGAGAATAAGCATAGCTGCATAGGCCAAACTGTCCAAATCTGCTGGTTTTGCAGGATAATAATTAGTACAGTTGCAAATAAGATCTGTAGAGGTGCCGTTTCAAGTTCTGTGTGGTTTTTGTTGTCAGTATTGAGAGTCTATAGAATTAAGAAGCCTCTAATATGAAGCAATTTCCATGTTGAGTTACAATTACATGCATAAAATCTCTTTGCAATACACATTTTTGCTGTATGGCTTAGATTACTTTCCATCCAATATCAGTAGATAAACTAAATCTAGTATATATTTCAGTGTAACAATGGCTGGTATGGAGTAGATTGCAGCATCCCATCTATTATGTCTTCTTTAAGAGAGTGGCCCAGTTGGCTTCGTCCTGCACAGGTTGATGTTCCTGACAATCTTCATTTTGTTGAAAAAGTTAACAATCTTAATGCTATTACGGGAAAGAAAAGGCCTCTCATATATGTCTATGATTTGCCCCCAGAGTTCAACAGCCTGCTCCTTGAGGTCAGGATTTTTTGAGTTTCACTCTATCTTACATCCCAAGACCAAACTTTTGATCTTTCTCTTTTTTATTTATTTTCTTTGCCTATCACAGGGGCGTCATTTTAAGTTTGAGTGTGTAAATAGGCTTTATGATGACAGTAATGCAACAATATGGACAGATCAACTGTATGGTGCCCAGGTAATTCACAAATTTGATATTAGATTTGGAACATTTCAATTAGTGAAACTTATAATGTTTAGCAATATATCATCCTCTGTTGCTGCTTGTCTACAGATAGCACTTTATGAGAGCATCTTAGCTAGTCCTCATAGAACTCTAAGTGGTGAAGAGGCAGATTTTTTCTTTGTTCCTGTTCTTGATTCATGTCTCATAACTCGTGCTGATGATGCTCCTCACTTGAGTTTGCAGGTACATTTTTATCAGCTGTTGTCTTCTTTGCCAGTATATATCTAGAGAAAATATATTCCCACATGCAGAGCATGTGTGTGAGACTGATTCTCTAAATCTTTTATGAATTCCGTTGTTTGTAATTAAGTGGATAATAGTCACTTTCCTGACATCTACGCTATGATGTAGATGAATTTGCTTTTTCTGACATCTTCTCTTGGTTTCATAGACTTGTTTTGTAATATATAGATACACCTATGTAGGTTTGGCAATAGTTTCTTTACCTTATTTCTGACTTTTCCCTACATCTTCTTGTATAATGGGCAGGAACATAGGGGGTTGAGGAGTTCTCTCACACTGGAATATTATAAGAAAGCATATAATCACATTGTTGAGCAATATCCTTATTGGAACCGCTCATCAGGAAGGGACCACATCTGGGTGAGTAAGAGGAATATTTTTTCCCAGGGTTTAATACGTTTTAAGTAATACTAACTTAAGTATTTGCTGGTGACAAGCGTATGCTAATGACGTCACTTTTATTTCTTAAGGCAGTTTTTTTCATGGGATGAAGGTGCTTGCTATGCCCCCAAGGAGATATGGAACAGCATGATGTTAGTTCACTGGGGAAACACAAATTCAAAGCATAACCATTCAACCACAGCCTACTGGGCTGACAACTGGGACAAAATTCATCCAGATAGAAGGGGCAATCATTCTTGTTTTGACCCTGACAAAGATCTTGTGCTTCCTGCTTGGAAAGTGCCCGATGTTAATGTGTTGACTTCCAAACATTGGGCTCGGTAAAAAAATTGTCAAAAAACTAATTATTACCTCAGTCATTGGCTTTGTTTTTCTATTCGTTCTTGAACATGTAGTCCCTTCAAATAATAAGTTCATAAAAGATAACAATACAACCATATTATGATTTGTTTTCAGGCCCCCTGAGATGCGGAAGACACTGTTCTATTTCAATGGAAATTTAGGACCAGCTTACCCTAATGGAAGACCAGAAGCTTCGTAAGTTTACTGATTATTGTTTTGGAACCTCTTAGAAGGTAGCTAGAATAAGGCAGCATTGTTCACAGCAGTTTACCATTGCCCCTAATTAGTAACATTAACATCCTGTTGGTCGATGCTATATGCATTCTCACTTTCCTATATAATAAATTTTTAAAGATGCAAAGACAAGTTTGTTGGAAATGATGCAGGTATAGCATGGGTATCAGACAGAAACTAGCAGAAGAGTTTGGATCCAGCCCTAACAAGGAAGGTCAGCTTGGGAAACAGCATGCCAAGGATGTTATTGTGACCCCAATGCGTGCTGAGAACTATCATATGGAACTAGCAAGTTCTATTTTCTGTGGGGTGTTGCCTGGAGATGGTTGGAGTGGACGCATGGAAGACAGTATTCAGCAAGGATGCATTCCTGTGGTCATTCAGGTAGTAGATTATGCTCTTTTGTTTTCTTGAGTTTCCCTTTCAAACATCACTGAATCAATTTACAAAATGTCTTTGTTAAGCTTGTCATTAATTTCAAGTTGCTAGCTAGTTTTTTGATCAGGTAAACTAGTTTTGTAACCACCGAAGAAATTTAATCACAAAAGTGAGTATACTTTATGCTTTGGCCTATACATGTTAAAGGTAAACCAATATACAAACAATTTTAAAAATTATGATTCTAATGATTCATCGTGTAATTATTATCACTGGATAATAAAAATTAGAGATAATTTTTGCTTCATCTTTATAGTACCTTCACTGATGGCTTTAGTTCCTATAAGTATTTTAAGAATAAGGCAGGGTGGTTCATTAGAACTGAAAGTAGCTGATCTAAGCTTCCCCATCGGTCATAAAAACCTGTTATATTTTCAAAATTAATTACTATATGACTGCAGATATCAAACTTGGTAACCTGCATGCTTATTGCCATTTTTTCCCCTTGCTCTGTAGGATGGGATTTTCCTACCATATGAGAACATCCTCAACTATGATAGCTTTGCCGTTCGAATAACTGAAGAAGAAATTCCAAACTTGACAAAGATTCTTCGGGTACTTCTGCCCCCTATTTTCCTTTTCTTCACAATAATTTTGAGTATTCATGATACAATTGAAATCCAGCAACTTCACATGAAGTTGACATCCTACACAAGATTTTTGAGTGTTTGGTGGTCTCCTGCGTCCTTCAGGGATTCAATGATACAGAAATCAAATTCAAGCTGGCAAATGTTAGGAAGATCTGGCAGAGATTCTTGTACCGTGATTCTGTTATGCTTGAAGCTGAAAGGCAAAAAACTGCTTTTGGACATGTGGCTGATTGGGCAGTTGAATTCTTAAATTTGATAGAAGATGATGTCTTCACAACTTTAATACAGGTAATTATCTAACTTGGCCATATGATACTTGATCAATATGGTACCTTTCTGCAAGGTGTTTGCCCCTAGATTTGATGAAATTCAAACCTTATACTCAGACTGATATTTAGATGACAAAACAGATGACAGATGTTTTTTCTTCATTTCTTGCTTGATTGGATTTTGTTTTCTTGTTATCTACATGGCAAGTTTTCATATTACACTAGGGCAATTTTTAATTTGAGGCTAAATGGAGAGTTTGGCTATTTGCTAGTAGAGGGTATCAACATGACCTAAATTTTATTCTTTTGAAACAACTACTCTGAAGTCAGTTAAGAGAATCTTGGTATTTATGGCCCTTCAATAGCTTTTCTTGGGATTATTTTTACTGCTAATCTAACACAAGCCTTTTAGATCTCTTCATGGTCGTTGCCTTACTGTTCATAGTGTAAAATATGATTCTCCTCTGTCTGAGCCAAAATCAAATACTTTGTGCACAGTGAAAATGAATGTACTTGTGCGATTTGTCTTTATCTTATCTGTTGACCCATAATTTTTGTTTTAAATAAGGTTTTGCATTACAAGTTACACAATGACCCTTGGAGGCAGCAAGTTCACCTTAACAAGAAGTTTGGATTACCTAATCAGTGTTTGGTAAGCACCAACCAAGGAACCTGATCAGTTTGCATGTAATTCGGGAGACTAATGGCCAAGAGACTTTCTGAGGAAAAGGGAAGTGGATGACCTTTCTGCTTTATCTGAGGAGTGGAGATTCCAAAGATTTTGTTGGCATGTGTAGAACTGGGTGAAGGTCAAGCTTCTAATAGATATACTACGATCTCCTGTGCAGTAATTTGTTCAACCAAGGTGGACAAGGACAAATATGGTTCACTTTCTCTTTTCACATTAAAATTTGCATGCGAATTTTCATATCTTGTTTTAAAGCTTGTGTCATACTGACCTTTGTGTCAACGAAATGTAAAGTCATGTCAATTACATAATATTTTTGGTAAAAATAAATAGAAAAAGGAAACCACAAATTTATTATACTAGTGATCTTTAATTTGAGATGAAAATTTAGGGTAGTACTGGACCCTATAGAAAATGGATGAGAAGACGGTCACCCGGACTCTGCCCAACCAGCCTCAGCAAGAAAACTTTGTTGGACCAGGTTCAACTGCCTTGTTGTCAAAAACAAAGGAGTGCCTACCCTTCCAAGCATACCAGCAGGTTGTCATTAGCTAGAGCTTTCATAAGCAGACTGGTTTACTTGTACCTAACACCAATCTTGATGAATGGAATAGGGGAAGAATCATTTGAAGTTTTTGCGCGAGAAATTAAGATCATTTTAATCAAAACGATCAATCTATAACGCCAGATTTTCTGAGATAAAGTGACAATTATAGCAGCATTAGAAATTCAACACAATCGCGGCTCATGGTTCCACTGGCCCAAGATGAAAATATATCTTTTTAAAAAACACTGTTATGTAGAAAGTTCTCTTCGACGAATAATTTATTGTTTAAACTAATTAATTTTGATCAAATAATTTTTAAGTATTTATAAAAACAAAAACGATTCATCTATATGCATGCTCATTCAGTGTGATTTATAGTGAAGAGATTGTATATATATATATATATATAAAAAAAAAAAAATTCTATTTTCATAATTTAATAAAATTTTGCGTATGATTCATTATAGTTAACATCATTATTATCACGATAATGAGAGATCTGGATACATGGATATAATAATTGTTACATCAATGCTTAACATTATATTATCTTATCTCTCAATAAATATAATTAATTGTCATACTTATTTAAAAAAAAAATTAGGATTTTGATATAAATGCACAGTGCTATCTATGTATAGACTATAGACACATTAACCGACTTTATTACTTTTTCTTATAATACAAATTGATTTTACTTAATTTATTTTCCTAGAAGTAAAAAAATTAATTTATAATTATATAATAATTATAATTTTTTTTGAATATAAAATATAATTCAAAATTCGCTTTATGGTCTATATCATAGTTAACTTTTTTTGTAATTTATATTTTTTGTTTTCAGAAGTCGTACCCCGTAGACAGTCGGTCATTGTTAGGCATGGAATCTAACGCAAGGCATCCCTATGTGACTGCCCGCCTCCGAACTGTGCACCTCGCCGTGTAGTCTTTGCTTGTTCATTTTCTGCCTCTTTCTGCCGCAGCAGGTCGCAATGAGCTTCTCATCCCTCCTTCTCAATTCCAGTTCCATCTCGACCCCTCAAAGGGCGTTTCAAGTCCACCAGAGGCATGTTCTTCCTCGCCGGAGCCTTTTCGTTTGCTCTGTGAAGCCTGTGGTGTCCTCCCCTTCCAAGCGGATCGTGTCTGATTCGTCCACCATTGATGGGCTTAGCCAAATCGGGTCGCTAAGTCAGGTTTCAGGTGTTTTGGGTTGCCAGTGGGGAGACGAAGGCAAAGGAAAGCTTGTGGACATCTTAGCCCAGCACTTCGACATCGTTGCTCGTTGTCAGGTATAGTTTTTCAATCTATTGATGGTGTTCGTGGTTTTAAGTTGCATAATTTGCCTCTTTGTTTACTGGAAATAGAAATGGTGGTGGGTATTAGGAGGGTGTGTCTGATTTCTGTACAAGTCCAGATGCTGGAAGAGGGATTCGGTTCCTGTCCCTGGGAAGTCTATAAATGTTGAAGTTAATGTCCTTTTAAAAGTTTTATGAATTATTGAGATGTTGTAAATTGGTGGGCTAACTAATGAACTTGCTTACGAAGTGCTAGCATTATGATCTTTGTCATTGGTTTAACTTCTTGAATTTTTTTATTTTTTTATTTGGTCTCTTACTAGCTTCTGCTGCCATCTTCCTTGCTTATTTCCAACTTTTCCCTCCCTCAAATTGCGCATTTTTTTGCCCTCATAATTTGGGATTATTCTATGTTATTTAGGGCGGAGCTAATGCTGGTCATACCATTTATAATGCGGAAGGAAAGAAGTTTGCCCTTCATCTTGTTCCTTCTGGTATCCTCAATGAGGATACTCTGTGTGTTATTGGGAACGGAGTTGTGGTGCATCTGCCGGGGCTTTTTAAAGAAATTGATGGCCTGGAGTCGAATGGGGTATCTTGCAAGGGAAGGATATTGATATCAGATCGCGCTCACTTATTGTTTGATTTCCACCAGGTAGTGGATGGGCTAAGAGAATCTGAGCTAGCAAAATCTTTTATTGGTACTACCAAGAGAGGAATTGGACCTTGCTATTCCAGCAAGGTTATCCGAAATGGAATTAGAGTAAGTGATTTGAGGCACATGGATACTTTTCGTCAGAAGCTTGATGTTTTATTATTAGATACGGCTTCAAGATTCAAAGATTTCAACTATGGTCCAGACATGCTCAGGGAAGAAGTTGAAAGGTACAAGAGATATGCTGAGAGATTGGAGCCTTTTATTGCTGATACTGTACACGTCATGAATGAAGCTATAACACAAAAGAAGAATATTTTGGTTGAAGGAGGTCAAGCAACCATGTTAGACATTGATTTTGGAACTTATCCCTTTGTGACTTCATCAAGCCCATCAGCAGGTGGGATTTGCACGGGTCTTGGTATTGCTCCAAGAGTTCTCGGTGATCTGATTGGAGTGGTATGTACATACTTATCATTTCTTTTTCCCACTTTTTAGTAAATTTAATGTTGATCATTTAAGCATGCTTGACATGGGCATGGTAATTTCTTAATTTTGTTTTGGCCGTGCAGGTTAAAGCATACACAACCAGGGTGGGTTCTGGTCCTTTTCCGACAGAAATCTTAGATCAAGAGGGTGATCTCCTTAGATTTGCTGGGCAGGAGTTTGGCACCACAACTGGCCGCCCACGACGGTGTGGTTGGCTTGATATAGTTGCATTAAGATACAGCTGTCAGATCAATGGTTTTTCATCACTGAATCTCACTAAGCTGGATGTTTTATCTGATCTTGCCGAAATTCAGTTGGGTGTCTCTTACAAACATGCCGATGGTACGCCAATGAAATCATTCCCATCAGATCTTGGTGTTCTGGAGCAAGCGAAGGTAAGTTTTCTGGTCCAATCTTCCCTTCCACCCCCTTCCTCCTCCAATGAGTGCTTTTATTTGTTACCAGTTATCTGAAGCAAAATGTGAAATAATGAGTTTGCAACAATGATAGAGTGCCAGATTTGCTAGAGATTGTTTTAAAAAAATTATTTTTGTTTTCATGTGTCATAGGTGGAATATGAAGTACTTCCTGGGTGGAAGTGTGATATCTCTTCCATTAGAAACTATTCTGAGCTTCCAAAAGCAGCTCGCGAGTATGTGGAAAGGATAGAAGAACTTGTTGGCGTGCCTATTCACTACATTGGTGTTGGGCCTGGACGGGATGCCCTCATATTCAAATAAGTTGATAATAATTTGTGAGAGTTCACTTGGGACTTCCATGTTCCTATATGCAAGTTAAAGGTTTTGGTGTTAGAATTAAATGTTCCTGCTAACCTAGGGAGATTTTGGATACCTGCTTGAAGCACTGATTATGTTATCCGGAGAAATTTGATATGGGATCTTTCTCTTCAATTTTGCAGTGGCTATCTGTGCTAGAAATGCTGAGTATTTGAAGTTCACAATAATTAGAAGGTATAGGGTGATGGTATCCGTGTCTTCTGTTGCAGTATGTAGCTGAAATTAATACTTGTATTTTTCAGTTGCTTGTAATGTTTTGTTCTCATTAGCCACCCGCCAATCAGATTGGTTAGTTCTTGAATAAAATTTGTGGTGTTTGTCCCGTAGAGCTAGCTGTTCCATGAACCATATCATTTATTCGCACCAGAATTCTTTAAGTTGTACGAACCTTGCTACACTAGTCTGGCTCATATGAAAACGACCGGACATTTTGTTTATATTAAGGGGGTTTGGCAAAGGATAAAATTTTTTGTTTTTAAAAATTATAATTTTTGATAAACATAATTGATAAAAATTATAATTTTTGAAAATATATAAAATATATTTGATTGACCTTTAAAATTATTAAAAATATTTTATTATTCTGTTTAGTTATATTTAATTTCTTAAAAATTTTTGTATATATTTTAAAAAAATTTTATTTTTGTGAGAAAAAAAATAAAAGTGAAGAAAGAGAATAAGAGAGAAAGTGAAAGAGTGAAAAGAGAAAAAGATGATAGAGAATAATTTTTTTATTATTATTATAATTATATTATTAATAAAAAATATAATTGTGTCTTTTAATATTATAAGAGGATTTTTATTTTCATGAGAAATTAAGATTTTTACCCATCTTTATGAGAATATTTTTGTGAAAAATTTATTAAAAAATAATTCTTGAAAATTTTAAATTCTTAGAAATAAAATTTTAAAAATTTGTACTAAATATGAGAATTCTAATATCTCATATTGAAATTTTTAGAAAATAAAAAAAAAATTTTGTACCAAACACTCCTTAACACTCTTTAAGAGACGTTTGGTATACAGCTTGTTCTTAGAATTTATATATTTTAAGAAATATTATTAATAAAAATAATAATTCTTAAAATTATGTAAAATATGTTTGGTTAATATTTAAAATTATTGATAATTTTTAAATAATATTTTTTAAGAATTTTTTATTTTTTGTTTAGTTATATTTAAATTTTTTAAAATTTTTAAAATTTTTTTGTATCTTTTAAAAAATATCTTTTTTTTTTTTTTAATTTTATCTATTTATTTTTTAATAAAAAAATAAAATAAATTAAAAATAACTATAATTACCAAAGCAATAAAGGTGATTTTACAGTGTCTAGTGTTGCTCACTCTGTTTTCTTCTGTTTGCGTAATTGAAAGGGTAAAAATGAAGTATGAGTGAAGAATAAAATTGAAAGATAAATTAATTATTTTATTATATAAAAAAATTTCGCCTTCATAAGAATCTTTGATTTTCAATCCCTACTTAAGAATTTGTTTTATGAGAATGTATCTTAAAATTTAATTATTAAAAATTAAAATTTCTTGAAAATTGTTATATATTTTTTTATCAAACAAAAGAATTTAAAATTTTTAATACAGATTCAGAATCTAAAATTTTTTTCATATCAAACAGTCCCTAAGAGTCTATGGATGCTAGGATCTAACCAACGTCAAAGATGGAGATTTAAAATGGAATCATTCTGAATTATCTGTCAATATATATATATTGAATCATCATTGCCTGCTAATTACTCAAAAATTAATCAAACAAACACGTATAATTATTTACCACGTTTCATGATTCGCCTTAATAAAACTTGGCTTCCGAATAGAAATTCTGTACTCAACCCAATTTTAAAGGTTCACCATTTATTTTTATTGCCAGTAATTTTTTTTTGAGATTAGTGTGCATGATTTTGTGTCTTGTTCAATTCATTCACTTCATGTAACCTTTCTCTATCAAATATTTTTTCCACATAATTTTCGTGTTAATTAAGATTAACACATTTAACTTAAATATTTGTCGAGGTAAAATTTTCTCTATTTTTTAAAATACTGAATTAAGCTTATAAGTGAGAATTTGACAAAAAAGAAAGACCGTAACTAATGTTCATAAACGCACACTGAGCAATTATAATTAGTGAAAAATTAAATATTTTTCATTTCTTTTAAAATAATAAAATAAAGTAATTTCTTTATTTTATTTTTTTATAAAAAAAAACTCTAAATTAAATACTGCGTTTCGCTAACACTCGCTTCTCTTTCTCGTTCCACCAGCAGAACTGCAGCAACAGTGACAATGGAGAGGGGAAACACTAAGAAGAGAGCATCGGTTCTCTCTTTGGAGCAATTCATCTCAATTATGGCCCCTCTTATTGATTTGGAAAAGGTACTTTGAGTGTTGTCTTTGACTTTCTCTTTGCATTCCAATTGAATCTCAGTCAAACACCTACTGTTACTTTTCATTGATTCCTTTCCAATGTCAGATGGTTCTCTCTTAAGCTGTTCCATTTTTCATTTTATACCACTTTCGATAATTTTCCGTCGTTTTTGTGTGTGTGTGTGAATATTATGGAACATTTTAGACTACTCAAAAGCTGCAATTAAAGTTTTGAACTTTTCGAGACCTTGCTGCCATATTCTTCCGTCAACGAGTCTCAAATTACGTATTTTATCCCAATATTATATCTCTAGCTGCAAGTGATTAACCGATAATATGGATTAGAACGATGAAGAAGATTCTATCTTTCAAAGACTGTTCTATGCTATCACTTTAACATGGGTAAATAATGCTCCTCCATTTCTTTTTCCTTGCTTGTATTGTTAATGGCTTAGGAAGCTGAGATATCAAGCTCAATCACATCAGGCGCGTCGAGAAATTTGGATACTGCTCAAAAAAGGGGCTCGACAATCCTCAATTTGAAGTGTGTTGATGTCCAGGTTATTCGTTTTTCAGTTCATCACTTTATTTTATTTTGAGTCTCGCATTCTTCTTGCTCTGTTTTAAATTATCAAACAGTTTTTTAATTGAAAATGGAGGCAAGCCTAAGGGCAAAGTAGAATAATACACACAAACACATAAAAGGAAAAAAATAACTGTTTTTTATGTATTGCATTTCATTATTTCTCGTTTCGGTGTTGAAATATAAAATGTACCAAAGAAAAAGAGCTAATAGTACCAGTGAAACTAGTATTAAGTAGAGCATCAATTCATCCAGTAGTTGTTTACTATTTTCCCAACATTGTTCTGATAATAGACAGGGCTCATGGGGAAATCTCTTATCGAGTTCCAGTCTACCAAAGGAGATGTTCTTCCTGCACACAGGGTAAAGAATTGATGACTTCTTATGATGTACCTTTAGTTATTATTATTATTATTATTCAGTGTCATCTGTTTAGTCTCAAATTGTTTATGCTGATTGTTTCTATCAAAAAAGTGGTGTACTTTATTAGTCTCATATGAATCTGCTCTATTGTATGCTTTTTTTTTTCTTTTCAATTTTTTATTTTCTCACAACCTTGTATTTACCCCCACCTTCTGTTATTCCTAGTATATTTAGTTGCATCAAGTATGTTGAGGGGCTAATAGGACTGGAAGGATGGCTTTCTATCATTTCATTTATTGATTCAGGAATTCAACCCTTATTCTACACGATTGAGGAGCTAATGATGTCTTCCCTTTCGCAGTTTAGTACACATGATGTTGTGGTTTTAAAACTAAGCAAGGCTGATTTAGGGTCCCCTGCTCTTGGACAAGGCGTGGTTTATCGGTTAAAGGTAACTGTAATTGCTTCAATTTGTGAAAAGAAAAACTGTAGCTCATGCAATTAGGTGCGGAAGATCTTACTATTGGCCATCACTTACAATTGCGCATTTGCTATATGTACTTGAAGGACTCATCAATAACGGTTGCTTTTGACGATATACCAGAAGATGGTTTAAATAGTCCCCTAAGGCTTGAGAAACTGGCCAATGAGGTATACTGAGAAGTTTGTGGATTCTCATTATTCCTCCTGTTGTCTATAGTCAGTATGCAATTTGGCTAAAAATACTGCCAATTTTTGTCTGATGTTAAGTTTTCCATGATGCCTTCTAACACTTATTGGAATAATTAATGTCTATCATAAAATTCTAAAATTACTAATTGAAATTTTGTTGAAACTTCTTAAATGATTTATGCGTCCTGTCATGTGCATGTTGACATGAATATATTGTAAATTTAGGTTAGTATTAAATAAAAAATGCACAAGTAGGACACTAATATTAACCTTTATGAATTTTTTATTAAATGATTAATTTTTGTCTGCTTTGTAATCCTAGATTTTTATAATTTTTTTCTCAACCGTTCTGTTTATTTTATGATTTCCTGGCTCCTAGTTTTTCATATGCTGCAGATATTTAATTGACAATGCAGGTGACCTATCGTAGGATGAAGGATGCATTAATACAGTTGAGTAAAGGAGTGCATAAGGGTCCTGCTGCTGATCTAATTCCTGTCTTGTTTGGAGAGAGGTTACCAACAGTGTCCAAGAAGGATGTCCCATTCACTCCATTTAACCCCAACCTTGATCACTCTCAGGTGTGGAAGCCTAATTAACTTAACTTTGCTTATGAATTGCTTAATGGCCAAAAGTGAAGGAATAAGGAAGACTAGTGATCCCCATTCCCTAAATGCCCCCCCTCCCCAACAAAAGAAAAAATTTCCATATTAGTTTGCCTACATTTCGCACTCCAATTCTGAATATCCCTTAAGACCCTAAACGTGTGAATTTAAAAATTAAGGAAAACATCAAAAGAATAAGAATAATGGCACCATAGGGATTTATTTATTTAATCCTATATATAACTAAAGAGTATCTGACAATGTTGGGTTGAAATTATATAATTTTATTAATTATCTTTGCTTTAAGCTGTTTTGGAGAATAGCACACCTTTCCAGGAGGTTCTTTGAAATTGAGTTGGTTGAAAGTAAGTAGAATTAGTAATTAACTAATTATTTCAAGCTAGAAAATGTGATATGATCACAAGTTGATAATAAAATAAAATAAAAAATTGAATAAAATTTTTTAACTAGTTAGTTTCCCTTTTAGGGTAATGTAGATAAGTGAAAACTATTATTGGAATGACCTAACCCGTTGCTTCTTAAACACCCTAGATCGATATCAAGTGGTTTCAGTCTGTTGCAGGCTTTCCAAGTTCCAATAGATTGGTTTTAGGAAATAGCCCAATTAATACTGTATGTGCTCATTACTATGCTAATCATCTTTCTGGATAAACACATGCCATCAATTTTTCTTTTTACATCTGCATCTTGCTCACAAAATCATGTATTTCTGAATTCACCTTCAAAGAAAGATGCAATCTCAAAGGCCCTATCGTCAAAGAGTGTATTTTTGCTGCATGGACCTCCTGGGACGGGAAAAACTACAACAGTGGTGGAAATTATATTACAAGAAGTGAAGCGTGGATCAAAGGTTCTAGCTTGTGCTGCCTCAAATATTGCTGTTGACAACATTGTTGAGCGACTAGTTCCACGTAGGTAATGATTATTTAACCATCTGTTTGGTGCTATAGCAATTAGATAGTTTCAAGATAATGTGTTCTGGTTGGACTCTTGTGGTAGTAGCTTGGTTGATGTATGATAACATGAATATATTAAACTACATACCCCTTTGTTAAATGGAAAGTTATTTCATCAGAATCAACAATATTAAAAAGAATGTGTCTTACCTCCTTCCAATCAACTTGAGAAACACAAGTTGAGCTGTTAAACTTTGACACAATTTTCATCACGCTTCTATATTATTTTTCTTTGTTGTTTCCCTCATTCTGGGGTGTGTTCTCTAATTGGTTTGGTTTCATCAACTGTGTTAAGTCAAATATAAATACTCATTCCCGGTGTCCAACTGTGTCATTAGAGTTAAACTGGTGAGATTGGGTCATCCTGCACGTTTATTGCCTCAAGTCCTCGACAGTGCGTTGGATGCTCAGGTACTTAATGATCACTACTTAAAAGCTTAGAATTGTTTTGTTTTCTCCAGAATAGCATCTAATCAATAAAAGGTCAGACTGCTTACCATTGTGTTTATGTTATACATACTTTGTCTGTTAACACATGATGAGGGCATGTTTTCTTTAAATTAGATTGCCAGCAAACTGTCAAATATTCTGTTATTTCATGCTGTATAATTAAGTGCATGTGTGAAAGTCATCTTTATTTTTTGATCCTACCATCATATGCTCTTTCTCTCTTGCTTGTTTTGGTCTTCTTCTAGTTTTCTAAGAACTAATGATTGATTCTGGCCTTTAGACATCATATCAAGTTAATTTGCTGATCGTTTTACTTTATCCGAAGTTAATTTGCTTGATTAAGATGCCACCCTTACATATTGGATTTCTCTAATCTTAGGTACTTCGAGGAGATAATAGTGCACTTGCAAATGACATTCGGAAGGAAATGAAGGTAGGGGAAAAAATAACACTCAATCTTAATCTTGAAGTATTATTTTATTATCGTTTTCTGTTCCACATGTAACTCAGATAGTAATTTAGCATGAACTTTGAGTTCATTTCTGTAATATTTCATTGCTAAAGGTCAATTCACTTGAAACTAAGGGACCTTTGCATTTTTCATCATTAATAAATTTAGCTTATAAGTATGGTGAGCAAGTATTTTATTCAATTGTAAAGGATCCAAAAATTTAAGATAATATAATCTTCAAACAAGAACAGCTTTATAGAATTTAATCATTTCTGTGTCTGCTTTGCCCCCACTCATGAGTCAGCAAGAAATGATTATAATCCAAGGATAGATAAGATGCATCTTTTGAATATTCAACACAAGGCACGTTTCTATGATTTGAGAAACTTCTACTTCTAGGTTTCTAATGTAGTTGTTGAGGCATTGGTCACAAAGACTCAAACTTATTTTCCTGTATGTTTCATTGCTGAAGAGTAAATCCCCCATGCTTGGGGGCTCAAAAAAATAGTTGTTCAGTGAAGTAATATGTTAGAGAAGTGACTGATTTATGCTGCTCTACTAGAGGATGTCAATAACAGTCTCCTTCTCAGCTCATTTATATTTTTATATGCTTAACTAGAAGATTACTTGATCCTTGTTCTCTTTCCATAGAAATATTGTCTTATTTATTTCCTTTGTATGGCAGGGATTTTTTTGGGGAGGGGGGTTATTAACATAATGGAAGCAGGAACTGTTTGAAACTTTGAATCATTCTTAAGATTTGTTCTTTGCTACTGTGTCAGATTCTATGTGATATAATTCCAATTACATTTGCATAGCAGCATCTGTTGATGGCACAAATATAAAGCTCCAGAGATTATCATCAATTTCAAAGGCTTTCCTACTGATTAAGTTCATTATTACCATCCATAAATAGAGGCTCCATAGAACCTGGAAATTTTTTTCCAAGTTTCTTCTAGCTGTTCCTACGATTGTTATTTTGCTTCAAATTTCATCAGTCTCAAACATTTTTTTTCATATTGGATAAGCTTATGTAATATTATTTTTCACAGCATATGACTTATTTTGTTCAGGCATTAAATGGAAAGTTGCTGAAAACCAAAGACCGGAATACAAGGAGGGACATTCAGAAGGAACTTAGGAATCTGTCCAGAGAAGAACGCAAAAGGCAGCGGCTTGCTGTAACAGACGTAATTAAAAGTGCAGATGTGGTATTAACCACTTTGATTGGGGCTTTTTCTAAGAAGCTGGATAATACTTCATTTGACTTGGTGATTATTGATGAAGCAGCCCAAGCACTTGAGATAGCATGCTGGATACCTCTACTGAAGGTAATGGTGGCATGTGCACAAATTTTTGCATGAAACTGACATAAATATCGCTTACATTTTATGTTGGTCAATGATATTTTATTCAGACTTTTTTTATCTGTTTTTACTATATGCACATGTGAAGGTATGTTTTATTGCTGTTTGAAAATTCATACTACCCAGTACCCACCAATATGTGTTGGGCCCAGAAAAAAAACATAAGTGATAGATTGAAATATGAATTGTTGGTTTTTTAACACAATAATAAACAAAGAGTTCATGTTTTAGGGTTCAAGATGTATACTTGCAGGGGACCATCTTCAACTCCCGCCAACCATTCAAAGTGTTGAAGCTGAGAAGAAAGGATTGGGAAGAACCCTCTTTGAACGACTTGCTGAAATGTATGGAGATGAAGTCACATCTATGTTAACTGTCCAATACCGTATGCATGAATTTATCATGGATTGGTCTTCTAAAGAGCTTTACAACAGCAAGGTAAAGCTCTCAAATTTGTCTTCATATAAAAAAGAAACAAAATTGATCAGTCCTGAACTGAAAAGTCAGCTCACATCGGTGTACAAACAATTCATTAGATCTTCTTCATGCATCGCATTATGTAACAGGTCAAAGCTCATCCAAGTGTTGCTGCACATATGCTGTATGATCTTGAGGATGTGAAGAGGACCTCTTCAACTGAACCAACCCTTCTTCTCATAGACATAGCTGGGTACGTTGTGTTTTGTTGTATTTGTGTAAATATGATGCAAGATATCCACAGAGACTAATTATTTGCTCATCTTGATGAGATATAGATGTGACATGGAAGAAAAGAAAGATGAAGAAGATAGCACCCTCAATGAAGGTGAAGCTGAAGTTGCCATGGCACATGCAAAGAGACTTGTGCAGAGTGGTGTTCTGCCTTCTGATATTGGAATTATTACCCCATATGCTGCACAGGTGTAAATTCTTCTGTGTGAACTTTTGATAAATGTTTTGCAGCCATGGGCTTCACAACTTGTATTTTCAAGAAGGATGAAAGTTAACTGGTATTGCAGGTCGTTTTACTCAAGATGTTGAAAAACAAGGAGGGCTCGCTGAAGGATGTTGAAATCTCAACAGTTGATGGCTTTCAGGGAAGGGAGAAGGAAGCCATTATTATATCAATGGTTCGATCAAATTCAAAGCAAGAGGTATTTATAGCATGTCTGTTGTACAGCTTTTAGTCTTTATTTGTTTCGTATAAGTCTTCCATGACAGTTTAAGTTAGCATGACAGATTAATCACTTTGAATATATGATTCAGGTGGGCTTTCTGAGTGATCGCCGCAGAATGAATGTGGCTGTGACCCGAGCAAGGAGGCAGTGCTGTATTGTCTGTGACACAGAGACAGTTAGTAGTGATGGATTCCTAAAGCGATTGATTGAGTATTTTGAAGAGCATGGTGAGTATCAGAGCGCATCTGAGTATCAGAATGAATAGGTCAAACCCCCACAATTAAGATTGATATTGATGCTGTTTCATGATCAATCTGTTGCATCTAGTGATGTTGCTAGTAGGTCTGTGATAGTTTCTCAATTCTTCTTTATGCTCATATTTGGAATGTAACACAGTGGATAGTTTATATAAAACCATTTTTTTTCTCTTAGCTACTCAAGTACTTCCATGCATCCTCTTGTCAAAAATGATCTAAGCACAAGGTGGAGGTAGTAGAACAAAGTTAAAACCAAAATTTCTGAATTCACAATCTCAAAAATGCCAAAAAATAAGTGGATTTATATTACTACCACTATTAGACTGACAAATTTATCTCCATTCTCTGCCACCATAATCTCCTTTCTCTCCCTAGTAGACTTCTATGCTAAGCTACTTTTCTTCTTTTACATTGCTGGCAGCAGATTAGAAATCTGCTAACAAGATGAACAGAAGTGGCAGTAGTAGAACCAGAAATACCTGATTTATAGATTAGGTCGATTACTAACTACTGATTTCTTACTAGATTTCACCTGCTTGAAAGGTAGCAATACTAATTCTCTTTTCGGAAAAACCAATTGATTCTCTTCCAAATGGAAGTGGAGAAAGTAAACTCTTCATTTATGTCAGATGCTTGCAAGTGGGTTGCTTCTGGTCACTGATTATCTGCTATTCCATGCATCTCGATCATCGCCTCCCAGTCAACACTCCTGTCAAAAAACACTCCAAGCTGATCACTGTAATCTCTTGATCAAGCTTCGGGCTTTTTGGAACTTCCTGAGCTATTAGTTCTTTCTGACTGTCTTTCTTCTTTTAGTATACCCAGCTGTTGAAGAAACTCATGGCGATCAATCTGGGATTTCACCTGAAGATCTTCAAGCATCTTTTCTGATGATGTACCAGTATCCTGTTCCTTTGGAGGACTTTGTGCATTGCTGCCTATAATCTGAAGTTTTGCCTTTGGATCACTAGACGAAGTTAAAGGGGTTTGACTTAGAACCCCCTTTTGCTTGAGTTATTGTAGCCTCTGATGAATTGCGTTAACACTAGGCTGTGCATTTACATTAAGCAGTCCAAGAGAAGGAGACATTGAAATGAATTTCTTGGGAGGCAGCCATTTAAACTTTTGAGATGTAATAGAAGGAGCTGGGTTGAAGGTGGGGAAGATTAAGTTAAGCGTCAAATCCATTAAGTCCTCTTCCAGTCTCATAAGTCAAGGCAGTTTCTCCAGCTATGGCAAACGAACCAAGCCAGAGCCTGGTTCTCTTCTTCGGCTCTCCTATCTCAGCAATCCATTTGCCTCCTGTTCTTTGTCGAACACCTCGATACTGGCATGAAGCATTATGAGGGCCGCTCTTCTCCCTGGTTGGCTCTTTCTTCCCCAGCTTTAAAGGAGACTTTCTGTAAGTTCCCATGGTCGATATTCGAGCTGAACAAAACCAGGGGTTCTGCTAGAGGGGCTGAAAGGTGCAGGAGATGTAGGAGTGAGAGTGAAGTTCTGTATAAATGCCGCCAGGCATGGTAAAGTAACAAAGCTCACGTGAACATTCGTTAGTGTATGATCCGATTGTTTAAAATCCTGAATTCTTTTCCTTCCTTTTTTTTATTTTTTATTTTTTGGGGTTTTGCTCTTTAGGACAAGATTTTCTGGGGGGTTATAAACGGACTTAATTTTCAATGGAACCTGTCAGGGCTGCCAGCACGTGTTGATCGTAAATATGAATACGCCCGGTCTAAGGGCGGATAATGATATCTTTTCCAGTCCAAAAAAAATAGATGATATATTTGTTCTTTATACAAACAAATTATCTTTCAGCTAGACAATTAAGAGAACATAAGCTTCCTGTTTTCAATTGACCGGACACGCTTAATTTTAGAGATTTAGTTTTTCCTTCGCAGTCAGGATAGGGATAATAGATTAAGGGCCGGATAGCATGCCCACTATAGTTCGAGTCTAATTGTGCATATTTCTTACTTTTAGGATGCATGAACCGCTGCATCCTAGCATCCAGTATATTGCATCCCATGATTTTGAAAGGAAAGAGTCGCGGAATCAAACAAATAAAAGAAAAATCACTGATGATTTTCAGAGTTCCAGTACGTTTCAGCAATTCCGTGTCACATGCAATCCCCCCTCCCCCTTCTTTTTGGCCAAGGTTTAAGACCATAGATATTTATTTGCCCCCAAACGAGGCTTAAACTACATATCAACATTATACACAATGGTTCAAAACAAAACAGAGAGATAGCCCCAACTTAGTTTTAAACCCCTCGAGATTACAAGTAAAGTTTGAGGTTACCTTGGAGAAATAGAAAGCGGCATTAGATGTTAAGGTGTAACAAAATATTTACAAAGTGATTCCAGCCATTCACAACCTGATTCCCGAGACCGTTCACCTTTATCCAATGCCAGCCCGACCAATGCCTAGTTATTACACGTGCGATTTATATTCCCACCAATGAAGCATGGAAATGCCTACATCATAGCAAGTGATAGATTGGATGATCATACCAATTAATCGAGCATGACTGTGACAGTGATGATGGTAAAATGGGTTCTGAGAAGACAATGAGACCCGCTGGCAATAGATTTAAGGAATCAATGAACAACCTGGCAAACAGAAAAAATTAAATACATTTAGTATTGTTTAGAGATAACATGCATCTGTGTAAAACATATTAAGGAACTCATGCTTATTTGAGTAGTATCTCGACATTACTTCCAGGATTCTTTTTTCTTGGCACAAAATCTTCCAGAATTCCTTCTAAGGGGGATATGATGCAAGCTGTTACAATCTAAAAGTTGATCATTGACCAGATATTTCTGGGAGCAATCAAAACGGAATGCATCAGACAAATGCAACCTGACATGTATTGTTGGATTTTAGATATTCTATGGTCTGAGAACAGAATAATTTGATAAACAGAAATATACTGTGGTACACACTACACAGCAAATGTGGAGACTTCAAGCACGTTCAAGAGTCAAAACATCAGAAACATTTGGAAGGTATACAATTTTCTTTATTTTTTCAATTTAGTAAATATAAAAGGGGGAGAATAAGATAAACAGTCGCTTGTGGTATACTCTGTTAAAAAAGTACCTATCAACCAATAGCATAGTTAGTCCTGTCATGAAGT
This sequence comes from Gleditsia sinensis, assembly GCA_037074535.1. Taxonomy (NCBI): domain Eukaryota; kingdom Viridiplantae; phylum Streptophyta; class Magnoliopsida; order Fabales; family Fabaceae; genus Gleditsia; species Gleditsia sinensis. Next base: position 8,369,374 of record CM073473.1, read on the forward strand.
GGTTAATAACAGCATTAACCACACTAGCAGTTGATAGGTCCTTTTCTGAGAAGTGAAGCACATGTTGGTCTTTGGTTCTAATTTTCCGACCAAAACAAAAAATGGGAATTTGTTAACTACAACTTTTAACTTTTATTTAGAAGATAGATAGAGAAAAGGAGTTTTGAAACCTTGAATTTGGGTTAAGGTATTGTGAAGAGACCATGAAACTGGATACATACATGAGCCATACATATTATTAGTATAGATGATAATCATGTTATGGTGTGTAGAGGTGTAAATATCATTTCTATCAATATTAAGAACACGGGGACGACAGAAGGCAAAATATCTAAGAAATCTAAAATATCTGACCAACGAAAGAAACTAGTGCAAATAATTTATCAAATAAGAAAGGAACTGCAAGTGATAGATTTAAAATATAGATTAACACAAATAAATTTAGTGCAGAAGAGAGATGGGACCTTGTATAGACTGAAAATATGATGGTAACTTTCAACTGCTGGAAAGCCAGATAGGAATGCGTATGAGGGGCAGATCAACATGACCATATGAGTATGGCCAAGATACTGCCCTTTCAATTTAGTTTTGAGCTTGCCTTGCACATGTTCTTCCATTTATCCTTCAGGTCTATTGCTCTCCGTTCCTTCAGAAACACATGAGAACCAAACTCCAAAATTTGCTTCCATGGGATTTTATGGTCACTTACCCCAAACTTCTGCATGCCCTCCTGTACAGTGAAACCAATTCTTTAAAATGTTGAAGACACGCATCCATTAAAAAAAACACACGCACACATACAATTACAGAAAATTTGATAGAGAAAAATACAATAATCATTGGGTTCATAATGGAAGAAACTCATCTGCAAATCCAAATTCTATAACCTTTTAACACAGTACAGAAAATTCAAAATCATCAATTTTTGGAAGCAAAAGAAAAAGAATTGCAAAATTAAGTTCAAACAGAAACAACACGCAGTTAGCTTAGAAAGTTAAACAAACTTATAAAGTCATTATTGCTATGAACTATGAAGTAATGTAGAGCAGAGAATTAATACCCTTAGCATTTCTTCCTCCTCAGCTGTCCATGAAATTTTATTACGTCTTAACTGAGGGATTGCTTGGGGTTTGCTGCAAAACAAATTAACCAATCATAATTTTTTTTCTTTTGGAAAAAAAAAAAGCCAATACCAGTCCTTGACTGGTAATTGCCATAAACATAATGTACCCAGGCAGACCATAAATTAAAACAAGATAGTCACAATCAGGAATGACAATAAAATGAATAAATCACTCCAACTTTAAACATCCTAATGAGTAGTTGCACATTTAAGTAAAATCGTATAAAATCAAGTCCTGAACAAAATATTGTTACCAATAAAAAACACTCACACTTTTAAAACACAGGACATGACCAGATAAGACAGAACTACTCAACACCTCAATTGGATAGAAGTGCAGTAATCACATAGGGAAAATAAGCATTGAAACTTACTACTGTGTTTCACACTTTCTGGATCTCATGGAATATTTAGAACTGATACGATTTTTATATTTATCTTCATAAATGTTCTCTCCTTCAGTACCACGTGCACAAACAGGTTCTCCTGTTTGATTAGTATTGCGTTGTTCTAGCATTTCCAGCTGAATTTTTTCTCCTGTATTGATCTGATTAACACACAGAAAATTTGCTTCTTGACAAAACAATTTATCACTGACAGTTACATGGTTAGCTGGCACTTGGTTTTCTCCAGGTTCTCTAACAGTTGAACTCTCGGGATTCATCATTTCACCCCTTTCTTCTTCTCCAATTAAGACCTTTTCTATCATATTATTTACAATTTCTTTTTCTCTGCATGATGAGAGGATATTATCACCTGGCAAACAGGGCTCTGCTTGTTGCTGACTTCTTTCAAACTGAAGATTATTGACTTCATTTACATGCTCAACGACATGATCTTCCGTATTGTCTTCTCTCCCTGTCCCTGGTGATTGGTCATTTCCATTGTCTTCTACGTGAATATGCTCACACTTGCTCTTCATTGAAAGACTATTTTCTTTTGTATGAACTTCATGAAGTTCTGTGGCTTGATGCTCTCTATCTGAACCAAAGAAGATAGATAGTTCTTTCCTTGCCAAGGAAGCTTTTTTCTTAGCTTCAAGATATTCTGAAATAGCATGAGAATATACACAGATTGGGCATAAAAAGCTACCCTTTGCATCAAACCGGGCCAACATACCCAAACAGCTTTCATGAACCTTTATTGGGCAAGTAGTTGTTTTACAAACAAGCAATGGACCACCTTCATTACACTTCATACAAAGATTTTGCTCTCTCCACTCAGTACTTGCTGTGAAATCATGAATAGATGTGTACTGAGAGCTAAAGAATTCAAGCTTTTCGGCTGCAATATTAATCCTTTCATTGTGCTCTGCTCCACTGCCATTAACAGCATCAACAACAGCTTCATCACTAGCAACCAGCTGCCGAGAGCCATTTTGAGATGCAGGATTGGGTTCCTTCAGTTGAAAATATATTTCCTTTCTAGATTGAGATGTGTTATTCTTGTGTCGAATCTTATCTGGATCATCAATATTTGTTGGAATAGGCTCAATATGATGTTCATTATCATTACCAGTATCATCTCCAGTTTCATCATTAGCAACTGTCTTCTGAGAGCCTTTTGGATCTTTCAGTTGTAAATCTGATTCATGTTTAGACCAGGGCTCACCAGCAGAAATATTATGCTGAATTTCATTTGGGAGTGCAACATCCGATGTAATTGATTCAACATGCTTTTGAAAAGATTCACCACCAGATGTATGCTGTGGCATCATACTAGTGTTAAAAGGAATTTCTGAAAGATCATTACAGACTTCATCAGCTCCGACGCTTCTGCAGCAATTTGAAACAGCACACCTATCATGACAATTCTCAAAGACCAAGCCTTCTCCCAAAGTTGCCAATTGATCCTTTTCTATGTGATGTCCTTCTCTCTCAAATATTGGAGGAAGTCTCTCAGTTGAATTTCTTGACACATCCTTTCCATGTTGAGAAAGTCTCTTATCTTTCTTGGACTCAATATTAAAGGGTGCGTCGCATTTCATCTTTTTAGCATTTCTTA